>OY365776.1:14970413-16170413 GCA_959347405.1 Napeogenes sylphis | reverse complement strand
GGGATGGTCGCTCGTCATCAACGAAAACAGTTATTACACAGTTTACCACTTAACAAACAAGAGTGACATAACATAGCCTACTTTAAATAACAGGTACAGGTTATATATAACTTTTAATTTTAAAGGAGTAGTAAAATTATATCTAATATAATAAGGAGAAATAATGCAAAAAATATTTATTATATTTCTTTCACATTGCAGATGTAATTTACATAACCGTATTATTAAAATAACATCTTATATTTTAAAACTAACAATAATTATTCCTATTCCAAGAAAGGGTAATCGCAGAGATCTAGCCAACAACAGGCCTATAGCGATTACGACTCTGCTGTCCAAGCTAATAGAACGTGTGATTAACACAGCTCCTTCGAACTGGCAGTCAGCTTGGATATCGCTAAGGCCTTTGATTATGTCTGGCATAAGGCTCTTCTCTTGAAGCTATCATCCTACGGTTTCCGGGTTATGCAAATGGGTAGCTAACTATTTTTCTGAGCGACATATCAAGGTCGTTATCGACGGTGGTTACTCAGATATGAAATCCATAAGTGCTGGTGTACCCCGGGGATTGTTCTATCTCCCTCATTATTTCTTCTGCATATCAGTGACATGCTACAGCAATGCTTTTTTCTTAGAGCACGATGTAGGCCTATGGTGGGTGAAAGGGGTAACCCTCCCCTCTTATCTAGGCACTACAGCTGGCAAAGAAAGCGGCGGGCACACAACTAGCTTGTTCTTCCCAGCCTACCAATACAAAGCAAGTCAGCGATCAGTCAGCGTCAGAGGCTAGCTCCCTGACCCGCTCTGCGGCCTACTTCGCGGCAATGACTTGCTCGCAGAAGGAAGCCATGGCGACCCAAACGCCCTCACTGTCGAGCATCTTTGGAATGACGCTCGTACAGTGAGACATGTTACAGCAATCCTGTGGCATCCATTGCTATGCGGATGATAGTACAGGAGATGCACTATATACAGGTTTTAGAATGGGGTCTACTAAATCTTATTGAGTTCAACTCCCCGAAGACACAAGTCTGCGCGCTTACCGCTAAGAAAGTCCCATTTGTCATAGCACCACATTTCCAAGGAACCGAACTAACCGTTAGAGAGAGTATAGAGATCCTGAGTATTGAGATTTCGCATGATGTGCAATATCGGAGTCATTTGGAAAGTAAGGCAAAATTGGTCTCCAAAAAAGTAGGCGTCCTGAACAAAGCAAAGCGGTACTTTACTGTAGAGCACCTACTCCCACTTTATAAAGCGCAGGTCCAAATCATCAATAATCCCAGGATCAATAGCCGGTTCGTCCCCCTTGTTTTAAAGAGAGACATAGGGCCTCTCTGCGTATTCTACCGACTCTATAATGGTTTGCATTCCACTGAACTATATGAACTAATGCGAACTTCGCCTTTCCACAATCGCACCACTAGCCGAAGACTGCGGTTTCACAAACACACACTGGATTCGCTGCAGTCCTTCACGAAACCGTTCGCATAATTCTTTTTGCAGAGCATTTGTACACTGTGATGTGAGCTGCCGTCAGAGGTTTTCTCGGTGGACCATGATATGGATTTTTTCTAAAAAGGCCAAAGAAATCTATCCTTTTAGGACTGCGACGCATTGACTACTCTTCAGATGTAGCGAATATCTATAGTCGACGGTGACCAGTCGGTCCATCAGGTGGTCCGTATCCCTTCGCTAAGCGATTGTATCTCTATAAAAAAAACCTACAGATGCAAAAAGTAGTATATACCTAAACCTGAAAAATTTACTTATCTAATATAAATGTAATATGCATATTTATTTTTGGAAAGTTGTTTAAAAAACAAGAATCTGCATTTTTCAATCAGATGATATATAAATTACTACAATCCAATTATTTGAATGAATTAATTAGCTGAATTGTTAAAGAGATGGATTCCGTAGTAGGATTATGGGCGGCCATTCTGCGGGTTGGCAGAGCTATCGAACTATTAAAGCAAATAAAGTTAATTATTACAAGTACAGTTTTTGTATATATATACGCTATATATACGCTTTTATATGATATTTCAACAATTTGTTTTTATAAATAGCATATACATATTAAGTAGGCATAGACTAGTCAGCTTTTCAATTTAATTTTAATTCTCTTCTCAAAATATTTGCCTAGTCCTTGGTATTATTTTATTAATAATGTTATAATGTTATAATACATAATTAACGGCCAATAACAAAAAAAAGAAGTTATAATCTGTTGCAAATAACAACCCTTCGCAATTATCGATAATTAATTAATTAACATGGCATGGTAATACTTCAACAGCGACAGAAACAACATTATACCGTTAATGATGTGCTTTCGAAATAGATAGGTATCAAATCGCACTACATTTGTCTACACGACACAAACAAAAACTTTTGTCTACAAATAACACATTTTTTACAGAATATAAAGAGTTTTTTGTAAGAAAGAATCATATATCTATACTAATATTATAAAGAGGAAAGGTTTGATTATTTTTTTGTATGTTTGAAATGAATAGCCTCCGAAACTACTGGACCGATTTCAAAAATTCTTTCACCGTTGACAAGCTACACTATTCCCGAGTGACATAGGCTATGTTTCATTTTCAAAAAATTAGGGATGATTACTAAAACTTTAATATTCTAACGCAAGGTGTAAAAAATAAACAAAAAAACTGCGTGCGCTGCGAAAACGGTGAAAGTTACGCAAAAATGATGTTCTATGAAATTGTTTCTCTTTAAAAGTTTTAAAAAGAAGTCCACGACAAGATATATCTAGCTTTTAAGGTTGACTCACTATAACGTTTTCTATGGTTATGAAATTAGTTCTTAAATAATATACACTTTCGAAGGTGTTTTAATAATTACGATATTATTCCCTATCCAAATAAATTATTTAAATGTCACAGACATTCAATTATGAACAACATTGCTCTAAACAGCATTTGATTTTTTATATCTATACTAATATTATAAAGAGGAAAGGTTTGATTATTTTTTTGTATGTTTGAAATGAATAGGCTCCGAAACTACTGGACCGATTTCAAAAATTCTTTCACCGTTGGCAAGCTACACTATTCCCGAGTGACATAGGCTATATTTCATTTTCAAAATTCAATGTAATGCAATGTAATTAGCGATGTTATGTCTATATATATAAAATTTCCACGAGAATAGGATACTATAGAATTAACTATAAGTCTATTATAGGTCTATTATTATAATTGTAGTTTCCACAGATTACGCGAAAAGCGACCTACACGCGGGCGGAGCCGCGGGCAACAGCTAGTAATTTATATAAGATGAACCTTATTGAAATAACAATTTAATTTATTTTCGGAGATATTATATACATCACGGTAGTTTTTTTCAAACGTTTTTAGGTAAACGTTTCTTAGTGAGGGAATTTTCTTTTTAAAAATATATGTTAAGGCATACGAGATAAATGTACGGAAACACTACTCGATATCGTTTAAGATATGTGAAGAAATAACGGATTTTTTTTAACTAAAAAACACTGTTAGATTTTTTAATTCAAGGAATTAAAGATAAAAAAATATCCTATAGGTTTCAATTATTGGTTTCATTACTTTAAGTTTGATTTTCTATCAATATGTACCGAAAATTTAATAATGTTTGTAATAACTAAACGCGTGCTTAAGAGAACAGTGCAGCAAAGTAGAGTACTCTCTCTCTCTCCCACAGTTTATTTTATATAAACCAGTTTTTGAAGGGATTATTATTTTAGAATCTTAAACTAATATTTTAATATTTAATATTGATATTGGCAAAATAACAAAGCACGATGAATTAAAAACCAACCCGGTTCGAACTATTTTAAAGGGAATCCCTTGGCACTGAAGAATAGTAATTTATTAATTATAAATGTATATCGTAAGTACTTTTTATTATGAAAAGTACAATTAAGTTTCATAGGAAAATTGTATTTATTAAGTTAAATTACGATTCGTAGAAATTTTGATTTCGACATGAAATCATGATCTGTTAAATCCATTATGATATCAGGTAATATCCTTAAATCCGAATATTAAACAATTTTACAAACTTACGATATAATGGTAACATGATATATCTCTCATTATTGGAAATAATTTACATAACATTACTCAATATCGAGAATATATATCAAATTTAATGATAAGACGCTTCATTGGACGTGTGCTGTTATTATAATGAATACCTTCATTTGATAGACGATGCTGTAATTGGTTTAAATTATAACTGTTTCTCGAAATGAAATGTGATAATAAAAAATATGTTACAGAGTCAACGTAACAAAATTAGATAGTTCATCGATTGATAAATAATGAATTCTTGCTTTATTTTTCTTATTTACTATATATTGTTTTTTCGGGAGCGGAAAACAAAACAACTTATTTGGAATATAATTTCAATAACTTGATAAAATTAGGAATTGTATAAATTGTATAATGTATCTTTTATAGATATCACAAGAATTTTCTGTCAATTAAATCTGAGAAGAAGGCTGGTAGCAACGCAGCTATCGTGAAATAGATCAGACACAAAGTCTTCTGCAAATTCTTATTTATTTGAGCACAATGATTAATATTAGATGGTATTATTTTATTCAGAGAAAGAGTATTACTATAGTGAGCATCATAGCGAAACAAGTCATTATAAGATAATGGCTTATAAGTGATGCCTTCTTGGTTTATTTTTCCATTCATATTTTACTTCTTTTGCAGTATATCGTTAGTGTATACTTGGCAGTAAACACGAACAACATTAGTAGGATTAGAAGAAGAGAAGGTTGTTGAATAAATGGATAAAACATAATAATAAAAGGCTCCGTTACTAGAATGTTTTTTAGTTAACTATATAATAATTCATACCTATCTCATATATTTCTTTTGTAATAATAATAGTTAAAAGTAGATATATAGGATTTTATAACATCTTCTAAGGAATGACATACTTCTAGATATATATAATAGTTGAATTCATTATATCCATAATTTATTAAGCTGTATTCTGCTTAATATATTTATTAATATGAACACCAATTCTCATTCAAAATGTTAACTTTTCAGCTTTTACGTATAAGTCACAAAAAGATTATGATATTGCTTGTGAGATCTCGTACTTTTTGTATAATTATATATTCTAATTATGACGATAAGCTTAAAATGTACGTATTTTCTTATATGTTCGTGTTTTATTTGCGAGTAGATAATTTTTTCCTTATAACATTTTGATAAATAAATGACTTATATAAGTTAGAACTAGATTTTTTATGGTCATGATATTAAAAACAAACGTTATAATTATTTTTTAAGTGGCCTGAATATACTGAATATAATATATAGTACTAAAATACTTAGTACCTACTAAAACTATCTTTCCACTTTCAATTTATACAAATCCATATTTTGTGGGTTTGGTTTTAATTACCGCTCAAACCAACTTTTACGTTTTCGCATGAACATGTTTCAAAAGAACAGAGTAAAAAGTTATTTGTTTTTACTGGAATGATAAACAAAATCCGTCCAGTAATTTTTGCATGATGAGCGAACAAACAACCTGCAAAACAAATAAATAGATAAAAATACAGACTACAGTTTTGAGTACTGTATCATGTTTTTCATTTATTTCATTTATTTGGTGTAATTTTTTACAGTTTATTATTTTTAAAATATTTTCTATAAAATTTCCATGTTATAAAAATATCAATTTAAACAGATTTTCATTAAGATAGACTACAAATTGTTTATCTCAAATTATTAAACAATTTTATTAAATTATTATTAGTAGTTAGAGCATGGTTTCATAAATCAAATATTTTCATAATTACTAAATTAAATAATAATAAATATAGTTCACACTTAAACTAGTTATATTAGATTTAGAAGCTCGAATTTCTATTATAATTTTTTATCCAAATACATAATTTAATATATTTTATCCAAATACATAATATATTGTATGATTCAATCGGATATATCATAATCTTACCCCACCCCTGAACATCTCAAACAAGCGACCTTTTGAAAGGATATAACCAAGTTTGATCAACTTACGTCAAGGTAGAACAGAGTTTAACTCACCCTATTTGTCATAACATTAAGATTATAACTTTGGGTAAGTATTTGATACACTGTATTTAGAGACGTTGTGTTGACAAATTCCTAGTTAACAAATAATACCAATCGTTTACATTCTATTTATAATATCATAGTTTCATTAAAATATCCTGGAATCATTAGTCGTAATTTATATCAAAACCTTAATTTTAAGATGGTCTTTTGTGTCTATGTGTGTATCAGATTTGTTATACTATAAACACCTGAATAGAATCCACTTTTTAGTACATTTACAATAAAAAAATAAAAGAACGGATGATTTTTTATTTTTTATGCTAAAAGAAAACAAAGGCCCAAACTACGCACGTCATGTTTGCTGGTCGCGTTACATTTCAATATATAAAAGACTGAAAACCAACATCGTTAACTGTAAAAAAATCATTTTTCAGTTGCGGAGTTTTCCAACAACACAGTATATAACCATTTTATAACCGTGTCGCTCACGTTACGCGTTGATGTGATTGAACCTCCGCAGTTATAATTACAATTTAACTTTATATGTGTTTCGTTATTCTTTAGTATATACCAATAAAATCAATATTATTAGTAACTTCTTTTATATTATTGTACAGGTCGTGGAACGTGGCACTTTCAAAGTTTTAAAAACCGTTCCGAACGATAAAAACGGAACCCTAATACTAAGACTTCGCTATCCGTCTGTCAGTCTGTCTGTCTCCGTCGGCTGTATCTCATGAACCGTGATAGCTAGACAGTTGAAATTTTCACAGATTATGTATTTCTGTAGCCGCTACAGCAACAAATACAATAACAATAGAATAAAATAAATATTTGGAGAGGGGTCCCATACAACAAGCATGTTTTTTTTTGCCGATTTATTTGGTACGAGAAATGTTCTAAGAAGTAAATTATTAATACTATTTGGCTGTTGTACTCAAAAATAATCTGCCCGACTTAGACCGTTGACATAAAATATTAAAAAAACTCATAATATTTCCGTTTATGCGTTTGTCATAACACCTATATTACAGTGTGAATAGATTCTTTATATATAATACTAATACTATAATATACTTTATTTATAATACTATAATAATAATACTAAATCTTATATTCCCAAGTAAACGTTAATGTTATATATCTTGCTTTTGAAACGTCAGACTTAAGGTGCACGTTTCCAATTGGATTCGACAAGATAGTCTACTAATAAGGTAAGTCGTGTTTCATGTTCAGAATGTTAATATATAATGGTTTAGTTAACGGAAAGCGACATGTGCTTATATAACTATAAATCGGTTATTACTGCAATCTTTAGTTTAGTTTTAGTTGAGTTTGGTTTAGTTTAAAAAAAATATTTAGTAAAAGATAAAGTTATTGGTAGTAATTTTTAATATAAACGTTAAAAAATAAAGTACTTTGGCTATACTTTCTTTTGTATTTTTTAAACAAAGGATATATTTAATATTTAATTCTTCAAAGATTTCTTTTTTTTTTCAGTATTAATTAAAGCTTTGCAGTTATACAGTAAAAATATTACTCAATACATTATTTTCTACCATCAAAATTGTAAAGAAAATATATTAGAAGCCCGTGATCTTTCAAGCAATTTAAAAATCTTTTGTAAATGATGAGGGTAAGCTGAAAAGTTGAAATTTCAGTGAGAATTGGTGTCCCTATTAAAGTATTCTGCTTCGTGTGTTGCGGAAAATAAAAACGAGTCCTTAATATTGATGTCATAAGTGAAATACACGTACTTTAAAAACTCAATTTTTTTTGCACATATATAGTACCAAATCGATTCAGTTGCTGCCAATGGAAAAAATAAGTTGATAAAGTCTTAGTCCGACAAATACGTTAAAATAATATTGTTATATCTAAACCAATAGTAAAAATAAAGAAATATATGAAAATTTAACGATAGTTTAACATAACAAACATAGTTACAAAAATATTGTAAAAAAACAAGTCTAATATCACATCGCTCAAACAACATAGAAATCTAAACTAAATATAAATAAAAAAATACATATGTTACAATTTAATTCCGCGATTTAATTAAGCTAATTAAAATATGGTTTATCCATTGTTGACTCGTTGAAGTAATTTCCTTGTATGTATTTACAACAAATCGATATAACTTTCGCTAAGAACTTAAATTATATGATACGTGTAACGAGAAGAAATAATATTTATTTTGTAAGATGTACTTTCACAAAGGAACAAAGAATATTTAGGTACACATAACAAGGATATAAAGATGGTATTTACGTCCATTACATATATTAAAACCAATGTTTTGGATATAATAAAAGTAGTATATTAGAGTAATAGAAAACATTCCTATAGTTTTTTTTTTATTTAATCTGTTTATGTATTACTTTGAGCACACCCATCCAATAAAACTTTTCTAAATTCAAGTTTTCATTTCATTAAAATTGGAAAAGTCAATCAGACGATTACAATAAAGATGTATTTTTCATTATTACTTTTTAAATATTTTCTTACATGTTTTGTTATAAAAAAAAGACTACACCCGCGTTAAAGATTATGACAGAACTTTGCGAGAACTTTTCAAGCGTATAACTAACACATACAAAGTACTCCCAGACTCGGAACAACAATCTGTAGATCAAGAATTCCGCAGTCAAGGTTACTAACCACCACACCAAGAGGCCATCGCAATTATTATTATTATTACTTAAGTAATATAATATATTATTAGCTATTTATAGAATATGTTGTTAATTCTTGATGGAACTCCATTTTTAATTACGATTAAGAACACAATTTTTACTTGTACAAAGTTCCACTATATTTCCATAATATAGTGGAACTTTGTACAAGGAAAAATTGTGCTCTTAATCGTAATTATTATTAGTTATCTTGAAATTTTAAATTAATTGACTATGTAGTAGGTTAACTGAATTCTTAATGAATTCAGAATGACATCTAGTAACACAATAATATGTCTCATTATTGTGTTACTAGATGTCAAAGTGGTATAAAATCTCTCCTTCGTAGGAAAAACACAAAAGCTAATATGGGCGACAATAGTACTACGCGATATTTCATGAAATTTAGTGTAGTATTCGCCTATTATCTAAGTCAACATAAAGGATTCTGTTCTCTACAGAAAACTCTTTTATTTTCTCCGGAAAACACAAAAATTGGTTTGAGCTGAAATAACCATACAACTAAAAATGTTAAGAATTTAAAATCATATTGTAAATGTCGTTAAAGTTATTAAAGCCATTTTCAGAAAACCAACCCTACTTAAAAAAAGATTAACTTCTTTTAGGAAATTACAAAAATATAACGATATTTATACGGTGTAATAACCAATATCAGTTATCGGATAAAGGTCAAATTAACATAATAGCGAGGAAAGCGCCGTAAAAGTTGATGGTCGACACAGCTCGGCTTCTTGATATTGGTTATGTGTATCGGAAATTCTTTATATTTATACCACGTTGGAATTAGATTTTCTAATTATACAATACAAATAATAAATCTATAAATCTTTATATATATATTTCTTGTGTGCGTGTGTATGTCACTGAACTCCTCCTAAACGACTGGACCGATTTTTATGAAATTCTTTGTGTGTGTTCAAGGGGACTTGAGAATTGTTTAGATTCACAATTTGGTCCACTGGAAAATGGTTTTTTGACTAATTTTTAATGTGTAAGTAGGTGGTGATTTTGGAATGTTTCATATTGGTTCCGACGGACTGCGTTACCATGGCAATGTCAAATATTAAATAATATTATATTTCAATTATAGTCTGCCCTGACAGTTGGCGTTGCGATAGAAATAAGAAAAATATTTTAGTACTAGCGGCCCGATACGTGCTTCGCTACGTAAAAAGTGAAATTTAAAAAAATATTGCAACAAATTCATTTATTCAAACAATAAATCTTTATTTACATATTCATACGATATCGATTGGTCGAATTATGATAAATGTACATGTAATGACGTTAGACATTGTAATTACTTTTTTTTTTTTTAAAGTATGATTTTTTAAATTAAAGACGCGTGTGACAACGTCTGTCGGGTCCGCTGGTATAATATAAAATACAATAAAAATAAGGCTTAGTTATTTTCATAATTTTGGTAACTGTGTAAAAATTTCACATACAAAAATAGTAATAGAAAACACAAAAAATGAATTAAGTTATAATTATATAAAACTTTAACTGTAGCTTACAAGAAGAGAACAGAACCTCTTAAAACTTATGATGTATCTATGGTTTGAAAAGTCATGGAAATGAACTATTAAATAAAATATAGAAAATGTTTACTGCTATACGTACTACTATATGTATTACCCCAGTGCACGAACATTCTATAAGATACAGCAGCCCATTCTCTTCATTGACCTAATATTTAATCTTATTTGAAAACATATTTTAAACATATACATGTTAAAAGATATTTTTTAAATAAGATCATGACCATGTTAAGCTTTAAATTTTAAAAAATATATTAGGTCCTTACTTATGAAATTGGCGTTTTTCGTACTGGCCACTTTAGTCACAAATTTCTCCTCTTTGGTAAGGAATTCCAAATTCAAATTTGTACAGCTATTTACACATGTATTTTTGTTTCGTTGGCCGTCATTAATTTGTATTTTTTTTGTTTGCGTTACTCAGTTCACAAAAAGGAAAACTAAAAATATCACATTATTTACGATTACGAGTTCAACCGTGGCAACAGTGCAGAAACGACTCGAAGGATTAATGATGTGTATTGCGATGGTGTAGCAAAAGAAAACACTGTTCGTTGTTGGTTTCAACGTTTTCGTTCTGGAAATTTCGACCTGCAGAACAAGCCCCGTGGACAGATGGAAACCCAAATTGATAATGAAGAATTGAAACTTATTGCTGAAGCCGATCGAAAACCACGTCCGAGTTACCTACATGTTAGTGTTAAAACTGTTTTAAGCCACTGGAAACAAATCAGGAAAATTAAAAAGCTTGAAAGGTACCTCATGAATTGACTGAAGCAAACGCGCGTCGCCTGCTGCGTTACTTTACTTAACCGGCACAATAATGAGTGGATTTTAAATCGCATCATTACCTTTGATAAAAAATTGATTCTCTACGATAATCGGAAACGGTCATCGCAATGGTCAGCCAGCCAAATCCTGCCCCAAGCGAAAATTGACCCAAAAAAAACCAGACTATTATTGTAAATGTCTACTCTCTGCAATTGCAAACCATGATGGAAAAGCTAGCTGCTAAACAACCTAGCCTGGTAAATCGCTCCACACCACTGCTGACGACACTTCACGACAACGCTAGACCTAACAACGCACAGCAGTCGGCTACCAAATTAGAAGAGCTTTTAAAATGTCTAAGACATTTACCGTACTCCCTGGAACTTGCTCCAACACATTACCATGTTTTCTAAATTTGAATAACTTCTTGCAAGGGCAAACACTCAACTCCGATGTGACAGTTCAAATCGCCTTCAAGAATTTTGTTGATTCCTGTCCGACTGGTTTTTTTAGTAAAGGGATCAATGATTGAAAATATCTTTAAACATGTATAGCCATGTTAAGCTTATTTAAATTTATAAATATAGAACACCGTCCCGATAAAGACGATCACATATAGAATGCTTAATTCACCGAGGCGAACAGCGATACGGTAGCTCAGTTGGTAGAGCGACGGGACGGTTTCCCAGTAGTCGCGGGTTCGAATCCCTGCCCGTATCGGTTTTTTACATTCTATATTTATAAATTTAAGGGATCAATGAACTACTTATAAACTACCTATAGAAAAGTGCATGGAAAACAATGTTCCATACTTTGATTAAAGGATTTTTTGTTCCTCCCATACAAAACGCCAATTTTATTTGTAAGGACCTAATAGAATGAGAAAATATTATATAATTGCTCTAACAATTAAGTCACCATATTGCTTATGACCATATTATACTTTAATTCTATATTTGTTTAAACTTAATTTAATGTTCTTTTGATACCTATATACTTAGTCTGGCCATAAATACTGTTACAATTAAAAATAAAAAATATTACATTTAAATTTGGAATCTGTCATTTTTATACGATTGTTCATTGTGTTTTTTTTCATTTTGGCGTAGTGTTCGTAAAAAGGTCAAAGCATTAAGGGAAAGAATTAGAAGAAATTCTGTCCGAAAGCAAATCTTGGGAAATGAAGATAGCACCTAGAACCATGTTGCGTATTTTAAGAGATGACTTAAAATACGCAAATTTCTTAACTGATAAATTAAAGATGAATAGAGTGGTAAAATGGAAATAACTACTGAAGTGGTACGCAAAGGGAGGTCACAGAAAAAAATTGTTTACGGATGAGAAAATTTTTACAATTGAGCAACATTTTAACCAACAAAATTACCGTATTTATTATTGCTCTAAACGCCATGATAATTTGGAGTCCCTAAAACAAACCATACGATTGGCAGTGAAGAATTTCCCTATGGAATGAGCGCGTGCTTCTATTGATAACTGGCCTCAACGGTTCATATACCACTTCGAATAAGATTTTTATATTTTTTATTGTATTATATTTGTGAATTAAACTAATAAATGTTATTTGCAATACTTGCAACACTGGAAAAATAACAAATGATATTTGCAATTAAAAATATATTTTTTCTTCGTTACAAAATGTTTGGCAAGACTAGGTGTATATATATATCTGCTAATAAATAAGTAACAATAAATAACGAGAGCGATCCCGAAGCAATGAAAAAAGCACTGAGAATCTAAGAAATAAAGTAAAAATACAGCAAATATATTTAACACATACAATATTACATTAAAAGAGACCTTCATAAATTCGTTGAAAAATTAACTTTTATTTATGACGTGATCCAAACTTAATTGTTATTGTAATATCAATATTGTCTCGGAAGAAAAAAATAAGAACATCGAAATCTTGATTGCTAAACTTGGGTATTTTTTTAAAGCCAACTTTTGAGAGGCTATTAGAACGGTATCTCATTTTTTATTATTTTTAGTTAAAAAGTAAAGTTAAGTAAAATTGTTGAGTCAGTTTTTATATTTTTATAATGATAACTCAACAGACTTACTTTTACACATAAAATTTTTAGGCTTAAGTAGTTTAAATTTTTGGCTTAATCTTAATCTTAATCTTAATTCTTGGTCATATCAAATTATTCTTATTTTGTTTGTTCAGAACGAAATCAACCTTCCCTATTATATAGTAGTTTATGAAGGTCAAGACATATTAGCGATTTCATAAATTTCAAGATTATGCTCTCGAAATGTATAAGGCTCATCGTTCGTGTAGTAAATAACTCGACAATAATCCTATTCGGATTAAATTTTGCTATTTTCTTTTTGGTACTAAATGAAGATTAGTCAATTTTAAATAATTATTTGTCAATAGGTTGATTACAGAGCGTATATTGAGTCATAGTATAGGTACAATGTACTTTACATAACATTATACAATATGTGTGTATGACCTCATTCAGTTCTATTGGTTCAAAAACATGTAGTAATGAACAGACATTACAACGATTATATTATATTAATATAATCCCCTGTACTAAATGTTGTCCGAAATTTCTAGCTTTCATTTTAAGTGCTGGGTGCTGTGTGAAATTATAATGTTAAGAGAAATAGTTTTAATATAGGAAATGTGTTTTAACACGCAAACTTTTTTCCTTAAATTTATCGTTCTTAGGCTCGAGAGATAGCAGTATTATGAATACTGCTATTTTTATTCACTGTAATCTAGTTTCATTATATTAATAGCTTTTTAGATTTAGCTATCAAGTGAAAAAATTTTATATTCCCAAATTAAATTAAGTATCATAAATGATGCCTAAAATAATTTTAAATGTCGCTTTTGAATTGCTAATCGAATATTACTATATTAATAATTAGAATACTTTCTATTCAAAGCAAAACAATTGAAATCTAAAATACTAAATAATATAGTATTTCTTAGATACATTAAATCGCATCACTCGAGATTAGTAAATCAAAAAATATATATACACAATTAATTACAATTAGAAAAAAAATAGTAAAATATTTAAATGATAGATACTGGGAATGATTTAAGCATGATATTGCTGTGCTCTGTAGTAACGTAACGAACTAAAGGCACCTCATTAAATAATATAAACCACGAGCGGTACATCTTCATTAAGCCGAATGCAGGATTTGCTTAATTTGAATTTGAATATATCATGAGTGAATCAGGATTAAATTATAAGCTTTCATATTATTTAAATAATACCTAGGTTTCCACGGTTTTGAAAATGCAATCTCTGCTAATTTAAATTTTCATTCTGTTTTTAATTCCCGATATAAGAACGAGGAGATTACAGGTATATATTTTAAATTGATAGCCTTTTCTTTAACCTGGTTCTGTACCTGTGACAACTAGTAGCCAGATCTTAGTCAATATAGAAAATAATATTTTCGAGATTTGGTTAAAAAAGTATTATACTAACATATATGGGTAGACAATTTCGAGTGCTTTACCGGTACGTCTTTGTAAAAATATGGGGGAATGATATCGATTAACGAATCAATATCAGTTTAAGAAACATGAAAAAAATATATGTAAAAAATAAAAACCTTAAAATTAAAAAGCAATGCAATCAAAAAAGAAAAAAGTCATTTGAAGAAAAGAGAGTGGTATGTCGGGGACTCCAATCTATAATTAACATACTAGGATCCGCCACAATTCGTTGCGGGATTTGAGCTTAACGTCCTCCCCCTTTTTATGCTACTAAAGTCGGTCCATACCGCGCCCAAGGCCTTCCAATGAAGTTGCTGGAACCGGAAAGGAAACCGGAAACGATTGGCGAGCGCGCGCAGGTTCATTTAAGCTTAAGTCTATGGGAGATTCAGTTTTTTGACCATATGTTTAAAACGAAACAATATTATTATTTTATGTTTTTTGGCGTCCAGTCACGTCCTTGACATGCCAATTTTGATTAAAATTGGTCAAGTGGTTTTCCTGTGATGTTGCCTCAAAAAATTGATTGGCTCAGCTCAATTATAATCCTATAATATTATTCATAACCAAAAATAGTTGATGCTCATCAAAACATTTTTTAATAAACAGTGGTATGGCAAGACTGGCAAGTGGTAGTATCGTCTACACCGGCGGAGGTAGGAAGCCCAGCCCTGCTAACGTGCTCAACTCCGACCGCGGTCAGAGAACATGCTTCAGTCGCAGCTTGGTACCGCGACGATGCTGTGCTCTCTGCAAGTGATCATATTTGTAAGTCAACATACATTATTTAAATTTTAAAATGCTAACAGACAAACCAACAACCGTTTTGATAGTAAATGTTACCGTTGCGTAAGTACTTCAGCAAATATAGAATATTGTAAAAACACAGCCATCACAAGGGTGTCATTTAGGAAGAGTATTTACAAGGAGAAGAAGGGGCTGGGATCGTACATCCTGCTCTCTCACTCACTATCCGAAATGAAGTGTTTGAGGTACTATAAGGGCTAAAGCTAGATTCTATTATTTTATTCACATTGTTACGTTGTAATGTATTATGACAATATGACTAATAAAATAATATACTAATTACTATAAGACACTACACACGATAAGATAAAACTGATTTTTGTAATTTATTAAGAATTCATTTCCGTTTTTAAGTTTTTTCATATCTTATTCTCTATTTACACATGCCTGAAACAAGGCTTCCCAAAATTGTTTTTAGTTTTAACGTTACCTTAATTTGGCACTCTTCCCAGATTCCAACATAACCGCTTTTCAGACTTCCGCTACGAATTACCTTCATTGGATTAAATTTTCTTCCTAATTCAAACAAATTTCCTCTGGGGTTTTAATTCAATTTTAAATAAATGTCTCAAATTTAATAGTCTTTCTTGCTTTATGACATGCACCTATTTTATTTTTTTTATATGTGAAAAAACATAACCTTAATAAGGTAATTTACTCCACGATACGTTCAAATAAATAATTGTAAATATTACCTACAGCAGGGCCTACGCTCCTCGTAGACGAAGGTTGGAAACTAATCGTGCGCTCCGTGCGAATAGACGACTCACGCGCACATTATTCCTGCTCGGTGCTAGACTCTCTGACCGGGGAGCGACGCAGAAGTAGCCCCATCAGTATTGAAGTGTCACGTACGTTTACTTATATACTAGTAATATATACCACTTACAACTTATGAAGTATCTAATTAATTAAGTTTTACACTAATATTTTTATAATAGTTTAGCTCATTTTTTAAATATATATGTTATTAAAACCGTTACAATTTATTAAATCGGGTCATTTCATTTGCGGTTTAAATTATCAGCAAGGAGTGCATCATCAGCACCACGTGCGCTGTGGCCCGGCGTGTGGGAAGCGAACGCGCGGCGTGGTAGCGATGCAATACTGCCCTGCCTCGTGCAGGCCAACCCACCACCCATTATTACGTGAGTACTATATATATATAACCTTAAGTATATCTAAATATATGTTCTCTAGTTAATCGTGTTAATCTGGTATAGTTGAGATGGCCAACAAGATCTTGATTCAATTCTCATGTCAATCGAAATTTTGAAATATTTCTAAGCTTTATAAAGTGACTGACATAGTGATACTATTATGATTAATGTAAGTCGTTTTCAATTAATCATCAGTTTAAAGTATAAAAAATATGAAAAGAAAAATAAAATAAAGGAATTAGCTTTTAAAACAATCAATGATTACTCATGGTTATATCTTGGATAATGGTGCGTGGTTTGGTTCTAGCGTTGTAAATCAATGGTGCATATTACAGGGAGATAGCAAAAATTGCAAATTTTGCTTCCCAAAGCAAAGCGAAGGAGTTCCTTAATCAAAAGACGCGAAGGCTTGACATGCATATTATATACATACCCATCTGAACTACTCTGGGTATATGGATAACATGGTGCAATATGACAAAATGCCAAACCCCTTATGTAATAAGTCTTAATGGATTTAACTACGATCTGGGGCAAGTATATTTCGCTAACTGATTTGAAAAACCTGCAATTCAACCTTCATCGGGAGGAGATTTTCTTTTCCAGGGCTAAATAATAATTGTTGTTAAAGGCACATAGCGCGGAAAACACTCCGCTCCCATTATATTCCGTTCATAGAGCCCATGTCGCCAAATGTTCTTGAGGATTTAGTGCGAGGCCTGTTTCTTTGTCTATCAGGTGAAAAGCTCCTTCCACCTGATGGATAACTCCCGGCAATGGCAATCTTTACCGAAGGTGCATCCTATGCGGGGTCTACAGAATTCGGTGCTTGAGCCAACCCTGTTTAATGTGAGATTGACTGACTTCTCAGAAGCTCATTCGACCCTATAACAGAGATGAAATGAGATTTCTAAGTCTTGGAATTTATGCTTTAAGGATTTTCAATGACGGAAAAAAATACTATACATCTCATATGTTTAAATAATTAAAAAAAAATCAAAACATAAACTAGGTAGGTAGTATCTTACAGCACTAGCCGTAAAGTCACAGGGACAAGTCTGTTATTGTATATAAGTAATGTATCTCACTTAAGATGCTTTGTCTGTCACTAAGGATGAAATATAGCAAAATGTAATTTGAGTCGTATGTGTTAACTGCGTCGTATATTGTGTTCTCATGCAGGTCTAAAATTGCTTGAATTTGTACATACGACCTCAACCAGGTAATTGGTATAAACCATAAGGCTTTTACACTAAGGGACAAAGAAAATATCCGTCGTCTCACTATATTACTGCTTTATTTTTGACCCTCGCGCAAACAGTACTTGAAGGTTATGAACCATAAAATGTCGGAAGAGAAATGTGCACACGAAAACTTGGCCATTACGTTATTCTTGTTTAAGGGGTATGAAACATTATGTTATATTACGAAGCTTTCAGGCGTTGTATTATTTATGGTCATTAATTTACATTAACAAATGCGTTTTTGATACCTTTGAGTAGATCAGTAAATAAGGCCGTCTTAAGTAATACAATTGATTACTTCTGGTTTAATTTTTTAATTGACCGTGATTGATTTTATATTGAACTATATTATATTTAAAATATTAACTATTTTCTATATAATATGACGTTGGAATAATGTATAATGCATGCCAGATAAGATAAGAATATTTTTATAAATTTGAATATTTGCATTAAAACAGTATATACAGTACTTGTATACGGGTAGTAAACAGATCCAGATGTGAGGGGATCGGGGTGAAGGGGAAAGGGAAGGGACTAGCAAAAACTGGCAACTACACATACCGCTCATTTGTCCCGCTCCTGTTTCCGCACGTTTTTACTGCACTACACCTGAGGCTAAATTAACAGTACACTCTATGTTATTTACTTCGTTTATTAAATTTTTGAAATTTGTGTTTTATGTAACCACATTATGCACCTTATTATTATTCTTTTTGTTTGACTGTTTTATTGTGCTATGTTATGAATGACGAATAAAGAAATGTGAATTATTCTATTTTTCTTAAGAAAATCTAAAAATATATATATGCTAAGAAAAAGCCACAGAATAACATGTTTTAAAATCACATATTTGAAAACAGAAGGATAACAATAATAAAAAGAAACAATCTAAATAAATATATATTGAAACCTACCATCTAAACTGACCGGTTGTGTACATAAATAAAGCACAATTTGTCCGTTTCGCGTTACTGTTTCAAGTGGCTGACGTTACGAGTCCGGTGAAAAATAACCCAACCGGGTATGTATAAATTATACTCAGCAAAATATCCGGCTGCCGAGTTATGACCGGATTATTGTTGGATAGACGAACTCTTTAGTAAATTATGGTCAATTTATAACTTGGTAGTAAATATCTTATTTAATGTATCCTATACATTTTTATTTCCAAACTTTTTAAAAACTTTCGTTTTAGTTTGTATTGCAGTAAAAGTATAGAAGTATAAATTTTAACTATTTTAAGTATTATCGAGAGTAGTACAAGTATAGTACTATATTATTATTCACATAAATTATGAATTAAGTTATGCTTGTACTCGTAAAACAGTTCTGATATTATTCCAGATATACATCACTAACGGATCTACTAGTAATTTTATTGACTGAAATTAGACGGGTTAAATTAATGTAAGTAGGTACGTTTTCAGTGGCAATTGATTAAATTTAAATTCAATATATCTTTATTCAAGTAGGCATTACACGCACTTTTGAATCGTCAATTACATTAAATTAGTCAGTTTTAAATTGGTCAGTATTAAATTGGTCAGTCCGTGAGTAAGCTATCACCACCTCGGAATGCTGCTCTGTAGAGCTCGCCAGAAACTAAATAGTTGCTCTTTTTACATAAAATTTAACAATGATTGACTATTACATTATAAAATCAACCCTGCAAATGAGTCAACGATCAACCACATTTCGATCAACCAAAAACTCTTGAAATTTATAGTAAGATTTATTTAATAATATACTTTTAATTTTAGCTTTAAATCTAAGAAAAGGAAGATCTAAGATATCATGTGTAACCTTATTATAAATGCGTACACTGATGCCAATGAAGGATTTGTTAACATTTAAAAGTCAAAATTTAGGTGTTACAAGTTTATTTTTATTTCTTGTATTTATGGTATTGTCTGTCGCTGTTTTAATATAAATATTTAAATTTTGACGTATTTATATAATATTATTAAAAATGTATTGAGAAGCAACCGTAAGAATATCGATGTCTTTAAAAACGTCTCTCAGGGAATCTCTAGTTTTTAGGTTACAAATAGCCCGTATAGTAGGTTTTTTTTGTAAAACAAATATAGAACTAATTTCGACAGCACTGCTCCATAGAAAAATACCGTAAGACAAAATACTATTAAAATAACTAAAATAAACGAGTCGAGCCATATTAACATCTGTAAATTGTTGAGGCAGTCAATTCTAACACTTCATTGTTAAGGAGCAAACATCAATTTTGAATTTTGACATTAGGAAGTGTGAATGCCATGCATTTATTTTTTTTTGTATTTAAGACCAAATTATTAATTTCGAACCAATGAAGAACACATGACAGAGCACTGTTTACTTTGTAAAAATTATCTTTATTGCTCTCAACTTTAAAAATAAGTGAGGTATCACCAGCAAAAAGCACAATGTTACATAGTCTTTTTGTATAAAAGGGCAAATCATTAATTTAGAGTAAAAATGAAAAGGGGCCAAAAATTTATCCTTGTGGAACACCCATCTTTAGGTAAGAACCATCCGATTTATAATTATTTACATCAACTGTCTGAACTCTTTATAATCTTTATACTCTTTATAAGATCAAGCGCAGTACTATGCGTAGTGCTGCACTTACGCCATAGTGGTTAAATTTGCATAGTAATGTTTGATGGTCTACGCAATCAAAATCTTTAGATAAATTCCAAAACACCCCGATTGCATTCTGTGACTTCTTTCATGCGTCGTAAATGTGTTTAAGAAGCGTGGCATCCGCATCAGTTGTTGATTTGCCTTTGGTAAAACCAAATTGTTTACTATACATGATTTTATTGCTATAAACGAATTCTGTCATTCGGTTGAGAATATTTTATTCAAACATTTTACTTAAGGTAGATAAAATAGAGATAGGCCTATAACCCGGCAATTATAGAATTTCCGGGTTCTAGTCTATCGCCACTTTTAAACAAAGGAGCTACTTTACTATTTTTCACTGAATCTGGGAATGTACCGATTTCAATACATTACTAACATACCCCAAATATCACCGATTTTTTTTAATTTAGTTTTCTAAACGTTTTAACAATTTCATATGATAAAACTGGTTTCAAAACAAGACATTGTTCACTGACTCTTACGTTACTTGTCAATTCGGCGTGATTTTTACAGGAATTTCCTTAAAAAAGTCTCAAAAGTAGCTGCAACGTTTGAATCTGTATTTATTTCAATATTACCAATTTTCAACTTAGTAGGTCCATGAGCAGACCCAGTTTTCACACACATACAAAATAAAACATCCCATGTTGCCTTTATTTTATATTCAGAGTTTAAAATTTTATTTCTTACATAAAACTGCTTAGCTTGTACACAAACGTTCTTAAATATTTTAAAGAAATTCCTAACTTTATTAAACAACACGGGATCATGATTCCATTCCGTCCTCTCACTATACAAATCATTTAATTTTTCTCTACTTTTGTATGTATATATATATATATATATATATATATATATATATATATATATATATATATATATATATATATATATATATATATATATATATATATATATATTGTATATATATCCCGGGTTAGTCGAATCACTAAATTTAAGTTTTAAGCATTTAGTTATAGTTTTTGGTTTGAAAATATTATTGAATTCTTGTAACAAAAATTCCAAAATTTTATTATATAAATTATTGGGATATCATGTCTACTTTATGCACTTTATGCGCAACAATATTATTAAAAGTAAAGATTCGGTTTTTTGTAATCGGTCTGCAAGAAAATTTTAAATTGTAAATTTTAAATTACGTAATGTTGCTCATGAAAAAACCGTTAGATATAAAATAGTATGCTGTAATTGTTGTAGTCGAACATATTTGCAGTAGAGCTATTGCCTTGACGGCCAGAACCTGAAAGTTTCAAATTTTCCCAGACAAACAAATTCATTACCATGCCGGCAACTGCCACTGTATAGCCAAAACCATAAATTTAGCCGTATTAAAACACTGTTAGAGGAAATTCTGACCGAAGCAAAAATAACATTTAAGTTGCAGTTATAGTTTCCTAAGCTAGAGTAAAAATATACAAAGAGTTAAAAAAAATGATAAAAGTACGTTTTGACTATAAATATATTTGTAAAGCGTCCATGATGTTACAAAGTTTAAACTTTTAAAAGTAATTTTATATTTACATAAAATAACATAATTTCCTTGTTTAGATTCCTTTTAAGTCAAAGCAAGATCCATTACTGAACTAATAGACTACTTTATGTAGTCGTAACCGTGTTAGTTTTACGAGCAGCTTGGGACGAACTTACGATCTGTCACAGACAAGCAAAAAGTGAACTCGTGGTTTCTAAACCTTATTTGTATCTGGATTCCGGTACTCGATTCATTCGTTTGACTAGTGTGAAGTGCAACTTGGTTTTGTTTATATCAAGTTTATATATAAAGGTTCAAAGTTATTTATATTATTATTTAGATTATTTATAAGGCTTAAAGGTTCGTTTTTTTAACAGGGTTTATTTATATATGGGATATAAATAAACCCGGATCTTGCTTTTTATTTTAACATTTTATTTTAGACCAGGTAATAGAAATCTTGTTTATATGTAACTTAAATGAAACATAGTTTAGGGTATTATAGGATGTTATTAGTTACCTTGTTAATAAATTTCAGCGAGTATATCCCGTGGCATACTCGGAAACTTACACATTAAATAGTTTTGTTAAGTTAGGGATACATTGACTGCTATATATCCGGTAAGGTGCGTGGGAAGAATGAGTTTTTATATATCTGTTTAATATTTTAAAAGTAAATATGTCTTTTATGTTACATGTATTGTTTATGGTAAAAATAATTGTCAACTAAACTATCCCATTGTGTTTTTCAAACAACTGTGCACTGAAAATCGTGAAGAGTCCAAGTTAACTATATATACTTAAGCTTCCTTGAAAGAGGTTTTACTTGAGACATGAAAGTCGCGGCAGCTAATACGTTTTAGTTTTTAATCCAAATTAATCCTATTGTATCTATTATATATTTACTTCGTAACTAAACCTACTTAAGAGAAATACTATTTCTCTTAGATACAGTTACGCTAGAACATATACACACATATACACATTGTTTTAAAAATACTTTACAAAGAGTAATTGTTAAGGTAGATGGAGAGTGGTTAATAGTAATTTATAATTAGAAACATCATTATTATCTCTTACACGTGAATAGTAAAAGATTTAGGTACTTATAGTATGACGGTATTATTTAATCTGTTTGTATTTTACAAAACGTGTCATACACAAAGTAACAAAGAACAAGTTGTATATTATGTTTCTTATACGTCAAACGAAAATAACGTAATGGCCAAGTTTTCGTGTGCACATTTCTCTTCCGATATTTTATGGTTATGAACCAGAGCCACAAATAATAATGTATCATAATATGATGATGATTGTTCTTATTTAGAAATAAAAATAATAGGTGTACTGACACCTATTAAATTTTACATAAAATATATTGAAAAAACAATTGATGTGGTTGGCTGACTGATTACAAAATATATCTACAAAATATTTTTATGTATAATATTTATCAAATTTTAACCCACATATTACAGAATATGTAGGATAAAATTTGTTCTCTAGTATCAGCGACAAATGAAAATCAATATTTAAATGAATTCCTATCTCCTATTAAAATAAAAATCAAATATAAAGGCGTTCGTGTCCCAATCATGATAAAAAGATTCAAATGTTCCATTTCTTAGTAAGGAGTTTCCTATAAAACAAAATGCCGACGAAGTCGAGCAAATAATTATTGGTAATAAATGGGATATTTATTTACACGATTAACATGAATTTATGTTATAACATATAAATACTGCCATAACTGAATATATGTACTTAAATTTTAAATATATAAAATACAATGTAAATTTCATTACGTAACTTTATTTTCTTGGATTTTCACGAGTACAGTAACAGTTCTTAAATTTCCGAATGTGTAGTGCTTTATTGTTGTTTCTTGTAGGGTTTTAAGTTTATCAAATCCTATAAAATGATTGGGCTTTTCGTTTGTATGTTCACACATTGCTGATTTCTATGTATGCCTATACATGATATCCGAGACATGTTCCCTAACTCTTTTACCAATCTACTTTGAATAGTTCGCGAGGCTATTAAAATTAAAAAAAAATACCGTTATTCGAATAAAAAGGAATTATTATTTTTATTTAGGAATCTTACATTTTTGACTTACTCTTTTGAAAAATATAAAACCCTATTTATGTGACCGCTCAGTTATACGTCGAGATATTATTAGAGCGTTCTGAGTGCCTGAAACTTTATACCTAGAAGCTTAGGAACCGTTGGAGATAGATGACTAATTAACTGACTCACTGGCAAATTCCTACATCTCGTTCAAAACGTCTAAATTTAAAATGTATTTATTCGTTAGTTTAATCCTTAAAAAAAGTTATATGTCATTACATAAATTATAAGTGAGGAAGGGTGATGAAAGGAAAAAATAATATGAATTACATAAAAATCTTTTATGTACCTTTCATTCCTACCCACCAAATACAAAAATAAACTTTTATACAAGTCAATAAGCATTCATTCATTCAACGTAATATTTCTTAATGGCTAAACCATTTTACAGCAATCAAAGTTGATTCAAGACTAAATATTTACTAATAGCTTGTTATTACTTTATCGAACACTTTTAAAAGTACTTGTATCATGTATACTGAAATAATTCTATGATAGGTATTTTCAATGCCTTCAATTTATTTGACTCTTTTGATTTCTTTTTTATTTAACCGGTATTCATTCACAATTATCTATCTATACGCTAAAAATAATTTATTATAAATATAGAATAAATAAAAATCGGAAAAGGAATCAGTCATAATAAAAACTCCGAGATTTCTAATATAAATATTTTTATATTCTGATATTCTTTAGTATATCTGACTTTAGTATAAATGTGCCATATATCTCAAACTCATTTTGTCAACTAGAAGCCCTGGAGCAGCAGTCATACATCTTACTCGCTTTATCGATAAAAGTCGTATCAGTTTTTATACGTAATATTGCGAAAATTATCTTCATAAAAAATAAAAATTATTATCCTCTACATAAAAAAAAATATATACTTATATATTTTTTTTTATTTATTATATTAAAACGAATATAAGAACCAAATATTTTAATTAATAAAATATCCGCAAGCTGCATGTTAACTAACCTAAAAATTTGTGGCTTTAAAATTCAGTGATTTTTACACGAGTTCAAAATACTCTTTCAAAGAGGAAATGTAAGTGCCCTAAATTCGACATGACGCGTTTTACCTTTTTCCAGTAAACGTGCACTTCGAGATACTAAATTTGTTTCAAACTGTTTCCGATATTGACGGCTCGGTAAGACTAAAAAATAGTTATATGTCAGATATATGACTATTCAAATATTGTAACGAATCTTTGATATTCATAACCACTACTGTAAATTTATACATATATTTTGTTGTAAAGTTACCTAATACTATAATATTCACACTTCGCTTCGCTTCAACCTATCGCAGTCCACTGATTTCGCGCCAGATTTTCCGATCCTTTACCACCCTCATCCAGCCTCTATCGGCGACCTTTCGTAAGTCATCGGAACAGCGCAGGGCCGGAGGGGGTTCTGGACGCAGTCTTAACGATATCCATTTAGATCTCAAGGAATAATTAATTATAATTATTTTGGTAAATATAAGGTTATTAAGAGATACCAGAAAAAATCTGGATTTATCAAACGTGAAAACTCCCGCTGGCTGGAAAACACGATCGTCACATGATATTGCCGGTTTGTGTAGTTGATTCAGAATCTCCCACATTTAATAGTTTTACATACATATTATTTATATACATATTTTTTTATTTCATCTGAATCATAAACATCTACGTAAGTTTTTCTTTAACATTAAATTTTTCATTTATCATAATAAAATCATCGTGCTCAAAATGATTTACGAAATTTTCTGTTCCGAAATTTAGCCAAATAGCATCAATTGGCCTTTTTTCAGTGTCGGACAACTCCATTGATTAAAAACTTCAATAATATTACAAGCGTATGAGATTAAAAGACTTTACAATAATATGGTACCACCAAGCTGAACTAAAGATGGTGATCGATAGTGGTAGGCGGCAGTGCCAACTAAAAGTCTCATTGGGTTCTCATTCGATTCGTTTTGACTAGTATTATTAATTGCTAAAATAAACAGAGAAGAAATTGAGCTCCAGAATGATTTAAATTTTTTAATATGTAAGAAATATTTTATATATAAAATAATGTAACTTTTATTTATTGTTTCTTTGCATAGATGGTACACTGAAAGAAAACCCAGACCAAATTTTAAATCATTTCAATAAATTTTATACATTACTACTCAGGTTAAAAAATCAAAGTATGTAAATTACCAAACTTGAGACATACCTTGTAATACTGATATAACACAAATACTAAGCTATCCAGTATCAATAACTGAATTGAACTGTTTGAACTGAACTGAACCGAAATTAGTCAACGTAGATCACAGCTTCCAAGACATCTAAATTAAGTGTTTGAATACGCAGGTATATATATATATATATATATATATATATAATATATATATATATATATATATATATATATATATATATATATATATATATATATATATATATATATATATATATATATATATATAAATATTATGTACAATCACATGATTTTAACATACCGCTTAATCGCTTAGTAAAAAAATCAAGAATAAATTTACCTTTTAATATTTTAAAAAGTTTAAAATGTTAATTACATATGTTACTTAAATGCTTACTTATTTGTAACAATGACTATCGATAAGACAATAACTAAAAAAAATCATATATTCAAAACTTTGATGAGGAACTGAAGGTTTTTCCAAAACGTTTATAGTGTAGATTGTGTGCGGCTTTAGATGACAAAAATAACTATGTTAAAAAAAGACTTCAAAACTAAAAAGTAAAAAAAAATACTACCTATTATTTATATGTCCTATTTACTAATAGGTTTGAAGGCGGTGCCAAGCCAATTATGATAGGAATTCGGTTGAATACATTTTCGTAATTATTTTTTTTTTCTTCGACAGGTTTCAAACTGCTCATAATATTAAGAATTAATGGCTCATTTATAGGTTTATTTATGTATCTTAATTTTTGAAGTAGGAATTTCATAATTCACATGAGCATTTTGTTTAAGTATTCTATTGAATATATTTTCATAATTTTGTTTGTTTTTTCATTATTCTTCGTATTGATTGAGCTGCTTATAATATTGAGATTTAATCTTTAATCTTTATTTTATTTCTTTTCGTAACTTAATCATCAAAGTAGGCATTTCATTGTATTATTTAACTATTAGTAAATAGGACCTATAAATATTAGGTAATAAATAGTTATTATTAAATATTCATTATTTGTTACTTTTTGGTCTTGAAGTCGGGTTTTTTTAACGTAGTTATTTTTATTTAATACTTTTTAGTTTATTGCTGCATTGTCAATTAGCTATGGGTAGACCTACAAAAAATGCTGCTCCTTAAAAATATAGATCTCAAGAAACGGAAACGGATAAAAGTAGTCGTCTCCGTAAACTCTTTGAAACACAATTTCACGTTCTTGTGAGAGTATTAAAGATCGTGAAAAACGTTGTTTGGCCATGAAGCCATATATAAAATCACGATTAGCTCAAGAAACTCTTGAACAACATAATTCTAGACTCGGTAAGATCCAAGAGCGTCTTGCGAATGAGTCTTTTGAGCAGTGAGCTTATAGACTTGGCCTCGTTAATGAGTGTTTAGAGAACGAGTCAGCTGAGCAGAGGGCTCGTAGATTAGAAGTAATACGAAACCGTGCACCAACCGAGTCTGCCCAGCCACGTGAGAACCGGCTAGCAGCAGCGCTTCAGACTTCACAGAGACTTTGTTGAATGATTGAGCATAATTTTATAACCACCATAAATCAATATGCTAAAGTATCATGTACAGTCTGTAAGAAATTATTATATCCAAAACAACAGATGCCATTAGTCACAGCACGATGTGATTTCCTTCCGGAGGAACTAGTACAACACTTGGACAAAAGATATTGGATAAAATAAAAACTAATTGGCCTAGATGCATCAATTTTTTATGGGACCAATTCGAAAATACCGGTCGAATTGAGAAGCTTCTCCTTTTGGAAGTCGGTTATAGGTATTATTGACATATAAATTATTAATTCTAATAAACCATTGTTTTAGAAATACTTTACAAAGAGTATCTTTTGGAGTAGGTAAATAGTGGTTAATAGTAATTTAAGATGGGAAACATCATTGTCATAACACATGAATAGTAAAATATGACGGTATTATTTAGTCTGTGAATTACAACAAAACGATGTCACACAAAAAGTGTCAAAGAACAAGTCGTACATAATGTTTTATATACGTTAAACAAAATTAACGTAATGGCCAAATTTTCATGTGCACATTTCTCTTCCGACATTTTATGGTTCATAACCTTCAAGTACTATTTGTGTGGGGGTAAAAAAATAAATCATGTATAATATATAATGTGACGATGATTTTTCTTATTTCAAAATAAAAATATTGGGTGTAGAATTCCAATACATCATGAAAATAGAAGTCATTTATTACCTTTTTAAAAGAATATGTTGCGAGAAAAATTTGTCCAACAACAATCCTACTTATGATGCAGTTGGATTTGCAAGATGTTAAAAATCGTACGGGGTGATTAGTATTTTAGAAATGTGTAATGGTTGCTTTATTACTTCTTGCTTACAATACATTACTAAATATTTTTTTATGATTAGAACACAATAACCATACATAATTAATAATTTAAATCATTGTTATATGATTGTCAAGTTTAGATCCTGTTTTAGATACTTTTTACACTTGATTTCTTGAATGTAAATATAAAATATGACATAAACAATAAATCAAAAATATTATAAAAAAATAAATATCGACTCCATAATCTTGGTAAAGTTACAAACTAAACATTAAGTTAAGTAGTTGAATAACTTAATACCAGTCAGGAAATATTTCAATATATATTTGCATTACAAATTAATTACATTACACCCGAAAATTAATAGTGTCTTTCTTACACTTTAAAAAAAAAATATTCCTGTTTGAATGCGGTAATATTTAAAACTACGTTATAGATTTATACATTCTTTTCATAAAAAGACAAATGGGTCACTATGAAAATTAAGGCCTACCTATAATGTCTAAAAGTTTTATGCAAATCGGCTGAACTATTATGTTATTTTAACAATTATAAACAAAATTAAAAAAAAATGTTCTTTTTGAGTCGCTGACACTAGTCGAAACCAGAGAGTTGCTAGTTTAATACTAGCGAGTATTAAATGTAAGTTTATATACATGGACATGTAGTGACATGTACGTGCATATCAAATCATCAACTTTGTTATATGTTGCATAGATTAAGTTAAACATTATTTGAAATATAATTATTCGTTTGATAAACTGGAGTTGCAGGCGTGAGCTAGACGATTAAAATATGTTCTCAATATTTAAATTTGTTCCTATCTCCGAGTAAAATAATCAACCATATATTAAGGTGTTTTACAATCATGATAAAACGGTTCAAATGTTCCATTTCTTAGAAAACAAAATTCCGACGAAGTCGAGCAAATACTCATTGGCAATAAGTAGAATATTTGTTTAGACAATTAACATAAATTTATGTTATAATATATAAATAACGCCATAAATATGTATTTTCATTTAGTATATAATTAAAAGAATGGTTGATTTATTTCATAAGTTTTAAGTGCGGATGATGAAAGAAACCTAAAACGAACATACAATTTGAATTATACCAAAATCTATTAAAAATATTCCTTTAAAGTCTAACTACGTATTTAATACTAGAACAAACTTTCATAAAACTCAATAAGCTCTTATTAATTGAATGTCATATAACATAGTACCTTATGCATTTTACAGTAATAAAGTTCATTCCAGACCAAATGTTTACTAATAGCTTGTTAATACTTTATTGAACATTCTTAAAACTACCCGTATCATGTATCGATGTACTTAATAAATTACTAACTTGTGCTCTAAAAATCTTTCTTCAACTACTGCAATCATTTTATTAAAGGGGTTTTCAATGCTGTAAGTTTAGTTGACAGTTTTGATTTATTTTTTACTTAACCGGTATTCATTCCAAATTATCTATTTGTGAAGAATAATTTATTAACAAAAATCGGAAAACAAATCGCTTATTATAAAAACTTGAAAGATTTCTAATATAATTTTAGTAGAAATGTACCATATATCTTAAACTTATTGTGTCAATTAGAAGCCCTGGAGCAGCAGTCATTCATCTTACTCGCTGTATCGATAAAAATCATATCAGTCTTTACACGTAATATGGCGTCAAAAAAGAATCCCTTACATACCATCCAATTCAATTCTCTTATTAATTCTTTTAAAACAAATATAATATGCAAATATTGTAACTAATAACATATTCACAAGTTTCATATTAACTAAACAAAAAAATATTACAGATAAACAGCTAAATGTAGTGGCTTTAAAATGCAGTGATTTTTACAAGAGTCTAAAATACTCTTTCAAAGAGGAAATGTAAGTGCCCTAAATTCGATATGACGCGTTATACCTTTTTCCTTTAGACGTATGTTTCGAGAGAGAAAATTTCACCGTCTCACCTTGTTCCGATACTGACGGCTACTTAGTACCAAAAATAGTCTTATGTAGTTAAATATATGACTTTAACACATTTTTTTGGCGACTTCAACTTAGACATTTATAACCAATACTTTAAATTAATATATATTTGTTATAGGGATTCCTAATACTATAATATTTATTCTTAACTTGGAGATTTGGTTAATACAATGTTTTTTTTTTCTAAAGAGCACAAGGGAAATTTTGAAATTATCAAACGCGAGAATTTTGCTGATTTACAACAGCACCTTCGAATGAGATTAGCGCTTTGTGTACAGCTTCATGTATTACATTGGTTTTCCATTAGCTGATTCTAAAACTCCCGCATTTAAAAGTTTGATATGCTTCTGAGATAGGAGATGTTTTGAGGTTATTTTATTTTTAGCTGTAGGTATAATATTCAAAATAAAGAATGCTGTAAGAGCAGAAAAAAAAAATGTTTTTTTTTAAGTTGTTGCCAGTCAGAGATTATAAAAAACAATTATCGTGGTTTTGATAAAATTGTTTGCGCGGTACCAACGACGTATTGAATAAATTGCAGTAGCCCCGACAGTGACTCTCTTTTTATTTGATTTTCAGTTCATTCCATAGTTCATAGCTTATACTTGTCAAGTCTGTTGCCTTATATTTAAAAATTATATGTAAAAAAAAAATTATCGTTGCCGTTCTATCTGCAAAGTTTCTGTTGCGTTACAAGCTCCTATGATAATGAGACTTAATTTATTATTTCATATACCTAAATACTTTACTAAAATAATATCCAGACCTACTTTTATACGATATAAATCGTTTTAATAAATATCCCAACCCACTTCTCGGGTTGATAAAGCAAAGGAAGTTAATTACCAAAGCTGGTACTTTAACAGGTGTTAATATTGATTTATAATAATGTCGATAGAATAATAACCACAAAATTTTGTAATATCATCTCCAATAAGATGAACTTAAATGAACAGAATTATAAAGCTTCTGAAATATCGTTTTTCAATTAAGAATTTTAGAGAGAATCATTTTGTTACTCATAAAATATTATAGAAAATGAATTCAGTTTTTAATAACATACTTTCCTTAAAACATTCCATAATTACTTACTTCTATAAATTTGAAGGTTTTGAGATTAATATTGTTTTATTTATTTCAACATTTTTATTGGTAATTAAATGATAACAATATTCTCGAAAAATAACTTATTATCTTATTGAGATGTAAGTTTCAAATTTTGGTAGTTTTTAACGTCATCAATTGGATTTTAAAGGATTGTGCTTTTATATATGTACGATATATCTTTTTCAATTCAACGATTATGAAGAATGTAACAAACAGTATTGAAGAAAATCTTGTTTATAAATTGGAACTTTATAATACTATAAGAAACGATCTTCCTAGCAGCATCAGCATTCCGAGCTGGTGATAGCTTACTTAGGACTGTACGGACCAATTAATTGAAGATTCAATCATGCTTGAATAAAAATATTTTAAATTTGAATTGAAATTATTATTATTTTTTGCTGAATTGTTATTGTAATTTAAGAAACAAATGTGTTTAGTATCTTTAAAGAAACGAATATAAAATTCTAAATGTTTGAATTCTAAATAAATATTACTTTTTTGTAACATTGCTTTAAACTTTTAAACTTATAGACTCGTGCTACGTATTCATTTGAAATAGGATTGTTCGTCTTGCTGTAAGCTATACCAGTGCTTTCGTGCGCTTCTGTCGTTTAAAGTTTAGTTGTTATTCTCGCGCATGCTCGAACTTTTTCTCTTATTCATATACGAAATAAATTTTGTTGGTGTAACCATAAAATGAAATGTAAGAATCATATTCTTATTGGCTTTAGAAGTTGAAATTTATAGATTTAGTATCATTTTTAAACAATTCATTGCGTTTGGGTTGGGCTAAGACATTATTTATCATACTTCCATTTTTATTTTTATAGTACAAGGTGCTTACTTATAGACCACTTACTAACTTTAAAAGTTGCTATGGCTTGTCAAACATGTGAAATGAAATTTGTTGGAGGAGACTGAGACGAAAAGGAAAAAGAGGTTTGGCTATATCACTCATTTTACGAAACATATCTACTTTAGACCATCTAATATAGGGTGGTTGAACCAAACCACATGAGAGCTACCGACAAGTTAATACTGCTTTATCACCTATAAAATCACTTTCTGGCATTCACTAAAGCGAGGATCATGTAATAGTCCGCTTAAATTTGAGAAGGAGATGGAAGCAGTGAGACTAATTATTGAAATTATGCTCTCCCTGGCATAGGTAATCTGTGTCTTAGTTTTCCGTATTTTAGTCAGACTGCTTGTATTCTTACGAAATTCGTAACAATTCACGATGTCATACTCAGAAACTCTATAGAACAGAAGTCTTCAGTATTTTTTTTCAATTACCCATGTTTTCTACCGATGTTATGCAAATTTGAGGAATTTTTGAGAAAGTATGTGTTAAGTAATTTACATGTCGCTGATAATATCGTTTACGTCATATGTATGATTTTCATCATAAACCATGCGATTCATACTTTTCAGTCACGCAAAAAGAGGACCAATCTCACACATTTTCGTGTGTGCAGTGCAGTTTTCATTGGAAAAATATAAAAATATATTAAAAAAATACCTTAACCGTCACAAAAGTGCTTTATGAATTGAATATATATATTTTTAAAACAACACCGGTGATGTCGGTAATAATAATATTGAAAAAGTAAGTAAATTGTTCACACACTTCTCTAAGTTGTAATTATTAAAATAATTTGATTAAGTCGCCTGAGCTGATGAACTTTTATCTTATAATCACTTTTTGTGGAGCCTGTGTTATATCTCGATGCTCTTATAAATTTAAATAAAATAAAGTTCTTTCCTTTTGGGAAATGCAGAAGTCATACAAATATTATTAATTTCTAAGGAGTGTAAAAAATATACCAGAACAGAAATTACTATGATAATGTATATACCTAAATTTGATATCTTTTTTTATATTAAAGTACTTCATATTTTGTGAACTCATCTCGTCAACAAGAGGCCCTGGAGCAAGAACCATTCATCTTCATCGCTTTATCGATAAACGTCATAGCAGCCATCATCCCAGAAATATGAATATTAAAATATTTTATGAAAATATTCATTCAAACGTAGGTAATAATGTACAAAGCCAGATGTTTAACGTAAATTGCAGTCAAAACAGAGTTTTTTAGTGTGCCGTAAACATAATAACGTTTTATTATTTAAAAAAAACCAGTTTATCGGTTTTTACTCACGTACGTGCGTTTTCATTATCATGTCAGATATGTAAACCTAGAATTATATTTTATTTTGTTATTGTGTTTACGGAAAGGTTTTAAATATGTTTCTGGGAAAGTCGACCATAAGTCTCCGTTCATCCGAGACTAGTTTCTTAATTAACTTAATGTACAGTTCTTTTTAGTACATGGTAATCAATATACAAGCTATTAACACTGGTAAAAAATGGTAGTAACCATTCAATTACTAAATGTCGAAAAAATATTAAATTCTTAAAACTTGGGCTATACCATCAAATATAGTGGTTTTGAGGAGGTTTTTTCAAACAGCCTCTCAAAGAGTAAATGTAAGTGGTCTAGTTCTACGTGACGCGTTCTTCCTTTCCCCGTAACACGTGTGCTCCGAGCGCGATAGTCGTTATCGAACATTTCAACTTGGCCTTCTATGACATCTCTTTTATATCAGACAATACTTAAAGATGTCTGGAAGCAGCACGTACACTGTTGCTAACTAACAACTTTATTTACTGTATTTACTTTTTACTAACATAAGATTTATTTTTCAATGACATTATTATATTCAATTAAAAGAATGAGTCTTTGTTAGATAATCATAATTTCTTGCGACAGTAGGTATATAATATATATAATATAAAACAAACCCTATAAGAGTCGGTCGATGTACAAAACGAGTGTCTCAAAATATGACGGCTGGTATTCGACTCGACTCGAGATACCGACATTGGTTTTCCATTAGTTGATTTTAAAAGCTCTTGTATTAAAAGTTATATAAAGCAACGGAAAATCTAATAGATGAAGAGTTGTGTAGACTATTTCATAATAAGAAAATTAGGAAATTCTTTTTTTTTTAAATGGTTACATTATAGTATTTTTTACTGTGTATATATAGTTTGAGGTAATTTACCCTCAAGTAAAAAATGCCTTAATGTAACCACTTAAAAATATGAAGAATTAGTTTCTATCATCATCTTTCCTATATTTTCTGTTTTAGAAGCTCTAATAAAAAATAAATAGTGTTAAAAGAGCGGTTAGAAGTGAACAGAGATCACGAAAATCTTCTGCAAATCATTATTATTATTATAAAACTTTTATCTAAATATAAAGTTTTTGTTTTATATTTGAAAGTAACTTAAAATTTAGTTTGTAACAACTCCGTGTCAGTTCCCTTAGAGGAAAAGTCCTAATCTATATCTGAGATGACAAGTTTAAACTTGATATAATCAAAAGATCGAGTTTCAAAGTGCCAAAATACGTAAACAATTTTGTTGGGAAGTCTAAAAGTATTAAAACATTTACTCACAATAATAATATACAATAGAGTTTGGGAATATAACTTGAATCTAATTTTAACATTTTGTATATTTTAAACTAATATTTACATAAAAAACATTTAATTAAAATTTTATAAAGTGTGAAATGGATAGATATATATAATATATATATATACAGGTTTATTTGTAATTAATTGGCCACTTCTTGCTGGCAGTCTCTCTTTATCAATCCCAACATCATTTGTTCTACGACATTTTACAAATCTTGATAAACAATTTAAAAAAAACAAAACAAAAAATTGTTTGCTTCCTCTTTTAAGTATTACTCTGTATTTTATAAGAAGTACCTAATACCTACGCTCAGAGTTAATACCAGTTCAGAGGCAACAAATATGGTTTTGTATGAGAAAACTTAAATTTTTAAAACTATCAATGTTAAAAAGTCGTAGAACATACTTTGCTGGGATTGACGTAGAGAGGCTACCTGCAAGATGTGGCCGATAAATCACAAATAACCCTCTATATAAATGTTTTATTTAATTAAAAATAATTTTCTTCCTTTGACTATCCTTACCCGTATTTATCGGTTGATTTTCTGTAAACACTGAGTCAGGTGTTCCATTATTTCTAAACAGAAAAAAATATATATCCTTCACGTTCCCGTTCTTTGTTTACATCATAAAGGGGTAGAACCTTCAAGTAAGTTACTGAAAAGAAATATACAAATTTTAAGTACAATAGCATCGGGCTTTCACTATTCATTACATAACTAATGGTGCGGAGACGCGTTTCAAATGTCATCATATCGCAGAGCCTGAAGGTTATTTTCAAAAACGACAAAAGATAACTTACACTGATGGTACATATCAAAAGATCCTGCGTTTAAGTCATAGTCCAATATTTAAGAGGTAGCATTTCGTACTAAGTCTCATTTAACATAAATTTGACTTAAGGATGAAGAAATTTGTTTAACATTTCTCTTTTTTAATTGATTGATCTTTATCTATTCTATTATCTTCGTACTATTCGAGGGACATATCATTGTTATTAAAATATTTTTCTGAATATAAATCATAATTTAAATATTACATAAGCTTATCAAATCTAATGTTACCTCTTAAGGAGTTAACTTTCATCACTTACACTCTGCTCGGGGCTGACACATCGCTGAGTGAGGCCTCTTGGGAGGGTGATAGATGCTTCAAAGGGACGCGTACTATTGGTTATTCAAACATTTTTTGTCTTTTTATATATATATTTTTAAGAAGTAATGTAGAAGCAATTATCTTAAGCAAATTTGTGAAGACAGCTGTCAGTTGTCTTTCAAGAATAAGAACTATTGAAGACATTAGAAAAATAAGAATTAATAATAATAATAATAATAAATACACAAGATGTCAGAAAAATATATATAGTCATTTTTCTCACTTACCATCTGTGATCAGAGATGACACGTGGCTGAGTAAGGTCCCGGGGGCTGGGGACACTATAATCGACGCGAGATCAACGTCTCTACCGACATATTTTCGGTTTTCTACACACCTCGTGTATATTTTTGTAATATATCTTTTCTCGATTTAGAATACCGCGATCTCTACCATTTTATTACACGTATAGACGTATAGATGTCTTTTGTATTTAAATATATATTTTCATACTAATCGAACCGAACATAATTTTGTCGAAAGTATTTCTTAATTCTATTTTTCGTCAGTTTATATACAAGGAGTTTTATGCCATCGATTAATAATATTAGACTTAAAGTAGCTGTAGGAAAAATCTAAAATCAATTTACAATATCCTTAAATTACTTTTAAAATCAAAAATCAAGAGCAGGATATCTGCTTCAGATCCGACCAACCATAAAAAAGGCATACATCGATATCACTAGGTCTTAATAAACCCTAAACGAGACCTAGACGCATAAAATTCACAAATTCTTATGCAGTGACGTCAATGATCTCAGTGGCTTCTTTTATAGTAGTTGCCTATTCCATCTGAAAATTTAGGGAACATTTGTCGAATAACGAGTGATAACGTCGACGACCCAGTCTCCGCAACCAACTTATTATTAAATCAACTTAATAGACTAGAAATATAAGATTATACAGTGTCTTATCGTGTACTAAAAATTTAAAAAATATATACATTTCTGTATAAAATATATATAATAAATATAATAATGTTGTCTGAGCAGGTGCAGGATATTTGATTTTTTTAAGTTTTTTTTTTATATTTCAGTGGTATTGTGAGTACAATATATCAAATAAGGATATGATTTCATTATAACGCGATAGCTATACCACGGGTGAAATAAGCACAAATTTACGATCAAATTTACATATACTTTCTTCCTAATTAATCCTCAGTTTCTTTATTTTTTAACAAAAATAAAACGGCTTAACTTTATATAAATATAGTATTTTCAAACATTGATTAACTTATTATTTATCAAATAAATATATAACGTATATTTTATTACTATCCGAAGTACTGTCTGTGGTAATAAATATGAGTGTAGTTGCCTGTCTACAAGGACGACTGTTAGTAAAGTTTATCCTTCTTAGGTTAACAACGTTTTATCATCACTGAGGAAGTTTTTATTACGTGGTATAACCAATTTTGTCCCCTTTCGATTTGATATTCAAATCACGTCGGGGACCGTAATATTTGCGAGCCGTAAATATGACGCAGAACTGGGAATTCTGTATCAAATATTCAAATTAAAAAATCAATAAATCTGTTTTTAATTACTCTATAAGCCAGCAAAAGATAAATAAAATTTGATTTGAAATGCGTTGTAAGGTTAAAAACACAATACAGATACATATAAATTGCAAGTTCTTTAGATGAATTCTTTGAATTAACCTAAATTTGTAAAATAAATCTACTATTCTACAAAATTAGACACAACTCACCTACCTAGAAAACCTACTAATTACCTGCTTAACTCGTTATAATAGTTGTATTGTTAATAATGAATATAAAATCTTTGTACTAAAAATAATTTTAAGGAAACCACTATGTTGTACTGAAGAAAATATTTAATAATTTGAATTACTTGTCACAGCAACCTAGTAAGTATATAGTTATGTCATTTAGAATTGATTGTTTTGCGTTAAAAGCCGTAGTTAGGTCATTTGTTTATATCGAATCTTACATATAAACGTAAAAACGAATGTTTTCCCTAATAGTATTATGGTAATGTGCTAATGTACTTACCACGTTATAACACATATCCTTTAAAAGCCTTTATCGTAAAAGCTATTAATGATATTTTTTTGTTTTATTTCGCTATCCTATTTGCTCGTTGTTGTGGCTCCTAATGACCGAGCCGTGACGTTGCCTAGCAACCGTTTAAGCTTAATAATGTCAATGGCCCTGGCTACCACGCATAGACAAATATTTAATCAACTCTACATTAAGAAAATAGGACACAAATTATATACTCTGACATTTACTCTACTGCTTATATGGCACATATTCTACATACATAACCGCCCCGTTGGTCGAGTGGTTAGCGCAGACGCCTAACGTGTCACGGCGCAATGGGGCTCGGGTTCGATTCCCGGCGGAGACAGGCATTTATGTGATGAGCATAGATGTCTGTGTTTCTGGGTTTGGTCGTTTATTCAATATATTCTCAGTATTTATATGTGTATTTCTATGTATTTGTATCGTTGTCTAACACCCTTCACACAAGTAAATAATTTGCTTACTTAGGGGTTAGATCAATGTGTGTAATTTGTCTTGATATTATTATCATTATTATTATAACGCTCATGTTTATGTTTACAATATTATCTCAGATGAGAGATGTGAATTAGGATTAACAACGTTCATATCTATAAAGATTATGTATTAAATAAAATATTATTTCTTTGATAGATGGTACCGGGAAACCGGTGGTGGCGTGCTCCGAGAGATGCGTGAAGGTGAAGGCGGGGGCCGGTACAGTATGTCGGCGGACGCACTGGCGATCCGGCGCGCCGAGGTGGCCGATGATGGCCGCTGGGCCTGCCGCGCTGCAAACACTCACGGGCACATCACGCTTAGACTGCATCTGTCATTGCGGGCGCATCTCACCATACACGTACAACCGCATACACAAGTATGTTTCTAAATTTTTATTCTGTTTGTGTGTTTTAGGTGGTAAATATATTCGATTTGCTTTATGAGCAAGAAGAAATTCAAAATTAACAACCCCATCTTAATAAAATTATGAGCCTAAAGGTCTATACTTAAAACTAATTTACAACAACGACTACATCTACGATTTGTGAGAAAAAAAACAGTTCAGTCATTTTTAAATGTTTCCTGAGATTACTAATAGATTGGTTTTATTATGGCGCCTAGGTTTTATTTTTTCAGGGTTGGGCAATATGTTATTTTTTCCACACTTTTCTAAGACACGACACCTCAATGGAAATTGGAATAGTTCACGCAATCAATGACGTCGGTCTTCTTCTTTTCTTATTGCCATCCACATTAGTATTTAATATTCTTCTTAGTAAATGCTTTTACTATCGTATCACTTATGCAGGCAGACATTACGTGACCATACCGCGCCACTTTGAAACTACCTTAAAAGTGTATTTAAATAAAGAATGATAAACTCGTCAACAAGGTCAAGACTTAAACCCCTTTCGAATACCGATCCCGAAAGTCGCAGTTTATCATTTACGGTAAAATTTAAGCTTTAAGCTACCACAGACATCTTTTTTCCAGATAATTTCAAATATGTCGTGTAAACTATTTTCTTACTTTTATTTATTCTCGTCTCGCCAAACATCCATATATTAATTTTCATTTTAGCACAATGCTTATTTTAATCCCAGCCAATACTGAGTGACGTACTTTTTTGGGGTATAACACTGGGATCAACTTCGTACTATCGTGGCGCTTAAACTGTATAAGCCCAATGTGAATGTACCTATTTTAATTACGTAAATGTTTATCTTCTTCTTTTGGTAATATTCTATAATAAATATATTTTTTAATTTTGTCTATTTCCCAAATCAAGATTTACTTAACTTCAAAATATCTATGATTTGGAGTAACCAATTTTTTAGGATAATAAGGTATTCATTTTTTTGTTTATTATGACTGGACAAGTACTGTGGGTTCTCAGCCTCTTTGTATTTTCTCATGTAATAAAATCTCAATATACAAACATCATTTTACTCTCTGGAACATACCTCAAAAACCAAAACATCAATCATTTCATAATACTTACCAATTTGTGGTACCTAACACACTTAGTACATTAAAAATCAAACCCTTCCAAATAACAATCATAACAATTGTTTTGCTAATTATTATATTAACATCTGTAACACATTCTTGCAAAACCCTATCTAATGCTATTCCTACATCTTTTCGTTTTCTATAACCACTACAATAATAAATATTTACCAATATTCTTCACTTTAGCATCCTTCCACTACGTACATACATGCCCCATTTATTCACCTTCTCTTTATTATATTCTTTCTCTTTCAGTCATTTCTACTATATACCAACTTGCACATCTCAGTCCTATCTCCTATTTTATGGGCTTGCGTTTTACTTCTTACTCTGCGAACCGGGCGTCAGCCTGATGACAATCCTTCTTTCGAATGCTTGTAGATCATTTTTGAGTCACATTCCAAATAAGTGGTGATGGACGGTATCCAAGCGGCGAATAAAAATATTTTATAACATAATAACATCTATCTATCCAAATTTAAATAGAAAAAAAAAGATATATTTTATTTTTTAATTAATATAATGTTGTGCGTAATATACGTTCTGTGTGGTTGCGGTTTCCTGTAGAGTGACATATTTTAAATAGCCTTTGCCTCAGAATAATTTGATTTCAATGTTTATTTTCGTGATACAAACCACAACATCAATTTTGCTCTGTTATTGTTTTGAATTCAGACATATTTAGATAGCGCTGATAAAACAAATACGGGAAAACAATGGCTATATTTTATAACGTCGAAATGATATTTGTTGAACTGGTTAATCTAATATTTATAATACATACTGTTATAAATTGTCGGTTTTGTAATACTTGTTTAATTCTTTTGGTTGAAATAATCCAAAGGATAGGTCCATGTGGAAGAACCGTCAAGAATTTGCGTCAAGCATAGCACTGACTGACTGACTTATGACTCAGTCATCAATTGTATGTGAGAACAGATTATAACAAAAGTAAAAGAAGACTAGAATAACGAACCATGTCACTACTAGTTTTGTGACGCTCTTTAATTTACGAGGGCGTAAAGGATTATAATTTTTAACATATGTAATAATATATCTAATAAGGTCTCTTGGTGAATCGGTTCTAAATTATATATTGGCTTAGTATTTTTATTAACTTCATATTACTTCATTATTTTATATATTTTTAATAACTGTTCATAAGTTTATTTTTTATACTGTTTTTTTTTTTTTTAATTTATTTAACAGTTGTGCAGAATGTTGTTTTTACATTATTGTAGCAAAACCTTGTTGTAATCTTAATAATGCTTTTGTTATTGATGTTCTGTTTTAAAAGGTTATTCTTAATTTATTTTATATACAGGGTTATTTTTAATTAGTTGAGCACCTTTTGCAGGCAGCATCTCTACATCAATCCCAACAACATTTGTTCTACGACTTTTAAAAAATCTTGATAAATAACTCAGAATAAACGAACAAAAAAAAATTTTGCTCCCTCGATTATTGATTACTCTGTATTTTGTAAGCAGTCTAAAGTATAGGTCGCGGCAGGCTAGCGAAAGTCAGAAACTGTTAAACGCGCGCGCCAGCTTTTTTCGTATAGCTTCATCTCTTTTACACCATGTTGCTATGGAAATACTAAATAATCAAAATGACAAGTATGTGGATTATAAAACACAATTTACATTAACCAAAAATAAAATTATCGGATTAGAGTTTTATAATTAAATAATGAATTGTAATTACATACTGGACAATACGATTTTATGGACTTGCTATTGAAACTAATAAATAAATTCAAGATTATAACATGAAGAAGAAATTGTGAAATATAATTTATAATATTTTTAAAACACATTGATTGTCTGAAATAGAAGAAGTAAGAATGAAAAGAAATACGAGTTTTGGCTGAGAAATGGAGCATTGGGGTCCTGATCTTTACAAGGTCTGTTTTGCTATACTTACCTAGAACGAACAACAACTCGAAACAGCAAAAACCATGATGAAGAATAATTTTATTTATGATATAGTGACGATCCAACATGTTAAGAAGCCTAAAGTTATTATTTTTAAAGTGGATTGTGTACATTTGTCTGTTTTTATGGTACTTATTTGTTTCTTCTATGAGAATATTATACGTCAGAAACAGTCAATTCACTTCTTACGTTTTAAATAATTAATATTAATGAAAATTATGACGTTTTTCTGTTACTCGCCATCTTAAAGAAATTCGTAAGTAACTTATTGTTTTATTGTCATGATATAAATATTAACAAACGAGATAATATGATATGTATAAAGTAAGTTAAAGAGAAGTTATTGTTTTGTAAAAATAATATTTATTTGGTTTCGTTACAGTGCCCTTATTTCATAAACCAAATAAAAATATTGAGACATTCAACTTGTAGACAACTTCTATTGGAGATTTTGTTTTTTCATTAGATTCTTAAACAGTTAGACAATATGTGTTTCGACTATTGTAGAAAATATTTTAATAAATAAAAGTGGAAAACGATGCTATTTTTTATTACACCTTAAAAAATGATCCAGTTCTAACGTGCATAGCCGCCGCTGCGTCACCCCGCCACCCCGCGCCCCGATGCACGTGACCTTGGCACATATTTTGACAAGTTGCGTGGCCTCTCTTTGCTCAAGTTTAATGCACGTTCAGAGGCAATAATTAAATTTTGTATGGGAAAAACTAAATTTTTAAAACTACTAATTTTAAAAAGTCGTAGAACAAATGTTGTTAGGATTGATGTAGAGGGGCTGCCTGCAAAAGGTGCTCAACTAATTACAAATAACCCTGTATATGTATAAAATATATGTATTTGTTTTGACATATTATTTTAATCGATTTTTATTCTATGGCAGGTTGTGTAGGTTATATTATATAGATTTTGATAAATATTATTACTGTTATTGCTATTTAATTTTTATTATAACATATTTATTTATAACATATTATATACACATATATATACTTTTAATAATATATATATTTTTATTATATTATATTCACATTTCTACGCATTCACTATGTCTGATTGCGAGTCTTATTACTCTGCACATGATTCTGATTCGTTTCACTCGTTGAATGATACGGATACGTCAACTCTTTTTCTTTCCGACATGTTATCTCTTAAACTTTCATCTCATCCAAATTCCTTTAATAGCTGTCATATTAACGCACAGAGCATACCTCAACACCATTCAGATCTACTTAACAGCTTTTCTAATACCAAATTGCATGCTATTCTCGTGTCTGAGAGTTGGCTGAAGCCTGACTTATGCTCCTACACTTACTCTTTGCCTGGTTTTGTGTTAATTCGTTGTGACCGTATTGGCAAACGAGGTGGTGGAGTCGCAATATACTTGAGGTGCGAAGTCCCCTATAAAATTTTAAGTAGTTCACAAAACCCTTACTCAGCCTCGGCGGAATTTCTGTTTCTAGAAATCAGCATAAAAGGAGTCAAAGCCGTTCTTGGAGTAGTGTACTGTCCTCCTTCCACTAACTATTTTTCGGACCTAGAGTCAGCACTCGAAATTGTTAGCTCTGAGCATATACATCAGATAGTGATGGGTGATTTCAACACAAATCGCCTGTCTAATTCCCCTTCTTCTCAGAAATTAAAGTCCATACTAAATTCACTTAATTTGAATATCCTACCCTTGAATCCTACTCACATTAATGTTAACGTTCCCGACACTTGGATCGATCTGATTGTGACTTCTTCTTACGATAAAGTAATAACACACGGTCAGTTGTCTGCTCCTGAATTTTCCAATCATGACCTATTATATCTATCTTTTACCCTTAAGTCTCCTAAACTTAAACCCCCAGTGCTGCACTTGCGGAGCTTTTCTAAATTAAATGTTGAAAGCCTTTTAAATGACGCTTCATTCGTCGATTGGGGTGTCATTCTTAGTATGACTGACATTGATGGCATGATATTACATTTAAATAAGATTATTTTAGGTCTCTACGATAAGCATTCACCTGTTAAAGCCGTTAAAATAAAACATTCACCATCGCCGTGGATTGACGAAAAGGTGCGTTCAGCAATGCGTAGTCGTAACAATGCTTTTCGCAAATTTAAACTCAATCGTAATGAAGTTAACTGGTGTCATTACAAAGTTGTCAGAAATCGCTGCAATCAGTTGGTAAGAGCTGCCAAAAGGCAATTCATTCATAAAAAAATATTAAACTCTTCTACTGCAGTTACATGGAAGTTTCTTGGAGGATTAGGTGTTACTCATTCAACCAGAGTCCCTAATCCCTCTTCTATTTCTCCTAATGAATTAAATCTACACTTTTCCAACATTTCCATTTTCAACAGTAATGTGAAATCTCAAACTATTTCACTTATATCTTCCCTGCATAACTCTAATACTGACCCTTTTACTTTTGTCTTAGTCTCTGATGATGAAATTAAACGAACGTTGCTTGCAATTAAGTCCAATGCTGTTGGTGATGACGATATCAGTCGATTCATGATTGTGACATTGCTGGATGTAATTCTTCCTACTTTATCCTATATCATTAACCTTTCTTTATCGTCCGGTTTATTTCCAAAAATCTGGCGAAAAGCCCATATCCTTCCTTTACCAAAAGTTCCTAATCCCACTATATGTAATGAATTTCGTCCTATTTCCATACTACCATACCTATCCAAAGTTCTTGAAGCAATTGTCCAAAGGCAGCTCTCTAACTTTGTTTTCAAGAACAATATCCTCAGTGATTTTCAGTCTGGCTTTCGTCCTGGTCACAGCACTTGCACAGCACTTCTCAAGGTTACAGAGGATATGAGGTATGCAATGGAACATGGTCAATTAACTGTATTGGTATTAATTGATTTCTCTAACGCCTTCAATACAGTTGACCATGACATACTTATCGCCCTCTTAACTCTCCTGAACATCTCGTCAAAGGAGCTAAATTGGTTCTCTTCATACCTTCGGGATCGCCAGCAGGCCGTTTGCATCGACAATACTTTGTCTGACTGGTGTGACTTGCAAGCTGGTGTCCCGCAAGGTGGTATTCTTTCTCCACTTCTTTTTTCTTTGTTCATTAATTTTATTACTAATAATCTTTCTTCCTCTTACCATCTGTATGCAGACGATCTGCAAATTTATGCCCATGCAAAGCCTGGAGACATTTCTTCTGCTATTATTAACATTAATAACAATCTACAGTTCATCCGTGACTGGTGTTTCAAGTTCGGAATAAATGTCAATCCTAACAAATGTCAGGCAATTGTTATTGGTAGCAAATATGGGCTTTCTAAGTTTGACAGCAGTAATGTGCCACCCGTTGTATATAACAATATTATAATACCTTTTATGCCATCAGTCAAAAATCTCGGCCTTCATATTGACAGCACCCTTAGTTGGAATGTACACATCATTGAACTAAGCCGTAAGGTAACGTATTCGTTACGTTCGCTTTATCGCTATAAATTTTTTTTACCCATTCGGACCAAAACTCTGTTAGTGCAGTCACTAATCATCCCACTCATTGACTGTGCTGATGTATGCTGCTCTGATTTATCTGAAGCTTATTTAAATAAACTGGATCGACTTCTTAACAATTGCATTCGTTTCATCTTTAATCTCCGTAAATTTGATCACATCTCTCAGTACCGTGATAAGCTTAAATGGCTTCCTATCCGCGAAAGAAGACAGTCTAGAACTTTATGTCAATTATTTTCCATTCTAAACGATCCAAATTCTCCTCGTTACTTAAAATCAAAATTTCAACTTCTGAGCTCCTCTCATGATTTGCATCTCTGGTCAGCTTCTAACCTTAGTTTATTTGTACCTTCTCACCATACTGGTTTTCTTTCTAACTCTTTCGCAGTACACGCTATTAAACTCTGGAACGGCCTGCCTGATTTGCTTCGACGTGCCCCGAATAAACAAGTTTTTAAAAAGTATGTTCGTAGATATCTTTACGAAAAATTAATATGATAATCTATTTTTATTTTTATTTTTTACTATAACCTTGCGTAGTAATATTAGTATTATATTTAAAATTGATTTATTATCTCATATTCAAGTAAAAGTCATACTATTTCTCGCAGTATATATCTAATAGTTTATATATGTTTATGGTTATGTATTTACGTATTTTGATGTATTTTGTGTGTGGAATCTATAATATTTATAAATTGTATTTTGTTTTCTATTGTTATAATTTTAGAACGTGTTTAATCTTGTCGCTTTTTATTATCTTTTTTTTTTTTAAATATTTTTGTTCTCTATTGTACCCCTCATTTGTGTTTTTTTCTGTTCGTTTAATCGGTTGACTGGTAGAGAGTGCTATAGCATTAAGTCCGCCAATTGTATAAATTTCTTTGTACAATAAAGATTTTATAAATAAATAAATAAATAAATATTTTAAATGTTTACTAATTATTAAAAAATGCAGTTATAATTATTAAAACTTGCAGCGAATAGTTATACTTTTTTAATACATTTATAATACTTTTGCTGATTGAAATTCGAGTCACGTCATTGTGTTAACATCAAGCAAATATTTCGGTCCTGAACGTGTTTTAAATGCTAAATGAAAAGAAACACATAATTGCTTGTTACGTAAAAAAACTTGATTTTTTTTAATTGAAATTTGCTGTAAAAGTATATAATTATAGCTTAATTAATTAAGATAAATTATTTCGTTGCATCAAAACAAACGATATTTCTTCTTAAATGTAACAATATTGGTCTCATTTATTCTAGAATTGGAACTTCCAAATTCAATAGAACCAGCTAAACCGTTGAAGGCAATTTAAATACCAACACATCTTAATTGTCCATTTGTGTGTTGTTTATTTTATCCATTTGTGTGTTGCTAATAATAGTCTGAAAAGAAAAGTTTCAAACATAAAACCTTAAAAATAAGGCCTTCCTGATAGTTTAAGATTGAGAAGGGTGCCGTGGACACTTGGACCCTACCCTCAATTGTCAGCACAACCTTTATAAATTGCAAATAAGATTGTTAGACCCTGTTTGTCCGCAGTTGATAGATGTGATTTGAAATAATTGATTCTGTTCCGATAATGAGTAGGTAATTATTATGCTATGTTATAATATTTCTGGTATAAGCTCTCCTAATATGTAATAAAAAATAATACATTTTGGTTTAATATTGTCTACTATGCGATATTAATAATTAATTGGGATGTATTAACGTAAATTATAATAATGTTAGGATAACTGTTAAGTTTACAATACACGAATAATTAATTAGCGACAAACCAATAAAATACATTGATAATAGGAGCAATAATGAACATTTATTGCCGTTCATTAAATGTGCATATAAATGGATGGGATTAGCATTATATACATTCATTATTTCACTATTATTACCGTAAATTTTACTAATGTTATAACCCAAGCAAGAAACCGAAAAAAAGAAGCCGGATCAGACTTTATATTACAAATCGGCAAGCATTTATAATTTCCATTTCATTATAAATATTATGTTATAAGTGTCGACAAAGTTATTTATATTATGTATTTTCTTTTATATTTTATCATCACAGAACTATAGATGATAATTAAAAACACGCTTCAAAATCGTTTTTGTTTATTTTTTTTTTTATTTTACGCAGCCGTTCACTTATCTCAATATCCGCATTTGTTTGACATATTAATAGAATTTTCAATCACAATATTTTTTATACTTTTTTTACTTTACAGTTAGATAAAATGAAATTTATTAATTATACTGGCTGATGTTAAAGCTGTACGTCATTTTAAGTCATAGCACAAAACCTGTAATTATTTTCTTATAATCTTGGTAAATCGACTTGAGTCAAACACTAAACGTCAAACACTAAACCAACTATTCAAAAGATATTCAGTTCTAGAAATCTGAATATAGTTTGACATCTCCAAATATTTTATTTGTATATAATATGTATTTTATATATTGTTCAATATTTCAGATGTGTTTTTCCAATTTATGAGTACCTACACAAAATCTTACAATGTTACCTAATAAAATGTTGTTATAAGTTTATCCAGTCTCCATAGCTGTACTAAATAACAATAAATTTAAAATTTTTATCTCGAGTTGAACCATAAAAATATTCTATTGACTTTTGTGAGAATTGCAGGATATCTTTGATCAAAAACTCGTAATCTTATGATATTTTATTGCGAAGTATATTTTGTAAGCGAAGTATTATTTCAAGTGACTGAATAAGGGTTTGAGTGAGTTTACAAGCGTATGAATATGTAGAGAAAAACCTTTTGCATACAAAAGGTTTTTCTAGTGATTATAATACATTTATTGTAATCACTTCTACTTTTAAGAGTCTACTTTACGCATAGCTACTACAACCAATTTTTAAATCTCCTTCCTGTACACAGGTTGTAAACAGCGGAGGCACAGCTATCATCAACTGTACATGGGCGGGCTGGCCCACTCCTCGTCTGGAGTGGCTTCACAACGGCATACCCGTGACAGCGGGTGTCACCGGGGGACGGGTGCGGCTGCAGCGCGGGGGGGAACAGCTACTGATAGGAGCAGTTCACCGAGCTGATAAAGGCGTATACCAATGCGTGGCCAGAAATGAAAGAGATTCCGCCCAAGCCAGCGCCGAGTTGAGGTTAGGAGGTGAGCTGATCGTCAATTTAATTGAGGTTTTGTTTCAAAAATGTCATTATTTTTTTTACATTATAATTTATATAATAAGACTTAATCAATTATTTATTTTTGCAGACACTGCACCAGAATTACAATACACGTTCATCGAACAGGTGCTCAGACCTGGTCAGGTGGTAACGCTCAAGTGCTCGGCAGCGGGTTCCCCTCCACCCCATTTTTCGTGGTTGCTGGACGGCCAACCTCTTAACACTATGGCCAGAGGACATAGGTGCCGATATTTAATTTACCTTTAAACAAGATACTAAGAAAAATAATTCGATTGAAAAGCAATAATAAATCGAGATCTATGTGGAGAAATAATACCGCTATTATAATTACTACGAAATATTGAACGTATCTTTATGCGAACACATTATTAAGAACGCATTTTATAATTTATTCCACTCAGTTAAGTATTTAACTATAGTAAAAATCAATACTCTAATGTAACTTTTACCCAGGTACAGCATAGAGCAGTTTGCAACTAAAAGCAACGAAGTGGTAAGCTACTTGAACATCACCGCGGTGCGCTCTGAAGACGGCGGCCTTTATACTTGTAAAGCTGCGAACTCACTGGGGGAGATAGCGCACACTTCGAGGCTGAATATTTATGGTAAGCAAAAAATATTTTGAAATATTTTGGTATATATTCGAAATTAAAACTCCGAAGGTATTCACAAGAATTATTCATTTGAAAATCAGATACATTTCTATTGGCTTCCATTATTCCAGATTCGTAGTCGTAAAGCAGGTGAAATCAACGAGAAAGAAAAAACCAATTCCTGATTCAGATACGATCTGTATTGCTGAGTGAAATCTTATCGTTCACTACACTTACATTTATTTAATATGGACGGTTTTGTTCAGGTCCGCCGTACGTGCGCTCGATAGGACCCATCAGAGCGGTAGCTGGCCGGGAATTGGTGCTCTACTGTCCATACTCCGGTTATCCCATTAGGTAAGTATTATAAGGGGTCAACAGCGTATATTATTATATATTTTCTGATAAGACTTAAATTACGTAAGTAACTTAAAAATAAATATTTTACAAATGTTAATGTAATATTTCTACCTAATATTACTTTTATAATAATATTTTGTAAGTATTCAATTTAACATTAGAGTGTAGTCAAACTTTTAACGTCTTTCCAGACATCGCTAAGTGGTAAAAGATTTTATGGAGTAAATTTTTATTTTATTTCGGGGCTCAGCCCTTGTAATTACTTCCATTATTTCTTATCTTTATGATTTAGGTCGGACCTTGGTATATACGAATTCTTTAGCTTGGCTAGGATTTTAATTACTATTGTTCTTTAAGCACTTATAATTACATTTAATAGAAATATGGGTATAATTTTTACAATTAAGAATTATTTTATTTTAGGTAACTAATTTATTTTAAGAAATAATTATTTTAAGAAAACTAAATCTTAGATTCTATATCCTAAGAAAACACTCAAAAAATAATTATTGCTACAAATGTGATCAATATGTTTATTATATCCTTGTATTTATTTCTTAAACATAGATTCAATTAATTAGTTCAAAAACCCAATATCATGTCTCTTAATAACTCTTAGTTTTTTTTTGTAACTTATTAATGAAAACTTTAGATATAAAGTTACCTCGTGTGCCTTCAGCTCGGTGCGGTGGGAGCGAGGCGGAAGCCATCTGGAAGGGGGGACTGGTGCGGGCGGGGAAGGCGCTCTAAGGATATCCCGCGTGGAGGCAGGTGGAGCGGGTGCCTACACCTGCAGCGCTGTTGGGCCACACGGGGAGATCGCTCGACGAGAGCTACAACTTATCGTCAGCAGTGGGTATTTTAAAGATTCTTGTTAGACCCACTTTAATTTATTAGTCAATATTGATAATGATTTTCCTTAGATCCGCCCGAAATCGAGCCTTTCTCTTTCTCCGCTAATCTGCAAGAAGGCAAGCGTGCGCAGGTGAGCTGCAGCGTATCGTCCGGTGACATGCCCGTGCGCTTTGCTTGGCTCAAGGATGACGCGCCCATACCCGCAGACCTACAGGTGTGTTTCTGTGTACAGAACTTAAATTGGTTTATCAACAACTAAAAAAAAGTCAGGAAACTTCCTATTTGTTTAATATTTTATAATTAGAAACGAATATTTTTTATCTATTATTTAATAAGTAGACAATACACAACAGAATACACGATCTTTAAGTTTTTGCAACAAAACACACTGCAATACAATATATAGTCGACCAATGATTGTTAGGTGGAAGAGCGTGGGGAAGACTTTTTCAGCCATCTCGTATTCAAAGACGTATCAGCTCGTCACAGTGGACTGTACACGTGTGTAGCATCCAACAGCGCGGCCAAAGTTAACTATACCGCGGAATTGGTGGTCAAAGGTAACTTCTACCAACCGCCACTTACCAGCACCTACCAGCACCTAGATGCACGCTTGCTCCGCACATGGATCACGGAACCATCGATGGTTATTTTTGCAATTCCGTTTTCAGCACTTGAGCACTCCATTCCGCACCGATCACGCTTTCGCACAATTCTTGTACAAGTCTTGAAAATTAATCTCGATATTTTTGTTTTATTTCGAAACTCCCGAGACGTTAGATTGTTTTAAACTTCAAGAATCAATCAAGGTTGAAAACTTTAGACAGCAGTATACAATTAACTCTGGATAACTTTGATTACGGATTTAAGTTTGAACGTTTTATATTTCAGCGCTCAGTTGTTAACCAATTAAAAAGGGTAGTCTCAACTTTGAAGTCCTATATATATAGGTAGTTTTAATTACATTGAAATGTTATCTGCTTAATCAAAACGAATATTTTTTTGTTTTGCTCAACGTTGGATTTCAGATTGCGATAAGGAAACGGTAAATTAATAATAGATTAGAATATATTCATGAAAAACTTTAGTCGTAAGTTTAATTTAAAAAGCATAACTTAAGGCATTTTATATACTATACATTTTTCCGAAGTGATATTTATTATAAAGGGTATAATTAATTATACAGAATATATATTTTGACTTTAATAGTCTTTACTTTCTGAACATCTTTTTCAACAAAATTATTAAAATAAATTTGATAAAAACTGTTTTTTAATCCAAACCTTAACATGGTAATTTGATATATATGTATGATTTCTAATTACCAAACAACTACTGTCATAAATAGTTTGTGTTTCTATAAATATTTTAATTTGCTGCTGGGATTCGTAAGTATACAATAAACAATGAAGTGTGTCTACTAAGTGTTATGTGTCAAAGAAAACTTTGCTAGTTCATCTTTAACCTCCTCAATATGAAGACAGATGACAAACGTGGATAATATCTCAAAATCTAAAAAATAATATTTTTTTTGTTTGTAAAAACTTAAATGTAGTACAAGTTTTATGAATACTAAGATCTTATAATCTATAGAAAATAGGTGTCTTATAAAGTTCAACTTTTATACGTGAAATTCCTGAAAAGGGTAATCATATAATATAATTATATATAATTATATTATATTAATAACTGATTATATTTAATTTTGAAAGTATAGATTCGTCATTCAGTCGTATCCCAAGTTTTTCCTTTTTGATCATTTCAATATCCATAATGATAGGGGTGAATTTACTCTTCACACAGTTTCCCCAAAGTGGCTCCGTGAACCAATGGACTCTGCTGTACTAGCTGGAGAACAACTGGCACTACACTGTCATACCACAGGATCACCTTCACCACATACCACATGGCTTAAACAAAGAGGTAAATATTTGATTTCAGTAATAACTAGTCTGACTGACCTCAATCTGATGAGATTATAGTATTTAACAGTATTCATTTTTCAGTTGGATCCGCATCAGACTTTGTACCAATAGTGAATGTGGGAGGAAGGTTCCAGTTTCTTGCCAACGGAACTCTTTGGATTGAAGCAGCCTTACCTTACGATGAGGGCAACTACTTGTGCAAAGCTGAAAATGGAGTAGGATCTCCTCTTTCTAAAACTATATTTGTAGCAATTAATGGTACGTGAGTTATTCTTTGAAATTTAATGTTTGACAACCTGGCCTTTTTCCTGTTTTACTGAATAAGTTGTGTGGAAAATTTGTGTATATATAGTTTGTTTTCTTATAATTGTTTCTCATGACTTCGTCCGCGTGCATAACAGGGAACGTAATGTTTCTCCTTGAATTGTACCAAGAAAGAAACAGCTTTATCTTTTTTATTATTATTATATTAATATTATTTTATACAGCTTTATCTTTTTTATTAATATTATTATATTATATTATATATTAATTTCGGTTGCTTTATTTTCTAATGCTATTCCATACTTCAGAGTTACAAACATTGATCAGGATCTTCCACCTCCATCCCGATAAATACGATATATATAATTATAAATTCATCAAAGTGGGTAGCGGGTATTGCAATTGGATTACCGACAGAATGGTTTTCCAGAGGTTGCAAGTTGAATTCTGCCCATATCGAATAATTAAACAGTCCACATTTATTTAGCATTTATTTATTATTAAAACTTTTACAAAGCTTTGAACTTTACCTTCCTAAGTTTTTTATAAAGTTTCTAAAAACCAATAAAGATATACCTATATATATTTTCTTCCCTGCCTATAGAACCTACTTTTGTAACCTACAAAGGATAACTGCAAAGCTAGTTTCCAACTTAATCTTATAGCAAATACATACTTAAATCTATATTACGGCCCGATTGGTCGAATGGTCAGCGCAGACGCCTAACGCACCACGGCGCAACGGGTTCGATTTCCGGCAGAGACAGGCATTTAGGTGATGAGCATAGATGGTGTTCTGGGATTGGTCGTTTATTAAATATATTCTCAGTATTTATATGTGTATTTCTAAGTATTTGTATCGTTGTCTAACACTCTTAAAACAAGCAAATAATTTGCTTACTTAGGGGTTAGATCATTGTGTAATTTGTCCTGATATTATATTATATTATATTTTTTCGACTATCAAATAGGCATTCTAAATTAATAGAACCACACAATGTAGACGACCAAAGGAGTCAGTAATCGCAAATTTCAGAGCCGGCTCGTTTCGAAGTGACGTCTCACAACGTGTCGGCACGACGCGAGACCGGCGCTACGCTGGCGTGTGAAGCGCGCGGCGACACACCACTTAGGGTCACGTGGTCTAGGGACAACGCGCCGCTGGACCTCTCCACGTATAGGCAAGCTGACATAAGTTCCCTTTACCCTTTTAATGACTTGAACAAGCCAGAATTACAAAAATGTATCTTTTATTCGTTTCTCGAAGAATGAATGAATGAATGACAAAAAACAATTTTTCCAGATTAAGTATCTCCGAAGCAAAGACTGATAGTGGTTTAAGGTCCCAACTATACATTAGCCGTACCGACCGTCAAGACTCCGGCGTCTATAAATGCCAGGCCGTTAACGCATACGGTCACAGCGACCATTACATTTACTTATCCGTCCAAGGTGTGTACTCCATTTTGAAGACCATTTTTATTATTACCTTTCTAAAATTGTCCATTTGTCTAACATAGTTTTATGTTCCCAGAAAAACCTGAAACGCCACAGTCCCTATCAGTGACAGAAATTCAGTCGAGAGCCGTGCGTCTGTCGTGGAGTGCAGGCTTTGACGGCAACTCCCCGCTTCGTGGCTATACGTTGCAGTACACACCGCTCAGTGCCCAGGCGCGTGGCGAGCGCTGGGACGCTGCCGTCGGTCTCAACGTCACCTGGACCGAACATGGAACTGGGCTCCATGCGCACTCGCACGTCACGTGAGTCCTCAGACTCCACAGCGGGCTTATTGTGCATAGTACAAAATGTTTACAAGCGTATACTATAAATATTAGTAGAAAAATATTTTTCTACTCAACTTTCATCATATAAAAAGAGCATTTAGGATTCTTACACCTTTTATACTAAGTCACAAGTGCGAGTCTAATGGATATTTTAACATTTAATAAAAGGCTTTAGTAATAGTGATAGTAGATTTAAAGTAACACGATAAAAGTGTATGACTTTCAAGTTATTGTTAAGAATTATGAAAAATTTACTTCTACGAAAACACGTATCACAAAGTTGGCCACTCCACTACCCTAAGATATTTAACTATGAGCAAGAAGGTCTCTCAGTTCACATCATATGTAATAGTACAGAAAGAACGGCTAAGCCCTGTTTGTTTGTAAAATATTTTATTATTTCTATATTTAAGACTGACCAAGAAAGGCGACATTCACTACGAGGCGCTGCTGAGCGACCTGCGTCCCCACACTGCGTATATGATCCGCATCGCCGCCATAAATCAAATCGACCGCAGCGCTTACACCGAGCCCGTGGTCGTCAAGACGCAGGAGGAAGGTTTGTGGGAGTATTCCACTATACCATTCAGTGTAACAAATAAACCGAGAACTGCCAAACACACTATTTCTCGTAGTTGATTCTGAAAATCCAGACGTCGGAAGAAAAACCTTCTTCGAAGCTCCACCATTTATCGATGCGAAACATAGAAAGACATGATTGTGACATTGTCTGAAAGACATGATTATAGCATAACACAGTCATGTTATGTTATGTGCAGCTCCGTCGGAAGCCCCGAGCGGCGTATCTGTGTCAGCGGGCGCGGCGGGTGAGCTGCACGTATCGTGGGGAGCGCCACCGCGGGACGCATGGCACGGGGAGCTACTGGGTTACTCCGTCACCTGCACAGAATTGGGGCCAAATGCTGCTCCATTTCTCAATGCCACTAGGTACGAATATAAGTACTCCGCACTAGTAAGTATTGATACGATTTATTTTAACAGTCTCGTTGGTCGAGTGGTTAGCGCAGACGCCTAACGTATCGCGGCGCAATGGTGCTAGGGTTCAATTTCCGACAGGGATAGGCATGGGATGTGATGAGCATAGATGTCTGTATTACTAGGTTTGGTTGTTTATTAAATATATTCTCAGTATTTATAATGTGTATTTTTATGTATTTGTAACATTGTCTAACACCCAAAAAATGTAACACAAGTAAGTGATCTGCTTACTTAGGGGTTAGATCAATGTGTGTAATTTGTCGATTTAATGACTCGAACGCGACGATCATGCTGGCACGAAAGAATTAGATAAAAAATCCTTTGACATTATGTTTCAGAACTCTTACGGTCAACGGTTGGTCGGCAACCGAGCTCACATTATCGACGCTTAAGAAGTTCACTCGCTACGAAGTGCGCGTACGCGCTTTTAACGGCATCGCGGCCGGACCCTCGTCTGCACCCGTAACTGCTACCACGTTAGAAGGAGGTGATATAAGAGTAGTATAATATAAACAATATACAGGGTTATTTGTAATTAGTTGACCACCTCTTACAGGCAGCCTCTCTAATCAATCCCAACAACATTTGTTCTACGAATTGCACTTTGCATGGCATTGTAAAGATTAACACGGTATCTTAACTATATGGTTGGTCGTGCAGTGCCAGAGGCAGCCCCCACGCACGTGTCGTGCTCGTCGCTGTCGTCGTCAAGTGTGAAGGTGTCGTGGGAGGCGCCCCCGATGGCGCTGCGCGGAGGCATCGTGCAGGGGTACAAGGTCATCTACGCACCGCTGTCCATCGTACATTGTTAGTACATTTCTTTTTCATCACAATATCATGGCATGAACACTATTGTCATTCTCGCCGGATACTCTAATAAAAAAATAATTATACAATATTACGACCTCTTTTTAAAACTGACAATGCTAATTCGAAAAAAGCTGTTATTGAAACCCTTTTACATACATAAGAAAAAATATAAAATTAAAAAACCCCCGATACAAAAAAAAAGATCTAAAAATTATACAAAATAATCTTATTATGTACTTTTTGAAGTCGTTGCGTGGAGGGACCGTTGCACCTGGTGTCTGTTTCTTAAGTTTTAGGAACTAATTTATGAGGACTTAGACTATACGTTTTGTAACGTTATTTCTTTTTTTCCTTGGTAATTTACTTGCATTTCGTTTTGTACCTTTAACTTATTTAACTTTAATTTAATTGGTCGAGTGGTTAGCGCAGACGCGTAACGTATAGCAACGCAATGGGGCTCGGCTTCGATTCCCGACGGGGAGAGGCATGTATGTGATGAGCGTAGATGTCTGTCTTTCTGGTTTTGGTCGTTTATTAAATATATTCTCAGTATTTATAATGTGTATTTCTATGTATTTGTATCGTTGTCTAGCACCCTTAACACAAGCAAATAATTTGATAAATAATACCAATAAAAGCTCTATATATTGGAAGCGACTGCTTTTATTTCTACCAAACATAGCTAAGAGCCATTTCGAGGGACAAAGCTTTCGATTAAAAAAAACCGCAATGAAATTTTTGTTGAACGTTGAAGCCAAACGCGCAAGTTTGCGCGTTTGGCTGCTACGTTAAAACAGACAGCCACACAGATACATAGATACACAGGTCTAACTTATAAATACTTTTTTACTTTTTTTTAGGTCGGGGGTTATTGTAGTTTTAATTATCATCTGTTCAAACTATTTATTCTCTGTCAGTCAGCCAATGTTGGGGTTTTTAAATTAATTCTACCTTTTTAAAAGTCATGCTTTTTGATCTTAAAAAATCACCTTTTGTCCAAAAGAAAGATCGATAATTGAATATAAAAATTCCATGGCGATCAGCGGAGGGCGCCGAGATGAAGCGCGTTTCAACGACAGAGACGTACCTACATACGCTGCACAAGTACAGCAACTACTCGCTGCAGGTGGTGGCCTTCACGGGCGCCGGGGATGGCAAGCGGAGCGCTCCCGTCTACTGCATGACGGAAGAAGACGGTAGGCATCCTCGGAAATTGGATTCACATAGGATAGGATTGGATTGTATCATGAGCATCAATCTTCAATGAAATGCATTAAACTTGACTTGCAATAATTAGCTCCATTATATAAAATAATTTTGAATGTTCAAATAATATTAATTGCTACTTTCAGTACCATCGGCCCCTGAGAAAATTAAAGCATTGCCATTTTCGAGCGACACTGTGCTGGTGAGCTGGCTGCCGCCCCTGCATCCCAACGGCATCATATCGCACTACACCGTCTACTATAGAGAAGCGGGGCGGTGAGTTGTTCAGCTATATTTATATTAAGGTATAAATGTTATTAATCTGTTCAATATTAAATTTAAAAATATATATATTTTTGACATAATTATACATATGATGAAAGCATAAACATTTTAAAATAATTGAAACTAAAAGTTACAAAATAACGATACCCATTAAAACTTGAGTAAAAAGTTTAGTTTAAAATTTTCGGCACAGATTAGGCAAGCACTCGACGTTCACAGTGTCCGCTGACAAGTCTCCCGAAATGGAGCTGATGTTTCAAGTGAGAAACCTGCTGGAAAACCAGCTCTACGAGTTCTGGGTATCCGCAACTACGGGTTCCGGGGAGGGGGAGTCTACGCTGGTGGTCGGACAAGGCCCCAGCTCCAGAAGTTTGTATTCTCGACCGTTTTGGTGAAATGTAAACCGATAACAAACGGTCAGAAAAGTAGAATTCGTTGCGAGTCGCTAACTGCTAATAAGCCGACACTTCCCCAGTACCTGCGCGAATCGCGTCGTTTGGTGGCACGGTGCGCGTGGGCCCGGCACGAGGCGCGCTGCTGTCGTGCGCGGCGGTGGGTGCCCCGATGCCTCGTACGCGCTGGGCGCACGCACGCGCGCCCGTTACGCACCACCGATACTACCAGGTCACCCGGGCCGGACACCTGCATATACGGGGTACACAAATCTTTAATAAAGTCCACAGTTGCCCAAATCTTCAGCCCTCTGCGCTCCTCGGTTTGGTATTCGTATTTATTGACTATTAGCGGTATAATAAAAACATTTAATTTTCATATTTTATATCTTAGAACTAATATCTCATTTACAATCGTGAAAACCCGTCGGTAAATCTTAGTGGAAAAAGTATAAAACCATTCAACGTTCCCGCTTCAGAGGTGAACTCCGAGTCCTCCGGCAACTTCACGTGCACCGCTACCAACAGCATAGGCGAGGACTCCATCGTGTACGTGGTGCGCGCGGAGCGTCCCCCCGCGGCGCCCGCTTTATCACTGCAGTACACCACGGCCACCAGCATCAAGTTGCACTGGAGGCTGATGGACACTGAGCAACCCGTCCTAGGTGGGTGATACTCATGTCATTATGGTATGGAGAATATTGAATGCATCATTAGTAATATCGTCGTAAATCCAGCACCTTCTGTTATAATAACAATTTTAAATACTGGCCGGTTCCTGAAACTTGAATGTAGGTTACAGAAGGGAGTCCGGAACATGCTTGGATTGTTAGTAAGAGTCAGAACTCTTGATCGACTCCGGGAAACTAGCAGTATTATTCGCATTTTTGTATAGATAACAAATCGATTTTAGAAAAGGAGGAAGTTCTATGTCCGACAGTAGGTACATATATCCAGTATGGCATATGGTTTGTTCGGTTATCGATAAGGCAGTATACTAGAAATTAGACGATAATAAAGTTTATGTTCATGTTATCCTTTAAATTTAACCTTTTTAGTCTTTTAATACCTCTTTGTAGTATTTTTGTACATACCTACTTAATGAGCGTGTTAACAAGTGTGAGCGTTCCAATATATTAAAATCTAACCCTTCCTATAATATCATCAAAACAAGTGTTTTACTAAACATCCCAACAACTCAGTTCATCCCTTTTCAGGTTATATACTCCAATACAAACAGGCATCAGAAATCGAGTGGCACAGTGTTGAACTTTCCCCAGAGGAAACTTCTTACACGATGGATATGCTGAAATGTGGAACAACTTACAATGCAAAAATACAGGCTCAGAACAAAATATCTCTGGGACCGCCAAGTGAAATACTGTCAGCTACTACTAGGGGAGGCCGTAAGTTTCTTCAGTATAACATTATATTTTCTATATCATTTGTCATCATTATTGGATCATTTATGACAACATTCGATACCTATTAGTTTTTTTTAGCCAAATGTAACCAATATATTTGAAATTGTACCAAATAGTTTCTTTTCTGGATGCACGGAGATTTTGCTATATTTTAGACATTAATATAACAAGTAATATATAAGTTTTATCAGATTATAATGCTTCCACTTAAAGGTCCAAAACCTCCCAAACCGGAAGAGCACGTGCACACCAACGCGACAGCTATTAAGATCAATCTATACGCGTGGCGCGATGCAGGCTGCCCAATACTCGGCTTCAGAGTAGCTTACCGACGAGCGGGAGACGAACATTGGATACAGGTAATGTAAAATATACAATATTCTACACTGAGTCTTCTCCATATGTGTTCGTGAACAAAAAAAATAAAAAAGTTGCGAATTCAATTTATAAATATCGGCATTATTAATTGTGACAATGATATAATTTGGTTTTTGTACAATATACAGGCGGGGTCGGAGCTAGGAGCGGCGCGTCACGTGGTGGGCGCGCTGGCTCCGGGTGCATGGTACGAGCTAGCCGTGGAGGCTTGGAGTGACGCAGGCCGAGAACGCGTCACGCTGCTCGCCGACACACATACACTCGCGGGGGGTGCGGTGCTCGTGACTCGCTTATTATATTAATGATAGAAAATCAATCACTTTAGTAAAATCATTTCATCTTTCTAGGCCGCATACCCCCTTTACGCGTAACGCCACCCGCGGGCGGTGCTCGCACCGGTGCAATGCGCACGGCCTTAGCGTGGTGTGCCGCAAGCGCACTGCTGCTGGTGGGCGCGCTAGCCGCGCTGCTGTGTTTGCTGCACGCTAAGCGCAAGTGAGTCTCCCTGTCCCTTATCTTCTATACTCATTAATGTTGATCTTTATATTTATTTATTTATTTAATACTTTATTGCACACAAAACATAAAAAAAAGAGAAAAAAAGAAACAGATAAAAATGCACAAAAGGTGAGCTTATCTCTAGGTACAGAGATTTCTTCCAGCCAACCCAAAAAATATGATGTGATAGAATATTGGAAGGCATCGTGTACAATTATATGTTGGCATCTCGAACCTGGCTATGTAATACAAAAAACTAAAACTTTATTTATTGAATCTCGCAGATTCTTCTGCTTTTCCAACGACCACTATTTGAGGGATAACAGAAAATTAAGCGAAAGCAACGAAGCTGAAAGAGAAAAATTAAGAGAAGGGCATAAGCTATACTCGTCGTCATCGATTAACGGAAATGAGAAATCTAATGACGATTCATCAGGTAAAATGGCATAAATTGAAATAAAAGATTAATTCGGTAGTAACAGACTACAGCCCTTTGTAAATCACACCAACAATCTCTCCAGCGGAGCTGTACGAGATCAGTCCGTATGCGACATTCGGCGGCGCTGCGGCGCATTCGCTGCAGTTCCGTACGCTGGCGCGACGCGACGATGACGCCGCTCCGCCGCACCGCCGCCGCCGCCGCGCTTGCGATCACTACCGATACGGTAAGGGATACGTGACCGGTGCAACATTTCTAAATTCACTGAACCGAAATTTCTTCATACAAGGACGGATAATTTATTTATTTTAATAAAACAATTGTAACTCGCTTATATATTTTTGATTTTTTTTTACAAACCACCAAGATATTGCACCAATCATATCAATGTCAATATCCGATCTACTAGTATTTTATCACCTGTTAGTTATATCATGTTAGTAAAAAGTTTACCTGTGCGATCCCACAGACGAGTCTAGTCTGTCGAAGTGCTCGACGGTGGAGGCGCGTCACCGGCTGCGCGCCGCACCGGCTCCAGCGCCCGCTCCGCCACACTGGCGGGAGCGCTCCGACTCCGACGACTACAGCGACAGCGCCGCCAACACCACCACTAAGGGTAATAACCCTCATGAGAGACTTTTCCTCCAAAATACTTTTAAGTGCGAGTACGAGTTGTAAACCTTAATGTTTACTTAATAATAAACAGAGAATTAAAAAATAATTATTAAGTTAACAAATGTTTTAAAACAATAAATTTATGCTATAGATAGAAAATTAAATAACCTGACCGAAATTAGTAAAAATTTTAGGTATATGTTACTAGTTGACTTACTACTGAGAGTCACATTTGAAATTGTAGACAAAAGCGCGGGTAGCGGCTTCTTTAAAAATAAACCCATAATAACAATATTATGATGAAATATTATTTCGGGCCAGGCTCAGGTGGCTCGGGTGGCGGCAGCGCGTACGGCAGCGGGCGGCGCACCGCCAGCAGGTAGACCAGGTACCTCCCCACACCTCGCACGCACCCTCACCCCCACTACAACTCCCACATACGCACCGTAGCCACATCTCTACGGACACCTCGACATTGCATGCATAGTGACGCACTCGTACCTCACACTTAATTATTCATATCAGTAGTTACATTTAATATTGTGAGTTCCTCCTCAATGCATAATTTTAACACTGATGATATTATCAAAATATTCAAAATATTCGCTATAAGTAGGTATATTAATCTACTAAACTTGGTCTACTTCATATTTGATTGGTAAAACACAATCTTTTTATATATAGTGGCGGTCAAAACGGAAGCGATGGTCTATCGGGGTCCTTTGCGCCGGTGCCGCCGGATATATCCTCGTTAATAGACAAGTGAGTTACTTTTTACAAATCTTAATAAATAACTCAAAAAAAAGAACCAAAAAATTTTGCTCCCTCTATTACGTATTGCTCTGTATTTTGTAAGAAAGAAAAGATCAACGCCCGGGCGCCACATCTACGCTCAGAGTTGATATAAATACATTTTGTAGGAGAAAACTAATATTTTTAAAACTATTAATTTTAAAAAGTCTTAGAACAAATGTTGTTGGGATTGACGTAGAGAGGCTGCCTGCAAGAGGTGTCCAATGAATTACAAATAACCCTGTATAGGCGAATTTTTTAATATAGGTACCTATAATAATCTTTAATATGTTTTTTAATTCTCACAGGTATCAGCAGAGAAAAGAACAAGAACGTCGGGAATGCACGATACACGTCTAACATTCATGGTCCATTTTAGATTTTATAAACATAATAAACTGAGGACAAACAAAATCTTTATGCCGTTTTACCTGTACCTAATAGATAGGGTTTTGGATGGAACAAGCTTTTGCTTCAATATTGGTCATTATTCATTAATATACTTAATACCCTTATTTTCAGATATAGCGACTCCAGGAGTTATATTATATCATTAAATGGGTTTATTTATTCAAGCATTTTTTTTCAGATAATATACATAAAAATATATATGTAATGATTCGTAATAAAATAACGAATATTCCAATTAACTGCCTGAATGTATGACTGAGTCTAAATTTCATTGCCAATCTAACTTTTTTATAACATTAAGCTAGGCCTACTACTTACTACTTCACTCAACTTTACACGACCTACAATCTGAATGTTTTTTGTATTACACAAGGTGTTTTGAAGTCACTGTTATAATCATTTAACGCAAGCACGCTCGCAACTCTGTCACAAATCTATACCTATTAATATTTTGTAATAGGCATTTTGTAACTCCAGATTTTAAAGATAATCTTTTACATTTGCTAGAATGTGATCACGTCTTTCGACTCCCCATAGCTAAGTGTTAAGAATATTTGTTATATAGAGAATATTTATATATAATGTGATTTATTAAAACGCTGTTAATCATACGGTTAGATTTTAAAATGACTTGTAAATATTAGTAATGTACCTAAATGTGTTTGCTGTGAGATATTACAGTCATTTAATGGCATTTATTTTAGGTTTACAGAAACTGAAAATAAAAGCTTATCTTTTCTGATGACTAATCTGTAGTTATTGTTTATTTACATTATATCTAGTATATTATTTAATAAATAATATAGTAGACGTTAAACCTAATATTGGATCTTATTAGCAAATCACTAAGTATTATGCGAGTAGGTATATGTAACATCTATTTACTTTACTTTATTTTTGTATAGATATTATAATAGGTATTTGTTAGAATTACATCGTCGTTTTCGTAAAACATAATAAATCTCACAGCAGACTTTTAATATTATGTACTATAAAGATGCGCAGTGTGCGTATAATTAAAACTTTACCAACTCATCACAATAATGCCTAATATCTATTTGTATTGTTGTTTGTTTCCAACGTAAAATGTATCTTTAACGCCAAACAATCTATACTTAGCTATAAATTTAACTTTAAATGTTGCTACTTTTTGATATTAAATAATATCAAAAATGGCAGTATAGCCCAATATTGTGCGTAAATTGTATCTAATTGAAAAAAATTGTTACTCAATGTTTCTTTTTCATTTGAATAACAGAATATTTTTCATATCGGTCATTTTACATTTTGGCGCTAAAAGCTTACGTTTGACATGTTGTTACACAAAAAAAAACAATTTAATTTAAAATTCTAAACAAGTCTAGTGACGCTTAGAATAAAAGTTATAACTTAAAATTAACACGGCTGTTCCAAACCGCAAAGGATACATATCATTAAAATAGACTGCTAATTTGTAAGTAATTCGTACTTAATTCTTTTACCGTATTGTTGGTTATGATAGTTAATTAGCCTTTAATTATACAGTATTGTATAAAAATCTTTCTATATACATGTTGTGTAATAAAGTTATAAAATTAATATTAGGACAAAAGAATGGAATAAAATTGTGTGTCGTAATATTGTTTTATTTTATATATAACACCTGTATATACACCTGTTAAAAACTCGTATTTTAGATTTTTGTTCCAGAATAAAAGTCAATTTTTATTTTATAAATTACTAATATTCATTAATTTGCCTATTTTGACCCCTAGTTAAATACAAGGAAAACCTAATAACTGGTATTAGGTATATCAAAATAGTAAATACAAAAATGAAATCCTTACCCCTATTATTATTAATATTATTATTATTATTGTAAATATTATTATTAGTAGTAGGCTTTATCATATGAATACGTATACTAACTTACACACCATACACTTCTACTAATAGATGCAATTATAATTATAAAATTACAAATCCTTAATTTTATCTATTTTATATATAATTTTTATAGATTGTCCAAAAATATATACAAATTAAATTTCATATTTACTTTTATGAGTATAGTTAAAATAGTCCAAAAAAGGTATAGATTAGATTTAAATATAACTATAATATAAATACAATTAAGATTACATTTTTCATCGTAGTTTTACAAGTTAAATATTATTTTACATCTGCCATCTCATTGGCATGCACGAATTCGCAGCCAGACATGTTTTTAATGCTGGCAACATTTTATTTCAGTATCTACTTTGCTGTTGTGTGAAAATGTCGTACAATTAATGTATTATTTCTAAACAATAAATCAAACCTTGTTGTAAACCTTAAAGTTATTACAATATTGATATAAAAACATATTTCAAAAGTATTGATAAATTTTAATAGAGTATTAAACAATATTAAGTGTAATGTTTTGATTCTTTTCGACGTCTATTGATTTATTGTTAGCTAGTGACCTGTTTTTCGTATTTGTTATGTGAATCTCGTAAATAATTAATAGTAAGCGGGCTCTGAACAGTTGAAATGTTTTGTGAGGGATGTGTTAATAATTAATTTAACTATTAAATATGATAATATAAGTAAAGACGTATACGTAATGCTTAAAGTTTTTTAATTAGACAAAATTCAGTTTAATAGTTATGGTTTTTCCTCAACAATGATGACGCCTATAGAGGAGAGAAAAGATGAAAAGGTATTAAAAGCACTGCTTTTGAGTGTTTCATTTTCTTAAAAATATTTTAACCTAAAGAATCTATGCTGACCCCTGCTGAGACAAGGCTATCTATTACATACTGCTTAATAAACAATAACTAAATGAAACCACATTATAAAAAAATATCCAAGCTTTAGAATTAATAAAACTATATTTATTTTTTGAATTATTTATTGTACTTTAATATTTATTTTGTAATGTAGTAACAAAATACATAAGTTTTTATATCTATATTACTGATAATATTTACTTTACGTAAATATTATAGACCTTATTATTTTATCACTTATGATTTGTTTGACCGGCCACTTCTTAAATTATATCATATTTCTATCTCAAAGTTAAACAGTGAAATTATTATCATTTTGTCATTAGTTATCACGTCACCTTATTCTACTTTGAGATCATGACATCTTACTTATTGCTTTTGTATTTGATCATTGATTTTAAGAGACTAGTAAACTCTGTTACTTATTTTGAGGAAATGTGATCATTGCTAGATGATCTGTTTAGATTAGAAATTATAAATTAGCATAAAAAAAATAGGGGTTCCTTTCCAAAAAAATTATAAAAAAAATGTATTATAATAATTTCTACTTAATTAATAATCAAAATGCATTATGCAGTTGTACATGCATGTTATAAATATCTGTATCATGCAGCTGACATAAAAAAGATATAATAGTTGCAAGTTCGACCTTCACCTGCATTTCTAACAATAACTTTTACACAACTGGGTTGACAATGACTGCCACTATTACTGACACCTGTTGTTTTACCTTTTCATTTAAAATGTCCTGAATTAAGTTGCTTTAAGTGTGAGTCTTTTATGCAATGAGCAAAAGTTTTGTGCAATAAGTGGAACTTTTCCGGTTGAATAAATTTATGAAAAGAAAATGTTTTATGAGCAAGCTGCAAGTCCTTTACAAATTTTAAAGTGTTCTTTTGAATGTTAATGCCCATTTAAAAGTGCATGTTTAATTTAGATATTATATTAATATTTATTTATATATTATATTTTAAATGCAAGAATAAAAAAGTTAACAATACTGTAATATACTGTGATGTGAAGTATATGTTTGACCATTACAGTTGAGTTGAACATAAGCTATAAAATCTACATATTATCATTCTGCAATTTACCCGTAACTCTATTTAAAACAGGCTAGTATCAAAGTTTTTTTAAGGCACTAGTGCAGTTCAACAGTCATGTAGATTATGCCATATTCTTTGGATACTCTCAAAAACAGGCTAATAGCATAATAAATACAGAAATCTGAAATTGCAGATCCGCATGGGCATGGTGCAGGTGTCGGACGGCAAGTCTCGGCCGCGGCCCGCGCGTCTGCTTCTCACCATGGAAGCGGTGACGGTGCAGCGCGAGGTGCCGTTGCCGCCACCCAGTAGAGACAAGAGCGTGCCGCACGCCAGGGTTAGTGTCGGAATATAACTATAGCAGAAGCGTTTTGTTTTGCAATTATTAATATGTTTATGGACGAATGATTGTTTTTTTTTGTGTAAGCCAAAAGCAATTTTGGAACAGAGGATAATATTATATTTTACCATTCACTCATTCTATACATAAAAACTTAGCAAGGAAGAAATCTATTACAGGAGCGTATGGTACAAATAACCCGCCAAAAAGTAGGAGGGTTAGGTCTTAGTATAAAAGGTGGTTCAGAACACAAGCTGCCCATTCTGATCTCCAAGATATACAAGGACCAGGCGGCAGACCAGACGGGGCAACTCTTTGTCGGAGACGCTGTCATTAAAGGTGGGTTTGATTATTTTTGTAATTAAACTTTCCTGAATCATGATTATTATTAAATATATATTTACCCGGTTATGATCACATATGAGTTCAATCATAATATTAAAAGCTTTGTTTTATTGTTAAAGTTATAGGGATAGTCTTTGAAACTTATTTTACAGAAAAATACACACTGTATTAATTTTAACCCCCAATCCAAAAAGAGGGGTTTTATAAGTTTGACCTGTGTATCTGTGTGTCTGTCTGTGGTATCATAGCAGCCAAACCGGTGGACGGATTTGAATACAGTTTTTTTTAATTGAAAGCCTGGTGCCTCGAGATTTCGGTTCTTAACATGTTTGGTCGAAATAAAAGCACGCGTCTATAAGATATGGAGCCTTTATTGGTGATGGTGAAAGGTTCTAATGCAATGATAGTAAAAACCTAAACAAGTGTAAATTTGTGTGTTCGTAGGTTCATTTAGTACAATGTAAAAACCATTTTAAAAAGCAGAAAAAATAAATAAACCTAAAAAATAAATAAAAAAGGGGTTTAAAAAGGGTAAAAAAAATATAATTATGTACTTATATAAGTCGTTGCGTCGGGTGACCGCTAACTAAAGGAAGAAATAAAAAAGCAAGTAAGTTACCAAGTCAAATAACATAATAACAATATTAAATCGTATAGTCTAAGTCCTCATTCCTAAACTCCGAAAACTACGTAAAATAGACACCATGGTCAAAATACATACAACGGTCTCCTGACGCAACGACTTCAACAATATATAGCAATATTATTTTTATCCTTTTTAGACGATTTTTATATCCCTATGTTTACTTCATTTTATCTTAAGTCAATTAATTATAAATAACGGTGTTTTATTTTTAATCATTGTTCATATTTACCTTCAACATTGAGATTGCTGTCAACTGGTTCAGACTCAAAAGTTATGATCTCCATTAAAGTAATAATTGCCATATTGCGTGTAGGTAATACACATTGCACATTATTCTCAACTACAACCACATTAAATGCAAATGCACTCAATTGAGGACAATTAAGAATGTTAAATAGTTCATAATTAAGCTATGTAAAGACTTTTCTAGATTTTTTTTTATATCATCATTTCATTGGCCCTTGGGTAATTATATTTTCTGTCATGCTCGAAATATTTAACGTTACCATTTCGCTTTAAATTTTAACTAACGTAATTTAATTGGAATACTTCTACACGTTTCTAGGTCAGTTAGGTTAATAATATATGAAATAATTTTTTTAACTATTTTTCATAAAATGTTACGACGCCACATGTATATTTGGAATGAAAAACATTTTATAAAAAATAATATAAATAAGTTTAATCAAATCTCTGAGTTTGTTAAAATTATATCATATGCCTATACAAATGAAAACTATACTACATATTAACGAAAAATATATCAAAATATTAGTAATGACCCATTTGCTTTTTATAAGTATTTCTGTGATAGGTAAAGGTTTCCATACCAAATAATCTAGTTACAATGGTTATATTTTCATTTATTTACGTGTATAGAGCAAAAGGAATTATTTGTATTGAATGACTAAACTGCAAAGCGACACGGAACGCGTGTCCATTACACTTGTGGGCTTTTATCAGCATTAGTATATTAATTGAATTTAAGTATATTATTTTATAACATACAAACTCTAAACAGTACTTTCTGCAAGCTTGCTGGTTTTAGAACTAATAATAATATAATATTAATAATACGGGACAATTTACACACATTGATCTAACCTCTAAGTAAGCAAATTATTTGCTTGTGGTAAGGGTGTTAGACAACGATACAAATGCATAGAAATATATATTATAAATACTGAGAATATATTTAATAAACGACCAAATCCAGAAATAATCCAGAAATCTATACTCATCACATTCATGCCTGTCTCTCGGGAATCGAACCCGAGCCCCATTGCGTCTCTATACGTTAGGCGTCTACGCTAACCACTCGACCAACGAGGCGGTTATAATGAATATAGGGGTAATAGATTACTGAAAACTCCCAAGATTTTTATGTTCTGTATTTTACAACTTATTTCCTGTTTTATTTTAATTCGACATTTTGTTTTGCCCAAATTGTTTTATCGTTAAGAGTACAGGTTTTAAATTTAACCAGCACTTTAGTTCTTCAAAATTGCTTGACTAAAATTGTTTTTATACAAAAAAAAGTAGTCCAACTTTTAATAATGAAAATACTAATAAATCCTTTTGGTTTTAATACCATTCTTTAATATTATTTCATTCCAGATAAGATGGCTTGAGAACAGTTTAATTGTATTTTTGTTAAATAACTTAATTTATATGAAATAAAATATGCTTTAAGGGCGACGGAAAAAAATAACTTTTTTGTTTATTTTTATAAAGATGATATTTAGAATAAATAAATATTTGACCGAAAACCGGAAATAAACGTAACTCACCTGTGAACACAAAATATATTTCTATACCAATCAGTGTTTTAAGTCTTCATTTCACCACTTTAATTTCAACGGACTCTTCTACAACACAATAAATAGACAATTCGGTCAATATAATGTGTTCTCAGCCACCGGTCGGTCCGCCAATCAAGGAAACGAACCTAGACGAGGTGATGTCCATAGTTAGGGCGCTTCACGCCAAGAAATCACCAGGTCCCGATAGGATCACTAACAAAGTGATAAAGCTTCTTCCGCCTCCTTTAATTTACCTATTGGTTACCATTTTTAACGCTCTACTGGCCGGTTGCTCGTTTCCGGCCCAGTGGAAAGAGGCCATAGTGATAGGGTTCCATAAGCCGGGCAAACCCCGGCATCTGCCTAGTAGTTACCGTCCCATTAGTCTTCTTAGTTCCTTAGGGAAAGTATATGAGAGAATCATCCTCTGTAGACTTAGATCGGAAGTCGAGAGACTCAAAATCATCCCAAATGAGCAGTTCGGCTTTAGAGCCAACCATTCATGTTCCCATCAGGTGCAACGCCTCACGGAGCACATACTGATAGGGGCCACTGTGAGGGCACAGAAGCATAGGACAGGAGCGCTCTTCCTCGATGTAGCTAAGGCGTTCGACAGGGTCTGGCACAATGGACTGGTGTACAAGTTATACCAGTTCAAGGTGTCGGACAGACTCGTACTCATCATAGGGGACTACCTGTCGAATCGCTCCTTTCGCTACAGAGTGGAAGCCGTTTTGTCAACCCCCCGCCCCATCAGGGCGGGTGTTCCCCAGGGTTCAGTTCTCTCGCCCATCCTCTACTCCATCTACGCTAGCGATATTCCTAGACCGCGATCTAAAGTGCACCTTGCCATGTACGCGGACGATACCGCGCTTTACACGTCCTCTAAGGATCACTGGGAGATATACCAACGTCTCCAATCCGCAGTCGACTCCCTCGAGAGTTGGCTGCGGAAATGGCGGATCGAGGTAAACCCTGAGAAGAGCGTTTCGGTGCTCTTCGAACGGGGCCCCCCAAGGATCCTCCCGCGAATCAAACTCTTTGATAAACCGATACCTTGGAAAGACGTGGCAAAATACCTAGGAGTAACGTTAGATAGAAAGTTAGTTTTCACTGCGCATATTAGGACCGTTCGTAGCAGAGCGGCCTACATATTAGGTCGTTTATATCCGCTGTTAGGCAAGCGGAGTAAAATGTCCCTTCGCAATAAGGTGACACTTTACAAAGCTTGCATACGTTCCGTCATGTCCTATGCGAGTCCCGCTTTTGCGCACGCTAATCTGAAACCCCTTCAGGTGATTCAGAACAGGTTTACACGGATTGCAACCGGGGCGCCGTGGTTCGTACGCAACATCGATCTCCATAGATATTTAGACCTTCCGACCATCGCTCAGTACTTCAAGGGGCTTTCCCAAAAGTACTTTGAACGTGCTGAGCGACACCCGAACCCACTGGTGGCTGACGTCGCAGAGTATAGACCACGTAAGACTACTTTAGTCAGAAAAAGAAGACCCAAGTCGGTACTCGTTGACCCCGACGACGCGTTCACAGTAGGTAATAACGTGTACGCGTAGGCATAAGTGACACCACACAACATACAGACACACACCGTCTGTACCGGTATAGACGAGGTCCCAACTGAGTAAGTGCTCCGTTGCTCCGGCGTTCTGCCGTCGGAGGACGCTAGTGTCCAAATTTCCTTAGCTTTCCTCCTGACTAACGATGCCCCGAGCCGAGGTCCGTGTCTCAATCTGAGACGCCCTCGGGACGTCGTTCCCCATGGGGGCCATCTGTCCCCCCCTTTTTAAGCGGGTGGGTCTCCTGACCCACCCGCTCCCCCGGTGACGCTGTAATAGCCAACAGGGCTAACAGTATAGACATACAAAAAAAAAAAAACCAATAAATATTCAAGTTTTCATCTTCGGCTAACATCTCTTCACTTTGCATCATTATAACAACTACTGTAAAAGACTCGTGAACCATGATGATTATTAAATATATATTTACCCGCTTATAATCATGTAATTTTTAATCGGAATTTGCCCGACTATCCCGTAAACTGGTTCACTCTAATTCACGCCGTGAGTCCTTCACGCTTCGAGCTCATGAATAGGAATCCCGAATGAGTTCGAAACTAGTCGGGCAAATTCCGATTAATACTACATGATTATAGCCGGGTAAATATATATTTAATGTAAAACAATTAATACATATTTCAGTAAACGGTGAATACATAACAGCATGCAAGCACGACGATGCCGTCAACATTCTCAGAAACGCTGGTGATATCGTCGTACTCACTGTTAAGCACTATCGAGCCGCTACGCCTTTTCTACAGAAACAAGGTACATTTATAATATGCGGAATCTTCTGGTTAGACGATTATATAAGTAATTTGGTCGAGGTTCAATAAATGTGATAAATTTGATATCAAAGCGGACGGCGCCTCGGACACCGACAGCAGCACGGGCGACGACCACCCCTCGCTGCACGACAAGGTCGACGCCAACTGCAACTCGGAGCGCACCGCCGAGACCAACGGAGGCTGGCAGGTATATAAAAATCTGCGGGACTTGTACTGCAACATGTACCAGTGTCGCTAACAGGCGCTGTGCTCCGCAGAGCGCGTGGGGCGAGTCCGAGGAGAGCCGACCAGGCAGCGCCGCCGCCGGGGACCTGCAGGCCTGGACAGACGTCGTGGCGGGTCAGCCATTCACTCACTAGTACATTAACTTGCTCACCCACACGCTCAGTCCCTTACTCACTCGCTTACTTCCTTACTCACTCGTTTATTTCTTTACTCACTAGCTCACTCCTTTACTCACTCGCTCACTCCTTTATTCACTCGCTCACTCCTTTACTCACTCGCTCACTCCTTTATTCACTCGCTCACTCCTTTACTCACTCGCTCACTCCTGAGAATGAGAATGAGAATAAAATACTCACTCGCTCATTGCCCTACTCATGCGTTCACTTCCTTCCTTACTCGCTCACTCCCTTACTCGCGCTTGCTCTTTTCTCATTCTTTATCGGACACACTTTGCATGTTTTCCACTCCTAACGACTCTCGAATTATAATAACTTTTTTTTTGATAGATGATTACATAGGTATACAAAAAAAGGTGTTGCGATCCAGAAACTAGACGGGGTCCCCAAAAAACAAAGGTATATACTTATATAGCTAAACCGTATATGACATCCACTATTCGGCATTCGCCAAACCACCCCATTCTCCCTCTATCAACCCTTTATAGGGGAAGGGGAGGGGTGAAAATTGGGTTTCGATAAAAAATCCAATCGAATTTTACCTTTTGAGCAGATAACTGTTAGAATATGAAGAGAGAATTACCAGAATAGGACTAGGGAACAAATTAAACCCCGTGAGATCATCCAGGACCAAGCATGTTTATAAGAAAAAATTAAAGCTACTGGGGGTAGTCTGGCACCTTCTGAAGGATAGATTCAGTTTCAGCACCCCTAAGAACAACTTTTTTTTGTGTGCCTGCCTGTGTTATCATCAGATTCAAAATAGTTTTTCTATTTTGGTAATTTTTTTGTATAGTTCCTCTCATGATGGGATACGTGACGCGGTACGTTTTCGGCACTGACAAATTGCGACCAGGAGCTTTTGAGGTATTTTATAATGTTATATAGTAATGAATTTTAAACATCGTATTTGTTTTAGAAGTTATATACTAAGAATATGGTATCATTACTTTTTGTAGGTTCGGGGAACCAAACCACACATGACGTCAGGAGTGATTCACGTGGACGACCCCGCGGCTCTGTCGCAGTGGCTAAAGAGTATCTCCGACAACATCATGGGTCTTACCAATTTACAGGTACATTTAAGTTATAAAAAAAACCACTTTTGCACGAAGCGAATACACAAGTACATTATTCATTATTCTCCTCCAGATGAAACTGTTCAACCGTCACCTGTGCGGTGGAGAGCGTATTGAGTACATGGGCTGGGCGCACGAAGGGCTGGTGACGGCAGCACAACCATGGCAGACCTACCGACCCAAGTTCCTGATGTTGAAGGGCACTGACGTCATGCTGTTCGATGTGCCGCCGGTAAGTAGATAACCCCATAAAAATATATAACAAGAAATCGAACTCGATAGTTGGCTCGTCTCCATACCCACAAGTTACCGGTTATGATCTTGTTTGCAGGCAAACGTGAGCGAGCTCGCAAAATGTCCGGAGGTCCTCAAAGTGTATCAGACGATGTTCCGCACGGTGAAGGAGAGCGAGACGGTGGACTGGCGGCAGCACTGCTTCCTGGTTCAGAGTTCAGGAGCGCTGGGCGGACCCGGCCCGCGGTACTTCAGCGCTGACACGAGGCATGAGCTGCTGCGCCTCGAGGCCGCCTGGACCGCCGCCGTCGTGCACGCCGTACTGCGCCTCGGGGTTAGTGCACACACACAGACAAACTAACACACACACACTCACACACACACATACACACACCCACACATACACACACCCACACATACACACACCCACACATACACACACCCACACATACACACACCCACACATACACACACCCACACATACACACACCCACACATACACACACCCACACATACACACACCCACACATACACACACCCACACATACACACACCCACACATACACACACCCACATATATACACACACATATACACGTTTTATTACGAAAACAAATAAAACAAAAATTTTCCTTATAAACTAGGTTGTTTAACACAAATTGTTTTTATTGACTTACATCATAACTAAAATTATTCACTAATCTAGTAAATACACTAATAGTAGCCACTAGTTGTAGTGTCGTGTCCGTGTGTCGTCTCGCTCAATGTTAGTTCGTAGTAGAACGTCGAGGCTCGGGTGTGGTCGGAGACAGGCGTGGTAGGCGGCTGCGGGTAACCTTAACAACACGATATATGAATACTAGAAATATAATGTAAAGAACAATACATGCATGAGTCTAAATCTCGTCTTAAAATTAAAATACTTTCATATTCCAATACGGAAATATATATAATATATAATTACAAGATTAAATATTTCAACATAATATTATATAGTCATAATAGAAGATGTTTGAAAATATCTTTTTAAACATGTATAGCCATGTTAAGCTTATGTAATTTTATATAAATATAAAATGAAAAACAAACCGATACGGGCAGGGATTCGAACCCGCAAGCTCTGGGTCCCAGGTTTATTTTTCATTCTGTATTTATATAAAAAAAAATAATAGAAGATATCGTAAATTTTAAGGTATTTGAAATCGAGTCATTACATACTTGTACATTTCTGTAATCTCTAGAGTAATGATAGTGGTATCACGCAGCTGGGTCTGATCATACAAGGCGTCTTCGCCGAAATACGCTCCGTCTCTCAGATGAGTTATCTGTTATTAAATTAGAATTGTTTTACATATTGTAATGGTATTTATTATTTATTTTTCGTGATAGTATAATATGCAACCTCTTTTCCAACTGAGTTCATAACGGAGACAGTTCCCGCAGAAATGATGTAGAAACAATCCACTGGATCACCACAAGATACCACTACCTAAAATAATTATAATGTATGTATTCTAGTTTAAAATAAAGTGTTAAATCATTAACTGAATAAAATAAGCCATCTCTGAAATATCATCCCGGCACATTCCATCCCTCTGTCAATTAAACTATCATATCTAGCATTTTAAATGGATTCATCCATTGTATAAGTACTGGCCCTCTAACAGGTTTATTTTCAAATAGGAACCAATTAATTTAATCTAAAAAAAAAATCACCTCCCCCGGCATGTACATAACTTGAGTTAAACTAAATATGATAGTGTTGACAAACGCCACGGGCATGTCTTGAAAGATCGGTATATTAGTGACGAGTCGCCTGCAGAAGTGCATGTTTATATCTTGTTTTATTTGCTCATTTATCGTATTAATAATGGATTCTTCATTGAAGTATGCTCCGTGGAACTTATAATTCAAGAACAATAGAATTTTACGCTTGAGATATTTCGGCATTCGTTTCAACTTCATGTATTCTTCAATATCTTTCAAACGTCCGTTGAATAGATATTTATCGTATTGCCCGTAAATGAAGAGCCTAAGCAGAGTTGTAAATGAGTATATTATGAATAGAAGTCCGACTATTCCGATTGAAGAAGTTAGTAAAAGATCTGAAATTATAGCTATAATGTTAATTTACTACAGCTTAATTACGAGGTGGGTATTTAACCACCACCACTGACCCAGGCAAGTTATGACAACACAGAACATGCTGCAGAAGCTAAAAGAATATCTAAAACTCGCCTGGTATGATATAATCGTCCACTGGACTGTAGTATCCCGCGCCAACACAAATACCACAAACCCAGTAAAGATTCGTCGTATATACTTGGAAAATAGCTTTATTCGGTATTTCCATATTGAAGCGCTTGCCCCAAGCTACTTCTCGGTTATAATAAACTGAGGAAAACGCCGGTACTTGGTAGTGAATGTACGTCATCCAATGAAAGAAAAGTAACGTCTCGATCACCACAGACAAGCTGACCGAGGTCACGTAGGAAAGACTCAATTGCTGGGTCATTTCAATATATTTTTTTCTTAACGATATCAGTCTCGCCAATTTAAATATGAACATGATAGTGTGTGTCGGAAACTTATTATTTGAATGCGGTTGATATGTCTGTAGTGGCATTGCTCCAATCACGTCGAAAATAAAGTTCCTTCGAAGATAATGTCGGGCGATGGCTCGCTTGTTCAAAATTATAAGCTTGCTTTCGTCATCGTTGTACCCCATCACAAAATTTAAGCAGATGTCCAGAAACGCGATACCGTCGCAGAAGAGAATAAAGGCGTCATATGGATTGGGTGCTGAAATATTTTTTTATTATTAATATCGGTCTGCAGCTACTCATCACTCAATAAATTAAACTCACAAATGAGGAAAACTTGGAACGGCATATAAATAAACGCGAACATATTGAGCGTCAATACTATAAAGTTCCAATAGCACTGGATGGGGCTGTAGGGATGGCACACGAGCCACGAGCCCGAGGTCAGCTGTCGCTCTCTCTCCACGGCCAGGTTCTTCCTGCTGCGGATGTAGAAGATGGTCCCGAAGTGCCACTCGCAGGGCAGCGTGGCGTCCTGTACCCGGCACAGTAAGCGACGGAACCAGCTCGCTGTCGGCGCCAGGGATAGACACACGGGCAGTTGGGGCAACATGCAGACGTGCTTGGTCGGCATGTTTAGTTTCAACCGATTTGATATTCGTAAATGGCTTATCGATTGTTATTGACAAGAAAATATGAAGTGACAAATTTATTATTATTTCAATTGACAACTATTTATATATCCTTCAAGAAGTTTTATTGACACAATAACTTACAAGGCGAATAAAACAAAATGTTCTGCTATACATTTGGTCCAATTCTAATAACGTATATCACCCAACAGAAGAAGACCTTCACGGTGGTGCACATGGGGCGCGCCGCCGGGCTCACCTTGGACTGGACGACCGGCTTCTCTCTCAGCGAGGGCACGCCCGGGGCGCAGCCCGTGTGGACTTACAGGTTACAATAAACTTATTTAACAATAACGTAAAATAATGTTCAACAATAATTCAGCAGAAGTTTTTCAATCTTTATTTCTTTAAATCCTAAATAAGCTTAACATGGCTAAACATGTTTCTAAACACTGTCCAATGACAATAGTGTTTTTATGGGAAAATCTGAAAAACTCCAAAAGAGCTGCATGAAATCTAACAGACGTTAGGAACTATTTGTTTTAATAAAATATATCCTAAATAAACAATGTATAATAATAATACTGTGTTTTTCAAAAAATACATGTTTTTTTGGAGAATGTCAATATATTTATAGATAATATCAATATTGTTAAAACTATTGTCTATATCTTAATTCTTGCATTGTAGATTCTCACAGTTAAGGGGATCCAGCGACGATGGAAAATCTAAATTAAAATTACATTTCCAAGATACCGAAACCAAAGTTATCGAGACTAAGGTAAGAGAGTGGTATTATTTACATATCGAGATTATTTATGAATTGCATATTAAAAAAAATAAATGTATTCTGAATATTCAATAACCTGTCCCCAGGAGCTGGAGTGTCAGATCTTGCAGAGCCTGTTGTTCTGTATGCACGCTTTCCTCACCGCCAAAGTGGCGTCCGTCGACCCGGCCTTCCTCGCCTCCATGCAGCACGCGGCGTAGACCTCACACACATACCACACTATACACACACACACACACACACACACACACACACACACACACACACACACACACACACACACACACACACACACAGAGACACATACACACACACACACACACACACACACAGAGAGAGACACATACACACACACACACACACACACACACAGAGACACATACACACACACACATACTCACACACACACACACACACACACACACACACACACACACACACATACAGACATACATACACACACACATACAGACATACATACACACACACATACAGACATACATACATACATACTGCAGCAGTATACACCGGGATCATCAATACTCAATGTAGAATATAGTATTTTTGTTCAACTTAGTAAAACTCTTATGACAGTATACAAGGTTCAGTGTATCTTATTTTAGTAGGCGTAAAGATTGATTTTGAAATAATAGAACATCCCGTTTTGATAGTCGTTTGTTATATTATTAATATGTATATATACCACTAGCCCGGTATCTAATATTGAAAGATGACGGAAGAAAGATACCAATCAGAAATTTCGATAAAATCTTCAAGGCGTTATCTAATCAGGATCTAATCTCCTATGTATGTATTTAAAATGAAAGACCTATATGCGTCATTTTTATTATTGACGGCGCTGTTTCATGGCAGTCGAGGCAAGTACTAGTACAGTTAGCTTTCTATGAACATATTTCAGGCCTACAATATAACGAAAACAGCGAAATAAGTAAGACTTAGAGTTCAGAATCTCTTCCACTACTCTTAGTAGTTAGTATGTGATTTGATAGCATAGGTTCTAAATGATTTATTTGTATTTCAGTATTTTAAATTAGAATATACATTCGAAATCTTTAATTATAAACTTAGTTAATCATGTCAGTGCGAGTGAAACCATCTGGTGCATTTTAATATTTAATAAATTTTAATTTATGTAGTAAAATATTTTAAGTCTCTTTATAAAATTATTGTAAACATTTTAGCTTTAGACATATTATTCCCGTCGCTGTCTCTCCGCCTCTAACCAAAGACGTAACTTAAGTTGTCACCAGCTCTCTAACGTGCAATATTATATTTACATAAGAACTCAATATCATTCAATTATGAGGCTACTTGTGACTGATTTGTATAAAATTTAGTTAAGTCATATCAAAAAGGAAATTGATTATTTAATATTTTTGAGGCTTTTGGCGAAAGATTATTTCGTATGACACGCACGAATCGTCCGATTATAGTGTTATTAACATCAAAAAACGTAGAAGCGCTTTCATCATATCATTAAAATTAAGTAAAATATATATCTTGATAAGTTTTATAAAATTCTAAATTTATTTGTTGACTATAACTATATTCTATTTCTATATATCGAAGTTGGATCTGCGTAGTTTTTGAACTGAATTACTATAAAGTCACGTTAAATTGGACTTTACTTTTTATTGTATATGGTGTTTGAATCGACCAAATTATTTATTTTAAATCGATTCTAATTAATTCGAAAATATATTAATTATTGAATCGAATCCCACGAGGGTAAAACGAATGAATAATATAATTTATAAGGTTATTTATTATATAATTAATTATTATCAAAGGCAAGTCAATTTAAGGGAAGAGGCTCGGGTTTGTGTATGTTAGTTACCTCAGAATGTAATAGAATTCGTCCCCCATAGATATTTACATAGTATTTTGTATAGTACCGTGACTTAATACTCGTTTCCGTAGTCTCATAAGTTTTTTTCTCTATGATAATTTTCATATCACTGTACAAAGTTCGTGTATTGATCTCAATCCATTAATTTAATAAAATCTTACGCTTGGACGAATCACCAATTTTCCAGGTTCCATTAAATGCCAATTATTGGATGTTAGCTCTAATATATGACAATATTAGCGTTCTCGTATCTTCGTAGTGTCAGTATTAATGTATTATATTATATATTGTAGCTTCCTTGTTAACTGTCTGTTTGTTGAACTTTGATTAGTGCTTAGTTTAAACGCATATTGAGCTGTTAATGTCGGGGCCTTTAACGGAATTAAGGGCCAATGTGTTAGTCAATTTATAGAAAATACTCAAGACTGAAGTAGATATTGTGTCTTTGTTTTCTGCTACTGAATCGACTCTGACTTTAACTAGTGACTTCGATTAATTTGTGTGATGGTTGGTGACTTGTACGGTTATTGTATTTACTTGAAATCTCAATAATTTCAAAAATTGTATCGGCTTTTATAAATTATTGTAAGCTTAAGGAGGGTGCACACTGAGAGCATTCGCCTTTGAAGCCTATATTATCTGCGAAATAAAAAAGAGGTGTGTAGGAAGCTTACAATAGCGAATGCTCTTTACTCTGACCGCAACAATTCAATATTTTAAAACTGACATAATGCATAATGAATTTAATTTGTTTTATATCGCAATTGTAAACAATGTATTTATAATTTATGTTCTGTGACTTATTTATATAATAATCATTTATTTGTCTCAACATTGTAACCACGTAGTGAAGAATAGTTCTAACTATTGTTGATTATGTAACTAAATGTACCCATTAGTAAAATTTTATCCGATTCTCTGTGTTTTATTTGTCTTGAACCGGCATAACATATTGCTACAGGCTAAATATTTCTTAATTCTAATTAACAAAAGTGCTTTTCTTAAGGTTAGTGGCTCGACAATTTTATGTTGTGATTGCTGAAGAAGAGTTGAGGGTTTTTTGTATTTTGATCGGCAACAAAAGGAATAGACACAATGCAAATTTATGTTTCTGAAATGTTCAGTGTGCCATGACATGAATGGATGAAGTAAAACATGTAGGTAAGGTAATTTAAAAGTAGCATCGGTGTTAGTTTATAGTAAATATAGTAAATTCTGCAAAAACGGATATTCTTAACAATTTTCTATCTACCTTTATAGTTTTAGAGATCGTGAATAATCAGCACGTTACATATTGGTAAAGGTATAATGTATAATAATATTTTTTTCCATTTTGAGGTTGTTTGTATACGAAGTGTTACAAATTGTTATTTAATTCTTTTTAATCTGATTGGTATTACTAGCAGACACGCTACAATCACGATATCCCCACATTTTATTTTATTTTTTTGTACTGTCTAAGTTAATGCTTGACTATATTCTACCTGATGGTAAGTGAAAATATCATAAGGCGCATTAACTTAGTATCCTTTTCACTCTTCTCTTGAGGACACCCGTATAACATTATATTCGGATGGAAATACCGACGCAGGCAAGCTCTTCCAGTCCTTCGCTGTACGAACTATGAAAGAAGAATCAAAGAGCTTTGTTGGGACAGGTGGAGAGGTCCAGAGAGACAGCGAACACTTCTTCGTTCTTATCGATGGCTTTGCCTAAAATGTGTGTAGCAGACACAAGAAGGTTCCAAGGGGACCTGTTTTGGCGAAACCCGTACTGTAGGTCACTGAGGAGATCGTTACCTAGAACGCTGGAAGGCGCGAGTTCAATAAATGTTCCATAATCTTGTATGTTGCAGTATGGTGTGATTAAAATAGGTCTATAATTGGGAGGATCGGCACGGCTGTCTTTTTTGGGCACTGGTTGCACGTTGGAAAGCTTCTAGAATTTCGGCACTATTCCCGTCTTGAAAAAGAGGTAATGCAGACGTCAATACAGGAAACAACTCAGCTGCGCATGTCTTGAACAAAATGACTGGTATACCATCAAGACCACTGGCTTTATTCACATCTAAACGACACAATGGAAAGCCATACCACTTTGTTCGTGATGCGGATTTCAGGCATTGAAATACCGCAGTGAGAAAGATGTGCTGGGTAAGCATTGCCAGTGTCTAACAGAAAAGCAAATAAATTCGTTTTTTCTGTCGCTGCATGGGCCAGGGATACATCCGGCTTCAGAGATAGTATTCAAGTCTGGGCTCCCGCAAGCCATGTTCTTGGTCTTCGACATATTTAGTTTGTGACTACCGTTGTCAAGCGTACCCTCCCAGAGGTTTAACTTAGGCTCCTGCTCCAGTTTTATCTCTCCAAGTAGTTGTCGACGGGTGTTCCGCGGAACTGAATAAATGCCAGAGTGTCTCGGGACTCGTGGGTCCGTTTTTTGTGCAACCCTTTTTCTGCTGCACGTTAACGATCTGTTGAAGATATCGGATTTTCGATACAGCTACGGTTTCAATAACTATATACGATTCGTATCGCACACCTCTACATTTTCTATAAATACCTACATGACTTTAAAAAGTAAGTTCCAGGTCTTTCAATTTTATTGGAACTTATAGAGTGATGTTAATTAAAGTCAGCTAATGTAGCCGTTTTTGAAAATTTTGAGAATATATAATCCCAATCATTCAGATTAATAGATACAAAGATTTTTTAAATGTTGTACACATTTAAAAAATCGTTATTTGTTACGTTGTTGTACAGTTATTGCTAAAGTTATTGCCGTTACTTGTTATTGTACTTTTAAAGATTTCGGTATAATAACTGCAGGACTTCCACAAGACTTACACACATTAAAACCATTAAATTTCGTAAGAAACTAGATTTTTAGCCATGTTTCGCTTGCAAAAACTATGATAAAATTATCAAGTAAGAAGATAAATCTCTTGGATCTTGAGAAATAATGAGTATTATTGTTTTTTTAAGTTGATTTTGCCCCTTTTCTAATGTGACCCGTTAAGCTTTTTCTTTTGACTCTACATTAATCCTAATAACATGATGTAGGTTAGCGCTGTTGTCAATATCAACTTTCTTTTTTCTTAGGATTTTTTTCTCTTACAGCATTTGGTTTTATTTCTTTGTTTGAAAATTGATATCCGATTAACATAACTAATATTATTTTGTGTAACGTCGACTCTATTACGGACTTTTGTATATGGTAGTGTCTTGTACAATATTTGTCTACGAATTATTAGCTTCACCTTATTTCTCTTATTAAGAATATTCCATTCTTTATCTGATGTGAGATAAAATTGTAAAGCTATTCTTTTAGTACATATCTAATTCTTAGCTTACTATTTTTCTATTTTGTATTTCTTCATGAATATGCATAATTATTCATTTTATATTCAATCTTCCTACATAACATCACAGGTCCCCCGAGTGGTAAATATTGTTTAAAAACCTTAGGCAGGCAGGTGCATAGTTTGTTACTACCCAATTAAATAAGTCAACAAAATATCATCATATGATATAAATTATCCAATTAAATTTATTTAAAAAATTCCAGAAAAAAATCTGCTAAGAGTTTATACACGCAAAAGTAAATCTTACCTTGTTCGTTCGTACGCCACACTTATTTCCATTATCAGTGCTAGCTAGTTCTTTCGCAATAACAGAGCATGTTAAAATTAAAGAAAGTGAAGTAACTAGGAGAACAGAAACAGCTTGGAGTTTACACTTAAACCAGACAAGTAAAGTGGATTAAAATAAATGTAATCTTCATTAATTATCAGTTAACATTTTGTGGCACCCAAAATATGAAGTAACGCTTTAGGTACCAGGCGCGAAGAACTGGCGAGGAAGTGTCTCGACTAGAAAGTACGCTGTGAGGTGTGGCTTGTGGGCGTGCCTTAATAGTCGATTTAACAGTTGCGTACGCGCAGGGCGGAGCCTCAAGTATGTATCATTATGGTTTACTTTAACTCCTTCATATTCATCAATTCCTGGTAATGTTAACTACATTTTGAAACAAATAAATGAATAATAAATAAACAAGAAGTGATGAATGAAGGCGGCTGGTTAAGTGTAGGTATATATATGTATTAAATATATTTTTCCTAGAGACATTGTAGGTAAGCGATTGTGTTTTTGATGCAATCAGACTGAATAAGAAGAATTACTTATCGATTATCTACAATAGATTTGACAAAGTCTCTAATTAGTAATAAATAAGTAAATAGGTAATAATAGATAAAATAGGTAATTACATGTTTCTAAAATATTTAGTATTGTTTTTTTACTTCTCTTCTATGCTGGTGGAGTATATGTCAGCTTTTATATTAATGGGGGGTAGATTTTAATAAAAAAATAAAGATATCAGTTTATGGATTGACTAAAACATGTAATGTTTGTATAGAAGTTCAATCGACTGAATAAATAATTGTATTATTGGATACTAATTTGATTAAGAATAGTGTATATATAAATTGTCTTCCAGCTAAGAGAAGGCAGTGTGTGTGATCAAGAGACTAAGTTATGTAACAGTAATAGTATAATAGTGTAACAGTGATAGTAGGTAACTCACTAATATAGTTTTTTAAGATACCTGTACTAATACACTCCTTTTTGAGCATGTGATCTCAAAATTCAACGATTAATCTGTCAAATACAGACTAAGTGTGAAAAGTTCACGGACGACATGCCCTTGGATAGAAGTAAAAAATAATATAAAAAAAACAGTGATAGTAAAGAGTTTAAATAGTAAACAGTTTAGTGCGTTTGTGAGCAGTGTTTTAAAGAATAGAACAACTGTCATTGTTGATTATTTGTAATAAGAGTTCTAATATACAAATATTTATATATTTTTTTCCTTTTTCGTCTCAGTGGAGGTCCCAAACCTATCTTATTAAATAATTTGAGTAATATAATATATAAGTAGGAAATTATGTGATATATGTATATAGGTAGGTACATATCGTAGTTAGGTATTATAATTTTATTACCTGAACTGATGAGAAGACGCGGATTCTATTGTTCAATAAAACGGCTTAGGAGCCTATTTTGGGTCCATTGTTTCTATGTGTTTATAACGCCCTGCAACTCGTAGATCACTTTAGTATTATTATAGTTATAAAAGAAAAAGAATAATAATAAGGTAAGTGTGATAAATGAGACAACAATATTTGTTTTATTGTTTATTTTAAGCAGAGGAACCAAGTAGAGCTACACAAACTATCAAGCAACATCCATACCGGAAACCGGCACTAATATTAAAACATTAACGCTATGGACTTCAAATTAAATGTGATAAACATCGCTATACTTAAAACAAGGCTAAGTGTAGAAAAATATACTTTAGACTTATTGCATACTTACACTTCATATTAATATTAAAAAAAAAATATATTTTTTTTTAAATAAACTAACCGTCACATTCAATTTAGAATTAAGTACATAAATATTTCGTCATTGTCATTGGGCATATTTAAAAAACTCTAAATAATGTTTAATATATTGTAGTATATTTTGCATACTGCAGTGCTATTAAACTCGTAAAATTTTCTGCTTTTTTATGATACATTGATATATATTTATTGACTGCCCTTTTCCTTAAAACAAAGTGAGGCACCTAAACAATTCAAAAAATATATCGATAAAATACATGAATATTGTCATATATATTAAATTGATGTTAGTATTATGGCATTGAGTTGAGTTTTAATTCAGAGCAGACATATGAAGTGTAAGAACTCAATATGTCTAATATGAAGTAATATAAATATTTTCGAATTGTTACAAATTACAAACTCTGGAACACGATGGATATTGTGTGATATGTTACGTAGAATTTTAATAGATTTCCTTGATATATCATATTATATATACTCTACTATATGAAGGTCATTTCAAAATATTAAATAAATTATCTTTAACACTAAATATATTAAATTTAAATCTTTTAACAAAGCAAAAGCAACCAGCTGAGGTAAGAATCGACTAGAACCGTCAATACTATATAAGTATATAAATAATAAGTCAATCACAAAAGCAACACTCATTCTAAACATTTAACATCGATAAATAGGTTTTGTAAAACTCTGATAACTGAAAAACTACCTGAATAATAAAGATAACCTTGTGCGTGTCTATTAGACTACATTACAATAGTTTTTTCTTAATAGTGTAAAAATAGAATGTGAGGCTTCAATTTTAAGCATTTTCAATTTGAAACAGATGGAAAGCCTGTTTCTTGTGTTATTAGATTGACACAGATTAGAATCTGACTTTAGGCATAGGTATATGTTATTCAATTGATACACGAAAGAACAGTTCTATACGTGTTAAAATAATATCTATGTAGGTTACGGCTTGTATTAATTTTTACTACTCAATATTTTTTTTTAAAGGCCATTAATTAACAGACTAGGCTAGGTCTACAAAAGCCGTGTGAAATCTAAATAGATGACATGTAGTCATGTAGACAATAGTGTTATAAATAAGTTTTATCACAAAAATATATAGAATTATTATTATTGTCCAACATTAGTATATATTAATATTATATTATTGTCTCTTTGGAAACACACAGATATTTTTTATTATTCCTTCTTAACCTGTAACATCGAAATAGCGAGTTAATTAGAATACTGATCACGAGATTCAAGGTATGAAAAGTATTACATTTGCAATCCATAAAAAGATTGTCCGTTTTATAAAACAATATATAGTAATGATTTTTTTTTACATAACTTTAATATTATAAAACAACTGCTGTTATATTTTATATTTTTTTTTACTCTTAAAAATGTTCTCTTCAAATTATTAATACTCATCAAGGTGGTAGAGGAATTTTATAGCTACATAATATATTAAAATATAGGTATATATCCGTATATTATTCTACATAAACACCCTTAAAGATTTTATCAACGGTCCTGCACCTTTTTCGCTTTTACCTTGAATATTTGTTAAAATATCGATTGCAATACCTTTTTTATTAAAATATAATTACTGAAATGCATACACAAGCATAATTTGGACACAAACTATATCTAAATAAGACATACTGTAAATGATTATATACTAACTGACTGTTGCTAGGTCATTTATCATCCGTTGGTACTATTACCCAAACATCATTCCTACGTTTCAGTAGTAACAATCGGTACGAAGTGTTTTATGACGGAATTTGGACAGACAATTATTTTTTTCGTGTTTATTTCACAAAACACCGTTGATAATTTTTTATTTAAGTAACCAAATCGTATAGGTTCAGTATAATTAGCCAGTTCCATTCAATTACACAAATACCTTCCTCTCTTAACAATTCAATATATATTACGAATATGAAGCTCAAAACCAATGTTAATATGCCGTTAAAGAACACACAAAAATCACTTGAATCGAATTCAAAGCAAATTCTTCAAACATTTCGTGCGACATACAAATTTAACTAATAAGCGACGTGAAACGTATTTTGAATGTACGTTTTACTGAATGCCATTAAACAAAAAGATGGCTATATATTCTTACATTCACGACTATTTCAAGACGTTTATTTTTCATGTAATATAAATCAGAATGCCCTTTTCTTATTTCTAATCTAAACACAAAGCAAAATAAAATAGACATTAATATAGGTATTATCGTACCACTTACAAATTCTAATCTATCTTAAGGAGTGAACACGTACATACTTAGAGCCGCGACTCGACCTACGTTTATACGACATATAGTATATCTACCATGTATAAACACTTAGAGCTGAACATTCCTATGTTCCGTATAAAGCCAATTACCAATGCATTTCTTGTTTATTTATATCTGTCTTAACTGTATCTAAATCAAAGCGATTATTCTTCTAACAGGGTCAAAACAATGGTAATGCTAACAAATTAGTTATTTTAACTAAGTAACATAGTTAAAGATAACGTGTAAAAATCATTAGTTAACAAATTATATTTTATCAAATTTTCTTAGTTTTTGAATTTTCAAGAATAAAATATGTTTTTAGCTACAAGTAAACAATAGAATGGGAATAATAGCACTTAATCAACCTAATCTAATAAGAGAGGATCCATAGTAGAAAACGCTAAAGCAGATCTAGTCTTAGTGTTAATCTATATCTAAGTTAACCTAGACACCATGTTTAGACGGTGATAGATCACAATTCCTTGTTAGATAAAACTGCATTTGTAAATCTATCGCGCATCTACTCAGGCTTTAACATTAAATTAATTATTATAATATAATTCAGTCACTACGTTGAAATATTAGAACCACCAAGAATCGAATACATTTTCTAAAATATTAAATAAAATTTTATTCACACAACACAGTTATTTAGATATTGTAGTTTTGTTTGTATAAAGGACTCTGTATATACATTAGATACTATATAATTTTTCCATCTTTAATGCTAGTAGAAAGCTCGAGTAAAGAAGGGGACTCATAAGAGGTCGACAACCTTTGTAGCAGACACGACAACGCAGTTAAAGAGGCTTCATGCTTCTAAAGCTACCTCTTAGAGATTTTTATACGTTGTTTTTACTATACACGTATATGTATAGTGTTATACAAATAAATGCGTTTAAATATAAAGGTAAAGGTATTGTTTATATATCATAATATAATTTATTCGTATAATATATATATAATGGATAATATTAATGCAAATAAAAAATAAATTTTGTTGTAATTGTATGTATGTATGTTGTAATGTAATGTAATTGATTTCGATAAAAACAGAAATCAATAATGAATCAATCATTCAGTTTTTGTTAACTACGTTGTCGTCCGCAGTTTATATACATTATATATATTATCTAGAGCTACTTTGAGCATAGTTTCTCTATTTTTCTATACTTATTTCGTTTAATATAACTATCGTCTAGATATTTCATAGTACTTCAAAATAAATAATAAATAAAAAGGTATTAAATGTTGTAAACATTATTTACACCACAAAGATGAATTGGATTCGGGTAAGTTAAGTAAATAAAGTTATTAGAACAGAAACGCCATCCTGAGGCTACTTACTCACTATTAAAGCTATATTACTAACTTTGACATCCAATATATCTTAAAACAATATAAAACCCTACATTTCGTTAGATGATACACAAATATCTCTATAAAAGTCTAAGAGTTAACTTTTAATACATTAGAATTATCTATATATGTTATTGACTGCAATTATTGTCTTTTAGGAAGAACTAACAGAACACTCTTTTTTACTTGGATAAAGCTCCTAAACCTACTCACACTTTATCTACCAGAGTACGATGTTATATATATTTATCATATAAGTACTTATCATTGACATTTATTGTCCTCGTTTTGAAACCTACTCTGCACCCAAATAAATAACACGTTATACTATAAAAGCACTTCATACTAAGTCTACAACACCAAACATCAAACAAATAGACATAGAACTAACGACTAATACAATCGAAATTAAGAGGCGTCATATAAAAATCTCTTGTAGCCAACCTTACACTAAAGGACAAAGCAATACTAAATTAATATAGTGGTAAGCTATATACTACCATATTTTTAATGGTATTTGCTTTGTTATTAATATTGTTTTAAGTTGGGAAATGATTTTGTAACAGATTATAAAGATGTTACAGGGTATATGTGGAAATGACGCCTTATCGTCTAGTGTAAAGCGGCCACTATTAAGCATCTTACACTAAACACGTCTGTATATAAACACGATAATACTATGACACTAGTTATCCCGAGAAAAAGTATCGAGAAACGTGAAAACGTTCAAAGTTATAAAAAAGATCAACCTTTATCGTGACGAGTGATGTCACCCTTTCGGTTTCTTAGTATCACAGCATCAAATAATTTATTTCACACGATATCCGAGCGATATGTAAAAACATTTAGCGATATTAATTTAGTAGTCAAATATGTATATATATTTAGTGCATAGTTACAGTTAGTAGAATTTATTGTCATCAGTAGAATATTATTGTCTCTACAATATATTGTCATATAATAATATTTTATTGTCATTATTATAATCTTATTGTCTATAATTTATATCTTGTCATATATTTTGATCTCAGACTACGCGTGTCGACAGCGCCGCGGCTCACCGTTTGCTCCATAATTGACATTATCAACAGAATACGGAAAAGGTAAATACAAAACATATATGATCTTCCGTCGTTGCGTCGGTCAAACGTCGTTCCCAGAGCCACGTTGCGTCACGAGCCGCTGTTAGATGTCCTCAGAGGCAGCGGAGTCGTCATTGTATTGGCGGATTTGCGATTGGATCCAGGGAACGTAGCGTGGTACGTATGCGTACACGCCGGGCAGCCGTGGGTGAGCGCACTTGATGCCCCACGAAACGATGCCTCCGACCACCCAGCGGGAAGGTTCACTCGGGTCGCGGCACAGCAACGGCCCGCCGGAGTCGCCCTGCGCACGCATTGTTCGTTTCGTTCAAAAAATATTGTGGTTTTGATTAGTATCTTTTTTTAGACCTGTACTTTACTGTCTTTCTCACTCTTTTCAATAAACTTTAAACTTCTAACCTGACTTACTACAAATAATTTGTGTCTAATGACGGTAATTATTTCTCATAAAAATAAGTATTACAAAATATTTGATACATGTTTTGTGTAATATATGAAAACCTAATATAAAAGTTATATCGTTCTTGTATCAACTCAATCTATACTCCACGTTCGAAGCCACATTCACTAAGTATTAAATCTTGCAACCGCCAGCATTGTCTAGGACAAACATAATACCGAGTTATATTACATTTATTGCCTTCGATACAGTCTGCAGTTCGAACTAGTTGCAGTCTCTGCAAATAACTAATCTTAGGAACAATGTTTATTTCCGTATTGCTGTTCTTGCATTTTTAACATACATTATCAACAATATTTATAAGTAAATATCATTAATAATAAATGTTAAAAACAATATTTGTAAGTAAATATTGTTAATAATTTTAACAATGTAAATACCAGTTCATTTATCAGATAGGGTTTTTCCATTTCATCGCCAGGAAAAAATATAGTCCCTTAAACATGAATCTTTAGACTCGTAAATTAAAAAAAAAAGTAGAATGTAAAATATACCGATATGGACAGGTTTCGTACCCGCGACCTCTGGGAAACCGTTCCGTCACTCTACCAATTGATATAACACGGTAGCTCAATTTAAATAAGTTTATCATGGCTATACATGTATATACATGTACATACATATTTTCGAACATGGACTCGTAAAATCAGAAATAGAACTAGACTTCATTCGCAATCAAAGCAGCACAAAACACACACCTGGCAGGCGTCCTTCCCGCCTTCCGGATAACCGGCACAGATCATGCCCTCGGTGACGTTGAGGTCACGGTGCTCGAGCCACTGGTTGCACAGCTCTCGTTGCAGCACCGGCACCTCTACTTCATTCACCGCGGGCTCGTATTCCGACACTGAACAATTTACTCCGTGTTTAGTACGCGGTATATGACTTCTAAACTTTCAAAATTTAATAATATTTTTTTTTGTTAACAGTAAAAATTGTATCCATGCTAACTTTAAATAATATTTCCAATGTTAGGTAGGATCTCTACAATGTGAGCTATTGAAAGGGCGTTATTTGGGGATTTTATATGCATGTTAGTTTTTACATCACATGACAAGTACGTACTGTCCTTATCGTCCCGCTTGCCCCAGCCGATAACGGTGCACAGCGTGCCCGGGGCCAGTGCGTAGCGCGGCGGCGGTAGACACACCGGGGACAGCTGCTCGTGGTAGCGGACGCGCACCGCCAGCTATAAATAAAAGCTAGGATCTTTATTATATTACAACACTTTAATATTTAACACACCCTTGAATTTTATTCTTCTTTTAGTTCAATCTCTTCAGCCAGGAAACAACATTTAGCTAGCCTGATTAAGATGACCTGACCAAGGGAATTAATTATCTTAAAAGATTCTTATTTGGAAATTATATTATAATTTAAACACATATTGAACTTGGATAAAATACGTTTTAAGTAGGTGCTATGAAAACCATTAATTACTAAATACCCAATCTAAACTTTATTAACCTTAAAGTAAAACAAGATAACCATTAAGATTGTAGTACTCGAATGTTTATTATGTTTTTTTAGTCAACTGACCTGAAACAAGGCAATATCATTGTCATGTGCAACGCCAACATTGTAGAACGGATGTGGAACTACTCTTCGGACCTTCACTTTCTGACCGTAGTAGGCGTGCGAACGTCGGCGCGTGATACCTAGTTGTATGGTCCATCCATTGACGTCCGAGTGACTAATAAAATTTATTAAATTATCATTTAAAGTTAAGCTCTTTTAACAAAATAAAAAAATAGGTACATGTAGATACATCGAAAGACTTACTTGCCAACACAATGCGAAGCAGTAAGTACCCACTGGTCAGCCACTAAAACCCCAGCGCAGTAGAACACCTCTTCCGGGCCTCCGAGGATAGCAGCTAGGAACGGCCAGTCTCCAGGTGACGCCTCCACACCGCCTACTATTCGCTTTGTGCCGCCGCCGATAGTACGGCGTCTACCACATTCTGAAAATAATCACTTAATCCTAATATGTGTATGCAAAATGAAGAGTAAATTGCCAAAAATAATATCACAGGAAAATTTACACAAATTGATCTAACCCTTAAGTAAGCAAATTATTTGCTTGTATTAAGGGAGAAGAGTGAATAGGTTGCTAGGGCAATGCGCCTTACCACCTAAGACTACATTCCACTTACCATCAGTTGGAATGTAGTCAAGCATTGCCCTAGATCATATAAAAAAAAAAGTAGTGTATTTCTATTTACTCACATAGAAATACACATTATAAATATTTGGAATATATTTAATAAAAGACTAAACCCAGAAATACAGACATCTATGCTCATCAAATACATGACTGTCCCTGTCGGGAGTCGAACCCAAGCTCCTTTGCGTCGCTAAACGTTAGGTGTCATCCCTAATCACTCAGCCAAAAGGGCGAGGACCATTGTGTATATATCTTAAAACAATTATCTCAGATACTCCCTAACAATGGTAAAAGCATAACCATTTAACTAAAAATAATTAACTTATCAACGCAACATACAACAAAGGCTCATTAAAAGTATAAAGGGTTCACAAGTCCTCTAAAGTATACTCCAATGTTCAAAACATTACCTCACAGATAGCTGGCATTTTTCACGAGGGTAAAAATTAAAATGATAGTAGCAGCTCTTTGTTCGTATCACCTTGGCGGGCAGCGGTTTCTAAATTGAAATTACGAAAAGCCCTTTTTGTAAGGGCTAAACGAATATTATTGTGGTATAAGTTTAAAGCGATGACGTCATAATATGATATTTCATATCCATTAGTGTCATTTAAAGATTAGATGTAATAACGTACAGATTTACAGTCTTCTTCAATTTGCCGAGAAAGAAGAAAAGAAAATAATCAAATTGTGTTTTGGAGAGAAATAAAACCAGATATCATATAAACTCTAAACGAATTCAAACTGAAATCCATCTGAAAAGCAAAAGTAAATGTTTAAAATAAATACGAATCAAATAATTAATCTCTTACAACAGCGACCACCTGACGCGCCATTACTGGGTATAATTAAAGTTTTTGCAATCTCGCTTGGGACAATAATTAAGAAAAACAGATTAGTCCATGGAAACCTTGCTCGGATATCCTTTGAAATTTTCATCTAAACAGGTAGGAAAAATTTAAAAGGTTGCAAGTTAATTTGGTACATATTTTTCCTAGTCAATATGTTGTAGTCCTTCTTACTTCTGCTGTTTATTGGCATAAATATAAAAAGGTATTAATATCCTGACATTTGAATAAATCTTTACAAGAGTAAAATTATGTTACATACAATAAAGAATTAATACTACATATATACTACAGTAGCCTCAAGTGACAGCGTCGGTGATCGACAGTATCGTTGTTGAGGATTAACCGCTATCAACTTAGACCGCAGCTCAGGTGGGCGACCGACGAACTAATTATTGTTGTTTTGATCAATCGTAACTAAGCTATACATATTTATCATAAATTGTTTACCAAATCCATTTACATAAGCGTTCAAAATACTCTAAGAAAACTACATGGAGACAAGATACGTAATCAATGAATTCAATGCGGCACTAAGAAACCTTCTTTAATCTTAAAAACACCAATACTCTTGTAGTTGTGCTCTGAAAGCTTTAACACACATGTACGCGTAAGACATCTCAAACCTTCTATGTATTATGGTATCAAATGAGAGTGGAGAGCTTGTAGAAAATGCTATAAAGCAACCGATAACAAAGCGGAGTGAATCTATCGCTCTCAGGTGGACAATAAAAGATTGCGGCTACTATGCTGACGTTATATTTGTTAAACCCTGCATGCTGTTTACACTATACGATAACTGTATCAACTCAGTGTAAAATTTGTTGTTTTACAAATAAAAAATCGTGTTTTATGAACATAACAAAAAATATTGATTCGTCCTTGGCCTCCTATATCTTGGAGGCTATACGTTAAAATTGGATAAAAAAATATACCAATGAGCTCTTGTAATGAAAAAGAGCGGTTTAAAAATAATATTTATTTGCTAATCAAGAAAAAAATATTTAATTTATTAAAAAGCAACATAGGTATGTACTAATCAGTTTACCTGATATTGAATTTAATTGACAACTTATTTGTTTTGGACAGCCCAATCATAATAATAAGTTTTGTAATACTTCAGAAAACAAAATGTCGTGAGTTATAAATCGTCTCAGTCGTAACGACTCCTGAAGACTTCGGGTTCGGTAATTTATACGCTGTCAAAACCTAACCCTCGCGGGAATTTAATAAAAGTAAACATTAATCAACATTATTGTAAATTGAGAGTTATATTTTGTAGACTGTATTCAATATCGTGACCTAAAAAGATCAAGTTTAATACCACCTAAATATTCTAAGATTATTTTTTCTATTTATTCTTAACATATGAAGGGCATGTTTCTCCTTAATAGGAGACCACTTAAATTTATTATTCTATGTGATTAAGAAATATATATCAGTCCCAGTTGTGACTTCGGAATTCAAAATATAATTAATTAGATTTATTGGGGACCTCCCAACAAAACTAAATACATTGCGAATAACTTTTCTTACTCAGTGAAGTCAAACACAAATTATTTTTGAAACTGTTTTATAGTAACACGGTTTGGTAGTTGACAGTTAAAGAGTTTACTCATATTCAATAACTGAAGTCAAGAGAATAATTAAGGAAGTATATGCAGACGTACTGTATGTAGGTAAATCATAAATTATGCCGGTCTATTATAATACTGAGTTTAATTTAAATCTGTCTAATTTATAATGAAATGAGTTTAGCAAAGTGTTTGCAACGCTGTTAAAAGTCAGATTCGAGTTTCTCGTTAAGAAGTTGTTAACAACTTTTTAACAGCTACAATAATTAACAAGTTGTAAGCCACAAAATTTGGTGATTTTATTAATCTCCTTAAGTATTACCAACTCAGACAATGTTAATTTATGAATTAGCTTTTAGAAGGATAAAAGCCTTACTTAATATGTTTGAAGAAAAGTCTATATTACGAACTAAATGATGTTATAAAGTTTGCTTTCGTCTAAACAAAATTGACCATAAATTTCTCCGGAGATATGTGTCCCAGGCTCCGAATATTCCAGACGAAATTTTGCGACTTTTTCATTTGTTCTCGTAAAACGAGCGTGACCGACGATCGACTCAAGTCGCTGGTTCTTATGGACGTCGTTACAGGTAATGGGTCCTACAGTAATCGAATCTGGAATTTATCACCACACTCCAAGGACTATTTCTCCTTGTATTTTTGTAGAAGGGTATTTATGGGCGTTTAGAAATTTTAGTGACGCTAAAGTTTTGTTGGAATGTCTAATTAGTTTTTTTTTTGTGGAAAGATTTTGAACCCATCAAAATACATGACAAACATATCTTCTATATTAGTCTATGACATTTTTTATCATTAAATAGTACCTACTCATATCGATTTTTCTTATCAAATTATATATGTATGATATTCCTAGATTCTGTTGTAACAACCTTGTTGAAAAGCTATGAGAATAAAAGATCGTGTTTAATTACGGCTTATTTTGTTTTATAACTAATTAGCAGCCATCTTCGCAACAAGACCCTTCGTCAAATACACGTCATTGTATTTTCGGAAGATTCTGTCTTATTTAATGTGATTACTCTCTCTAATTCATATGACATACACATACAATATTGGAATATCATACAAAAAATGCAATACCAAAAATGCTGTTATCTTAAATTTAATTTGTTATATTTACGCCTCTTATATAGGTTAATGTATTTGTTAACAAAAAAAAAAGTGTAAAAAAAGACGAATGAAATTGCAATGCCAAATATTTTTTGAGTTTTAGGTGACTAATATACTTCGAAGCAAAGACACGATATTTTATATATGAAATACGTATAAGTATTTCATAAGAGTATTAAAACATGCCAAAAATACAAACATAAACGCCATTTATGTTTGAATTTTTGCATTTTTTGATACATGTATTTTTATATATATAAATGAGTAAGGCTCTGTATTGTAACGAGATAACCTTATGTTATCTCTTACCTTTTGGTTTAAAATACCTACACTTGATTCTATTATCATAACTAAGATTTAATACAATGTCGAACAATATAAAAGAACGAACAATTTCTCGCAATATTAAAATAAAAAATCAACCAGATATTTGAAGAATCTTAAAATATTACAGACAAGCATTTAAATAATATCTTTTTCATTTCAAAATAATCCGATTATGTCTTAAGAAGCTTCTGTAATGTTCCTATGATTAAAATTTTACTTTTAATTTGTTAATATTTTATTTTCATTCTTCTATTAATATTTAATAAAATTTAAATGGAGATTATTTTTTAATTTAGCATTTAAGACGTATCGGAGAACTACTAGATCGAATTTTAATATTTGACTTTAATTTTTTAACTGAGCTAATCTTGAATGAATATATATGCGTGTTTAAATATGATTATTTTACCGATATTTCAATAAGAAGTCAGCAGACCTGTTTGAGAAATCTGATTTATTTTATTATATATACTTCACATTTAAAACTTTAATGACGTGCAAAAGATAAAGGGAGCTATTCCCTATGAGGAGATTTCGGTTATTTGCTTAAGAGATTACTTTCTGGAACGTATTTTTCTTGCTGAAACGGCATGCAAATGTAAGGCTTTTAGTTTATCACCAACTGCACACATGTGAAGAATTCTACGTATGTTTATTATTATGTACTAAAGAAAGTTATATCTTATTATGTTAAGGTTAAAATTATTATATATCTTATTTTACTGCTGCGATGGTATCAATTTTGTTGTAGAATTTGACCAAGATAATCAGATTACTTAGGTCAATATGTTTTATATTTTAAATGATATCGTTTTTTTACCCAGGAATCAAGCAACAGATTAAAAATTTGGTTGTCTACGAAGTATCACATGAATTCTTTCTTAAGAGACAATAATTGTTTTAGGTATATTTCTTTTTTTTTTAATAATACGTAAAATTTTTATTTAAAGTATAATTCTAAAACTATTCTAGTAGCGAGATAAAATGTGTATTTTTAAAAAATATCCATTGCTACATGTTAAGTAACTAACACAAAATTCTTAAGAATGATATTTCAAAAATAGTCTGTTCGTCTGTGTATCTATTTATATCGTTTTCACGCTTGATTATTATGATACCATAGCTTATGATTTGATTTGGAGAAAGAGGATGAGGAAGGCTGACAAAGTATCTACCTCTGTCTACCCTAGCCCTCCTACAGTAAAGAGTTGTAGTTCTGAAGAATGCTTTTCTATTCAAAGAATAATCTCCTTAACCATTGTTTAAATTTGTCGAAATCTTTCACCATTTTAAGGGATATCTGGAATACACAGGTATTCCAATTAGGCTTCCAATCAATATTGGGTAGTTTTGTTAAAAAAAATAAGTTATGGCAAAAATCTAAAAAGGATAATGTTATATAAAAGAAACCTGGCAAGCTGCTTACAAATTTAAATTGTTAGAGAGGTGAATTTTATATTTCGCTGTATTTGCGTTTTCGCTGTTTACTAATAGATGAATATATATTCATATTATTTTCTTATGATCTAATTTCAAAAGTTATTATCAACAAATAATTATTTAAATTGACAGATAATTAAAATAAAACAGTTGGATAACACATTCCACTTTTTAAGAATTATTTACTGTAAGTATTAGTTCAAATCAAACCTTGCACATTTACGATAAAAAACAAAGTTGAGAGTGAAATTAATTGAACGTTGCCATTTCAATAACGAGATAAATTATGCAAGTTTCATCTCGTAGATCTTTCCCCCCCCCTGCGACCCCTGTCAACCTTCCCTCCTCACAGGTTTGACTTATTAGCGAACTTCCTAACATTTTTCGACAAGGTACACAAAGAATGTAATAAATTTTATTAATTAAGTTTAAGAAAATTTATATTAGTATTTTTACTGTTTGGATTTAATATTTGTATTGCTTAATGAGTATTTGTATTTCTTAATATTTGGATATAATATTTGTTTTTCTTAATATTTGTATTTCTTAATTAGTAATTGCTCTAGGATTCGTTTGAATACAGCCTCCAAAGAAATAGATATTTAATTAAAAAACGAACACAAGTAAATAATTATAACATATATTATTTACCTATATCATAAGCATACATAATAAATATAAACACTATTTACAACGAAATTTAACTGTGTTATAGGATTTACCTGCCTTGATTCAAATCTCGAACTGTTAGATTGATATATTTTTTTATTTCTCTCCGCCAAAACAAATATATATTAATACATAATAATTGATGTTACACATTCTATTACATTATCTGAAAACATTTTTATTTCGAGTACGCGCGTGTCTTATTATGTATATGAAAATAATATAGGTAAGATAAAAATAACTGTAAGATCCTGCCCTATTGTTATCAAGTTAGAATGTCATGATGGTTCTTTCCTTGAACCAGTTAAGGGCTACCCTCTACTTTTATAGGAATTTAGAATGTGTTTTACATATTATACATTGCAGTTGACTATAAAATAGCCATATATATATATTGTTTATTGTACGGACCTGTGCACAGCAATAATATGCACAAAAACAATTTGATCTAAAAGTTACATATTTACAATATCATTAACTGACACATTTCACTCACCTAGTTTATTATTTTGCGCTTTCTTGAACAATATGCTTCTAAATAGACTAATCAGAATTCTAATAATATGAAAGTCAGTTGGATAGTATTAGATGTCAGTTTGATTTTATTCAATGTAACAGACAATAAACGGTATCGGATTCAATAATATCGGTAACCTTTCAATCAGATTAATTCCGGTTTATCTCTTCACTGCGTACGTTTTATTTACACTAAAAATTGATAAGTAAACAGACTTTTGAAAAAATATATATCCAACAAACTCCTATAAAAAAAAATCAAAATTCAATTTAAAAAGAAGAATTAAAAAGGATAAAATCCATTAATTATATTTATTTGAAGAATTATTTTTAAAAATAACTATAAGCATAAAACTTTGCTATTGTCCTATAAGTATTGTTGTATAAGTGTGTTATTAATAGAGATGCGCCGAATAGTGGTTTAACCGAATACCAAACACTATTCGGCTTAACCTTTAACGAACCGAATATTCGGCCAAACTATTCGGTTTATCATTTCATTATACACTTACCTATTAGATAATAATGTTATAAAATTCCAGGTTCTAGAAACTGCTTAAGTTACTTTTCAGAGGCCTACGAAAAGGAAAAATCCTTACAATTTGAAATAAAATAAGGCACAACCAAAGCGGAGCACCAGGTTTACATAATTCGGAGTGTATAAAACATTCCGACTGGGCGCGGTGCTTTAATAAAAAAGCCGCAACGTTTCAGTGAGGTCATCGGCCTTTCTGTAAATGTAGTCCTCATCTCTATTGTGCTAAGATTATTATTTCATTTACACTTCTACAAATATTATTATACATTGAATATTCAATATTCATGTAAATGTTATTTAAATATGCAGAAATACATCTGCTTTACTGAGATATGATACATAATAATTGCAGTGTATAAGTGTAGCAGTCATAATGACTATTGACCGCGAGCTATGCGAGCACAACGAGCCGGCTAGAGCCGCTGTTGCGTGTATTATTGTAGCCAGCTGTTTCGGGATTACGCTAATTGCATTTGGTGTTACTATCTTATAATAAAATAGTGGTAACATAAAGTATACTCTAGGGTTTTATTAAATGTTTACCGTAAATTGTTAACGTTTTGTGTAAATATTACAAAATCCTTTCTCTATTTTATAAATGGTCGCGTACAAGTTGCTTTATATGGAAATGCATTTAATTTTTCAAGCTAAAATGTTTGAAATCCGAGTATTTACATAAAAATGCAAATATTGTAGATTGCAAAAGCGTATCATGAAAAATAATTAAGTTCATAGCTGCGGGCGGGAGTAGTGTGAGAGGGAAGTCCCTCGGTAACTCCGTATTAGGGAAACGTAGCAGATAATTGTGAAACGGAGCCTGGGCTCGGTTTGTTGGTGAGAATAATTCTTGTTATAATTCCTAAATAGTAAAAATATATACGTTGTTTTATAAGAAAATCATTTTCAAACAAGTCCGCATAATTAGTTTAAAAACTGTTAATATTTTTGCAAATATATATATATATTTTTGTACGGTATTCTTACTTTGTCTATATTCTGTTATATTAAGCAATTAAACAATGTTATTAAACATTCAATATGAAAGCCTTGTTTACCGTAGTTGTCGCACACGAGGTGCACTCTGGCTGAGTCATGGCGGCAGTCTTTGAGCTCCCGCAGAAGGCCACCCTCGCTACGCTGGAAGGCGCGGTAGGACTGCGCAACACCGTGCGCCGCGCCTGTTCCCGGCCCCGCGGCGCCCTCCGGTCCTCCCCCTGGCACGCTACCCGGTCCGCCACCCGGCCCACCAGCACGAGCTCCCGCGCCTCTCACCACCGCACTCTGGTTCACCCATCTGGGTTTGGAAATTAACTCTCAGTAGTCAGTAAACATAAAAAACCTTGAAGATTTCTATAGTCGGATATTTGGAAGAGTTTTTGTAATATAAATATTTTTCGAATGTACTAACGAATATCCGAGCATGGAGCACAGCTTAGAGGAGGTGGAGTCATCGAGGGCGGAGATGCAGGCGGGGAACCAGGATTGGTTGGCGGCGCGGTACACCTGCAGCTCGCCGCGGCCCACGTCGCCGCTCGCCTCGCTCAGACGCACTGTGGATACGAGCTAAGAATCTAAACTAGTATCCTAAATCTGTCTATCAAGTCTGGATTTAGATCGGTATATCCAATTAATAATATAGATTACGAAGATGTTGAGTCTCGTGATACAATAATACCTTGTATCTAGAATCTTTCGATTAGGCTTTTTAATTTTAGTATCCGTATCCTATGAATATATGATGTCTTGGTGTACTCACAGCAGTTTCTTTCATCCTGACCCCAGGGGCAATCCACCTTCCCATCGCACAGGTGCGCCTGTGAAATACAGCGCTGGTTGCCGCAGTGTACATCGCCGCTGCGCTTGCAAACTCGGCAGTTAAGCTCGTCGGAGCGGTCGGCACAGTCTACGTGCCCATCACAGCGCCAGTCGTGCGGGATGCACCGGTTCATGTCACATTGGAACCCCGTCGGACACACTGACACGTGCAGTTGTAATTATTACACTATACCATTTAAATGGTAAATATTAATTTAGTCCGTCATTTAAAAGTTTTAACAAATTAGTAGATTTTTTTTATTTTTTTTTATTACCCGAATGATGATATTTCTTAAACGTTTAAAAAATTATTAAACATTATTATGGCGTTTTACGAACTTGTGCAAGTAAATTTTTCAATGCTTTGAAGTCAGACGTAAATCTTCCAATTTATAAAGTATAATATACAAACATACTCATAATCAGCAAATCCTACGAAAATATAATATAATAATAATAATAACACTATAATATTCTTATAAAAGTTCCTTTATAACAAATTATTAGTTGACTTCACAGAATTTGATTTAAAACGAAGTTATTCTGAGTAAATAAATAATTACTGCACGGAATAAAATATTATCTTACTAAATTTAATATAACATAACCCCAAAGTGCCTTCATGAGCCGTTTGATAATAAGAAGGAAGATTGAAGGTACTAGGTCTTTCCTTATTGAAATAATTATTTTAATATTAACTCTAAAGTTATTGTTGCATAAAAATAAGTTACCTGGCTTGGCCGCTCTGAAACGTGCTTCTTTCACCTCTCGGTTACCAAGACACACATCTCTGTCTGTGGATTCGGGAAAGATCTCGCACTGCAGGTAGTCGGGCATTGACAGACCGAACACCTCCAAGAAGAACCCGCATCGCCGCATTGTTTCTGTTGTAATTAGTTTTATTTATTACAAGCCTTAAATTATTAAGGAAAATATATACTCAAATAAAATTAAATTATTACTTTCCAGAGTAATATAAGAACTTTTACAAGACACATCAATATTCCATTTAACATATTTAGTCATGCAAAACCATTACACAATTATACATTTTAAATAATATTTTTGAGTGAGATAAGGAATGGTAATATTAGTAGTATTCGCTATGACAAGACAATTCGGTATTAAAAGAAAAGAGTTTCAAACATTTGCTTTCTTCGTCAATTTAAAAACATATGTTTAATTACTATTAAACTATTCTTATTCAAAGTGTATTTTTACTTAAGAAGATAGAAATTGAGACGATTTTAAACCAACAAAAATACACTAAGCTACATCATGTAAGTTTTTCGTAAATTATTGATGGACCGTTTTCCTCACCCTGGCACAAACTCCTGCAAGGTCGCACCATATGCCCTAGCGGACCACACTTGGGCACAAAGAGAGAACACAGGAACAGCGCCGTCAGTTCATAGCAGCGTACGTCTACCACTGCGTCGTAGATCTCTAAATCCTGATACATATTTTATATTCCTTTTAGCTTCGATGAGGCATCGAATTTTTTCTGTTATTTACTAAAATAGATGCAGCTCTACCTCGAACAAAAAATGGCCTATTGTAATGTACCTATGAGATGGAATTAAAATCTAAAAAAATATCTTTAAATAGTATTGTATCGTTGCCTTATTCCGTTGCAAAGTGAAAGTAATACAAGTACAACACGTAAACAAACTTTGACATTTGTAATACTACTCCGTAATTAGTTAGGCATTTTTGTAATATGTTTGTTAATGAATTGTTATGTAAAGTCAAATCAGCCCACAGGGTTCTAGGAAAACCGAGTGTGAAGCTTTATGAGTAATGAAACTATATTTAACAAACACACAAACCACGGACAGTGTATTGTAATTTTCTCAAGGATTTCATTTGCAGATATATTGATTTGCAAAATTAATAAGAACTAAATTCAATAAGAGGATTCAATAAATGTCTTTAAAAAAGTTTTAATAAATGTTACCTATATAAAATAAGTAAAAAATTAAAAAAACGACTGTAGCAATCATCAGACATCTACAGCGAGACGTGTTTTTGGAAGGTGGAGAGCGTTTGGAGATTTTGTATTTAGTCAGCACTTCATTTTGTTCGACATAAGCATTTTGTCTTTGTGCAAGATATTGCAGTAACGAGATGTCTGGGTCCTGATGCATTCCATTATCAAAGCTATCCCTTTAACGTTATTGTAAAGTTATTTAGACCACTTTTCACTGACTATGAGATTACATCGGTTTCATTACCTTCTTAACCTATGAAAAATAAATGAATTTTGTAATGGAAACAATAAGCGTCCCTCTCTGATATTAGTAGTTGCTATTAATTAAAGCTGAAGGAAATGCTATACCAGTTCATTAGAATTAATATCTCCCGTGTCGGATGCCAATAAATAAGCCTTTGTCGCCAAGACACGGCAGCAGGATGTAAACGCCTTTGTTCGTCGACAATGATTGATGCAGCCGTGAAGCCTTAATTACCGAGTCGTATCGCGGATTGTGCCATGTCGGAATCTATTGAGCTATCTTGCACACCATTAGTTTCTCCCTATTTTCTTTTAATGATATAGACCATTTTTGATTAAGTTGCCAGGAAGCTATAAAATGACGTATATTTTATGATTAATAGTGATTCATTTAAGTCATATTCTTCAAATAATGGAAACATTCCTTGAAAATAAATAAATATAAGGCATTTGTGTATTGTTATTTCCAAGTGGCTTTATTATTTTCATACTATCAAGTTTGGCCTTCGCTAAGCATTGCCGTTGACTGGGAAAATAAGTTATTTAATTTCTTAATTTGAATGTTACAGATGTTAATAATATTGCGTAAAAGGATAAGTTTCTTTTTAAGAATCATAAATATAATCGGTATGTTTTATCATTACGCATGTAATGCTTATTAAGGTAATACACTTAATCTTTTCATATTCACGAAACTGGTTTTAAGGACTAATAGTTTGATAACAAAGGTTTCACAAACAAATATGTTATTCCATTACTTCATTTAAAAAAAAAACTTCGAAAGTAAAAGTTTAACAGAATTAGGTGCATGTTAATTTAAGGCTAAGACTCCAACTCCACGTTTCCAACCTAACTTTTTATGAAATGAATGAAAGTCGTAGTACAAATGTTGCTAGGATCGATGTAGAGAAGCTGCCTGCAAGAGGTGGTCAACTAATTAAAAATAACCCTGTATATTTTATATTGCTTAAGTAAGTATTGAATATGTGAAAGAATATTTCTATCTGCTAACCGTTGGTATAATGCAATATACATGTACATTTATATATTGGATTTTAATCACATTACTTTATCCCGATGAGACTTACACAATCTATGTCACTGTTAGGCTCTATTCACAATCAAATCAAATCATCGTTTATTTGCGAATAAAGTTAAAAGTTAAAGTTAAATGTTACTCTACAGTAAAACTATGTCCTCTTTATTCTACCTATTTGTTAAGCAAAAATATTATTGTGAAAGATATTTTAAACAATAATTTGAAAATAAAAAATTATTAAAAAATATTATTACATACCTTATTAGATTAGTCAATCGTTAAAAATTATATATAAATTCATATAAAGTAATTTCATTGGTCCTTAATAAGGAAGGAAAATAAAAATAAATGGATTAGTTAAAAAGATTTTTCTTTATAAGGCAAAAAATCATTTATTGCATAAACATATTTTTCCTGTAACAATTTGTAATGGAATCTGACAACTTATTCAAAAATTCTAAATGCATTCATTTATGAATTCGTTTTATGCAGTTGTAAAGACGAAATGGATTTCTAAAATTAGTTTCATTTTTAGTTTTATCAGATTCAACACAGATAAATCTAATAATCTAAATACGGATTTCTTTTGTTTAATAAAAACTTTTTCAATTTCAACAAAATTTTCCCATTGTAGAATTCCATATGAAAGAACAGATGAAACGTAACCATGGTAGGTAACACTGAGTGCTGCCTCCATGGAAACCGCAAGAAAAATTTGTAGGTTTAGGGCAGCCTCTTAAAAGACTAAAATATCATATTTTGAAATATAGTAGTCTATAGGTTTAGTAGAAGCAAAAACCATAACTAACTTGTTAATATTTGTCAAATAAACCTTAACGCCGTGAACTGTCAATCATCAAACTAACGTTAACCGTGTATGCATTAGGTCCTAAGTATAATTAATTGACAGTTAACCGTTCGATAGCGTCAAAAGGTTCCAAGCAATTACGAGTAGATATAGTCAACAGAAGGATGTTAATCCTGCAATGCGGTGTGGGATCACGAGTCGCGACCTCGCCCCGTTAATTCGCTGTAATTAAATACCTCTTAACGTTTTGAGGTTTCTTAATGCTATTGTGGAATTTTGAATAACGACGAATGATTCCGTTTTTCTAATGACCCTTAATATAAGATATCATTGTTTCATTCAATTAGTAGATTTTAATTAATATTTATAACACCTAATGGTTATTAAAATTCATTTATTTCTTTATTTGCACTGAACGTTTAAGCTATTTTTTAACCGACCCGTGTATCTGTGTGTCCGTCTGTGGCAATGTACCAGCCAAACGCGTGGACGGATTTGAATGCGGTTTTTTTAAATTGAAAGTTTGGTCCGTCCAGATAGTTTTTAGCTGTTTGGTCGAGATACAAGTGATCGTCTCCTAGATATGGTGCTTTTATTGGTGCTGGTGGAAGGTTTTTATAAAATATTAATAGTAAAAACCTAAACAAGTGAAATTAGCGTGTTTGTTGATTAATTTAATAAAACATAGAAAAAAGTAAAATAATTTTGAAAAATCAAAAAACAAATTATAAAAATAAAATAAAAATCCCCAATACCAAAAGACGTCTAAAAAGGATAAAAATAATATTATTATGTACGTATTGAAGTCATTGCGTCAGGGCAGTGCTAAATAAAGAAAGAATTTAAAATGCAAGTAAATTACCAAGGCAAATAACGAAATAACAACATCAAATCGTATAGTGTAAGTCCTCAATCATTAACACCGAACATTTTGTAAAATAGTTGCCATCTTCCACGTACGTACAACGGTTTCGCGACACAGACATCAAAAAGAACATAATAATATTATGTTATCCTTTTTAGACGTCTTTTTGTTTTAGTGCTTTTAAAAAAAAATTAAACATATTATGAGGAGGATTCAGACCCATATTTGTTAGTTTAAAGTAAAATAAAAAATAATGATATACCTGCTGGGCATCTCTCTGTCCGAAATGACCAATGTAGTTGGGGAAGACGGTGAAGTTGTATGAGATGCGGTGTTGGTGACAAAATGTGACGATGACAGGCAGACAAACGCCGGGTGCGGGGTTACGGGCGCCGGGCGACTCCGTCGGAGCCGGCGCTGTCACCGCCGCCGATAGGTTCACCGCTTGCGATACGTACTACAACATAACAAAATATATTAGATTGCGTTGCATGGTTTTTTTTGGTTGAAGTTTATGGATAAATTAATTTCCATTTCATTGTTTGATACGTGCCTGCCATTTAAGTTCTTTTATCTCGAATATATATTTTTTCGTTTTAGTAGATTTTTTTTGCGATATTTTCTAAATTAATAAATTGACTGATAACTAGTCGTATTCCAATGATGGGTATAATCGTCCATTAGTTTATTACATTTTTTTATTAAAACGATTTTGCTTCCTCTCGCTGAACTAAGCAATTAAGTCTTCCTTAGGTTAACTGAGATAAACACATAAAGACTAAAAATATTAAACAATCTGCTATGACATGTTTTCATTTGTATATTATAATGTTAATAAATATGATTTTATGTGTGTTTTTATTTTAATATCATCAAAATAAAATCTTAAATATTTTTTAATATTATCATTTACGGAATAAAACTATATCTGTACACTTACAAAAAAAAATCAAAATGTAGTACTGTGGGTGTGTCGCGGTAATAAGACTGGAGTTATTAAAATGTTTATTAAATAATAATACTTCGTTGGCACAGCGTTACAAACAGGTAGTTGTCCTCAAAGCATTCCACCTGATATATTACCTACCTATAACATTAAATGTATATGGCTTTTCGCTATGCCGGGTATGGTAAAGGGATAACTATCTTGCACAAAATTGACTTCATACAAAGAGCTTACATAAGCATGTTTTTACAAATATAAATAAAGATAGGATAGGAAATTAACTTTTTCGAGGAACATCCGAGTTGCCTCTGAACATTCCCTTGCAATAATTAAATCGGCCTTTGTTGTTACAGTGTATTAAAACTTTAATTTATTTACGGCAGCAAGCAAATAATAATAACACGATATAATGCTGAGGATTTTGCTTTACAGCAAAATTATTTTGAAGTAATAATGTTATGTAAGGCATACCTTCTATAATCGTTACTTTTAATACTGTTGAGATTTTGTTTGTTTTGTTTTTGGATTACTGAGCTATATACCAGTAGATGGGGTTATATACCTTAGAAAAATAAAATAAATGATTTAAATTTAACTAAAGAAGTTTCACAAAATAAGAGAAAACTACGTTAAAAAAGTTGCGTATATCATAATCGAGACCTGGTTGGCGGTTGCGAGATATCAACATATATATGGTTTATTAACTAGAATTGCAAAATAATAAAAGAATATTAGACCGTAACAATTATCTAATATTTTCGACTTTCTTTTCATAATAATTATCATTATAACTTGAGTAACCATTTTATTTACTTCCATAATTATAGACAATAAAGAACTGACTTACTAGTAGGTTTGTAGGTATGGTAAGAACAAAATTTTTTTATGGAAAATTTGAGCCTTCAAAGATTACAGGGTAATTGCAGATATAATTATAATTTAAGCATAATTAACAAATGTGATTTCATCCAAAATATACAAGTATATACATATAAATATTTCAAAGAGTATTGTAAGCTTAATTTATACAATATTACGTAAGGTTATCCTGTACACAATAAAATAATCATAAATGTTATTATAATCAGTAAGTATTTCATTAATTTTAGAGGCCCACCGTAGTTATTGTTCCGAACAAGCTTTGTGAAATAAGATTGAATTAAAATTCCATTGTTTCTGTTTTCAGGAATTGTGAAAAGTAATATAAATGACGGAAAACCTTGCTAAGTGCTATTTTGTGGTTTCCCGCTTTGTTCATATTTGAACCACCAAACCATTGTTTGTTACAAAGAATTCCTAAGGTGAGAGAAGCACAATGCATCTCAAAAGATATTTATGTTCCAGAATAAATATAAATATATATTTTTTGAAGCTGTGATGATGCTATTTTGGTGTTGTTATGAACTGACCTGCACAGCGGGATTGGCGCGAAAGTAGGCGAAGAGTGCACCAGTGATTGCTAGCAGCATGAACGCGTTTAGCGCCAGCTGCATCAGACGGAACTTGTGTGCGGAGGTTTCGCCGCTGCTTCCGCGCATGTCACGCAGCATCTGGACCCACACAGGAATTACACACTTACAGTAAATCACAAGGGAATATTATCGGCCTCGCTTCAATACAGTTCAATTGGTATAACAATATTATTTCGGATATTAAAACAGTATATATTTAATGAATATTTAAATATAATTTCGTTAAACCAAAAAAAAAAGTATTCAAAGAGTTTCAAAGAGTTTTGCCTCTAAAAAGTATTTAAAGAGAATATCTAAAACTGCGATTGAAAGAATTCCATCGCAAGTCACAAAAAGAACAGATGCATTATAGAATCACGTAAATCTTGCTTGCATTTCAATCCGTTCGGAAGTGCTTGTTCTCGATTCGATCGCATTCACTCCGCAAGCTTTGCTCAGAATGCTTTGTACATGATAGCGTTAAGTTTGCTAACCGAGGTAACTGCTGGGATTTCAAGTGAAAAATGGTTTGCTCCTTCAGATTGAGCTGGCTTTCGAGAAAGTTATTTATCTTGACTTTTTGTTGATCTCCAACGCTTTTCTTTGTCATAGTAATATTTAAAAAAGGATTTTATATATACTAACATTATTTTTATTAGGAATGTTCAGTTTATTTATTAATTAAACCTTTAAAACACTTCTGGACTTATATACACTCATATTTTTATTTTTTGTAATTTTTCCTTTATGTATTTATAATAATTTCGTTAAATAATTCGAACATAAATATATATTTTACTATAAATCACGGTGGCTGTTAGCGGTAAATTGGTCGGGGCTACCATTTAGTATTTATAAACAGTGTCGAAAATGCTCGCTATGTGAACAATTTATATATTTTTCATGTGTTAACAATATTGAACGCTTACAAATACACACTAACGCAACCTATCTTTCATTACTTTTGAATACGTTTGCCCTATTTCGTGTATGTCATTTTGCTTTTATTTTTTTTTTGTTTCTGTGATTGATCATATTATATAAAATCGTATAAAATTATATAAACCATATATTTAATTTACGTATTAAGTAAGAAATATTATATATTTATTTATGTATACACCTACTGTTAATTTAATTTTTAAATAATAAATATTATTTTGATTTGTAAATGAAACATCAGACTATAAATATGAACAGAAGTATAAGTATAAGTAAGAAGAGACAGCAAAACTCAAAATTTTTAATACTTTGCCTCTATTGACATATAGATAAATATTTGCCATTATAAATTACAATATTGGTAATTTAAATGTGAAAACAAGTAGAAAATTTGACTTTTGACAGCAATACATTTGTATTCGGATGGTACTACACAAATGTACCTATTACCAAACATTCGACATAACTTGTATTCATCAAGCTACTTTTTACCATTACGTTGTCTATTTCCGTTACAATTATAATGTGAAACTAAATTTTAATTAACTTTATATGTATTTTCACATCCAACAAATAAACAGATTCTCTGGAACGTGAATAAAGCTCTGAATTGATTAAAAGTTATTCTTTAGAAAAAGTTTTGAAGCCAATTATGAATTAAAAGAATTTCACAATACCTGAAAAAATACAGGGATTTCGGATTTATTTTTCTCGTTACCCTTTCATTGTTCAACGAAAAATCAATTGTATTTCATTTGCAAAGAAGTCCAAGTCAAAACCCGTAAACATTATCGGTCCACCTCATTCCAAGCCTCTACTCTAATCAACCTTCACTTCTCGACAAAACCATCCGTATCCCAGAGCAATAAGAGCGTCACGTACGAATACAGAACGTACTATATTAATGTTTACACTGAGCTACATTGCGGTGTTGGCGGTCTGACGACTGTGCGTTGGTAGTACTTGAAAATACCGAATTCTTAGCATAGAAAATGACTAATGGAACGAATATGTCTTTAACTTTATTTTAGCAGGAGTCAATGTCGTTTATTGTTTCTGCGTTTCCAATAACTTCTAGTTTAGAAGTAAAATCTTGAATGTAACGTAACCTAACAAGGTTACGTTACATTCAAGATTTTGAATAATTGTAAAACCAGTCCGTTTAATACCTGTGTCGTAAACTAATTAATGAATTTTATTCAATTATATTTTATTTACCCTACACAGAAGGGCGGGTGCCTGTCCAGTAAATATTAATACGATCGTTATGAGATTTATGATAATATCTAAACCCAAACGAAATCTATTGAAACATCCGATAAAACCACATTTTCAATTTCATTTTGTTTGAAATCGCGGCTTGCGATCAAATTAAGTGCAATTCACAGGAAGTGCTTTCAAGTGTGAAATAAAATGTTTGGTAAACAAATTACAAGAGGCAGCGATTAGATAAGAAAAAGATTTACAGTTCTTTACTTAGAATTCAAGTATTCCATTATATTTCTAACTTATCATTAATATTTAAATTAGTATATATGTTTTAAAAATAAAATTTTAGATTCAGGAAAAACAAAATTGGAACAAATGAAACTTCCATGCATAAAACCTACACTGTTCTAGTCACAATAGTTCTAATTAAAATACATAATATATATCAGGATTAAAAAAAATACGAGATATCTTGTACCATATCTCTAAGGTTTAGCGCGGCGTTTCGCTAAATATGGTACTATATTTTAATTGCAGCTACCGCGCTGCGTGTGACAGTAAATGTAAGGGACTTACTGCACTTAACTTTATAGCAGCTGCTGTTTCAATAAATGTTTCTGATTATGTAGCTGTATTCAATTTGTTTGATGTTCTATATATGCTGATATTACATCTTATTTTGTGCGAAGTTTTTAATTACATGGTAGACAATGTCTAAGTGGCATTAAGCCCGCCTTTTGTACATTATTTTGTTTTGTGCAATTAAGAATTAAATAAATATGATGTTTAATTTAAATCAAATATTATAATTTAAAATGGAAATAATTAATATATAAAAAAGAATTTAGTCTTAAACAAAACAATAATGTGCAAGTAGTTGAGAAGTCTGAAAAATAATCATATTTTTTGATTTAAAGTAAAGTCAACTTAAATATAATATTAAGTTTCTCGTGAATTACAACTAATGGATCATAAATGTGTCATCTTTTTAATAAAGAAAGAGATCGATTGAGATCCCTATTATTCCACCTTACGTATCGTTTTATTTCTACCCGAAGCGAGGAACGGCTCGCGGTGTGAATTATCTGAGCTGTTTTATCCGGAAGTTTAGTGAAATGTGTAAATCCATTTGCCGGTTATACGAAGCGCGTCGGAGCATGGTACCTGCTCAGAATGTAAAACTCTCATGAATCAGTACATTAAAACTTTCACCTAATTTTACGGGAGTTGGTATAGCTTTGTCTAAAATATTCAACATTTAATATAAAATATTGTTTTTATTGTAAGTTTAAATTATGCCCCCAGCATTTTTTCTATTTTAATTGATTTTGTTCAAGAGATTCAGAGGACAAAATAATTTCAAAGTAATAGTAGTAGTAGTAGCGTCGTCCAGTTAACAATTAAAAACAAAATAAACCGGTTTTAATCAAATGAAGTCAAAGTTTATTTTGTAGTTAAGAAATTAATATTAGCCGAGGAACAAATATAAATTTTTAAAGTTGTAATCAATAACAAATTACTTACCCTGTGATGTAACGACATGTTACTTCCATTTTGAAATCTTACAATAGTTTGCAAGGAGGCAGGTGTAGACATACTCTTAGTTATGGACGAATTTCCAGCTTCTTTTTCTTGTTGCTCCTTGAGTAGCAATCCACGTGCTATCTTAGCGTTAAGGCTCTTGTTAACATGCTGATGGGGCAACAAGGGCGTCTCCATAGTCTTAGTCGTATACGATGGAGATGATGTCTGACTAAAGGAGTCAGACGATACATTTGAGTCTTGTCTGACGCTAATATTTGATCCGGAACTTGGAGACTGTTTCATTTGATTATTTTGTGCCGGTAATGGTGCCGGAGTGTAGGGCGTGTCCGGCATTTTAAGTGGTGCTCGTCTGGAAACAGGTGGTTGTGGATTTCTGTTGCAATCAAGTTTTGGGGGTACTTGTTCTTTTTGTGGTGCGGGGTTTTGGCGCTTGTTGCCGTTTGGATCTGTTGCTGTCGGAGCAGCATTCGGTCGAGGAGGCGTAGGAGGTGGTACCCGTCGAGGTGGTTGTGGTGAGGAGCGGCGGGGTGGCGCCGGTGGTGGGACTGGTAGGGGCGCTACCACTGGAGCAGTCCTCTGAGGTACCGGTGGTGGCTGTGGCGGTTGTTGAATTTGTGGTTGCGGCAGCTAATATTAAACAACATTTTATGAATGCTTATTAAACTATCGATTTTTTAAAATCTAAATATTAAAATTATGTAAATATTATTTGAAAAGATGTATGTACTAATATAACTTTAAAGCTTTACCATAGAGCTTATAGCGCATATTCGATTATTAGTAGAATTTTTGTTGATTCCGTTGTGCCTTAGATACTAATGAGAATACAAACAAGATCAACAAACAAGCTTATTTCTTATACATAGATCTTTCTCATCAATCAAACTTCTAAGAGAAAATATTTTATTCTGTTAACAGGCCTGTAAAGACATTTTATGCGTCCACAAAGAATATTAAGGCTTCAATGGCATATCAAGTTTCTTTGTCTTATTACTTCATGTGTTAATGGGATCTGTGTAATACTTTACTTCGAAATGGTAATTAACTAGTTAATTATTTATAAGAAAAAAATTCAAAACTTCGGGAAAAAGACCGATACCCAGAATTTATATTTTTTTACCTTAAAAGGTGGCACAACTACATAGATAACAAAGTTAAATAACACACTCAAATAACAAAGTTAGCGATTGTGTTTTTATCATCCGTTAAGATTATATATTTTGTTATTAAACTGCTATTAAGTTCTTTTTAAGCTGAAAAATAGATAAACCTCTTTATACTAATTATATTACTAACTAAATTCATAACAAGCTTAAGTATTTCTAAAGTTTCTTCTCTCGATCGTTGAAGTTTTAAAATATTCTTTTATTTTACTGTAAATATAATTATTTAATAAAATATTTAAAGATTATTTTTTCCTTTGGTTATGTATAAATTGTATACTTTTTTCAGGAATTCGAGGAACTAAAAATTTTATTTTAAATATAAAGCAACCAACCGAGGAAAGCCTCTGACATAATATATAAATGAATATTATTATTCAATATAACAAAATTACCTTTTTAACTGGACGCGGGGAAGCAAACCCCGAAGGAGGACAGTAGGGGAGCGCGTCTGACGGACAGTACACGGAACCGGATCGGGGCTATGTTGTGGCCAGGAAAAATTATATTATTAAATTATTTTATGCTAATTGAATTATTTAATAGACCCTACCTTATTAACATGGCGCGGAGGTGCAAATCTCGAGGGTGGACAATAGGGCAGGGCGTCCGAGGGGCAGTACACGAAGCCCGACGGCCGAGGCTGTGGCGGCGCGCACGCTGCCGTCGAGTGTCGCCGAGGAGTCCCACCGTTTGGACGAAGTAATTCCATTAGCTTCTCTCCAGGGGTCACCGCTAGGCTACCAGCTCGCCCATAGCTAGTAAATAAAATAAAATAGCTAATAAATGCAATTATTTATAGCCAGTGTATTCATAAACGGAGTAAAGTGAATTATAAATAAGCAATATTATATTGCATTTTTGAGAATGCAAAATAATATTTCATGGCAAAATATTGACCGTCCGTATCTATATTGGTGCTGTTATTAAAAGTCATTGTCATAGAAAACATTTGTGGTTTATGGAGTAAAGACAGAAAATACAAATTAATTTTCCCTTCTCATTAATTTACTCTAAGTGCTATCAATAAGTTTCCCTTAACCAAATAATCTTCATTACTAGTCACAAAACGACACATCTTATCTGTCGTCTTTCATTTCGACACCTAATTGGCCCCATTGATTTCTCACATTTTGCTTTCATCCGTCGGTTAAGCTTTGATTAATACACCTTTATTATTTTATTATATATATAATTGGGTCTCATTAAAAGAAATAATTGTGTAACATACCATTTCTAAATATACATGAAATTGTACAAATATATTTATTTTACCAAAAACTATTTGTAAATAATTGTTGAGTTGATTTAAGTTTGAGAAAAGGCTAAATAATAATAAAAAAGAAAAGGCTAATAAAGGTATATTTAAATTATAATTTAAATTTATATCAGATTTTTTAAAATATTTGAATATATTCGTGAGATAAGAGTTAGTTACTATTAGGCATCTATGTCCAATGTTATTACCCTGACTACAGCCTGTCCGTCAATAAATAAAAACAATGGATGTAAATATATGTTAAAACATAACTCATCATATTCAATTTTAACAGATTCAATAATCAATAGTAAATAATCTTTCATTCATAAATATACATTACACGTCAAACAATGCTGGATACTTGTACTTATAATTATTTATTATGTCATAATTCCGGATATAATTATATTGTATTTGATTGAATACATGTCAAGGATTATTCATTATATTATTTCAAAATATTATTAACATAATTGAAAATAGGAGAAATGTTTTCTTTTTCATTATAAGATTCTCTAAAGATAAATATATATTATCGTCCTCTTTTTGCTCTATCCTGTGTTAATTGAAATATATAATATATATTATTTTATAATAGTAGACTCAACTAAGATACCAAAAAACTTACTTTTAATCATTAATTATGACGTGAGTCACGCTCACGATCCATTACAATTATATTATTTTTAGTTTTCTTTAAAGAGCACTTCAAACAAAAAAGTATACACTTCTTTATCTTATCCTTACTCCAATATCACTTCTTTATAAAGAACCGGCCACACTACAAACTAAGATATTTTCTCATGTATGTATGCACTCGTTAAAACGAGTAATTGTGATGTGTTCCGGTCTGAATCGTGGGAGGAGATGCAGAAGTGTCGAGAGGAGAGTTAAGCTTATCTATATTAGTTTAGTTCACAGTGCAGCTCTTGCCTAAGAGTTTTCGGAACTATGCCTTAAGCTTAAATAACAACTGTCTCCTTCCTTTCTTACTTAATAATTTTGGAGGGTTATTATCATATTTTATGTTACTGGTTTATATATTAGAAAAATACATAGTTATTTTTAAATATATGTACAACTTAAACTGTTGTTTTATATTGAACTACATAATATTTTTTCAAAATTTACTACCGAAAATATTTGATAAATCCATTAACAAAATAATCCACATTTTTGGCGTTTGAAAAAATATTAACTTCCATGAAATATTGAATAGTCCAATATTGAACAGTGCAAGTCCTCGGATTGAACCAGTTTTGAAACTTTTGACAATATACATTTTAGCCTATTTAGCATACATACCTACAAGTTGATTCTAACTTTCAAACAAACAATGAAAATTAATGACATTTTAGTTGCATTAACATTGCACGTTTTATATTAAATAACTACGCTACCTTTCAACAGTATTAAAATAAACTTTTGCAGCCCTAAGTTTCGTAATTAATCATACTTCACGAGACTTTATGAGACTAATTAGTTATAAATTTGTCATTATCTGGCAGAGGGTATTATGTTATAATATGCAGGTATTATTCGTCAAATAGGTATTATCAAATGAATTGAAGTCCTGTTATTCTATTGATTAATGGTCATGCCTGCTGAGTCAAAGGTTGTAGGATTGATTTTCACACGATACAATATTTTGTGTGAGCCACAGATTTTTTTTCGACTCAGAATGTTATTTGTGTTCGTTAATTTTGTTTGTAAAGCCTGTCCCACACAAAGGTTATCTCAATATTGAATAGTTTTCTGTTTCAGCATTTATCAGTTCTTTCTTAACTAAGATAAGGGCAAAATTATTTGGGAGAAAAATTAAATGAATATAATAGTTTTAGTAACTTACCATTCTTAATTAAATTAATGTTTGATTTTACGACTGTTATCAACAATAACAATTATATAAGATCTTCAATAAGCTGACACAGTCCAAGATAACTTTTAAGAATATATGACATATATATAATATAAATTTAAAAAAATCTTACTAAAAAAAAAAGCTACAGTCATCTGTGTGTATGATGTAGCACGCAGTCTCATCACGACGCGCACCTGAGCCTCTACGGTGCGCCATCAACCTCAGAATTAACGCTTAAATATGCACTACTCTTAGTAATTTTAGGTGTACTTTGATATGCTTTTATATAAAATTAGTTTTTCTTAGAATAAAATAATTTTTAAATAAATATATTTTTTTAACAATGATAATAATAATATAATATCCATAATAATATCGAGATCCAGATAATCCAGATTTATTTTTATACTTACTAAATCTTTGTTGATAAGTAGGAGTTGGGCTTGTTAAAAAGATTCACTTCACTATTTAGTTCAATGCTTGATTTTCATTATAAGTTCTGAGATATTACAATGTCAATAATCCTAAGGATACTAGACCGATAGCCCTAACAAATACAATTTCCAAAGTATTTTTCTCTTTTTTACAAACAAAAATGACGCAATTCATGATTAGCCATAGATATTTCAGGCCTAATCACCAGAAATGGTTTTTACCCGGAATTTATGGATGCCTGGAACATAATACGTTAATATCGGAAAGCCTTAAAGATGCTAGAACTAGCGAGAGACAAATAACGGTTTGTTGTATAGACTTAGAGAACGCCTTTGGGTCGGTACGACATGAACTGATGATGTTCGCGATTAAATGGTATAACTTTCCTACGGTTGTTCGCGACATTATTGCATCATATTATTCAAAATTAAAATTCTCTATAATTTTTAATGAAAACCATTCAAAACCACTTAATTATAACGTTGGTTTATTTTAGGGCTGTATTTCTCCTATTATATTTAATATAATTATTAATATTTTAATAGACAAATTAATTAGAAATGAAAAAGTTGGGGTTATCGACAACAACAAATACACAGAATCCATACTAGCTTTTGCAGATGATATCGCGATACTGACACGTAATCCGAAACAATGTCAGGTACTTTTTAAATGTAGTTGATGATTTCTGTACGTGGACGGGCGGATTGAGGAAAAAACCAAGTAAATGTTTTAGTCTGTGTCTGGGTAGACGGAATACCAAATATACCTCTTACGATCCGGGTCTTATAATAGGCGGTCAGTGCGTTAGTACGGTTACGGAAGCAGCTCCGTTTAAATTTTTAGGTAAAAAAATCGATTACCAAGGCCGTACTCCATCGTTGGATGTAATAGTCGATAGCTTTTTAAATGATCTCAACTCAGCTTTTAACATCACGTCTAAATTGGCCTTTCCTCGTTTATGATATTAATAAAACCCTTTTGTCAAAGTTAGATGCAAGCGTCATAAAGACATTGAAGTTATGGCTCGGGTTGAAATTTTGTATTAAAATTAAAGAAACCATCGGAGCTCTACAGACATCTAAGAGTTACCAAAAGATATATCATCGGATAAATCTAAAGATGATACTGTAACTTCTCTCCCAAAAGACAAAGTTGCCTCAGAGTTCGAGTCACGACTTCAATTCCATAAAAAAAATATGATAGATGCTCAAACGAATAAAGTAGGGCTAGGATCAAGTAGGACAAGACATAGACATAACAAAATCTTTTATTCGACAAGACGAAAACGATAACTACCGACTCCACGCGATGAGCCTAGAAATTCAAAATAGGTGACCGTAGGAGATTTTTGTATTCCACTAGCTTTGAAGTGGCGCACCCTAATTTATGATTGATCCCCATCATTATTAAAATTCTATCTTAATGCATTCCAAATGACTCTCCCAGATCAAAGTAATTTAGTAAGATGGGGCAAAGCCACCGAAAAGTCTTGCAACATCTGTGGGGAGGCAATAGGAACCGCGAAACACTTATTAGTAGGGTATAGGGTACTTCTAGATAAAGGTCAATACTCGCGTCGCCACGATATTGTATTAGAAATTATACGGGAAGCGGTTAGTCTTTCAGTAGCAATAGCACGGAAGGGTATAACAATTACCAAACGATCTGTAGAATTCGTAAAAGAAGGCTCCTTCAAAAAATCAAAAGCGAAGCCTTATTCAATTTTAGACGCGGCTCCAGATTGGACTCTCATGATGGACACATATGGAAAACATTACAAAATCCCTGGGGATGTTGGTGTTTCGTCATCCAGACCGGACTTATTCCTGTATTTTAAACATCTGAGGCGCGTGATACTTGTGGAGCTTACTGTTCCATGGGAAATAAACATTCCAAAAGATCACACATTCAAGCTCAATAAGTATTACAAACTGATCAGGAATAAATTTATAGTTATTTTGTACGTGGTAGAAGTGGGAGCGAGAGGTATAACAGCAAAATCTCTCTATAACCTACTTAAAGACCTTGGCCTTTCTAGAACAAGCACCGTTTCATATCTAGAACGTATTTCAAAAGCAGCATTAGTAGGTTCTTTCCAAATTTGGCTAGGTAGAGAGAGGAGTGTGGAGGGTGAAGGTGAGCATTTTTGCGCATAATAAAGGAGCCCCTTTAACCTACTCCTGGGTCGCAAGTCCCAGGCACTGCTTGCACTCCTCTCCTTGCAACGCGATGGGCACGGCATCCGCACGTTGAATCCATGGAATGCTAAGAAGCTTCGTCTTCATTTTTTATGAAATACTGTCGAGATTATAATATAATTCAATTTAACAGATCATTACAACCAACCGGAATACATTTTTTAAATTTGAATTATGCAGCGTTAAATGTTGACTCGTTATTTTAAGGAGAAGAAATTTTTAGATAGTGGACCATTGTATTTTAGAATTACTTAATTAATAATTAGGGATTATGATTAAAAAAATTTATAAGTAAACTAAGAGATTACAGTATTTAAAAAAGTACTTGTAGATTTTCCTACTTATATTTTATAAATCATAATGTGATATATTTTATGTCGAGACCAATTGAAATCATAATTATAGTACGCGAGTTAAATCTTTCAACATGTATTTTATTTCTTTTGTAGAACTTAGTAACTTAGTTAATAAGTGCATGAATCTTAATAATATACAAATATAATTTTAAATCTTTGATTTAACATTATTTTCAAACGATTCAATATCTAAATTATAAAAGTTGTCACAACTATTAAAAGGGATTACAGCTTGAATGTCACATCATGGTGTTATTTACGAAATAAAACGTGGCAGCAATCAGCCCTAATGTCAATCCGATGATTGAGGGATCGATGCGGACTCCATTAGGTCTAGGGTTGTCACAATTTAGATACATTCAAAATTCATTTTTAAAACGTTGTGTCATTGTAGATTAATTTATTTTAAATCGTAACATCCATACAGATTAACATGAATTCACTTTTACATTTTACAGAAGTTCGAAGTTCGTTTATAGCGAGATATAAAGGGAAACTAAACATTAGTAAAAAAATATGTGTAATAAGAGCTTATAGGGAAGTGTATTATGATATTAAAATAAATTATAGGAAAGACATTTAGTTTGTTGAATGGCTACAACCCTAATACATGGCCATTAAAGTTGGAAGCCCTACTTTTGTTCCGACGAAGGGCGCAAGGTGTTACCAAGCGGTCGCTTTATTAAACTTTAAGTCTCCTTTAAATGAGAGGTTATTATATATTTATGTCCCAAAAGTACCTTTATAACGTCTATGTATATAATTGTTATCGACTAGTATATACTCTTGTAATTCAGAACCTAATAATTACACAATCAAAATATATAGATTCGGTAGTAAAAAAAGGAATACTTAAATATGAATGAGAAGCGCTTCAAAGTCTTAAAAAATATTTACATAAGTCGAAGAAAAGTTTTGTTCGAGAGTTGTTTTGGTCAATTGAGGAAGATAAGATTATTTTTGTATCTTTTTTAATAAAATGCAATTGTAGCTATTCAATACATTTGAATTAACTGATTGTATCTTGGCTGACTAAGTAACGTAAAAGATCTTACTCAACAGAACTAAATATGTCAAATACAATATTATGTGTAAAATATAAGTTAGTATATAAGAAGATCTCACCGTCCACGCACAGAATCTTCGTCGTCCCCGGCGGCCGCGTCGGGCTGCAGGTGCATTCCACTTTGCGCCCACGTTACTGTAAGCCAGTCTGGAACCAATATTACATATCACTACAAAAAACAACACTTTTGATTGACACACGCAATAAACTTATTATTATATTCTCCATTTAGTACAATATATAGCTAATGGATTGTATAGAAAAGCTACAGTTTGTATTTTTGTGTTATTGTTTGACGCCCTACACTCTGGAACTTCGGAAGTTCCAGAATCGAAATACAGAGAGTCGTATTGTATTTGATAGTCCATTTTTTTTATTTCATTCGATAGTCACTTTAGCCTACGATCCTTTTTAGATAATTTATCATACCCATAGCCCTAGACAACCTTAAACGAAACGATTATTTCCTTCATCATCATCATTTGTTAATGCTATGCTTACATACCCTATACATAAGCGATACTTATATCGCTTATATATTGGGTAAGATTCAGGATACGTGTCTCAGTATCAATTTCTAGACGAAAAATAAAATACGTATGTTGATGATAATGGTCTCTCACAATTAAGTAACACTTGCGTATTATTAACTTCCGTAATACTTGCGTTTTACTTAATTGTATAATACTATGATATTTTTTACAGTGTTTCTGTTTCATGATGAGAATGTAATTATTACTGGTTGTCCATTGGTTCTTCAAATTGTAAAGCACTAAAGTAAAGTTAAAGGATGTCGTCCAAATAGGTGAGTGGCAAGTTATCTGCTTGAAGCACGAAAGTTCTTGATATTTTAAAAAATTCTTGCAGCCTGCTTTCCGATCGTGCAAATGCAATGGCAATCTTCTTACCCTAGATTCCACTCCACTCCACTCCAAACGGCCACGGCAAGACACCGCCTACCACTTCGCAGTGTCCGAGGTTAATGTTGAACATTGTTTTCCATCAAAGATCTATACGATGGTGTCTGCCTTTCTTAGACGTTCAAAAAACCGGTAGGCCTTATGTTATTTACCCAATCGTGTTCCGGATATGCGTTTTGACTCCAGTGCTAATGCGTCTATTTCGATACTCATATTTAAAAGGCCCATTCCATATTCTTGAGCCCTATCTTTGTAAATCGATCCCTAAGAAGGTGGCAAATTTGAATCAGCTAACTAGGTACTTATCAGCTTTACTTCTCTGTTCTATAAAATATTGAAGACTATTTTAAACCGCCAGCTACGGGCCCACCTTGAGGGTTGCTAGTTAATCATCGAGTATCAATATAGCTTTTGCTAGGTTGGATCAGCGGCTATCTCTTCTATGTTTTGTACCTAATAAGGTAACTGTCCGACTCTCTACCCTGACAAGGGACAGAGCCGGACTTGGCCTTTGATTATTTCCAGCACAAGGTACTTTTTTCGAAGGCTCTATTTTCCTATGGGATTCCCGACAAAATGAATTCCCGAACACAGATCATTCCATAATGATTTTGCTTTTAGCCCAAATCACACTGGTGTTCCTTAATACTCCCTGGGACCTTTTATTATGAACACCAACGATTTTGATTATCTTCAACATTCATTGTTATACAGGTGGCAGCAATTGGGATGCAGTATACACCTTGGAAGACTCTTACCGGAAAACATAGACAGTATCAGATATTTATCTCGTATATTTTTAAATAGAAAACAAAGCATTCTTTCTTGTTATATCGGCTAGACTGAAGAAAATTCAAATTTGATCTTGCGGGGTATATAAAGAAAATGAGAAAGTGTCAATAAAGTAGATAGAACTTACGAATTTGAGATTAATTTACTTGTAAAGAATGTTGATCATATTTGATATTTGAACGTTATGAGATTTTCAAATCTTTTTTTTTAGTTCCACAACAATAAATAAAAGTAAATAAATTTAGGTAAATTCATGTTTTATATAGGAAACTCTACTTATTGTTAAAATATTCATTAGTTTAAGTTAGAAATCTATGCTTATCTACTAACACCTTTGCAGTAATTAGTTTCAAAGTTGGATTTCTCGTTGTACAAACATCAACTATACCTGAATTTAAAAATAAAGGTAAACAACCAGTAAAGTGGTTTAGTTTCAGATCTCTAACTGAACCTCATTAAATGTTTATTCGTGTACTACGAACACTATTTAAATAAAGCTGTTTAATGTATTTACTTTCGTAAATGTCTACATTAGTTTTTGTTTGTGGCATGTTTGCAGCAGTCCTTATCATGGGACCAGATAAAGGTCATTGTCATATACTCGTACTGCGCAAAATTCTTTGGATTCTAGGCAAAGTTTTTAAGATGTGTCGAAACGTAAAAAGTCGGATTTCCTCGTAAGTCCGTTAAAAGTTTTATTTGAATTTATAAATATGTTTTAAGATTGTAGAATACCCAGCAGCATATTTTTAATATTAGAATTTTGAATGAAATTCAATATCCTGGATTATACGGATTTTTAGTGTCGGATGGATTTACATGTAAAAGTTTGGAATATTTGCCAATATCAATTAGAATTGTAGATAATATTAATGTATATAATATATTATTTTATACGAAAATTAAAAATAGGAAATATTAAGCCGATTTTATGAACAACATGCCTAAAAAAGCTAAATATTTTAATAAAATTTTAGATCTTTACTTTTTAATATTAACAACAAACAAGGTAAATTATAGACAACCATCTAGGAGTTTCTGTAATAAAAAATTATTATAATGAGTAAAAAAAGCAACCGAATTTCGAAACCACATTGCTCGTGACAGGCACGTAGGAGCGCGGTACTGGGAATAGTGGGTAGTGGCAATAACTAGCTTGGTTTTCGGAAATGTATTTACCATGGTGAGGAACGTGCGTTTAGTTTAAAGGTTTATTTTCATAGAAATAAAGAATCGTGTACTATTGCGCGTCGTGAATTTCGTTCTGAGTTTAGCTTACATGGTCCATTCAAATCAATGACCAAGTGAAAATGTGATTAGGTCATGGGTCAAACAGTTTTAGTCTGCGTGTTAGGTCATGGGTCAAAAAGGAAGCGAAGTTGCTCAGAAATTCCGAATTACCCAGTTATCGTCCCGAAGAAGATCTGCTGAACGACATCGAGAACTTCTTTCAGCCGTATAATAATAAAAATCTTAAATATCCTATTCCTTAAGATGACCGCTCATGTTAATTTAATCGTATTTTCCAATTAGCAAAACTGCTGGTATCGGAAGGAAATCACAAATAAAATATCAATGGCCTTTGCGTTCACTTAATTGCAGTTTGGGTGTCCACACCCAAACTGTTTAAAAAAAATCAGTTATAAAGTAAAATTGATATAATCGATTCAGAAATATAATTAATGGTATTTTATTAGCTCATTGAAATTAAACTAAAATATATTGAATTAAAATTGTGTAACTGTGATTTTTCAAATAATTCCAGACGTGATTTTTTTAAAATACGTTTTTTTAAGGTTACATCTTGGTTTTCATGTTTTTTTTAATTAAATTTTCAATTGAGATTAATTCACTGGAAAACCTCTTTACAACAGAGCTTTGATATGGGAGTAACATGAAAAATGTTATTAAAAAAACATTGGGATATGACCTAAAAGATATATATTCTAGTAATCGAAATATAAATCAAATAATGGGTAATCTGTTACGTAAACTACATATTTATTTAAGCTTCTCGGTCTCCAAGGCAACTGCGACGTTCTCGGATTAGAGGGAAGAAAAATATAATGATTACATAATATAAAGGGATTTTCCTGTTAGCAAAAAAACTGACGAAGCGTCAGTTATATGCTTCGTTTGCGACATCAAACAGTTAAGCGTAATAATCCATACAAAGAATTAGCCGAAAAAAAATATAAAAGGAGTCTGTTTTTGACTAAAAAAGTGTTTATACCTAACCTTATATTGTTTTTATATAATTATTTAAAATAAACAAATAAAGCTAATCGTCGAAGGCTCAGTTAGATTGATTATTACGATAAATGTATGTAAGATATTAAATTTAATACAATACATAAAATTAACTTGCTCGCATTTAGAAATTATTTCCCGACGGAGACGCGCACTTTGAGTTTTAACATTTACATTGTTTTGATGAAAACGAATTATTGATGTGAAATTTTTTAAATACTATTAATACTCACTATTTGAAATTGTCCATTAACATTCGGATATATATGGTTACATATTCTTGTCAATTATATCGGTATTTTATCCGACGATATATATTCAATAAATTCCCTCATAATTGACGTGAATACAAATATTATATGAATTCACGTTATGAACGTGAGTACATGTAAGTTATAAGCAGACTTATGTTTAAATTTTAAATAAATATTTGAAGAAAATATTTGTCGATTATCAGACATCGATGTTTGAAAATGCCTATAAATTAAAAGTTAATTGTTTATTTTATCTCCATCCCGATAAATACTATTAAATGATGATGATGAATCAGAATGACGAGACGGTATCCCAAAAGGTTGCAGGTTCAAGTTCGCTCACGTGGATGAATGCTTCATTCTCTATTTATTAATAATAAACTTACTGTCATATGGATATTAACCTCGAACTATATATAAATCTATAAACAATATTTTTCTTCAAATATCGGCATTAGACGAAAGATGTAGCAGTAGTTCACACATCCAGAAATATGGTTAAAAGTATGCATTTTCGGGGAACATCGGCTTAAAATATTTTTAGTGATAAGGTAAGAAAACCTGGTAGAGTAAAGTCGTATCTGAAAAGTAAAATAAATGCCCCTGAAAAAAAAATAACCTTTTGTGAAAATTATTACGAAAAATTATTTAGTTAGTAGGTAATCTTTTTAAAATCATTTTATTATTTACTCTGGTATTTGATAGGGAATTAAGATTTAGGTATTTAAATATTTTCCTTGTCCTACTTATGGCGAATAGACCGGCTTCAAAGATACGATTCCTTGATTTCGAAGCACTAAAAAATAATAATTTTTTGACGGAAAATATGCTTTTTTTCTTTAATATAACTAGTATATATGTAAAGTTTAAAAGAATAAAACACAAAAACACCATTTACGTATTTATTAAAAACACATACATGAACCTTTTTGTGTCATATAAGTATAAAAATAAACCACTATTCCTTTTAAGAAAGCACGCAAATGTTACTCAAATGTCAATAAATATTTTCATTCTAACGCTTTGTATTCCACTCGATCCTTCTTCAAAGCAACATATCGAAAAAGGTTTTGGTTATTTACAATCTTTTTGCGTATTCACGTCATATATGATTAAATTATGCAAACTCCTTGGACGTATGTTATTTGACGAGGGTCGTATGATAGAGCACTGTCTAATACTTATATTAATTTGACTGGTAATTCATGTTTTTGTAGACAGACAAAGTTTAGTGTTGATTGCATTGACAAATTACATGTAACTTCTACTATAAAACTTACTGCTCTTAGTTATATTCGATGAAATGTGACTAAATTTGATAAACGTAACATATTAATCATTCGAGTCTTAGGTAAAAACTATATATTTCTAAGTTATCCACTAATATAGTGTGGAAAATGTTTTAATTCACCTATAAAATACAATTATACAATCCAAATTAAATATTGGATACGCAATGTCTTATTATATGGAGTATATACACAGGTGCTCGGGTCTACATTAGGTCTAACCGCTCTATATCCTACGACAGATCTCGATTATTCTATTATGCGCTATCTCACTTTCATCCCCACGATTGATGACTACTATTTTCGTTATGAGCATTTGATTCGGATATTACTTCATATTCTTATTTCCCGTGCACATAGAAAATTGTCATTGATTTAATGTTTATAACTTATTGATATTGAGACTGGGTTAATATTAGGAATAAATTCGGTTTCTATATTAATTATTTCGAATAGACATATTATATTTTTCGTAAACCATCAGATTTTTTAAATTCATTTATACTATAGTATTAAAGGAGATAAAACAAACTCCAAAGTAGAAATGAATATTGAATAGAGAAGTAATAAGATGGAGGCGAGATTGTATAATCGAGATCTGAATTCAATAAGTTCGGGCTATAAATCGTTCTGTAAAGACAACACTATTATTTAAGCGATTGTATACAATTTAGTAGGTATAAAGTAAAAAATATATAAAAAGCATAACCAGTCTATCAATCATCAAATTACACATTTGCAACCTAAGTTATTCCATAATTGTCAAAAAAGTTTCTATTTGTTTTATACTATTGCTCACTTAATAAAAAAGATTAATTTATAAAAAATAATCCAAAAACCCTTTAACGTTTAAATTTAGGTAAACAATCGGAACACTTAAACTAATTAAACTTATTATCAGAGCACTAACACAGGGTCAGAATAGCAAAATTTGATAAATGACCACTCTTTAGTTGTGTTATTATAACTTTCGTTAACGTTAATCTTGGTTATGTATATATGTATGTAGATGAAATGCAGTTCAGTTCATCTACATTTTGATGGAAACGTACACGTGACAGGCGGCGAGAATCAATATTGATTGATCTTTTTATTGATGGATTATTGTTTCTATTTTTTCCTTATGTCAAGTTAGAAAGTAATATTTTTATCAAATATTAAGATTTCTAACATACATATCAATTAAAAAATAAGTAGGTATTAATTAGTAGGGACCCATTTTGGTTTTTCTTAAACGTTCTTTAGAACTAAATGAAATGAATACCTTAATTTGTGGATACTTTTTAATTCATTAGTTTAATTGTAGTTTATGGTTGTTACTTCTTCTAAAGTAGACTTTACCGTGCCTTTGAATAAATTACTTGTACTGGCACTCTAAATGGCACATATGTATAACTACATACACTTTATAATATAAGATTAATAATATAAAATGATGGTGTATGAGAAGGACAATTTTGACTAGAAAAGGTGATTTCTATATCCGTTTTTTGACCATCTGAGGAAGATCAGGGAGGCCTTCCAGTGTTTAATGCGTTTATTTGAAAAGAAAAACACAGAAAACCCGTATGGATTATAGGAATATATAAACTAAGGTTGGAAGACGAACGAAGTTTTAATGGATAAGTAGGAATATATAAACTATCGGAAATATTAAAGAAATTTAATATTTACTTAGGATTTCAGGTGCCGAGGAGAACATGAACATTTAATATTCTGATATCAAAACTGATAATGGGAGACTAATAGTTAAACACTATACAAGATATCGATTTATGACATACGACATAATGTACGTATTTTTGGAAGATTTTTATCTCATATCGTAGCTACGAAGCTTGGAAGTGAAATTTGGACCGTTTCCAGACTCACATAATCCAAGACAGAAACTTCTTTGTCATAATATTACAATATACCGATTACTAACTAGTCTAGGCTTAGACAGTGTTTGATATTCACTGTTCTAGGGTTTGTTTGGCCACGTATTTTCGTTTTCTTTAAATATAATAATAAATCAATACAAACAAATATATTTGTCCCTCTCTGTTAAATGGTAGAATATGCAGTGATTTTTGTTTTATATAAAATATAAAACAATTGCCTTAATATTTGACACGTGTGTTGAATTTTAAGAGCCATTAATTGATTAACACAAATTTCAGGAATAAATAAACCGAGACCTACATTTTTTATACAATTTAAATAATTTTTAACGATATAGGTATTTTATAAAAAAAATTTACAGTTTTTTTTAAGACCGAGACTAAAAACGGAATGAATTTCCATAAGTCGTGGGTTCAAATCCCTTTCCATTTTGATTTATTTTCAATGTATGTTTATTTTAAATACAACAACCAAATTATAATGGTGTTAACAGTATTAAAATCAAATACTCATTAGTATGATCTGTAATGCTGTAATTTTCGAAGTAACATGATAATTTATACAATTTGACAACGGTAGCGGCCACGACCAGAAGTTATCAATTAATATTATAATTTATTTATTCATTTACCTGTCCCAATTATATGGGGTTTGCCCAATATGTTTCCCATAATGCAAGAGAGAATGGACTAGATTCCATACGTCTTCAGTGATCGTTTAGTGTTATTTGGTGTGGACGTAATAAAGACTCAATATTATTACTACGTCATAATAATTGTGACTGAGATGAACAGTACAGTCAGTACAGTCAAATCTTCAATGTATGGTAGGTAAATGACCTTTATGCTTTATGTAGGTTTTTCATGATGCTAGTCTTAGGCTTTGAATTCGTTTTCCTTTTTGACCTTTCTGAAGAGCTGATAAGCGACATGCGACGTGCGACGTGGAATTTCGTTACTCACGAATATCCGAGGTTCCATAGCTGTAATGCAATGGATCGGAATGTGTGAGAATTTGATGAGTGTGTTTATAATTGACAGTTTTTGTTGGTTTTCTGTATACCTTATTTAATTAGCGACCTGTAGTCATTTGTTTCATCATCACGTCTACGAATGATAAACTACACTAGCTTTATTTTTTCCAACGTAAACTTGGTTTTTTTCCTTGCAAAATTTTATAAATGGAATACAATTACCAAAAACGTGATCACAAGGTTTCGGCAAAATATAGTAGGACCATATTAAAAATCTGCAAGGAGGTGTATAAAGGTTTTCTAAAATCATTTCATGAAAATGTTTGTGATCGGAAATATCGTAAGTAATTTTGTAAGCCAAACCACCTCTCAACGATATATAACAATCACATTTCAAATAAAAGTGTATCTTCAGTAAAGCTTCTTTTAGGTTATGAGATACATTGTTTATTACATCGGTCATATTATAGTCAAAACTCATTATAATTTCGGTGTGTTTAATTTCAATATTGATGGTTGGTAATTTTATATTTTCATTAGTATCGCTCTTTTTCGAAGAAGCAACACTATTCTCTTAAATTAACATAGTCAGAGCCTACGTAAAAACGCCACAATGTCCAAACCTTAGCTCAATTGGCTCAAAGCTCAAACCGACGACCGATAGTAGCCCAGAGGTTACAAGTTCAAGTCCGTCCCATGTTGATAATTTTTTTATACTATATTCATCCAAAAATACTATAATTTTAGCTAAGTTTAATGGCTTGTTATTTAAGTAAAGATAAAGAATGATATTCACTCCTTAACATTTACTCACTCTCACGGATAAATACAAATTGGAGTGAACTATAATGATTATAAAAATAAAAGAGTATGGATTTGTGTAAATTTCAAGAGATTAGAGATAGTTCATTGCCGTAGACAAAAGTGAACATTAAAATTCTGGTAAAAATTTTATTAATTCAATTCTAAACTTATATGATGAAAATAATTTATAGTTTTCGGGCACATAAAATAATTCTCTATTGCTTTAAATCAACCGTCTGATCCGAACCCAAAGGCTATCGTCTGTGTCAAATATAATCTTGATAGCATAAAGTACATCAGGGTGCCTTCTGGAAGTCTAAGCATATGTACGCATGTATAAGTCTAAGCATATCCACCGGGAGAGCTAACGCTTTAAAGTAGAGTCCCTTTAAAAGTCTACTTCTTAGACATTTCCTCACATCAAAATAAAATGAGAAAAGGCCCACTGTAAAAAGCACAGTTTTCTCTTTTAGAGTTTACGAAAAGAACAGACAGAGTACTCTGTCTTACTCCTTTAAAAAACCACAAACATTATACTCAATATTTGTTGAGCAAGTTAACATGTATTCAGCAACTTGTCAGTCGTTTAATAAATTAAAATCTGCTGGACTTGCTTTCATATCGTTATCTAAAAGTATTCCTACCCCATTCCGTTTGCCATTGCTACCACTAATAAATCTTTTAACCTTTACGAATTTCTTTAATGCCCTTACACTTTATTACTTTCACATAATACATTTATGTGTTATTTTTAATATATCCGTTAGTCTATAGTCTTCCTCTGTTCCTCCTCCTTATATAAGGAAGTATGTAGAGCCATGTCCGGAAGAGCATCTCTACACTATTTTCAGGTCCTAAGTCGTACATCACATTCATCACATCTCTTGGTGATACGGCAACCCTTGCCCATTTCGCACAGGAGTCCAGGTAGCACCCGAATGCTACCTCTATATATAGTCTATGATATCAGTACTCTCCTTAGTGTCAACTACATTTTAATATATTACAAATATTCTCCTAAACTTCTTTTTATTATATTACAAATATTAGGTAAAAGTTTATATGACCGGCTAAAGAAATGATGCAACTCTCCTGAGATAATGTTTATTAATTGGAATACCATCACCTTTTGGATAAGCTGTAAAGGTATCCAATAGTATTTTGCCCTTTAGCTGGCTTTTACGGCACTTGCGGAATAGCATATGGTGTTCATATGTTAAGACTTGACCACATGGCAGCTGATTTTAGGATTTTGTAGTGTATTTAAAAATTTGCATTGCAAATATTTGTAATTTAAGTAAAATTCTCTTACTTAACTCTGCTAAGCTTAAATCCAATATCGTAAAGTTTACTGATATTTTTCACAGAGGACGTTTATCTCATTATTCATGTTAGAGCTTGAAATGCTAAATCCAATATTCTGTGACTCTCTCCTGGCTGCTCTGTACTTTTATGAAACTGTTTTTGTGACTTTTATAACAACATTGCAGTAAAGAAAAATAATTTAGTTTTTTTTATGTTTATGAAAACTAAATAAATTCAAATATTAACAAAAAAACAAATGATCAGCATAGGGACACCGCAGGTGTACATATATATTAATATTACTATAACACTCCTTTAACATTCTTTAACCTAACCTAAAAGTAACTATCTATTTCGTCTTTGTTGACATTTACAAATGTCAGTTACAAATAAATTGATCGTCAATTAGCAAGTTAACTAAAAAAAATCTGAGACTTGAAAGCTTGGCTTTCTCGTCAAACAAAAAGTAACTATCATCATTTACTTAATAATCTTTGTAAGTCATCATTACTCCTATCTTTCTTATTCATATACAATCTCAATCTCAATCTCGTTATCAAACCACTACCTATAGGCCCTACTGCTCATAATATTAAACAAGTTATTAATTATGTTGCAATAGTGTGATTTTTATAGTTTAGAAACTAACTAACTAATGAAGAATTCTACATCATACTTACTTTATTGTCAGACAATTTATATCAAAGTTTTCTTTTCGACAAACTAAAAGTTTCTTTATGAGTTCCCGATAAATTACTAAACATTTTACATGGTTTTATTAATGTGGCCGTATATACAATGTATTATTCGAATAACTCTTACATTTAGAAAACAATAAGATATTAGTTTATTTTATTTATGCTCTTCAAATGCAGTTATTTACTCGAATATATCTTAGAATTAAGGGATTTCATGTCGTATATAAGTCAATGATATATATATTTTAGATTTGTAGATAAAAAAACACTGTTTTATGTTGTAAAGGAAATCAAAGCTTTTAAACAGGCTGAATAACAAATATAATAAGTAACATCGATCAAATACATATTGATGTGGAGAATATTACCTTTGGTAAATATAACATTTATAGTTTTAGTACATAATTATATTTCATGTATGAAAACAAAATATATTTAGCTAGAAATTTCGTTACAAATAATTTGTCTATAAACTAGTTTAATGACAGAAAATTACGAAATACATAAAGATGAATACAAAACACGCTCTAATATAGATAATTTACGCTATTGTTATATAATGTTATAATCCGTGCTCCAAATGTACACAAAAACTTAAAGTGAACCATATTTTCTTGTCTCTAGGCTTTAGTTTCGTTTAATGTAAATAAACCCCCTCTATCAAACTTGACCCACTTGGCCTGGAAGGCAGACGGCGATATTTTGATTTATATTTAAAAGTATCTTGGACCTTATTGCTCGGTAATAAATATCAATGTTTAGGATTTTGTTTAAAGATACTTCAATTCTGCTATGAGTATTTTTGTGTGTGTGTGTTGGTGTGTTTCGAAAGTTTTGCAAGTCTAATCAGAATCTTATATTTAAAATTCTTCTTAAAATGAGAGTAAAATAAAAGTGATTACTTTCTAAGTTTTATTTAAAAAGGATTCATTAATGCATGTGTAATTATAACATCAAAGAAAAGCGTTTTATTGTTTGAACTAAAGACAAAACCAAAAAAGGTTATAAAAGCGGTATAGACTATTATTTGGTAACAAAAATTTTCATTCTGTTTCATATTTCACGGTCCGGGCACGCGTCCAACTGTTCGTCACTGGTTGAAATGCATTCTCAAGCTTTTGAATATGAAATTCAAAGTACACGGAGTTATTACTTCAATCTGCCTATTGTAAGGATTACTTAGTTCACATCATCATATGGAGTGCGACTTAATGCTACGACGCTGGAATTTAATTTAAATAACACCTTCCCTATGTTACGTTCTTTAATTTTCTCATTTATGACGTGGGAAGAGAGAAGGATTATACATAGACAAAGACAAACACACATCTTCCGACCTCTGGAAACTGATCCACGCGCTTGTATGGCGCTGTACCAAACCAGCCATGTTAATTGTACAGTTTTGCTTCACTTTTTAATACTTAGGATTTAATTCATCTTAAAATGTATACAAGGGTGTCTTGTGTATTTTTGTCTCTGAAATTGATATAACGATATGGATATTCCATTACAATATTTCTTTGAGTTTGAAACGTTTAAAACAGCTTTTACATGTTTTTGACGTAAATTCCATATTAACTTATTTCAATTTTCCTAATGTACTAGGTATTTAAATAGGGCAAAATGTAATATCTGACGTATAAATGTAAGAGGATCGTTTGTTAAAGCATATATCTTGGAGATTATAGTCTATTAACGCGCTGAGTGACGATGTTCTAAGTTGTAACATATGTTCACAATGTTAAGATGCATTTAAAACAAAATTCTTATTAATAACATAAAATATATAAATTTTGTCATTATTAAAATATGAATAAGATTTTATTATTATAAATTAAACAACATTTTTTCTATAAAAAATGTATTAACGACCAAATTACTAAAGAAAAAAAAGTGGCAACATTCGAACTTTTCGAAGATGTTAAATAAATTTTATTAATAAGTGGGTTCTTATTTCAGTTTACATATCTAGTATATAAGATATTAAACTTTTTCATAACATATAGTGAGTATTCTAAGTTGATGAAATAGCTTAACGTGAAATTGTTAACGTCATTGGTTTAAATGAAATTACTCACAGAACAGTGGTCCTACTTTATTGACTCGTGTGGAAAACATTTTTAGGACACGACCAATAATTTGATTGATTTTAATAATTTAAATTAAACAAAGCCCACGAATCAACAAGGCTATACTTACTTATCGAGTAAAAATCATATATGTATCAAGTATGAAGATATATTGTTTGTGTGTATATCAACTGTGTTTTATATGTATATTCTGAGGATAAACTCTTGAAAAATTTGCGAAAGCTATTTGTATAAATGTTGGTACTTAAACCATAAACTAACATTTTTGTATCCAAAACCTTAACTTAGTGTTAAAATTCAATTAATGCATGTTCTGGCTGTTATTTTATGAAATAAGAATCAATTTATATGTAGGTATACCTAATTAGTAAGCAATAAAAAAACTCTAGTACTCTAATTTCTAGTACTAAAACTCTAAACTCTAGTACTCAAACTAGCAGTGGGTAAGTAAATAAATATATAAAGCTGAAAAGGTCTCAGTAAACTGCATTAAACCACACCAGAACCTAGTTATTTCTGTTGAGAACTCAAACAATCTGGTTTTAAATACATTGTAATGTTTTGGTCACCTATAATATAGCCCTTGAGGTCTATGAAATTAGATATATTTGATCTACTCACGTATATATTTAATTTATTTTTTGTATATCTGGTCTACACTTGTGTAGATGTGTATCTACACAAATACATTGAGTCAAGAAGCATTGCTCAAAACGTTGTGTAAAATTTCAGACTTTAAAATGAAATTTAAAGTCGTGAAATGTTTATTCGTATGCGGAGTGCGCCCGCAGCCCGTCTCGCGTTTAATGCTTCACTTCAGTCGGCGCTTCTCTGATTTACACTTCCATTTTTGATGTAAACAAATTCACTACTGCTGTTTTAGTGTATTTCGAAGAACACGTGTTTGGAGTGCATAATTTCTGTATACATAATAAGAGTGCATAATCTTTTATACGGGTAAATAGTTTGGGTGATAGAATTTCGCTACAATCTTTTGATTACAACTCTTATACTGATTGATATAATATACACCAATACCATATTATTTTTTAACAGAAATTGTCACATTTCAACTTCATAGAATATAATACATATATCTATTTAAAAACAAATCAGATATTATTCAGAATTAAAAAAATATCTTGTTTGTTGACTCAGATTATAGCACCATAAAAATTTTGTCTACTGTTGCCGATGCTTTCTTATTTAGGGAGTTACTTTTTTAATAGAGAAAAATTTATTAATAACAGAAAACAAAAATTTGAATATAACAAGTAAATTTATCTGACTAAAATTATTTTCTATAGCAGGGTTATAAAGGGAATCGCTACATTTAATTTAAACGATTTGCAGCAGATTTGACTATTGAGTTTTATTTGAAATGTACCGAACACAACATAGCTTTATATCGAATTAATTACTTACACTAAATTTAATCTAATAGTATTTTTCATCACTTTTTATCATTTCTTTTAATATTAATTTCAATAAAAAAAGTCTTTTTTTCTTTTCAATTTACTAAAACCTTTCGACAAGGTTTTTAAACGTATGATTTTCACAGTATATAAAGTCGATGAGATGAGATTGAGATGTACTCATCATACGGCACTATCTGTTGAGACGAATTTCGGGACTTGACTAACGCTGTCCTCGCTTACAGCACAAAAGATAAAACAAAAGAAAGTCCCCGTATTAATTACTTCATTTATTTTTCAATTAAATTAAAACAAATAAATATATAATGGATAAAATACGATAACTTAAGCTATTTAGATAAGTTAACTTTAGCGGATTAGTTGATATTTTAATAGTATAAGACATGATTAATTTAATAGTTTTCACTGAAACAGAAAGATAGTGATCAGTCATACTTAGCAAACCTAATTATATCATAAAAAAATATTCAAAACATAGATTCTTTGTGCTTCCGTTTGATGACAAATATCAAACGCGCTCTATGAATATTTTACAGCACAAAGGAGTTGTGCATTTGCATTACCCATGTATTTACTGGAGGTTACATGAGACTAGAATCATACTCTCTCATTTCCTGAATAAAACATCACTATAAAAGCCACCTCAAGACGATTTCAGTTTAAGTAATACAAATGTCACAAAGAGTATTATTCTTTTATAGACTTACAATTTAACTAAACATTAACTTCAAGGCTGTCGATTGCAGACACCATATAACCCTACATTAAAAATTACATCATTATGTAATTAGAAAAAACGACCTTGATCGGATTAGTTCATATCTTAATGAAAGAATTAAGAAGGTAGACTTGAACGGAAAGCGTTGCCCTTATTCATTTGTCAAAAAGGGCGTGCCACAAGGTCTAATATTAGAGTCTTTATTGTTCCTCATTTACATAAATGACTTACCTTACTTTGAGAGGTATAAACCAGAGTATTGTTTGCTTGTCATGATACTTATCTTATTTTTAAATTAAACAGATATCAATCCGTAATTGACGATGTAAACAATGCTCTCGCAGATGTTGTACAATGATATAATGCTAATAATTTATGGCTCAACAAGAAGAAGACAAAATATATAAAATGTACTATATTATAGGTTAAAAACCAATATAATTATATAATAAGGAATCGGATTTGTTTAATTGTACTTTATTTTTAGACATCACCTTAGATGCAACTTGCATTGGAGTTTTTATATATGTAATTTGTTGAAAAGATATACTTCTGTCCCAAACGCGGTTCAAAGAGTACAGCCTTCGACCAACGTTGAAATTGCTAGATTAGTTTACTTTAGTTATTTTTACAGTATCATGTCATATGACATACTATAATATTGTTATCATTACCGTTCAATAGTATAATACCATATTTGTAGAGCAGGAGAAGGCTATTCGAGCAATTTACTACAAAAGCCACGTAAATCGTTAAGAATAGTTCAAAGAAATAGTTACAACTATGATAGTCAATATCAATATGTATATAAAACTGAAAATTCAAGAAATATTGTGATGTACACAAAGTTAACACTAGAAATATAAATAAGCTAGCTATGCCCAGTACTAGTTTTAATAAAACAAAAGGACGACTCCTTCGAGGTCAATTGAACACTTTTATAATATATGCCCAAAGAAAACCTAAGATTTGTCCTGAAATAAATTGATAAAAAAATATAAAAAATCCCATTAATAAAAAAAAAATATTACTTGTAACCTATGCATTTTTTATTTATTCTGGTCAATCAATTGGCTGCATCATCGTGGTTCTCCCCCCCTCACCTCTCCCCCAAATATGGCGAAGGGTGTAATGGTCTTGCGTTATGCTGTAATGGACTGGTCGTCTTGCTGGCCAGGGTTTTTTTATATATCTTTTTGTGCAATTTGAAATTGTTTAACCCGTTAACAATTAATAATGTAAACTCAAGCCTATTGAGTTTTACCAATAAAATAAAATGTAGAGATTTGTGAGGCATAGAGAAGTGCAGTGACCTATGCTTACACTAACCAGTATAATATAATACTCTGGTCACTAATATTCCTTAAAAATATATCTATTTTACAATTTACAACCCCATAGTATTTAAGTTCTTAATAACATCCAGTCAATATTAGTTTATAATAACCAACCGGACCACGTCTCTAGAACACGAGTTTCAAAATATTTATAGTAATGAACATGTTATAACTCACAAAGATAAAAGTAATCATATAATAATGTTCTGAGTTGTATGACTAATCAGCCAGTTAATTAACACGAAGGCAAAAATCCTTACATCCTAATTACTACAACTGTGCAATCTTCTTTAGTAAAGTTAAGTCCGTTATCAGTGGGCTACAGACGAGTTCGCGCCTCGAGCATCTAAATGAATTGACTAAAGTTAAGAAGTACTCTAGAATTTAAATATATTGTTAAAGTGTGAATTATATTGTGTCACTATAACAATTTTATAGTGAAAATTTTGCAGTTGTATTCAAGGAAAACTAAACAGCGAAGCTAGTAAAGCCAACTATTCCACCATTAAACTATTTATGAAATTAACATTTATTAATGGATGTCGAATAATTTTTAATACATATGTCTTTAAGTAGTTTTGTCTATCATAGACTCTTGGTACAAAAAAAAACTGATGCTTTTTTATATTAAAGGGACATCAAACGAGCATGTGGATTATTTGATAGTAAGTGATGACCAGGATACATCCAAATGCACAACATTGTCGACATTTGTGGCAAGCATGTTCTACCATGTGACGGCTCTTTGTTGTACGCAACTAAGGGAAGACTTTAAGGTAACACTGTCAAAAAGAGGGTTTACGACATTTTTTTTCAGGGCTAAACGAGTAATTTTGAATCTTCTGATATTTATATATTTTCTTTTACTTATGAAAATGTAAAAAATATATGATTATATTACGTTATATGTTACTTTAACGCTATTTACTGTAAAGGTTAATATACATCTAAAAACCATAATGTGTATTATGAGTTATACTCCAATATTAAAGCAATGTTGTGCGGCTTAACTGTAGACATTTTTAATACTTTTTAACCTTCAAGTGTCAGTCAACTTTCAGTCACTGACTCCTCAACTATATGGCTTCATACAATAATAATCTGCTATCAAACTGTAAGATATTTCCAAACAAAATTAATTTAATGTTTATATATATAGATAAAAATTATAAAATTATAAAAGTATAAAAATTATAAAAGAAAATGTATAATTTACCCTACATTTAAAACAGTGCTGTATCGTTTTTTTTTTCAGAAATTGTATTATATTTTCCGAATATTATAATAAATAATTTTATATATATTTTTTAAGAATTTATACTTCGTTATATTCTAAATAGTGTTTTAAACAAGTAATAAACTGTACCAATATTAAATATAATATTGTTAAAAAAACCTATCATTTAGTATCAATAATATTTTTTTATCAAACTTATATCAAATAAACTGTAAATAGAAAAAAAGAATTATTGTCTATGAATTCTCCTGATAATTAAATCGGACGGATAACTTAATTAGGATCGCCGCTATCAAATACGATTATTGAATGATGAGTTTCAATAGTTTTTATTTTTTTAATACTAGATCAGAAGCAACATTCGAAGACATTATTATAAAAGCAGACAATTTCATACAACCGATCCATTATATTGTATCAAGAATCCAATCGATCATTCAGTAGTATCCAGGAACCTATCTACCTAGAAGAATACCTATCCGACAGTGGCTCCGATACTATAAAATAACGATTTTCTTACTGAACTTATATCTTAAGGAATTCCACTTGTAATTAAATTGTTATTTAAAACAAAAAAGGGGAATAATTGAACTGATATAGAAAACTTTTTACCCTTCCAGGGATTTAATTTTACAAAAGTCAGTCCCAATTATTTTCCGCTACCTAAAGTGAATCGCTACGCAAGATTTCTGAATCGTACGTTTGGAGTATTCTGCTGCTCTAGTTCATGAATATTCAGCGAGTGATATTTCGCGTTTATATACATAATAAGTGTTAATAACTAAAGAACTTGTTTGTGTCGGTATATTTTTCATACTATACTTAAATTAAAAAATATTATATTGTTTTTTTATAGATAATAGACTAAAAATAGATTAATTTAATAGACTGAGTATAATAATTATATTATATCCTTATTGTCCATCCAAAATGTGGATGTTGAACAGTTTAAAAAAAAATCTCTATTAAAAGTGATATAAACAAATTAAATTATAATTTAAATTCGACGAATCTAGTGTTTAATTTAGAAAAATCTTGATAAATCTTTTTTCCTATATTTTAAGTAATGCTCAAATTATCAACACATGAAGTTATTAATAGTATTATACATTAATTATTGTTAATACCAACCGTTTTTAACCCCCGACTTAAAAGAGGGGTGTTATAAGTTTGACCTGCCGATCTTTGTATCTGTGTGTCTGTGGCAAAAGTGCGGCCAAACGCGTGGACGGATTTTAATGCGTTTTTTTTAATCGAAAACTATGTTTGTTGAGATGGTTCTTATCCATCTTTGGTTGAAATTGAAAAAATCGTCTCCAAGATATTGACGTTTAATTCGTGCGGGGGAGGGTTGTACTAAATGAACCTACAGACACACAATATTTTTAATTGTTTAAGTATTTTTTTTAATCTGTCCTAATATTATAAACAGGAAAGATTTGATTGTTTGTTTGAATTGAATAGGCTTCGAAACTACTAGACCGATTTAATAAAATATTTTACCTTTAGAATCCTACAATATCCCTCTGATGTACAAACTCTGATATTTAATACGAGAAATATTTACTGATTTGTTTAATTATTTTTAATATTGTATATCACAATAAAATAGTTTCTTTGTTAATACTAATGACTGTGATATTTGAGTTATGAGCAATATGATAAAGTAGAGCAAATATTATTTTCAATATGTGATCAATCACAAACTGAATACATAATAATAACAAGTAATAATTTGATTTTGTTTGTTTGTGCTGACAATAATAATATTAAATAATGTTTTAACGTAAAAACTTATAATTTATTTTTAATTTAGGTATAATCAATAAAAAAAATAAAAATATGTTTGAAAATATATAAACATGTATATATATTATAAATATATAGAATGAACCCGGATGGAACGAAGTTCCTTTCGATTAATTATTGAAGGAATTGTAATATTTTTTTTTAAGTTATAATAACTAAATTAAAAAGTGGTAATCAATAAACCCGCGAGTTATTGTCGTGCCACCTAGCAGTTTCACTATGTTTATATAACAGATGTAGTTATGTTTCGCTAAGGTATAAATAGATGGCGTTGTAACAAATTGCAACAAACTCCAATATCAAATAAATAATAAAGAAGTACTAAGCAATTTAATATAATACAAAAAATAATTATGAAAATAATTAATTAAAACCTAAAATATTTATTATTTGTAATGTAGGTAAGTAAGTACTTATATTTCCATGTAGGGAACGATACATTTCTAATTTTTATGGTATTAAATTATTGATATAAGCTAATATGTTAATGATTATACTATTACTTTTTGTATACTATTTTTATACTATTTTTGTATGATATTTCGCCGATAATTTATAATCGGTGTAAATAAAATGAATAACTAAATTAAAAAATGTTAATCGATAAACACATGAGTTATTGTCCCGCCACCTAGCGGTTCAACTTTGCACTGATATATTTATATAACAGATGTAGTTATGTTTCCTTAAGGTATAAATAGATGGCGTTGTTACAAAACATTACGAGTATTTGATCACAAATTTGTATTAATATTTTCATTTAAACTGTCTTATTTGCAAATTGATTCTAAAAGAACAAACTCCAATATCAAATAAATTATAAAGAACTACTAAGCAATTTAATATAATACAAAAAATAATAATAATAGAAATGAAAATATCTCGCTTGCTTTCTACAAGAGAAAGAGAGATAGCAAAACATGTCTTGCCAACTTTTCATAAGAATTTTTACCGTCTATCCCCCTTTCACAACGCGCGATAAGGAACTACGTTCCAAAAATAGTTGTATAGGCACAAATGACAAAAGTTTCTACCGATATTAGGTTTTTAATTAATTTTAACTATGAATAATTATAATCAATAAGCTAATTTTTGAAAATATCTTTAAACATGTATAGCCATGTTAAGCTTATTTAATTTTTTATATAAATATAGAATGCAAAAAAAAAAAAAAAAAACCTAATAGATGTCACCACCGTCCCGATAAAGACGATCACATATAGAATGCTTAATTCACCGAGGCGGACAGCGATACGGTAGCTCAGTTGGTAGAGCGACGGGACGGTTTCCCAGTGGTCGCGGGTTCGAATCCCTGCCCGTATCGGTTTTTTGCATTCTATATTTATATAAAAAATTAAATAAGCTTAACATGGCTATACATGTTTAAAGATATTTTCAAAATTTGATTTCGGTAGTGGCATCTTTTCAATGTTTATCTATACTGCAAAGTTAGAGACATTGGTTAGGATTTTCGAAAGAAACCTAATAGATATCACCACCGTCCCGATAAAGACGATCACATATAGAATGCTTAATTCACCGAGGCGGACAGCGATACGGTAGCTCAGTTGGTAGAGCGACGGGACGGTTTCCCAGTGGTCGCGGGTTCGAATCCCTGCCCGTATCGGTTTTTTGCATTCTATATTTATATAAAAAATTAAATAAGCTTAACATGGCTATACATGTTTAAAGATATTTTCAAAAATTGATTTCGGTAGTGGCATCTTTTCAATGTTTATCTATACTGCAAAGTTAGAAACATTGGTTAGGATTTTCGAAAGAAACCTAATAGATGTCACCACCGTCCCGATAAAGACGATCACATATAGAATGCTTAATTCACCGAGGCGGACAGCGATACGGTAGCTCAGTTGGTAGAGCGACGGGACGGTTTCCCAGTGGTCGCGGGTTCGAATCCCTGCCCGTATCGGTTTTTTGCATTCTATATTTATATAAAAAATTAAATAAGCTTAACATGGCTATACATGTTTAAAGATATTTTCAAAAATTGATTTCGGTAGTGGCATCTTTTCAATGTTTATCTATACTGCAAAGTTAGAAACATTGGTTAGGATTTTCGAAAGAAACCTAATAGATGTCACCACCGTCCCGATAAAGACGATCACATATAGAATGCTTAATTCACCGAGGCGGACAGCGATACGGTAGCTCAGTTGGTAGAGCGACGGGACGGTTTCCCAGTGGTCGCGGGTTCGAATCCCTGCCCGTATCGGTTTTTTGCATTCTATATTTATATAAAAAATCAATAAGCTAGTTTACACTTCCGATTCGAAAATAATTATATTGGATTTTGTGGATATATTAGTGGCTTAGGATCGATTTTATTTAAAACAAAAAAAAATAGGCAATTATTAATGTTTTTTTACTGAGTGTATAATTGATATCGATTAATAATTAATTTAATAACGCCAAGTGAGTAGAACGCTGCTTACAATTTGTAAAACTTGCTTAGTTCAAGTAATTTATAATTTTTTTTTTTTTTTTTTTTTTTTTTTTATACGATCTAGGGCAATGCTTGACTACATTCCACCTGATGGTAAGTGGAATGTAGTCTTAGATGGTAAGGCGCATTGCCCTAGCAACCTATTCACTCTTCTCTTGAAGACACCCACATTATATTTGGCCGGAAATACCGACGCAGGCAAATTGTTCCAGTCCTTCGCTGTACGCACTAAAAATGAGGAAGCAAAGCGCTTCGTTCGGACGGGTGGAATGTCCACAACAAAAGGATGGATACCTGCCGTGCGTCGGGACGTCCGGTGATGGAAGGGGGACGGGGGAACTAAGTCGTGTAGTTCCTGCGCACACTCACCAAAATGTATCCTATAGAATACTGAGAGGCTAGCAATTTTACGCCTGTGTTCAAGGCTTTGGAGGTCGGCTTCGACCAATTCGGGATCGCCGATAAGCCTCTTTGCTCGCCTCTCAATTGAGTCCAGAACCGCAAGATGAGACTTTGCGGCACCAGCAAATATGTGTCCACAGTACTCTACACACGACCGGATCTGTGCTTTGTATAGAACAAGAAGCTGTCCCGGTGTAAAGTACTGCCGAACCTTCGCAAGAACGGCAAGCTTTGCTGCTGCTGCTCTTGCTCTGTACTCAATGAACCTACCAAAGTTGAGGTTCGAGGAAATCTCTAAACCTAACAACTGAAGCCGGTCACTGTATTCCAAGGATACATTCTGGAAAGTAGGAGCCAAGGTGAAAGGGCTCCTTTTGGCGGTGAACAGACACGTCTGCGTTTTGGTGGCGTTGAACTTGACAAGATTGGCATTGCTCCATGCGGAGACTGCCTGAAGTTTGTCATTCAAACGTTGCACCATGGCTTCTCTTTCAGACTGTATTTGATCTCGACTAGCCCGAGTACTCGGCAGATATCTTTCTACAACTGTGCTGTCGTCTGCATACCCATAGATACCGGGCTTCAACAGATCATTAATGTGCAGCAAAAAAAGAGTTGCAGAAAGAACGGACCCCTGAGGCACTCCGGCATTTATTTTCAAGGGTTCCGAGGAACACCCGTCAACAACTACTCGGAGAGATCTCTGGCTCAAAAAGTCCGTTACATAGCCGATCAGACCAGGAGATATACCGTACGCTGAAAGCTTGCTTATAAGGCTCGCATGCCAGACCCTGTCAAATGCCCTCGAGACGTCCAGAGAGACGGCGACCGCTTCTCCGTTCTTCTCAATGGCCTCGCCTAAAATGTGTGTAGCATACACTAGGAGGTCCCCAGTAGACCTATTACGGCGAAACCCGTATTGTCGGTCACTGAGGAGATCGTTACCTTCTAGGTATGCTAGTAGGCGCGAGTTCAATACACGCTCCATAATCTTGCATAGTATGGAGGTGATTGAAATCGGTCTGTAATTGACAGGGTCGGCACGGCTGCCTTTTTTGGGCACGGGTTGCACATTAGCAAGCTTCCAGGATTTCGGCACTATTCCAGTCATGAAAGAGAGACGATACAGACGTGTCAGTACAGGAGACAACTCAGCTGCGCATGACTTGAGCAGAATGGCTGGTATACCATCAGGACCACTGGTTTTATTCACATCTAAACGACACAATGTTCTCCATACCTCTTTGATAGTGATGCGGATTTCAGGCATCGAAATACCGCAGTGAGGAAGATGTGCTGGAGAAGCATTGCCAGTGTCTAGATGCGAATTATCAGCAAACAGAGAAGCAAATACATTTGCTTTCTCTGTTGCTGTGTGGGCCAGGGAACCATCCGGCTTCAGCAGAGCAGGCAGTGAGGGTTGGCAGAAATTCGACTCGATCGCTTTCGCAAGAGACCAGAAAGCTCGACTGCCAGTTGGTCTGGCAGAGAGCTTTTCGCCATTCTTAGCGATTCGATCGAGACGAGCCTTCCGCAATGCCTTTTTGTAGGACTTGGCAGCTTGGTTAAAGGCTCTCTTCTTTATACTTACATCCGGAGTTTTGCGGCTTCGAGCATCAGCCCAAATAAGGTATGCCGAATGTTTTCGGTCATGTGCATGACGACATTCGGCATTAAACCATGGGCGAGCTTTGCCACCGATGGGTACGTCAGCAAAAGGAATAAAATACTCCATTGCCTGATGCACCACATCAGTTATAGCATCCGCGCAACTCGACGGATCCAAAGAAGAGAAGCAGACCTGCCGCCAAGGATAAGACGCAAAAAAGTGCCGCATCTCATCCCAATCTGCTGACTTGTATTTCCATACTCGCCTAACACCATGTGGTTCGAAAGCTGGTGGGGAATATGTAAATACAGATTTCACCAGACAGTGATCGGAGGTTCCCAAGGGGGACGTGACCTCTACACGATACCTGTCCGGATCAGTTGTCAGCAGAAGGTCCAGGCAATTGGCTGTATGGCCTACCACATCTGGTACCCTTGTCGCTTGCCTCACCAGCTGAAAGAGGTCCAAGGACAACGCAAAGTTCCGCGCTTCTCTTCCAGCATGGTCGGTCTTCTGGTACGGGAACAGCCAGTCCTGATGACAGGCATTAAAGTCCCCCAGAAAGACGAGCTGCGCCGAAGGGTACTGATACAGAGCCATATCTGCAGCCTCACTGAGATACTCAAATAAACGAGTTGTCTCCTGGTCACCGCTGTGCGAACGGTAGACACAGGAATACAGGATTTTTTCGTTTCCTGTGTCCACTAAAACCCATAGGGAAGAAAAAGTGGGGTCTTCAAGGTGACGGAGACGCTGAACACAGAGGTCGTTCCGCGCGTACACACTGACTCCGGCCCGTGAGCGAAAGTTGTGCTCTAACGAGTAACCGGGATAATCCAAGTATGCAGCGCTCAAAGGACATTGTATCTGCGTCTCCGTCAAAAAGAGCAAGTGCGGCTGCTCTGACTCCAGGTGGTGGTGGACAGCTAAAAGATTTGAGTGCAAACCCCTTATATTAGTGAGGTGCACTTTATATGAGGAGGAGTGCAACCGCTGCTTTAACTTGTTCCCTTTTTTAAACTTTTTCATAATAAAATAAATATAAAAGTGAATAGGGATGGGAAATGGCAGTTGAACGAGGCGGTACATATCGAACCCGACGTCGAAATTGGTGATGTCTTGCCACTGGGAGGCTAGTCTGGAGACTGCGGGGACGCCCGAACCCCCCCAGGGATCGCCATCGGGCCTCCTCGACTGGTCGCCAACCAGCACGATGGAGCCACCCTGGGATTTTTCGCAGCTGGCGGGGCAGCCTTTCGTGGGTGGCTAACCCACTAATTGGGCCCCCAACTATCTGCGGGCGGCCAGCGGAAAGCCGTCGCTTCGGATCCCGCTACCCTCCTCGACTAGACACCCGACAAAACAAACACCAACCCGACGTCAAACCGGTTCGCCAACGCACCGCAACTGTTCAGACCCATTTCCCATAAACGGCTTCATCGAGCAACGTGCCGGAACACGACTAGGTCGCTTTGCGGCACGACTCTGCCCGATGGGTGGTAACTTTGCCGGCGACCGGATGTTATGGTCTACCACCAAGAAGAATTGTTAATACTTTATTTAACAATCGCCGTGGCTCGAGGCCACATCGCCAACATAACTTATTTTCTAAAGAACATCCATCATAGTGATGAAAGGTCATAAACAAACGTCGCTGGTTAAATACTTTCATAATGATTGTTTTAAAACACCTTGGAGACTGAGAGCGGCAACTTAATTATTTTAACCAAGCGAACTTACAATTTAGAATAATTATTACTTGTAACAAAATTTAATAGTATTGCTCGATATCTATAAACGTCTATAAACGTTAAGCTTATTATTTTTTTTAATAAGTATGGAACGAAAAATAATAGGCCACGGGAAGGGATTCAAACCCGCGACCTCTGACATATCGCTTAATTGGTAGAGCAACAAGACGGTTTCCCAGATGTCGCGGGTTTAAGTCCTTACCCGTGTCAGTATTTTACTCACTTTATGTTTATTTAAAAAAATTAATATTGTATTCAATTTGATATTCCAAACTTTCGTATCTTCGTTTATTCCAATTAAATTATGTGTAATTTTATTTCAAATCGCTATCTTTACCACCACTTTAATACCGTTCTCCAAACATACAATCATTTTAAATTATACCCTATACATGGCTTTTGAAGATTTAATTCAGCACGTACCTTTGAAGGAGGCCATCTTGTCCGTGAGGCCCCGCCGTTATCATTTATCAGCTATGTGTCAACCCTTAATTACACGTGAGCATCGCGACGTGCGTTTACCTGAAAAGGAGAAATTATTCACTTAATTTGACAAGTGTATTGTAATTCTCTTTGTGTTAGCAATCATGATTTTTTTTTTACTTTTTAGTGATTTTAATTCTATTACTAAGACACTATACTATTTTTAAATGAATTGGACCAGCTAAAAATATTATTTAGGTTGCAATACGAGCTAAGTATGCAAATAAAATCGCTATATGTAAAGTTACACAAAGCTGAGTAACAGCTTACTTAAGCTTTAAAAAAAAACATTAATTAAACGGTATTTACGTTACCATACATTTTTTATTACATGATATGAATCAAAGATGCCTTATTTTATTAACCTTCCATTTCATCAATTAATAGTATAAATGGTTTTTTTTTATGTTTGAAAGTTTATTTTTCACTTAAAATTAACTGGATACATTTCAGAAAGACAAAACAAAAATAACTTAAAAAAAGGGTTGTTGCAAAATCTGTTTAGCTGTTTGTGTTACCTTCAGTAGGCAAAGCTCAAAAGGCAAGGCCAGTGTCTAACATTTTCATAACATTGTAAAATATTAATTTTTAATAAATGTGTTCGTGTAGTAAAAAAAAATGCAGTACCTTAATATATGCCCTACAGTTAAAAAAATATGACGTACTCAAAGAAATTTAAACTTTATTAAGCAATAGTACGACTTTAAAAATAATTTATCAACATCGATATTAAACTGCGGTTAGGTTGTATTTATATTATCTTTTATGTAAAAAGCAAACGACTCCAAACACCCTTGTAATGTTCAGAGTTTTGTGGTTTTATTGTTTAGATATTTTGATTGAGATGAAATAGAATTGAACTAAGTAACAGTTCTATATTATAATAAGTAACTACATTATTTATATTTCTACTCATTTAAAATTTTATAAAATTAAATCATTATTACACGTATTTAGAACACTGCCAAGATATTTGTTCATATATTAAGTATTAGTTTTCTTTATGTTTCTTATGTTGTTATGTTCTTTATGTTTCATTCTACACTCTCTCTGTCTCTCCTATCTATTATGAGCACAAACAAAGTACTTTATTTCCGAAGTTTATTATATTCATAGCAATACTAAGTAAATTATTATTAATGCATGACACCAACGACATGCATTAATAGTAATTTAAAATACAATGTACAGACTTATACAACTTCAAGTTAAGCGTGCGAACAATGCCTTAATACTGTCTCGTAGGCAAAAGACTAATCATAGCAGCTGCACTCAGCCCTGAATAGGCTTCTCAAACCACAATCTCTTCACTTAAAAATATTCTTTATTTTATACATCTTAAGAAACATTATTCATTGCAAACATTTTTAAGTCAGGCGCGTTCTGATGCTTTCATCTGGAAAAAACGTATAAGATAATGAACGTCTTTGTATAGGATAAATATTTTTACGGTGAAATATTATTTACACATGTTACTTTTGAATTTATACGCAATTTGTAAGTAGCTCTTTATACTGGTTTACAAATTGTGATAAAAGCAAAGTACTAAGTAAGGAAAAGTCACTTCCTTTGCAAAAATACAGTCTCCTAATAACTGCTAGAAAACTGCAATAAAAATAAGTTAAAACAGTTAAAAATAGTATTTATTAAAAATGATTCCATCTCTTAACAGACGTGACGAAAACAAACGATTGATTTAACGATAACACTACCACATCACTAAATATCACTGTGTCCATACAGCCACCGAGTAGTGCGAGTTTAAAAATAAATTTACAACTGCATAATGAACAATATAAAAGCTGTTGAAATAAATAACTCTTAAAACTTAATGTTATATCTTTACTATATGTAAGGATCTAAAAAAATATATAGAAAGATAGATATAGATAGATATATTATGATGAAAGGAATCTAAGCTTATTTCATCAGAATTCAAAAAGATTAAGAAGATGTTAAAAAAAGTCTACTGCATTTTAAAACCAGAAGCAATAAAAATAAAGTAATAAAGAATATTGACAAATACAGTGAGTTGAATTTCTACATTTTTGGTAACAAGTTTCATTTCAAATTCAGCAAATAGAAGAAAAAAATCTGATATAAAAATTATGATCTGTAAGAAAAAGTTAAAAAACATTATTCATTGAAATTCATTGAAAAAGTTAAATTACATAGTATATTTTATTCCGTTAACCCCCCATCATGTTCGTTAGATGTAATATAAAGTAATATTTATTTTTTTAACGTAGTTTTTTAGATGGAAATAGAATCGCATCGTCTATCAAATATGACCTCTATCAAAAACCAATAACATACGTAAAGACGATGCGGTCCAGATACACTACTGTAAACCAATGAATTGTTATATATACCTTTAACCTTGGTTTATATATTGCATAAAAATTACTACCATATGTTATTAAACGAATAATAAATTTATTTGTATAATACAAACATGTTTTTGTAAAGATGTCACTATTATATTATATATGTTTTATTATATTATTATTGTATTATAGCCCGAAACAGGTTTAAAGTTTTAGCCGTTGTAAATGTGAAAAGCATCTTTTATGTAGATTTAAAATTTATCAAAGAGATTAGTTTTATTTTAATAACAGGTTAATATTTTCTATGTTAAGTCTTAGAATGTTCTGGATCAGTTTCTTCGTGTTTTTTGTTAAAAACAAACAGACAAAAAAATATGTGTAAATGTATTGTCTATTAAACAATGACTCTTTTATAATATATTAAAGATACATTACTATTTTATTAAACGTAACGCTACGTTACTACTGCCACATTATTATTTTATTAAACGTAAAGGTATCATTACTTTAACATAAACAATAAGTGCTTAATTTAACGATATGATGTAAACCAGTAGTGTGTCGTGTTTCACGTCCTACAAACACACCGATTCCATTTCCTGCCTCGCGTTCAAAACCTAGGCTTTTTGTTGACTTCCCAACACATTGTGGAATTTCAGGTGTCATGTTGTCACACAAATATTTCTGTCTAATATTTTCAGATACTGAAAACCTTCACAATTTTGGAGGTTACATTTGATTTCGAGAATATAAATATTTATATAGGATAGCCACTCAGCTTTTAGGTATTATATATATTTAGGATTTTTTATTACATTTTCTATTACAACATTTATTATTTTTTCATGTTGTTTATTTAGTCGCTACGAATGTTAAATTGTTACTACGTAGACGAACATGCTTTCATTTACTATTTAGGTATATAACAATAATTATAATAATAATATTATCCTGGTGCAGTTAATAATACGGAAATACGCATGAAAGCTGTCATGTAGTGTAATACAAGCGACTATAAAAGTTTAGTGTTCGGTTGTTGCGCTCGTAACCCTCATGCTACAATGCTACGGATAACGCTACACAGCATATTTGCTTTATATTACAATTATTCTTATAATATAAAAATCGTAAAATATTAAATTAGTTACATTATGTAACTGTCATTATTAAATGACTAAGCAACTTCTATTTAATACAATCTTGTTCTAACTATTCTTATCAAATCAATTTCAAATTCTTCAAAAATAATTAACTAGTTACTACTATAAGTTCTAACTAAAATAAAATATAAAGAATACAAGCAGTAATATACCGAGGACGTGTACTTAAGGATAGCGGGTGCACACACTCAACGAGTATTGGACCAATAAGAAAAAACAATCAGAGTCTAAATAAAAATACTTATCAAGTAAAGACAACTAAATAGCTTGAGCAAAATGATATACAACCTAAATATCAAATAACGGTAATAATTAATATATTAAACCAAAAGTTAAAGTGCCACTCTTGCACAACGTCATCGTTAGGTTCCTATAACAGATAAGTTCGTAACGGGAAAGAATTTGATTCTCTAATACCCTCTGTATCCTACTCTTTTTATTTATTTTTTTTATTCTTTGAACGTATCTGAAAGCATACCATATTTGTAGATGTCTATAGTAAGCCTGTATCGTCTTTTGTACCCAATTGTAAAATATGGTAACAGCAACTACTATGGTTACCTTTACAGTGTATTTTAATATATGGTCTGCGAGTGTGTGAAGTTAGTTGAACATCGGAAATCGATTAGCATGGTGCAGCGAGTAAATGTGACTTCTTATGACTTTAACTGTTATTAGGGATCACCTGTTATAACTTCTATTTAAGTATACTTTTTAAAATTAGTTTCAAAATAATTATAGAAGTATCGGATAAAAACTACCACAACACTACAAGCTCTTATTTTGTATAGAACAAGACATTTGTCAAATAGCCGCACATTTAGGATAAAACATACATTTATGTTACCCAAAACTATCTATATAGTTTTTTTTCAATTTTGATAGGTTTATATACACATATGAAAAGCAATAGTTTTTGAACGTAGTCTTAAAATATATAAAGTGTAATCTAAGATACAACTTGCAGATGTCGATTCAAGACTGAGTTTCAAGCTAAAAGCATCGTTATCCATCCTAACTACATTCAGGAAACTTGCAGCTTTCTGAAGTTATACTGTGTTATACAAATACAAGTTCTGAAGAACAAATATAGAGTGTAATTGTTTTCGAGAAACCATCACGCAAACAGCGCTGTAAAATTTTACCCGATAATTGCTTTCGCATCCACAATCACACAATCTCCAAAGGCTTACTTCTTTAATGTTAGTATTTTAATTTAATATAAATATTTGATTTTGTTACGAACTGTAGACAAAAAATAACAATATTTTATCTAATATTTTTATACAACTTAAAAAAAAAGTTACTTTCATATCAAATATTCAATAGACGTAATATAAGCGACCTTCAAACGTTATCATTAAAACAACCAAAAATAATGGCTGTACATATATTCGTCGAATACCTGCCATTGTTCAGTATCGGCAGTAAAATTGATTTATAGCGGTCCAATTTGTGCGTACGTCCTTCGAAAACATTACGAAACATTAACGACATAGTTTGTTTCACCAGTTCGGAACAAGCGCTTAACTGATTCACTTCGAGGAAAATATATATTCTATGAATATCCGTAAGATTTTTTTAAAGATATCGAGATTAAGATATATCATAGTTATCATACTGCATCAGACTTAAAGTAGTTTGTGGAGGATATCTTACCAAGTAGTCAAAAGGTATTTTTTTTTATAAAAAGTGAATCCTTCGACAAAGTATATCAACGGATTATTTTGTTTTTTTTTTCATATAATCTAAGTTAATGCTTGACTTCATTCGATGGAAATACCGAAGCAGGCAAACTGTTCCAATTCTTCACTGTATGAACTAAAAAAGACGAAGCAAAGAACTTCGTCTTGGAAGGGAATGTTTACAACGGAAAGATGGATACCTGCCATACATCGGAACGTCCGTTGATGGAAGAGGGACGGGGAATTAACTCGTGTAATTCCTGCGCACACTCACTAAAATGTATCCTACAGGATACTGAGAGGCTAGTTAGTCATTCTACGCCTGTGTTAAAGTCTGTAAAGGTTGGCTTCAAGCAATTCAAGGTCGTCTATAAGCCTCTTTGTTTGCCTCTCAATTGAGTCCAGAACCGCAAGGTGAGACTTTGCGGCACCAGCAAATATGTGACTACAGTAATACACATAGGACTCCATCTGTGCTTTGCATAATACAAGGAACTATCTTTGTTAAGCACTGTCGGACTTTTGCAAGAACGGGAAGCTTTTGCAGATTGTTAATGTGCAACAGAATAAGAGTTGCAGAAAGAATGGACCCCTGAGGTACTTCGGCATTTATTGTCATGGATTCCGAGGATAACCCATCTACAATTACTCGGAGAGATCTCAGGTTTAGAGAGTGAGCTCAGTCTATTAGACCAGGAGAAACACTGTACGCTGAAGCTTGCTCCTAAGGCTTACATGCCAGATCCCGTCAAATGCCCTCGAGATGTCCAGAGAAACAGCGACAGCTTCTCGTTGCCTTCTAGGTACGCTAGAAGGTGTAGGTTTAATACACGCTCCATAATCTTGCAGAGATCTGAAACGTCTTAGTTAAAATTATACTGTGGATTTTTCAGCAAGACTGCAACTATTCACAAAAAACTAAATACGAAAGCCTAGCTATAACTGAAAGGCCCAGTTTTTATAAGAGTAGAGAACTGGCCTTCGTGTAGTCCAGATCTGAAACCGTGGAAAAAAACATTCAGATATTTAGTCTTTAAATAAATCTTTGTAGCAAGAAGTGACTAAATTTCCCAAGCATACTATGATTTAATCTATACAACAAATTTTGTAATAATAATAGTTAACATTTTATAAATTATATTATTTGATTGCAAATTTTTGTATTTATAACTATTCTTCTCCTTTGTAAATTGTAATTCTAACTACACGCGGTTGTTTCTCTTTTGTTTTATCAGTCTATAGTATTATTTACGTTTACACCACTGATAAGATTTTGATGGATCTTGAAAAAGATCAACGATTCCACACCCACTTATTAATTATAGACTCTGACTCACTGATCTAACAACATACAGCAACATTTTTCATAGTTAAGGCAATTACTAAAACAGGGCTTAAGGAAAATCACTCCTTACTAGATTAAATAACAAATAACGACTGACAGAGTCATTAAGATAAAGTTATAGAAATCTCCTCTTTGTTTAATATCGACAAATATTTTTATGGTTATATCTTTGTGTTAAATATAATAAACATTTACCTATATGTTTGTGTGAAAGAAGCTGTAATAAATAATGGTAATATTTATGCAGAAACATTTCATTAAGAACATAGTTTTAAATAATAACCTTTAGATACACAATGTGTTGCCCGCCTAAAATATAAATATATATAGTAATATATTTTTACATTACAAATAAAGCCATACATTGTAGCTACTTTCACTACTTGAAGTATTTTAGCAGCAGAAATCATTTAGTCAAATGGGGGTCAGACCGTCGCCTTTTGTAATGCCATTCCAAACAACTTTGCTATTGAGACCTTTAATCGTTTCGATAAGCGATTAAAGCAGCCAAGTATTCAAATGATTGTTGCCTTCAGGATAAGTGAATGTTACATTTAAAATTTAACACAACCTTTAAATGTTTATCGTTCAGTTGATTTTACTTAGACGGCTTCAAATCTATGATGGTAATAGTTTTTATACTTTTTTTATTACCAGGACGAATTATTATTATTATTATTTTTGTAAATGTCTATTGCTTCCTAATTCTCAAAGATGCAATCATATATTTCCTTAAACTAATAAGAAGTATATTAGAGTTATGGGATTACTTCTGATCAACCCAAAATTAAGCACAACCAATCCATATCAATATTGTATTCCTTATGATGGCTCAGTGAATTAGTTATCCTTATTATCAGCGCCAGCCTCAAAGAGATTTGAAGAATCCTTTAAGATCGTCTTATATTTCAGAAATGGAATAAAAGATAAGCATTTTTTTATGTATGAAAGCGACATGTGAACTGACCTCACATCTGTTTTTATTATTTAAATGTTATATTAATAGCATTTACCTCCGAATATTCAAATATAAAATTTTCAGAACTATTTATTTTATAAAAGATCAGTTTCTTAATAAATTTATAGTACATGATGTAGTAGCATATAGGACTTATAATATTGTAATAAATAAGTATACGATCGTTTCATTGCCGATTGCCCCACCGTGTAAAGTAAAGAGGCAATTATAAACGTAAGATGAGGCGACAGTCGGTAAAGTTGTGGCAAATTGCGATTTCTGCTCCAACAACTTTTATTGCTTTAGCTATCGGAAAAAAAGTTAAGGACGCTGTTAGTTTAAGACAATTATTAATGTTCGCTGGACTGAGTTAAATAGATTAAATACTACTTCGTTGCACCTCGTTGCATTAATTTAACTTTGTTTTAATATTATATGACATATGACTTTTTATACTTGCTTAGACTATTTTATAAAATTACGTACACTGAAGACTATACCTAATACCTAACCTCTAAATCTTTTGACCTTTAAGGATCAATTAAGGTATCTTCGAATTCATACGTCACTAAGTAATTTGTTACTCTTATAATTATTGAAAACAGAAAATTATTAAAAAAAAACACAAATAGTGTAAATTTTGAAATTAGGTCTCGGGTTCGAGTCCTTGTCCATATCGGTTTATTTATAATTCTTTTTATATAAAAAATACAACAATATCATAAAATATAATTAAAGTATACTTATTTAAATTATTTAAGAAAAATGTTATGGCTTCTTCTTGTCCTTTAAAAAATGTGATATATTTTTTATATTTAATGTTATTTTGTTATAATACTGTGAGAATCCGTGTTTGGCAACCATATGTCATAACGGAAATTTAAACAAACTAAAAATTTGCCATCACCATATGAAGTGTAGTATACTGTATCTAAAGAAAAAGGACAAAGTAAAATTTAAACTTATTAGGGAAAAACAAACATCACAGATATTACCTACATCGTAAAAAGATTGAAGTGGAAATGGGTAGGTCATACTATCAGAAGTAAAACACAGAAGTGGGCCAAAGAAGTCACAGAATGCTACCCGAGGTGAACGAAAGAGAGGAAGACCGATACGCAGATGGGAAGACGATCTTAAAAAAATAGCAGTTACTTACTACGTGGACACGAATAGCTCAAGACCGTGAATTATAAAAGAAGCTGGGGGAGGCCTATGCTGGAAAGCAACGCGAACAAACCAACAAAATATTGATTATTGAAGTTCGGTTTTAAAGTTTAACTAAAAATATTTAAAATATGTTCGTTAATAAACGCTATTTGAATTGAATTTTGAATTTCGTTGCAATACTGCTTATACTATTTTATAGAACTAATATATTAAACATACGTTTTACGAACGTTAATTTCAAAACACATAAGTATTTCTTTTCGGAGTTAATATAATTTTATACTTAAACATGTATCCATCCACTGCTCTTGTGGGCGGATCGTGTTGAATTAAAATATATTTTAGGTATTTCTTTTGTTGATGTTATTTTGCGACATTTTATTTCTTAAATATTACTACTATTACTTTATATGTATTTGATTGAATTATACGGAGACGAATACAAACAATATAATAATATGATTAATAACACTATCTAATAAAAATATTATACTTTCGTAATTTAAGAAAAAAATAAATTAATAGCACTATTAACTTTTTTATCGACTTATTAAACCTGTAGTATGAGCTCATGTTTGTTTTATAGTCATAATTTAACTTAACATGCTTAAGCTGTGTATAATTACTAAATTATTAAAAAAAAACTTCATTAAGAAGAATAAATACATGGTAATATACATATTTTAGGTACAAAAAGGGATTGAAAATTACTATCTATTTATTTACTTAAGGGTTGTCAATAGTAGAAACTTCACATTTTAAATCTTTACAATAGTACACTACACACACTACTACAGAGTACTTACTGTTAGTTACAATACCAAAACCATATAGATTTCTTGATCCAATTTTAGGCAACTACAAATGTTACAATTAATAATATATCATTTTAACATTATATGGGATTCATTTATCTTCATTCTGAACTTACTTCGACACTAGGTAGTCAGAATCTAGGTAATTTTAGATCTAATAGAAGTTTTTTAAATTTCGAAAGTATTCTTATTAACAGAAGCCTTATTTGGCTTACTTAATAATGAATTTGAATAATGAATTCGATTTTTCAGTTATAATCATTCAACACAGGAAATTATCGGCGATCTACACACACGATACAACATTATAGTAATATATAGATGCAAACTTACCGTACGGAGAGCGCGCGGGCGCGCGGGGCGCCGGGCCCGCTCGCTGTGAGAGAGACGTCCGCTGGCTCGCGCGTGGGCGGCCGTCTGACGCGCCCCCTGCCGCAGCCCGCGCCCGCCGCCGACGCTGCTGCCGCGCACTAAGCACAGCGCTTAGCTTTACTCCCGGAATCTTATACTTACTAAACCTATCGAAGGAATTTCTACTATGCTTTTTAAGGCCGTTAAACAAACTTAATAACTGCAAATATTTTATGTTTTAACATTGAAATCGTTCCCCAAGGAACGATCAATCAATATTTTTTTTTTTTATGTAGAAGTGTACTTCTTACTGCTTGCGTAACAAAAACAAAAACTATTTGATGTATTATTGAGTATTTCGATCTTAGGTATGAATAATTCTATTTGTAACGAACAAATATATTTACTCGAGATACACAACTCTCTTATTTTGATCGCAGATCGGGAACCAGAGTATTTCCACTTCAATGGAGAAGTACATTGAACGCAAAGTATAACAATTTTTATTTCATGACATCTTATAGCACTCTTAGTAACTCTAACTTCCGATTAAATTATTATAAAGGCATTAAACTTTTTTCAGTACTTCAATAAAAAGGGTTCTTACTAATTGTGTGGTGATGGTTTTCATGCATAACTAGAAATTCAAAAAATGTTTTTCATTGTAGATTTTCTTAAAAGATGTTGTCACTTTAATTGATTGGTTTTATTGTTAAATTAATAAATATTTGTATGGTTTTGAATCTTTTTAGTAAGTATATGTAAGTTATTCAATTTACCCTTTTGTTCTTCAAAGTCGGAAAGTGATATTTATAATGATTTAATAAATGACACACAATAAATTTAGTGGTAGGTATCATTCACACCACTATAAGAGTTTGAGTCAGGGAATAAAGTTTAACAAGTATACATCCTCCACTTAGTCATCAGCCATCTATTTCACTTACTTCAGCCTAAATCACTCTTCTACCAATAACGATCAAAAAGTTATTTTCTATATAACCGGTATGGTAGTGACGATAAAATTAAAACTTTTTAACTGTCGAATTTTATTAAATATTTGAATAACAATTTTCCATTCAGACAATAAAAACACTTTACGGCTTTAGAGTTCGTTAACTTATTTTTATTTACTCGTACAACAATTTGCGATTGACGATATGCCAAATATTTTTTAAGCGAATAACATAAATATGAGAGCATTCACAATTTGAACGGAGCGCGAGTACCATCGATCCCAAATCGTCGCTGGGACCTCTTCCCCCTTCCCCCCTTTCCCTCTTATACTATTATATGTTAGTTTGTACCTGATAATTTTTACCTCTAATACAACAATAATCTAGACCACCTTTTTTATTTATTTAAGAAATTTTTATAAAATTAAAAAATATAAGTTACTCTTTAGGTTAACGTAACTGTATATCGTTTTAGGATAGATGTATATTTCTAAGTCTCCATACTGGTATTAAAAGTATGTTAGACAAAAATAAACGTATAATACGTAAACAATATTACATGTATTTAATCCACCCTAGGCAGTATTTATCTCTCACGCTTCACGGTGCTCACCAGCGCCTTGATAACACATTGAGAGCAGGTGCACGAGTCGTTGACTGTGTTCTGACAATATATATAAATATATATAATTTAATTTTGTTTTTATAAACTTGCTATTTGATTGATAAATAAATTACCTTTAACTATTTTTGAATCTCTTTTACTCGGCTATGTAAGGTTAGGTAAAGTTTCTTTTCATTGACAGTTTCACAAACACAAACAAAATTTTTGTTTTAAAATATGTAATGTACAGCTATGTTAAGCATTTTTATATATACAGAATGAAAAATATACCCATACCTCTAGAACCTTTCCCATATTCATTTCAGATTTGTATATTTTCATTTAAACAAATCATACTAATAATATATGTTTTTGATTCACATACAATAAAAAATATTTCATTTCTGTGTGTTAAACTATAACTAATACTTATTATTATCGGTTCTAATTAAACTACAAGATTTAGGTCATCTAAAAGTTTAAAACTATATTTCCGATCTATTTTGTGTTTTAAGTAACTTATTTAAAGTATTCTGAATGTTTATGGAGTATTTTTTATCCATTATTTTATCAGGTTTGTAGAAGCAGTTATTGTTTCATAAGCAATAATAATAAAAACAGGGCATGTCTATTGTAAGATTATTTGTTTATATCAATATTTGGCATTTCATATTTCCTGAAAATTAAAAAGTACGTAGATAATTCCCGTCAAAACAACAACAGAACCACGCCTCTACTACGCGCGTAGCCTTGCTACGTTATAGTAACACCCACGCGCTACGGGTTACGGATCGTGCTCCGACGATATAAATGGCGTCAGTGACTGGATTTTTTTGTTGCCATTCGATTTCACTTTCAATATTATATGTTTCTTTCAATTAATAAAATTATTATAATAACATTCCGTTGTTGAAATTAAACATTTTACTAAATAACACTACACTTCCACCGAGCACTTAAGGCTTTGTTTACGGCTGCCTAAATGCCTTAAATTTAAGCCACCAAGAGAAAATACGCCTGTGAATTTGTAATATCACAAAAACACATAAATATAATGGTTATACATTTTACCTTCAATATACGTTTGTACTGTAATATTTTGTTTTAAATTTAATAAGTTAAGGTATTGAAATTAATCTGTCCTCTTAAGTTTAAAGTATCCAATATAATTAATTGTAAACTGATATTGCTTTTTAATGCTTTCGAAAAATATTAAAGAATATTTTAGAGATATTCATTATTTAAATTAGTTGAGATGTAGGCTTGTATCCTGATAAGGTTAAGTTAAGTTAACCAATGAGTCCATGATATGTTCATGACTCAATATTTTACGGTCTTTTCAATTTTAAGTGACATTTCAAGCAAAAATAAACTTATTTCAAATTTATTACTAAATAATACAAAGTCCTTTACAATTCTACAACAACGATTTACCACAGTGGAATTTTATTGAAATCCTTCGTTTTTCTAGCAATCCGGTGTGTTCGTCTCCATTAAGATGGGTCGCGGATAGCACGCCTAATGGATTGAGTTTTATACCCACCGTCCATTAGAAAGAGCTTTTATAGCTTAACTAGAAATTGTTTGTGCGGAACGATTCCTTGTATGTATATATTTTTTTAATTTTTAGAATATTTTATATATTAAAACTTTTTAGCCGTCAGATGTTAAAATAGATTTCGTCTCTTTTATCGAACTAAAATATCTATTTTCAGAAGCACTAGACTTAAGCCTATTACTCTAGAAAGCTCCTGTAGTCAGAGTCCTTTTAGAAAGTAAGTAAGCTGGGCTTATATTTTTATTGTACGTTTTTAAATTATTATGAGACTATTACATATGAATAAAAGGTTTACGTATATCTTTTTCTCGGCAACGCTGTAAGTTACGTTCAATGATGATCGGTTTACTTATAATTTGAGTCGAATACCGGGTAGTCCACTTACACTGAATTTTATTTTAAAGTTTAAATGAAAAAGATCCGAATCTAACCTAGATAATACATCTTATAAAAATTTTAACCATATATTCTACTCGCTTCTAAAAGGACGTGAATATAAACATTTGCCTTGTAGATTCTGTATACTCACCTATTTGTATTATAAATATGCTTCCGGTGCAAACTATATTAGTTTTTGTCCACTAAGGAAGTTTGTAATGACACTGCTTGCAATGTGTAAGTATTGACTGAATACAAGAGTTAGCTTTTATGATTTATTCTACTTCATCATTATTATATTTATATTTTATATAAACGATTATTTGAAGGGTTGTGTAAGTTGGTCAAATTATTTATTTGAAATGATTGTTCTGTTGTAACTAAAGTACGAAATGTTTATACACTCATTGAGTGAAAAATATTTCTTAAATTTAAGATGGTAACAGTGTACTGCTTAATTTTGAGTTTTTAACATAGATAAAAAAGTATCTAGATAAAGGTTTCACTGTATAAAGCGGACATTGTAAAAATATTTTTTAATCATAAAACCAATCAATCAATCAATAACTAGCTAAAAATCATGTTGGCATAAAGTCATCAACAGACTATGCGTCAAAAAATTTGACATCCTAAGCAGTTGTTGAGACCAAAGGCGATTTTTCTTTAATCTGTATCTTTTTTTTTACTTTATGATTTTTTTCTGCCTTTTTTTCAGTCAAAAAGATGATAATATATATTTTTATACTTTACTCTAATTTACTCCAAATAATGATTTATAATAAATAGTACACCATATTTAAATAGGTCACATTTATGAGATTCATTACGGAGAAATGTACGCCTTCATATTGTGTCATTTCATAGTCGGAAGCTCTTCAAACGGGGCTTATTTCCGCGTTGCCCTACCGACGTGCACACGGCATTTTTTTAGTTTACGGTGTCTATTTACGAAGAATGAATATATTTTTTAAATATTATTTTATAATTTTTGCATATTAACTATATTTGTATTGTTAAACCGTAATTAGCATTAGTGCTCAAATACCATGACTAAAATAAAGACACTTTAATACTTAACTGTCTTTGTCTTATTATAGACAAAATAAACCTTGTTTTTGTGGGGCAAAAATAACTGTTTTTTGCAAACAGTAATTCTATTGTATTGCATTTACTATCCACGTAATTAGCACATATATTCGTATATAAACAATACTATATATATATTAAATATATTTCTTACTATATACATAACATATCTATATAATCTACGTAAATTAATAAAGTAAGTGGACTACTGAACTTTCTGATGGATCTATCATACTTATGCTATTATTGTCTTAGAGCAGGGGAATTTAATTGGGCCGCAACTCTCAAATTCCTTCCAATCAATAAATATGTTTAGACAAAAAAGATGCTTAATATTAAGCACAACAAAAGTATTCTAACTGTTTTTCAATATTTGACAGTTCTCGAGTTACAGTTATTTTTAAAGTTTTATCTCAGAATAATAACTAAAGTATAGAAGGAGCTTCATATTTTTAAAGCGTACACTGTCGTAGACAACAGATTTTTTCTTGTGATGTGACATTGCGTAAACTTAACCGCGATATCTATAATGATCCTTATCTCTATGGTAGTAGTACCTACCGTTTTTAAAAGGCTGTTGAGGTGCTTTCCATCACTTGCTAGAACGAGATATATCTAAAAGTGTTATCACTTCAAGGATCTTGCCGCGTGTATTAGATATTATAAGATTCTACAATTAAATAACACTAAAATAATATAGTATAAGGTATTTAATCAAGCTACTTCACAAAAGATATTACATATATTATAAACAATGTAAGTATATAAATCACCTACTTTCCAACTATCCAATACAGATTACCTTTAATAGATTCTTACATCCATTTTTTTTTATTTTGTTTCTTTTTTTTTACTATGTACCTAAGCAGTGTCTAGCATAAATAAAGTTTTTTTAATTTGAATTTGAATTTGAATATTTATAACATAATATCATCGACAGAAGCGTCAACAGCAGCTTCTAGAGATTGATCATATTCACAACTTGAAACATCATTAAATATCTCATAATAACAATAAAATAGTACATAACCATTTTAAATGCCTAAGTATATTTTTTACAATCTTATCTCTTTCACACATTTATGGCTTACCTTAGGTAGGTAGTATTTAAAAATAATGAATACGACAAACAAACTAAAAATATAAAAACATTTATTAAAAGTAAATTAAGAAAAAAATATGACCAGACAATAAGACAATATAACATATATATTTTTTTTATTAGTCACTTCGAGAACCTCTTATAAAAGAAATGAAAACATAAATTACAATAAAACTACAGATATATTTTTCTAAATTACTTATAAAAAAATCTATGTTATTAAAATATTGAGGACTAAAATAAATACGCCATACTTATTACTTGTAGAATAGACATTAGTTCAAACGGCGGTCTATTTTGTGCATATTAAAGCTCCTTTAAACCTTACCTCTTTGATTTTAGTTCGTACATCTATTCTAATCATTGATATATCGCTTGAGACACTAGATAGCAGAACTCAACAAACCTTTAGAAAGCTCGGGGAAAGAGAGGCAACTATAATTTCTATACCAATTTTGGAGTCGGTCTTTGGTACAAAAATATAATAATGAACTAAATTGGAAGTATCCATGACATCCATTTTATATTGGATGTTATTAGCATTCTGCCCAAAATAATATTGTAAGTTGAGTCCGCTCGTCACCGTATTCATACATAATTTCATATAAAAATAACTACGTTAAAAAACCGACTTTAAAACTAAAAAGTAAAAAATAATGAAGATTTAATATTTATTATATACTACCTATTACTCATATGTCCTATTTAGGACATCTCCTTCTTCCGCCCGGGTCGCCATGTGACAACAGTGACTGAAGGAAATTATCAAAAAGTAAAAAAATATAGTCTAATCTATACATATAATAAAATTAGCGAGCCCTTATAAGAGCCAGAGAACTCAAAACAATGGTTTTTCAGTTTGTCTGTTTGTCTGTATGTCTGTATGTTTGTGCACGCTAATCTCAAAGACGGCTTAACCAATTTGATAGCGGTTTTCAAGAATATATTATCACTATCTACACTTAATATTTAGTGTTTATTTCATTTAAATCGGTTAAGAAATAAAAAAGCTATGTCAATTTATGTCAATCACGTAATAGGTACCATGCAAATCTTATTCTATATATACATATAATAAATCTGTAGAGGAGTAATCTTTGCACATTGAAAATATTTTAAAAAATATACCAGGAGGTGAAGTGATAAACAACAGAATCCATTTGCAGCATTTTTAAAATCTTTGTCTGTTTATCTGTTTGTCTTTTAGTTGTGAACACAAAACGAAAAAAAAAAAATTCCAAAAATTCATACCTTTATATAAGCAAGAACACCCAAACCAATGTTTTTTCATTATGACTGTTCGTCTGTATGTCTGTATGTTTGAGCACGCTAATCTCAGAAACGGATAAATCGATTTGGATGCAGTTTTCGGGAATATATTGTCATGGGATTCACTTTATATTTTGTTTTTTTTTTAACAATCGGTTAACAAATAAAGAAGTTAATAATCTCTTATTGTCGTACCATTGCTGCTTACCGTCGCAGTCGCAGGCACAGCTAGTCATAGAATAAAATTGTGGTGTATAGCTAAAGAGTTATTTAGTACAAAGAAGCAAATCGGAAGACTTTTAAAGCAAAATTTACACATGTAAAAATTTGTGCCACTTGGGTACCCGAAATGCTTATACCACTCTCACTTTTTCACAACGACAACGAGTTATATGGACTTTTTGGAGTTATTTCAGAGTGATTTAGACAACATATGTAGACGCACTCACAATAATGATGGCCATAAATAAAACTATTCTTTTTTATTAATTTTATTGCCATCAATATAATTAGTCATTATGATATTGATTTTGTGATTAATTAATTCAAAAACATAATACTAATTAAGAAGTATTTATACAATGTTATTTTAGTAGGTACTAGTAGGTTTGCTCATGTAGTGTCGTAATTCAACGTGCGCTGTTGCGCACGCAACATTTGAGTATCATGAACATTTGAGCATGATGTGTATTACATGAATTACTAGACATGTGAATGTCACTGAATAAACCAATTAAGTTAGGTATTACATTTAAATGGCAATGATTTAACGTTTAACAATTAACGGCTATGATATCTAAGATTTAACGTATTTAATCTCTTATTTTTTTAATGTCAAAATCTATATTGTAAAGTCAGAAACATTGTTTAGGATTTTCGAAAAAACCATAATATATGTCGCGTATGTAACATGATTATAGGAAGAATGCTAAATTCATCGAAGCAGGTAGCTGAATAAGGTAGATCAATTGGTAGATGGAAGGAGGTTTTCATAGGTAATACTAATACTGTCCATATGTTAATGTATTTGGTAAAGCCCTTTATGTTCAAGTATTTATTTTTTTGAAGTGTATTCGTAATACATGTAAGCTTTTGTACATCTAATAAATAAAAGCGCCAATAAATGTAACAATAAACCATTTTATACGTTAAAAACGTATAAAATCCTTTCTTTTACTTTAATACAGAAAGAAAAAAAATCAACTAGCCAAAAGGATTACCCTTAACTAAGAAAAAAAAAACAATATTGCTGTATGTTGTTGCTTGCTTCACAATAGGTCAGTTTTTCTTTCTGTATTTAAGTAAAAGAAAGAATTTTATACGTTTTTAACGTATAAAATAATTATTGGTTACATTTTATTGGCGCTTTTATTTATTAGATGTAAGTAAAGTAGATTATTTTCAAGTTTACTTTGCCTAATTAGCTTAAGAATTTGTTGTAGTTTCGGCTTCCTTGTAAAATAAATTATTTAAAATTTATTTTACAAGTAAAACAAATTATTTAATAGCAGTAATTTTCATTAACTCTCGTTTATAATGTCACTTATTATATAGCCTGTTTTTTATTATTATATAACGTGTATTAAATTTAATATTATTTTCTTATTATTATTATATTCGATTCATAAAATATCTATAAAATCATATTACGAAATGATGATTGGAAATATTAGACTCCCTCAGCGGAAAACGCGGGCTTTTTTCACAATTTGCAATCTAATGCACATAGCTTTTTAAAATACCGTAGAACGCTGGTTGTGTTAATTTTATATTGGAGATGTGCCTACGTTGAAAAAGTAATTGAAAATAATATGTATTATTTGCCCCATCAATGCCAGGAGCATTTACATTGATAAAACCATTTTAGAATAAAAATTGTCACAGTAAAATAATAAAATCGGTACATGTTTATATATAATGCATATGTCATTAAAAAGTAATAAATATAAGCTACTTTATTGCGTGGAACAGCTGATAGTCTAATAGGTTAATACTTAAACGGTGCACTCAGCGTACCGTCCACTACTTCCGAGCCTTAAGCGAATAAAACCATTACAAAACGACAGTCTCTGTTTCTATTTAAATTGTAAGGCTAGAATCGATTTTCGATATGCTGTTACAAAGAGAAATAAATGATTTTTGATACTCGATTGGTGACTTTCGTTATAAAAGCGAGAGCTTTGTTTGAGAATTAAACGTTTTATGCATATGATTACTATTTTTTATTTAGATACGGAAATAAGTATTTCGAAGTATAGTATTGACATGTGTATTTGTATTTATGGATGTGTATATATTATTATAATATTAAATTAAAACGATTAAGTAGGACAATAAAAGACAAGGTCATATACCCCACATCATTCTCATTTCGATCACTGACAGAAGTAGATGTAAAAGTGGATTTGCTCGTTTGTTTTTCATTAATTTCTAAATAAACCATACAGTTCACCCAATTCAAAACACACTTGTAGGAAAGAGATAATAATAATAATGTTTACTTATTCTGCGGCACATTTACATAATACAATTGAAAAATCGGATAAAGTTTCCTTTTGGGTAAAAATATACGTGTGTTAGGTAAATCTGCTTTTACATAACTGAATACATTTAAATGGATTCTACAAGATCTGCAAAATGTTAACATGCAATGCTATAAAAATATTATGTAAAATATTTGGCATAGAAGTCTATCTATTAAATGACTGGCTGCAATATAGTCATTACGAATTCCATATGTGTATGACATCGTAGTATTTGTTTAAAACAGCTAAGTATTTAACCATCGTAGATATTGTAATTGATACACAAGTATAGTTTGATTTGTTGGGTCGTATATCAAAACTAAATTCATTTTGGTTTCTAAGATCATTTGTAAAGCAAATAAACTGAGTTTTCATAATGCTTAGAAATAGCAAATTGTTATTTTTATCATGTATGAGTATCAATCTTTGCTATACCACTTTCTGCATTTTCAGTCAGTCATTCAGCAAATGTATGTTTTTGAATCTAGATAGATTCAAAGGCATTTTGTATGGATGAGTCTGGATTTCCAGACCCATCATGAGCAGAGTTTAAAAAAGTCTGAGCAGAATCTAAAAAAAACATAAGTATAAAGTATAGGTATACTGGCTTTGTTCAAAGTTATTTGTAAGGAGTGAAGTGAACACAAATTTTAAGCAATGAGTTCAAATTTCGAATAAATATAAAATTAAAAATAAACCGATACGGACAAGGATCGAATTAAAATTTAAATAAGATTAACATGGCTATATATTTTTATAGATCTTTTTGAACAAGTTCAACGTTATGCAAAAGATGTAGTATCTTTGTATTGATTTACTGGAAACACGTGAGAGGAAATACTAAAAATAGCAGAGTAGGTACTTAGTTAAAAACAATTTACTACTTTTTTGATTTTCAACATATTTTAGAAAACAAAAACATTTCGAGTTTGATATACGATCCGACAAAAAAAACTCTACTTGTATATCAATCGCAAAAACAATTATATTTAAATACTTAGGTGTTGTAGTTGACGAATCAGTACAATCGCATGAACATATGGAAATCGTAATGAGTGCAACTAGATAACTTATATGGATTTTAAAACACTTCCTTCAAGTAACTAATGGATAGACTTCTAAAACAATTTCTTATGGCATTTTCTCCATCACTGTTAAAGTATCACAGTATATTTTGTTAACATTACAAGACGAATGCATTCTGTAGCTCCAGTTATTTATATAAAGAGGTATTATAAATCGACAATTTGTAGATTAAAAAAATATATGTATTAATCCAATAACTTTAACTATGTAAAACGTCTCCAATAGAGTGTATTTTTAAATAACTTTTTTAAATAACAACAATACTGTCGTTGTATTGTTATTATTTAAGAAAGTATTTTTTTTATCTCATTTAACTGAAAAATGCTATTATATATATTACTAGTAACTATCGACCTCGCACGAGTGCAATGTTGATACTAATATGTAACATCGAACATTGATTGATATTGAGTTTATAGTACTGGAAATCTTTTACAATATTTACGCTGTGCTCTAATATTCTCTAATATCTTCTTAGATATCCATGTTAATGAAATGCTTCTAAGGGCAGTATGGATCTACATAAAATGTAAATAATTTCATATTTAATCTACATAATTAAATTGGATAAGAAATAATATTGTATTGTATAAAAATATTGGTAAGTAACACATTATTTTGTAATATATAACAAATGGTTACTTCGGGTTATCCTTTAGAGATAAATTGAATTGTCTGAAACTGAGTCTGAATTGTTCGGTTTTTATTTATTAAAATATATGTATTATAAATATAAACCTTCCTCTAAAATCATTCTATATATTAATAAAATCAAAATAATTTAAAAGATCTAAGCGTACCTACATAGAGACAGACAGCAGACAGAAGCGACTTTGATTTATACCATGTAAAGGTGTACATAAAAATATGTACACTATAAATTATATTTAGATTACATATCCAATAATCTTCTAGTGTAAATTTGTTCGAGTATTAATAGTTTGATTCATTAGAAGTTTGCGAGTATAAATAAAGTAAACACTTAGCTAGAATATGCGACAAAGTTTAGTTTGCACGGTCCATGAGTTCATGAACTCTACAAACGCCTCGCTGACCTGGAAATGATGACTTCAGAAACTTTATTAATATTCAAAACATTGTACCCCAAAGCAGTATTTTAATTAACATTTATTAACATTAATTTACCTCAATAGAGGTTTAGCAAATAATTAATTGTATTATGAATTTCGTTATTATATGAATGTAGAAAAACAACAGTCTTAACATAAATTATTTGCATATTTTTAATTGTAGTTTTTTTAATTTTGTGAGGTTCACACATTATAGTCTTGAAACACAATTCGGCGATTTTTATGTTAATCATCAATTGGATGAAAACTTTATAACTCTGGGCACTCTGCCTGACGTATGTAACGAATAAATGACCACAGAACACTCTAGAACTTATACACCAGACTATCTAAATCAATTCAAACTATATACAAACTATCGGGTTCGGAGTGGATCGCCATACAAGTACGCGGCGATTAAAACTTAATCCTACGGAACTCGGTTTACGATTGCAACCGGTCGTAAAAAGTTTTTTACGAGCAATACTTCGGCTCCGACACGTTACAGTTTATGTGTTAAATGCGAACCTTCGATGAACACACACATACATATTACGAGTATTTTCAATATTTTGACCTACGTATTCTGGTGACTTTGTGTTGTAGAAAGATAAGGCTTGTAAAAGGTATGTATAAAAAAATATAATATAATATTTGTGCGTATCCTATAAAGAGAAATACAAGTGTCATTTTATAAATTATTGTGTGATACTCATTAGAGACCGGAAGCTCCGTAGGTGTGAAAAATGATTAACGATGTGATCTTTGATAACTAGTTTTAAGTACCTTATGTATCTTTATATACGAGTGTTTGACTTTTCCTTTTGTATCATAGTTTTATTGCTACATGGGATTTAATGTTGCTATTATTGAATTAAACTCCTAGTTTTTAAATATTAAATTGTCTGAAAAATATTTTTTTTACTATAATTCATATATACATATATATATATATATATATATATATATATATATATATATATATATATATATATATATATATATATATATGTATATATATATATATATATATATATATATATATATATATATATATATATAATATACTTATATATCTAGTATTTATGACGGAGAGTCATTAGTACAGCTAGTATGCTAAACGAAATGCGGCACGAATCACGTGATATATCTATTTACTAACTTGGTACTACGACAGAGTCTAGATCATGGAGCGGGGTTGAGACGACAGACACTTATCTTGTGGAAGTCTTACGGTAAGGTTTCCTAGTTAGATACGGTAATTCGGTTTCTTGGAGTTCGTTAGTGTACTTGATATTACTTTGGTATGTGTGTACTTGATATTGCCTTGTGATTGCTATTATGGAGTATCGCTGTTTCTCTTCGGCTTAGTTACACTCTCTGGCCTGCAAGATGTCTGACGATAGTATAGGCCAATTATGTAGTTCCGATATAATTTCAGGTTCAAGATCTATATAGACATTATTTTAATGTTCCCATTTCTGGCGTAGTAACAGTAATATCACTGTCAAACCTGTAAAAAACATTTTTTTGGGTTATTCCACAAAAGTCACCATAACATAACTAACGAATTAAATAAGAACAAAAGTTAAAAAGTTAAAGCATTTTTGAGCTGTTTCTACTTACTTTTTAAGGTAATTAAATCTTTAATTTTATATAACATTTGACAAATTCCACCGACAACTAGGAAACGATATGTCCCAAACTCTGGACTGAATTGCTTAAAATGAAATCCTCAAACTATCATAGTAAGTTAACTGACTTGTTAATATTGAGATATTGTAAATTGTTGTAACTTAGGCAACGAAATTTATCAGTCGACTTAAACAAAATAATGTATTTATCCTTAAAGGCGTGATTGAGAATGTTGTGTAACGTTAGCTATAGGTATTGAAATCTATTATCACATATTATAAAAAACTTCAATTTTCTTGATAACTGTTCCACAAGAATATTTTATTTTTGTATATCTAATCCAGAAGACAAAATTTGCATAAAAGATTTTTTTTTATTATTCACTAAAAATCAACAAAATCAGTTGGTACTATATAAACATTAAGTTTGACGATAATTTTGACAGGTTTTTATCTCACGTTTTCATAATTCGGCATTAACATGCTAGATTAAAATAAACATATTTCTTAACGCGGATCTTTTTCTTAATTATTACTTTACACCAAATGCTTTGAGCTTTATGATCTAAGTTAGTAAATTATAATACAGATTTAAGCCTCATTGTGAAGTTTGCATATGGGCTACAATTTATTACTAATATGGAATATTTTAATTTGATATAAACTGAAATAATTGGCCCTATCTTAGGTTCCCTTACTTATGAAATAGCGTAAAAAATTTGTAATACCTTGATACCATGACAAAAAAATGTATATAAGGCAAAGTAACATACAATTAGTCGCACATAGTTAGCGATGTAAACAGATTAGCGATCAGGAGTAATTTGAATCTGATGACAAAGTAAACAGCATGAAACGCAGCGCCGCGACGTGCTGTCGCGACAACTTCCTCAACAATACAATTGTCTGCTAACAAACTGCTTAAAACAAAGGAGCTTTCGAATCTCATAATAACATTGAAGTCGGATTAGGGACGTATGAGTGATTGTATGCTTAGAGATTTAATGGAAAGATTATCATTCCATCTAATAAATATTTGATATTCGTGATCATTCAACCTAATAATTATTAGATCCTGATTGTGATTTTTGCTTTTAATTATGAAAATGTAATTCTTCTTGGCTGATATTCTATTTCTAGTGGAAAGTAGTAGAATTTATAAAATCATTATAATAAACGATTTAGTGACTATCTGATCGATGCTAAGTATTTTGATGGATTTAAAGATTTTCTCTTATTATAATTAAAATTGTTTACATAGTTTAGTGTTTTGAAAATTTCTATAAACATTATAGCTATGTTAAGCTTAAAATAAAAATTAACCGTAACGTGTAGGTATTCGAAACCGCGACCTCTGAGAAACCATTCCGTTCCTCTACCAATTGTACTACTGTATCGCTACCCGTCTCGTTGAATTTAGCATTCTATATATGATCGCCCTTATGCGGACAGTTCTATTATATATAATAGATGTCCTATTTAAGCTTATTTTGAAAATCCTAATCAATATTTCTAACTTTTCAGTATAGATAAACATTGTGAAGGTGTCTGAAAATATTTATAATCATATATAGCCATGTTAAGTTTGTTTAAATTTTAAATAAATATAGAATGAAAAGATGTAAAGATGCTACAAGCGAATTTCTTTTTTTAAATATTTTTAACATATTAAAAATGATTTTAAATATAACATTAGTTTAGATTTGAAAAATTGAATTAAAATAGTAAAAAAAAATTGTGATCGAATGTAAGTTAATGAAACTGGAGTAATAATGTGGTAAGTGGCAGGATCGCGTCAAGGGGTGTTTCTCTAAGAAGTTTCGAATATTCGAAAAAGAATAGGAATATTATAATATTATTAATATATCTTTTTTAGTTTAGATAACAAACAAGAAATATCAATTTTATAAATAGTATTTTGCAAAAAGTCACATATCTTTTTATTGTTATCGTTTTCTTATTTACCAATTTTAATAGATTGAGCAATAGATGAATATAATTTAGAATTATTCCGTAAATTCTGCGACATTTCAAATTACTTCGATCAGGACCATTAGAGCGGCTTAAAGCTTCCGAGACATCGCTCTGACGATTATATCGAAGAGCTTATGTTGGTTCAACAAGTGTACATACTACTATAAAATATTATTAAAAGGTAACGACAGTGTTTTCTGTACTATACTATTGTTATCCAAATATTTACATATTTACAATATAGTATATACATACAGAATTGATTGATTGTGCAAATAGTATTAATTAATTAATAAAACCACAAAATATTAAAAAGTCTTAATATAGCATCATTATTAAATATGTTTTGTTCATCTTTATAATTTATTAAATTGAAAATAACAAGCTCTTCTCATACATTTTTTTAAAGCTTATATATATTAATTAATTAATTATTGTTGTATAATATAATACATGTTTTTAAGCCATAAAAGCCTCATGAACGAGATGGGGGAACATTAAATGACGTGCTTCCGTGGCGGTAGAGGGGATCACAGAACAAATAACCCCCACAACATTGATAAACAAAGCAGATATTAATCAAACGTCTTATTAATATTTACACTTTTGAGCCAAAATATTGTCTCATTTTACTGTTTAATGACGTCACACTGACAACATAATTAAACATTTAAATTTCAAATCTCTTTTTTTACAGTTTTGTCGTTTCCTTTTAATCTATCTCCATGAGTTTTAAAGTTAAATTCTTGTACAAGGTTCAGAATATTGAATTAATTACCATTCAAAAGTTCAAAGACATTGTAAATACATAAATTAAGATCCCTGATCCGAGACGATCACAAGAAGCGACTAATTCTTAAACGACAAGCTTCTCAATTACATTGATTTACCAAATTGAGTGTTATCTTGCGTTCAATTTGTGAAATTAAACTCCGATCTAAAGTGTTTACATTATGACCCATCATAATTTGCAGCCACCATATTCTTTATTTACTATAAAATAAGGATTAAATTTGGGTGTGATATTTTAATAGGTAATATGGCCTCATATATTTACTTTTCGTTTAGGTTTATAATTGAATGTGACATATTTATATAGTCTGCGTCAACTGCCAATACAGAATAACTCATTTAATACATTGGGGGATGATTATTTGAAACAGATACACAGAAATAAAGTCTCATTGTTATTAAGTTTCATATAAGTAAAGAACAATAGTATTCAAATACGTTTTATACAAACTCGGATAAAGAAGAGGGGAGTAACAGGTCAATTGCTCTCCCCTGTCCTAGTAAAACTTGGTTATGACCAATATATACTTTCTTAATATATAATAAATAATGTTAATAAATAATGTTAATAATAATGTTAACAAATAATGTCTTAATAAATAATGTTTCATATACCAATAACTATTGGTATATGAAACATTATTTTTATGTTACCTCAGATTTCTAGTTTTTTAGTTTATGGAACGTAATTTCTAGAAGGTATTTTAAATCATATAGCAAATTACCTCTAGTAGTCTAGTAGTCCTTACTCCCACTTCCGAGCATATCATTACATGGTCCGGGGGACATTTCCCCTTTGGACCAAATCCTATATCCGCGCCTACCAACTGACGTGTATTGGGGATTCAATGATAATACCCATTTAGGGATTATATTAAATAATACCATTGTAAAATCACCTAATGTTCGACATATATTTGTTGAAATTGATTTTGTTGATCTATTACAGTGATACAACATGAAATTTCCTCTCAAATGTGCATTTTATTATTCATTAAATAGGTATATATGGTTGTCCACAAAACACAACATGGCTAGCTTATCATGAGAAATATTATAAAAGTTAAAATTATGATTAAAGTACACACCACGTGAAGCAGACCAGGTAAACCTCATAAACATCACTACATGTTCAAGCTGTTGCGTTATTTCTTAAGGAAAATGAACTGTATATATATACAGGTAAGTTAAGATTTTCATATAGGAATCGTTAGTGGCTTGGTTTGATCTTTTACAAATAGGGTAGGGACGATTCTTATAATAATATATAATAATTAAAGCACAATTATTTTTTTTATATTTCTCGTTAATAGAAAATTATCAGGGATAAAAACTATTCTGTGCTTGTACGTCGTACGTACAAGCTATGCCTATATGAATTTTATTATTAAACAAAAATAACAAAATTCTTTAGGACGTTTTTGCAAAATGGGTGTACAAACCAACAGACAGCATTATAAAAATTATTGTTTTGATGTTTGTGTTATGTACTTTTATATTATTATTTTTTTTTGTCTACAAAGAGTTGACTATTTTAAGTAATATACTCCGTTGGTAAAATACTTAATTATTTCACTGTAAACGAATGTATGGTCAAAAAACATAACCTCTTGTGAATTTGAGTGAAGTATCATTTATTTCCATTCATTTATCACATCGATTTAAATTCAAGAGACAGCGCGTCTCAATGCCGCGCTCCAAGGGCGGTAACAGGAAACCGTTATAAATTGAAGCATGGGCCAAGACAGAAGATCGCAGCTTACTTATAACTACGTTTTTTATAATGGCATTTATGATAACGTCTATGTTCTTTATGTTCGCTATGGTTGCATCTTTTGATAAATATATTGCATGTGCATGGGATAGGAAAGCCATAATTAATTATTCGATAAGTCTAAAATGTTGCGTATATTTAGCATACAAAGTATTCCTTTTTTTCGAACTAAATATATATTTTTTTATGATGATGGTGATGATGATTAATTAATATTTATCTACTCGACTATGTTCACGTAATTTAACCAGAGTTTTTGCCCATATAATTTCAAACCCATTTTGTGTTTCTAATCATGAGCTCGAAGCATGGTGTAGTCGCTGCGTCAACTTACAGAGTTATCGGGCATAATTCCAATTAAATTAAGTAAACATAGCCTGGTAAATAAAGCTTAAATATAATCTGAGTAAAAACATTAATATCAACAAGTTTCCAAGTTCAAAATTAAAAAGGATAAATATGAGAGAGGTAAAGCTTATAAATTAGAGCAGAGTTAGTGGAAAAACACTACGACATTGAGAAAAAACCCGGTATTACATACAGCAAATATAAAATAAAAACACAGATATTCTGTATATTTTTGACAACTATTAGAAGCAAGTAATAATGAATAATGCTAAAAGTTATTAGACACGTCACACAGGCCATTATGTTGTCATTTTGTAATCGGCTTATATCATCTGATGGATGTTGCCATTACCAGCGGAAACTCTAGCGGCACTTCATTTGTCTGACGTGCTATAATTTGTATAAAATACCTTTTCGAAAACTTTGTTTTACATTAGCTAGATAATGCTACCCTAGCTTCTTATGACATAGTACACATTAACTTCACTGTAAAAAAATAACTTTTAAATTAAGTCTCAAAGCCTTACATAACTTTATTGTTAATTTCTCTTTTATTTGCTATGGTATGAAATATGGGCTAGCAAAAAATGGAATGAGAAATGAGATGAGAATTCCGAGCAAATGAAACAGTGTACAAAATAAGATAAATATGTTAAGGTGACATTGTACAACATAACTTTATAACTATAATTTACTTAGTGTAAAAAAAACAAACAGTCATAAATGTTGTAAATTTTCACAGACTCGCCTGAAGCGGCCATACGGCACGGCTTCGACAAGACTCATTAAGCTCAGACGTGATCTGCCAGACCACCAGCAACACTATTCGTGCTAGTCGCTAGAACTATACAATCACCTAGAAACTGATTAAATTTAGAAGTAAGTACCATTAGTAGTTTTTGTTGCAACGGAACACAATTAATATATCTTTCTTATAACAATCGCTTTGGATTAGAAGTAAAATGACTTAGTCTTTTGTTTCAAAAATAAGATCGTTATCAAAACTATAATTAGTAATTAATTAGCCATTTAGTAATTTAGGCATTGATTGTATTCTATTAAATATTAAAACAGTACAAAAACTAAAATTTCAAGTAGTAGAGGTGTAAACTTTTTGTTACGCAGAATATATTATTTCAAATTCAAATTTAAATTGAAAATATCTTTATTCAAGTAGGCATTTACACGCACTTTTGAATCTTTTTGAATTTTATATTCTTTTTTTATATAAAATGCAATATCGTCGTTTTTAAATTTAAACAGTAACAGCTTAATATTCTACGGTTAATATTCTATGATTTCTGTTTTTATAATATACATACATGCAGTCACTGATAAATATATATATTTAATTAGTAGGGGGTGAACTAACATTTTACCTCAAGGTAAATGGTTACCGCATTACCTGTAAACATCAAGTTTGCGTAGAAAGAAAATGCATCTATAGGATGAAGTAGATTAAGAAACAGTGAGGGAAAGAGAAGTTGAATAGACATTCGACTCCTTCACTCACTATACAAAACTCACTAGAATAGTTAAATAAACGATCTTCCGTGAAAAGCTGGTCACATCTAATTCAGATAGTCTAAATGTACGAGTATGCAGTAGCTATATAGAGTCTTATTCTTAGATTTATCTGGGCTCTACCATAATTCTTATTACATATCTTAATTAAATATGAATAAATGCATTAAATGTTGTAAATACATATTACTTCCTCTTGGATTTGCTATTTACTATGTGTGGATGTTTGTGTGTGTGTGTCTAATGTGTATGGACACCACCAATTCATTATAATTAACTTTTTTTATCTTTCTTATTAAATATATAAGTACGAATATTTGGATGTTTGGATGGCTGAATGTTTGTTACTTAATCATGCCAAAACTTTTCAACGGATTTTGATGAAACTGGGCAATATCTTAGCTTTAGAAGAAGTGTTATCTTATTCAAATATATGTATGTTAATAGAAATATAGCGTATTATTCTATTTGTGCTCCCTGCTACAGCCTAAACAACTTAAAGAATTTTGACGGATGACCTCATATCGTCGATATATATCACTAGATACGTCTTGATAGCACAAGTGCACTGGGTATTTAAAAAAAATTAAATGGTGGATTTCGAACGCCATATTGTGAGGTCTATAAATTATGTTTACAAGCAAAGCAAACAGCTAGAAGTAATATAAATATCTTCATTTTAAATGTACCTGTAGTATAAATTAACAGATGATATATCTGCTTAATAAATGGTTTATAATTATGTAACTGATTTCTAAGTTCTAAGAAATCTCTTCTATAAATTTACTTTATTAAGTTAATACATATAAGTATTCGTGTTAATTAAGTCTAACTTTTATAGTTATCCACGCACGTGAGTTTAATCTATATTTACTATTTTATGAATGTTTCAAGAATATACTCTTACAATAACTTGTATTCACATTGATCATTTATCAAACTTATTATTTTTAAAGTTATATTTAAAATATTTTTTAAAAATATATTGGTATTTCAAACATTTCAAATGTTGTTTGTTTGCTTTTGATTTCTAAATTAAAAAAATATTTTAAAAAAATATTTTACCGGATTATATTGCCGTTATTAATGCACGTGGCGCCAGGTGCTCGAGTTAGCATTCTACAATCTCCCACAAACGTTCCGCAATAAAATCTTAAGCCAAAATAATGCTCGCCGCTAACATAAACGCAAAATAACAACTTTGAGACAGGAGAGAGGCCCTTACTATTGTTACATCTTTCTTTCTCACTTATATAATTTCATAAGATTGTAGTATCAACTTAGTTGGTTACCAAGTAGCTTAGGTTTCAAATACTTAACCTTTTTATTTCTCGGAAAGGACATTAAATATGTTTTTAATATTATAATTAACTATTATGACAATGGCAAGAAGGGAAAATATTGAAAAGATACGTGACATCATGAATTTTACAATAACATATTATTATGAACTATGTTAAAATATTCAAATGTTTTAGAAAAATCTTTACTTTTTATTTTCGTAAACGTAATAATTATTTTTAAAAACGATGGTAAGGGTGCTAAGAAAAGTCTTTCCACTCTTGAAGACAAATAGATGCCCTTTTTATTTTCTTATGCAAATAGGAATGGCCGAGTCTCGGTTAATATTTGTTTCTGCTGGGTGCCTAGATACCAGGCTTTATTTGACAGCCCACTATCGCAAAAATCTTGCAATTATTTTCCATAGAATGTTTACTATCTAAAGTATTGTTCTTATAAAAGCATTATCTATCTCTCTATCACTTATAAAAGTCTTTGATTAATCTCCATACCAATTTATAAATTGTCATTTTTTTTATTAATTGCCTAGAGAGTAAAAAAAATATTTCTATCACTCACTTTGATTGCTAACAAAAATAAAATAATCTAATTGTGTCTACGTCGAAACAGATCTTACTTTAGTAAAATACACAAAGACGCGGTTTATTAATTATAAGATTATGTATAAACATATATAAAAATATAATTATATTCAGAAAACTTTCATGTTCTGTTCTGAATTTCAATGAGTGATATGTTTCAGGAATCCTAAGCAGCTCCACTATAATTAACCATGTTAAATAATAATAATAGCCATCTTGTCAATTTACTTCAGATCAAAATTTACATAAGGTTGCAACTTGTAATGTTCTGCTTAAAGAATACACGCTATATACAAAAGAAAATGTAATAATAAGTTCTTATTTAGTATCTGTTTTGGAATTGAAGGAAATTATCATAAACTTAAAAAAATATGGAACAAAATTATATCACATCCGTCCTCATACAGATTATATGGAATGCTAAATTCATCGAAGCGGGTAGCGATAGGGTAATTGGTAGAGCAACGCGTACGGGACGGTTTCTGAGAGGTTGGGCTTACGAATCCTGTCCCTATCAATTTTTCATTCTATATTTATTTTAAATAAAAATAAGCTTAACATGGATGTAATTCCATAAAAATATTTTTAAACTTGTATATGTTTAAGGATATTTTCAAAAGACTACAAGGTGTAAGTTATCGCTCTGTTAAGTTTATTGAATGTACTTAACAATCCAATTTACAAATGTCCTGGAACTACGACCCTGAGCCAGACAACGCTGAAAGCTAGATTCCTAACAATTGCAGTTATTGCATTTAAAACGTCACAATTTACTGTCTTATAACTGTCTTCTGTTCGTTATAAGATATTTTAAAAAAGAAGATCTATTTATTACGCAACCATCTAGCTTTGTGGCTTTTAAATATTAAGATCATATATTATATTATATATTATATATATTCATAGATCTAATTATTCGTAATAAATTGTATTTATTATTTTCATAGACAAAAGTTCATTTACTTCAACTTCAAATTGCACTACAGTTTTTCTTTTGGAGACAAAAACGGTACGGATATTGCTGCATGTTCATATTACACTACATTAAAATATGATATTTATTATCAACATATTATATTGAATAAATATATATTCCTGCTTGAAGAGTAAATGTTAACATAACAAGTCCTGTATATACTATTTGAATGACTAGTAATGATTATTTACACATATACACGTACATATGTATGTATGCGTAAATAGTTTACACTAGTCGGTCTATAATATTATTTAAATTATTAGCAATGATGTGTATACACATATATATTTATTTATAAGATAATATTATATAAATTGACGGTACACAGAGGTCGTGACCGCACATGTCGATCGTTTTATTTTATTCAAAAACAATATTCCAGTAGAACAATTTTATTCCCCAAACATGCGTGCTCGTATTATTATTTCTGTAATATATAATTTCATCCCTTAGAACTACCTAACTGGTACTGACATTTATAAGGTATATGAATACATAATGAATAATAACATTTTGTGGTGAGTTTAGTAATACTTATATAGAGCTCCTTACCTTGTTTTCATTATCTTAATTTAACAATAATCTACATATTGAGTATGTTATCTAAAACTCTATATCTTTATATACATTGTAAGTGAAGTATATGGACCATATTCATATGGCATGAACGGATAATCCCATAAATAACGTTGAGCCGGTGAATGGGTCCGGCTTCCATATGAAACTTAACTTATACCTTTGTAATTAATCGCTTAAAGTTGTAATAAGTTCTTTCATATGAGAAATGGCTTTTATTATTTTAAAAATCAGACAGATATAGATGTATTTTTTATAATTTGTAACTTGTAAGCCCCTAAACATTCTTTTAATTTTTTTATTGCTTCATCTTTGTCATATGTCTTTATTCGTGTGTTATATTGTTATTTATTTGTTTTATATTTGTTATATTTTATTGGGAATTACTTTACTATTGTTTGTTATTGTACAGAATATATTGTAATAATAAGTTCATTCAGTGCAATTATTGTTATCTAACAATAATTGAACTTTCAAATGCAACATAATGTTTTGGTAGTTCCAAAGTTTAGTACTTTTTATCAAACAAAAATCTTTTTAGCCTTATAATATACCAGCCCTATAATATTTTTTACTGCTATTTTGGTTAACGAGAGTATCAATAATATCTTACACACGGTAACCACAAAAATATGAAGTAGGGTGGTAAAGAAAAATATTTTTTTTTGCATAAACTCTGTAAATAAATATCAAACATTAGAACCTAACCTATTTAGAAACTAAGCTTCAATTTTTGTCTTATAATACCGTAAGTATAATATAATTGACGATAATATACAAAGATGGGCACCGCATGTAAGCCGACGTGTAGCTCTGAGCTACGGGAATGTTCCGTGGCCTACGACGCGGCTACGATATTTGCCCTACATGCAGCTACGAAACTATTGAGAACCGTTTCTAACTAGTTGTGATAGAACTTAAAATAAGTGTTTTTTTACACGGAACAGCTTTTTTTTTCTTCTGATTTAATCTGGTTTGGTTTTGAATATAACTTCTAACAATTACTCTTCATATATTGCAACATTTATATTATTTATAACCATTATAGTATATGTAATGTTTGACATATGAGAACACTAACAACAATGTAAAAGCATTATTCCTATTAAATAGTTCATTAAATCTATAGTTTCGTAGAGCCTTGTTATCAAACACAAACTTTGTTATGCATAGAATGTTGGAAATGAAAGCTCCAAGTTGTATTGGCTAAATTAACTAGAAATACCTCGAATGCATTTGAATTCGATGTAACCTGTGAATTACTATATTATTCATTTTCTCAATGCAATAATGCATTGAAGTATTAATAACAGTGTATACCTACATACCTTTATTTAGGTTTTGATAGTATTTCACTTTTTCCTTCAACGTTTTTGATGTCACTGAAGCGTCTAAAACTCACTTGGAGCAACAGAATAGGCAATAATCCTTGTTGCCAAATGTGATCCTTATTTTTGTATTGCTATAAATTAGTGTAGCTTTCATATTTGAAGTGATCAGTATTCGATGAATATTTTATATTAAACTGTGGATACTTAATTTAACTACATTTAACACGGTTAGGTCGTTGTAGCCTAGTTGAGGAATATAATTGAGATATTATATTAGAACAAAGACGATGAACGAATATGACTGTATTAAAATTTAAATCCCATGAGAATCAAGAAGCTGCAATGACTTTGTTGTAATAAAATATCTCTTTACTTTGTATGTTTCAAAGTTTTATCACATCTCATAAAATGTTTTTTGTACATTTTCCAATATAGTATTAGTGTCTCGAAATATTGAAATTGATGCAACAAATCCTCAGCGAAATTTAAAAGAAGTTTTTGTTATTTTCGACAAGGAAACCCATAATTGTAAATTACCAATTGGTTGTTAAAGTTATATATGCAATTAATGTCAATTTCAATAATAAATGTTCGTAATAGAGCAAGTAGTTAATGTTAATATAAAGTCCGGCCTCGATGCCCTATTGATTTCCCATTGTGGCTCGAATATTGTAATGAAACTACGCATCACTACCAATCAATAGTTCAATAATTCATTGTTTTAACAGAATATTATTACTCTACTAGATATACATTTTTATGTATTATAATCCTTTTTTAATAAACATAAATTGAAAGAAAATAAAAGACTGGATTCGAACTTTTAATAATAAAAAAATATAATGTTAAGTAATCTTTATATGAATAAACATCAGTAAAAATAATGCGCAGATCCTTATTTGTGAAAATTAGATAAGAACTTAGGCCGGCAGAAATTAACAATAAAAACCATAATTTTTGTTTGTTCCAGTTAATATAAATTCATATGAAATCTTGTAAGTGATTATAACAATATAGTAATATATCGAACTCGTACAATAATACATATTATTGCATTATCAGTGGAAAACAGATTTTATGATGAGTCGACATCCAGAAAATTGAATAATTTTTAATTGAACTTCGAGTCGTCGCCGCCGGGAGCCGACAGACAATTTAGATGAACTGCGATAAAATGACATCAGAGTCGAAATACTTAGTGGAAAACTTTCACAATCTATTTCGAATTAAACGTTACCTGCTATTTGGTCAAGGAATAACATTTTTTGGCTTCATTCCAACTTTTGTCTATTAATCTAAACTTTAAAGGGAACCATATATTTGGTATCTTAACATGAACTGATATATTCGTTATATAATCGATTTAACTCTTTCATTTTTATATGATACGCTGCTCAATAGCCGGTCACCTGACATTTGATGGATTACTCTGGATCCGATAATGACAGTGTTGGATCACTATTGGATCACTGGGCTATAGAAATATTTTAATGGCATTTAGGTAATTAATCACATTTTATATAGTGCATTTAGACATTCACCTTTTTGATGATATCAAACAAAAGTTGATTTATAAATACGGCTACTAATTATTAGATTTATAATTTGTTGTCATCTGTTGTGCTCTCAAATACTACAGTTGACTTACTATGAATCTGTGAATTTTCCTTCTCTTACTTCGTGTATTATAGAAGTCATTACTTGATTCAATTTCGACGAATCGTAGTCTGTCAATAGAGTTATTATACATAGAGTCGGAGTGTCGTAGACACAGGCCTGTGAGGGCGAATGTCTAACAAATAATAAAAGACGGAAGATGAGAGATCCATATTTATCCTTATCTAATCACACATATAAGAGAGAGACAAATAAGTAGCCTCATTTGATTTCTAATTTTTTTCGATGGACACACTTAAGACTAGCTCCCTAACGTATAATTCCTCTATGTAAAAGTACTACATGACTTTGTCACTTAACACTGTGAAATAGGTGTGGAATAAAACTTCCTACGCTGCATGAAAGAAAGCGAGACATCATATAAAAAATCAAATTAAAGATACGTAAATTACTAAGTTTCAAAGTCATCAATAAGAAGACTCGAAGACGATAAATTAATTTAAATTACCTTGTACTTGCGCGCAGATGCGTTTCATGGCTTTGTTTATCTTAAATCATTGTACAAGGCTTTTAATCAAACTGTCATTATTGTGATAATGGACAATAACCCTTATATCATTCGACCTAAATTATATAATATCGTGAACGTAATATACTACGCCATCCCTCTCTTACTGTTTAGTAAAAGTTGGCCGTTCGCTTTTGGTAGTGACCGCTGCTTTCTTGTGTACTAAAAAGGTCGGAGATAGAGATAGAGATATGTTATATAAAAAACAAATGCATGTAAAATCTAACTGAACCGTCTGACTTCGTTGGGTTGGTATTTTTCACATTCTAGCGTGAATTTAATAGATATAAATGAAATTGAAAACTTATATATCAATTTTAATAGATATACCTCTGAAAAGATAAATAGTTGAAACACAAAATACTTTAAGTATTGACATAACAAGGGTTATTGTTAAAGATGAGTTAATAGTTTGGGAACTTATAAGTAAGTATATATATATATTAAAAATATTTTTTTAAACATTTATAATTTACGTTCAAATTTCTCTTAATGCTATCAACAAAACTGACACACTTTTTGTTTTGCACATTCATTTGAAATGACAGTTTATGTTATAGAGTTCGTGCAAACATTTCTTCAAGTTGAGGTTTAATACTGAAAATATCAATATAAGTTACAGAGGTTGTATATTTAATTAATAGAGGTTTTAATATCAGAGGCTTAGGCAGAGGCTTAAACAAACTTTTATACCCCATAAGCCTTGATAGTAGCAGCGAACGATTTTATAAGAATAGATTAATGTATGAAACTAATTAAAAAACTATAATAGTTTCAAATTAATATTATGATGTTCTAGTCTATATTCTATATGCAATGATTCAGCGCCGTATGAAGGGTCTCTGAGTATGCTATTTCACACCGGCCGCGCGCTCAACCGCCGTGTTATTGCGTCTAAGTTTTCTATAAGATATTATGACGAAGCCATTTCACGTGTAATGTGTTTTTGTGAACATTAAATTTGACATTTTTGGGTATATTATTATAGAGAATGTTTCTTTGTGCGAAAAAGTTTTTGACCCTAATGACATTAATGGGTTTTAATTTTACTATCAGAATCACATAAATGTACTAAGGTTAATCCAAATTAGAACTGTTAAATAAGTACACCTGCAACTTAATTATGTTTTTTTTAAGTCGAAAGAAAAAATTAAGAATACAAAGTAATATACTATAAAATACCAATTCATTATTAAAATACGACTATTTATTCAAAATGTTTGTGTAAATTCAAAAAAAAACTTAATAAATTACTCTTTAATCCGGTGTTTGTTTTGTTAGTAATATTTTGTATTTGAAAAATCAATTAATATACTAAGTAAATGTAATAAAATGAAGTATTATGTCACACGAAATTCAGAGCCTAATGGACGGTCTTGCTGACTAGAGACATTAAAAAGGCGTATATATTCTATACAACAATCTGGTACCGAGGTCCCTCACCTGCAAGGATTTGAACTGCTTACATCTAGTATTTAACTTTTTTGCCACTGCTGGATTAAGTATATTTTAGCAAAAAAGGTAATTATTTTCCTATTAATACCACCATCATTAAAACCAATCATCACATCTTTTTATTTTAAATAATATCATGAACAGAAATGTCTTTTTCCAGCTCAATATTTTCAATTTAATTTATTTCTGAAATTCTATTTTATTTTTAGTACCTTTCTTTTAAAGTAACAATCATATAACGTACGATAAACAGTATATAACTTTGTCGCTAGTTTCATGGCCGTCGCTGCGCTGCCGGGGTGGTTTCAGTCCGCTCACGTACAAAGTACGTCGTCCCTTATATTTTTATTGACCGACTCAGCTTGAGTAAATGGCCGTTGTTAGAAAACACGCTTTAATACCTAACATTCAAGTTGAAATGTTATTGGGCGTATTTCATGCGGTAGTGAAGACTGATTGTATTCCATAACAGTCTTTAATTAAGAGGTATTTTCTTCTAGTTGCCATTACGTATGAACGAATTTGAATTAGTTTTTTTTTTTCTCTTTACAGTAGATATTAACCGCCCTTTGATCGAGTGGTAAGGGCAGACGCCTAACGTATAGCGACGCAATGGGGCTCGGATTCGATTCCCGGCAGGGATAAGCATGTATGTGCATAGATGTCTGTATTTCTGTGTTTGGTCGTTTATTAAATATATTCTTAAAATTTATAATGTGTATTTCTATGTAGTTGTATCGTTGTCTAACACCCTTACCACAAACAAAAAATTTGCTTACTTAGAGTAACCCCTAACGATCTACCGATCAATGTGTGTAATTTGTCCTGTATTATTATACTTTTTTGTCTCTTCACATTGTCAGGAAACTTTATTTTAATGCCAATTCACGAATCTTTAAGAGCAACTGTGAGATATTTTTTATTGCACTTCAAATAACAACTAAAATAATACAAGAATAATAACAATAATGAACTTAATAAAAAGACAAGTAAATTATATAAATAAGTACAAAAGATTTATAAAATATTTCTATCTACAATCTTATTGCCATCAAATCCCAAAGTCTATTTTTCAGATGAAAGATACATTTTATGATAAGCCGAATTGGATTATTCTAAAAGGGCCGGTATTTGAATAGATGTGATCAAAGTGTAATACGCCCTGTTGAGGGTTCATTAAAAATACCTCAATTCATTTATTGTATAAAGCATTTAATTATCTTACTAAGTTATATCTTCCAATGTAAAATGAATAGCAACTATGAGTGTTCTCAACATAATAACAAAACTGTATCTCGAATACAGTTAGTCATACTATTGTACTCATAAAAGGTTTAATTTAATTTTGACAATAATGTGATGAAAATATAATAAAACTACTTGATAGATTATAGATACATTATAAATAATTGATCTTAAATAAATTGATCATAAATAAATTAATTTCATCTGAACATGATTGATTTGATACATACCATTTATAATATTAAACATTAATTTTACATATATAAAAAAAATGTTTTATACAATATAAATCATGGAAGACGCTCAGTTTACCACTAAATGCTCGACCACTTAAAGAATGATAGCCTCGCCTCAATGGTCTTTTACTCATCACTGAGCCCTATTTACTATACTTGTAGTTCCCTCGAATAAATAAACATAAATATAAATATATTTACATTCTGCTTGGTAACAGAATAAACAGAATCTTATTTAAAGAGGATAAAGTTGACTGACAAGTTCTAATGAAAATCTCTAGAACCTAATTAAGTAACTAGTTTGTTGTTAAACATCGCTTTGAGTAACCAAATGAAACTAGCAGAAGTCTTCTTCATTTTATATGTAAACTGTGTATCTTTAAAGAAGTTTCAGGGAAATCATTTGTACTTAAAATATTATAATACGGCTTATAGACAAAATAAATGACATAGGTAATATCTAAATCATATCATATTATAACAATCAAACTTCAAATAGGTTTCAAAATCACAGACAAGGAACCAAACAAAATGTTCTTTAAAACTGCACATAACTTTTCTCATTTACTGATATCCTTTGGTAAGCCATGAGCAATAGCGTCGGGTTCCGATTCCAAGTAGCAATTTATAACGACCTGCACCCCCCGGGGATCTCACTCGCAGAGAAATGAATATCACATAGATTCTTTTGCAAATTTTATATTTTACATGTAAAATGTTATCTCAAAGTGACAGGCTAAAGATATACGTTTTAATTTCTCGTGAAGATGGTTGGTTTGGAATTGACAGGTTCCAAATTCGAACCTTTGACAGAATATCTTAAAATTAATACTTTTATAACTCCGGGTCTCACAAAAAAAAACCTAAAGGAAGTCTGACTATTTTGGTGAAAGTATGTAAAATAAATGTCCGATAATTAATAGATAATCTTGAAATATCTTATAGTATGAACGTTCCGAAAAAAAATAACACTTTTGTTTAACACTGCGACCAGAAATGAATGAATTTATTCAGTTTGTTGTTATTTTTATATTAAATAGTAATCATGGTGATAGATAGACAGCCAATAGCCTTAAAAATATTTTTAAAATATTTTTTTTAAGAATAGTTTAAACTATTTGGACATAAAAAAACGACAATACGTTCTACTGTAAGTCTTTTCAATCCTATTCTTAATGACCTGACGTTCTGTATCTATTTATGACCCTCAAAACCCTAATACTTCTAGAGTATTAGTTTGTTAAGTGCCGCCACCTTTCATAGTTAACTATAAGAGCCAGCCCAGCTGAGCCCAACTGTGGGCCATACCTATTCTGATACATATACTTTTACTAATATTTATTATTCCTATAAGTATATTTTATATAATTAGATAGATCATAACTACTCACCTGCGAGTACTCCAATATATCCTTTACAGAACTAACTGGTTATTTATCTTTTAAAGATCATACCTAACTTTATAACAAAATCAGTAACTTAAAAAAACTTTCTGACTCAAAAATTACTTCCATATACAACTTCAATCCCATTGAAGTTCTGAAAAATCGTATTTAGCAGGTAAAATACATAATTTAAGTTGTAAAAAATCAGTTCTGTCTAAATTTCATATTATAATTTTAGGATTTCCAGCTCAGCGATGGACAGGAATACATTCATAAGTATAAATTATTTTAATTATGAAAATTAATTGTTCTCTTTATAATGAGGGATATTATAAATTCAAGAAAATATAATGAAAATAAGATCAATCTTCCGCAGCAATTACCATAAGATTCAAACGAAGCTTGAAAAATGTCGTAATAAATTCTACTTTGTAGTGTTAAGTTCCGTTTCTTCCAAGACCAGAAGCAATAAAACGTCATCTCCAACAGATGCAAATATTCTTTAAATAGTTCTTACATTTTTTAAATGGATTTTTATTATAATAATTTATGTTGCCGTCTCTTTAAAAAAAAAACAAACAACGATGAAAATGTTAATAGGTATTTTTTATTTCAAACTCAATATCTGCGAAAAAAAATATTCTAATAAATTTTACTTTATTTATTGTTACGTGCCGAGAATTCCTACCTAATACTAATTTATCAAACAGATCCAATATCTTCTCGGTTCATTTCATCCGTCTTGTAATAGTATAATGGACGTCAACGTGAAGGTTTACAATATTAAGGGTTGATTTCAAGGTCTTTTTCTTATATTCTGCGGTGTACGGTACATATTACATTTTAAAATCTTTGACACTAAAAATTGTGCATTCTGCACATATAACTTAATTTACCTGCGCAGTAAATGTTCAAAATGGTTGAAATATAATTACACAAAAAATCTGTATTCGTTTATCATATTAATTAACAAATCAAAACCACTGTCTAACACTCTACGTGTATAACCGAAAGTTTAACGTAACAATTGTATCGTTCACCCATAACCACAGTAGACTTTGTATATAGTTTTGCGGACTGTGACCTCATCATGACGGACCGAGGTTCTTCAGATCATTACCCTCTCATTTGTATTATACACCCCAGTTGCCATGTACCCGACTCTATTATGTATGTCAATTGTTATTAACAACGATTGTTATATTCAAAAATATATTAAAATGGTTTCTCTCATATGTAATATATTATGGTTTTGTAAATTTTGAACCCAAATTAAATTAATTAAATTACTTTAATATTTTTTAAATCTTATATTACTGTAAATTCGAATAGTATATTCCAATGTTTTCCAATTTACATTCAAATGCTATGATATTTATACACTTAATACAAACCCCGAGAATTAAATGAAACCGCTCGTGTGATTGTAATATTGGTAAAGTGGCGGTCATCCGTATGTTTTGGCAATTAACATGTGGAGTTCCACTTATTTATTACTTTTTCATAAATTAAATATATTATAACATGTATGTGAACTTTTGTTATTGTCACTATTTTAATAATAACTTAAACCTTATGTTAGTTTGTTTTACTAGAGTTTCAAATATTAGGTACCTCGTAAAAATTCACAAATTATAACATTAGTGTCCAAACTCTTATCTGATCTGATCTCTTTAGAAACTCTGATCACGTTTCAAATATTTCTTTATGAATGTATTTCTTCAAATACACCTTCAAATCTTACATTACTGAATAAATTTAATTTGTGTAAGTTCTAAGTAATCTCATAAAATGTTTGGAAATGCGACGCCGAGTACGTAACAGAACCAGACAAAACATATTAATAAAGCACATACCTGAATATAGAGAAATTTTCAGATCAATAAGCTACTGGACATTATCAGATCTACCCTAAAAGTGGCTTCCATATTTAGATGCAAGTATGATTAAATAAAAGTAAGACATACCCAATACACAAGATATGTTTTGATAATAACAAAGATTACTCAAAAATAGACACGACACAATCTACATACTTCCTACATCCCTTTTTTGTAAAAAACTTTTAAATTCATTTGTTTTTTTCAACGCCCCTTAAAGTTGGTCCGAATGGTTAGGAACGACTATCGTGTAAAGTGGCTGAGACTGCGTAGAGTTCGTTTAGCATTTTTAAGCGCCCGCTTTTGGCTGGTGTCCGCTTTGGCCACCTTTACCCTACTTGAAACGTAGCAATTACTTTATATATTTTGTGTAAAGGTTTAGCCTCTTACTATTTTGAGGCAATATAATAAGCCATCCATATATTTCAAGACGTTCGAAGTGATACTTAAAATTTGGCTCTTACTATTTCCAGGCAATATAATAAAATATCGATATATTTTAAGAGGTCTGAAGTGATACTTAAAAACCGGCCAAGTGCGAGTCGGACTCGCGCACGAAGGGTTCCGTAGTATCATCTATAATAGAAAATCACGTTTGTTGTATGGGGACCCACAATATATTATATATACTTTTTAAAATTTTTAGTATTTGTTGATAACAACAACCGCTATAAAGCGGAAACGGAAATACATAATTTGTGAAAATTTCAGCTTTCTAGCTATAACTGTTTATGAGATACAGCCTGGAGACAGACAGACAGACGGACAGACAGCGGAGTCTTAGTAATAGGGTTCCGTTTTACCCTTTGGGTACGGAACCCTAAAAAGCGTATAAAACAATTGATATAACAAGTTCTCTGTTTTGTGATGATTGATTGATGATTCGGTCGTTTTTTCTCAGAATTGTTACAAACACGTTTAGGTGGTGGTAGTCTTGAAAATGAAATAAATATACAGAACTTATTTTTATTACTATTACTTAACTAAAATATTTTTTAACCTTGTGTTATTTGCTTATATTACAATATAACTATAATTATTTACACAAAAAAGTAAATTACAAGTAGCAATTGCTTTTAATTTGTAGATTATATAATAATAGTCGTTTCCTTTTATCAGTGTTATAAGATAATGTAAGTTTTAAAAGTAGTATATAAAATATAATTTAACATAAGAAGTCATTATAATATTAGCAGCTCTTTTACGTCAGTACGTATAGAAAATTCTTAATTATTATAAATAGTAGCTACGGTAAATAATTACCCATACAAATTATTTAATTTCTTACTTAGATATTTTCTTAAAAAGCTTTCACAAAATTGGTTTAAAAAGATTTCTATACTTTTATAATTTTGAGTATCTGGTAAAGTATTATATATTTTAACATCATAATATTAGGTAGATAAATACTTAAAACTCTGTCTGCACTGATTTGCTAATTATTGTTTGTTGGCTGAGAGCGTGTAAGAGTATTAGGCATACAAAGAGCTGGACGGAAAAAGTTTCGTCTCAGTGGATGTAAAGATTGCAAAGACGAAGGAAATTTTCCGTCACGAGTTACGAATAAGTCTATGTTCGGTAACGAACCCCTATTTATTAGTTTGTGGACGTGCGGTCCCGCTTAAAGCGACTTCACTATCATTACCTTATATTGTTGACCTAGAAAAGGCATACCTACGTATGTACCTACATACTAGGTCGTATCCCTGGGTTGTTTTTTTGGTAGGATCTGAGAGAAAAGAGATGGTCTAGAAAGAATAAAAACATTGTACATTTTTTATAGGTGGAAACTACTACTCATAATTCGTTTGAGCCTCGTTGACTTGTGAGTTAAATATCAGGGAAAGCTTGCACCAGGCTTGGAGACTTCATTTATTTCTTATAACAAATTCTTTTCAAACGTTGATATCTTCGATACTAGCAAACAACAATTTAGAAAGAGTATTATTAATTTATTAATAAATAGTCACCAGTAGTAGTACTTATTCTAATTGCTATAAATAACTTGGACATTTTTTTTTCTCCTTTTCCGTTAATTTTTTCTTCTGGTATTTACTTTTGTATGCATGTTATGTTAAGATTATAGTTTTGTAATAGTGGTCATTCTATTAAATTTATGTTTATCTTAAGTTCACTTTCATTATAAGTGTTATTTACCTTCTTAGTCTACCTGGAAAGACCTATAACACATACGGCTACACAAACGTATTAATAGTATGTAAGCTGTCTTATATGTAACTGTTGGTCTTTTAAATAAATAAATAAATAACAATTGATAGCTTAACGGCGGAAATTTAAGACTAAGCTCTTTGGTAGACGACATTTTACTTGTTAGAGTTGTGACACCACCGAGACTTTGAAACGGGAAGGAGAATGATAATAACATGTGTTTCTCAATAGGACTTTAATATTTAACAACAACCGCCTCTTTTAATGGAGGTATAAATTAAGGGCTTTCTGGATTCTAAAAATAAGAAAGGTATAGCATAGACTTATCACATGCATTTATTGTCACTATTTATTTACTAAATAAACTAAATCTATAATCTATTATAATAATGTTCAAATCTTTTAGCTATGAGCATCACTTGCGTATACATAAATTTGTTATTTATATTTCATTTATCCAGTGTTTATAATACTAAAATAACGATAATAATATTGATGTAAAAATTGTATTACCAACAAATATTACTCTAAAGTTGAAATTTTACTTTGATATATATTGAAAATCATTTAAAAATGTTATTAATAAACTCGCTATTAGTAAAGCCACGCCTAACGTCCCGGGCCTCGGCAAGAAGAGCTTTCGCCCCGGGATTTTGGTTATTGAAAAAGTTAACAGCGCTTCTGAATTAATGCGAGAAACATAAAATATATCTTATTATATTTTTTATATTACCTTAGGTGGAGTTTATATTTGAATTAAAAAACTTTTTAAACATATTTAATTGCAAATGAGTAAGATACTTTAACAGTAATACGGATTACGGTTCCGTACAGTAAGGATGCGGTTATTAAATAAAAATACTTACATTTCTCTATTTTAAACTTGTATTGCATAGTATACAACTTAGCCAATACACACGTAACAAAATATAATACACGTTCACATGCATATGAATTTAAATATTAGTTAAGTAATCTATACTAATATTATAAAGCTGAAGAGTTTGTTTGTTTGAACGCACTAATCTCTGGGACTACTGGCCCGAATTGAAAAATTCTTTTTGTGTTGAATAGTCCGTTTATTGGGGAAGGACATAGGGTATATATCATCTCGCTGTGACTAATAGAAGTTAAGCAGCAATGAAAAATGCTGCAAATTTAATATAATCTAATAGGTTCTGACTGACTTAGTTATAGCATACAGTCTAAACCGCAGGTCGTAGAGCTAGTAACATTGGAGGATACATTTGTTTTTCTACGTAGTGGTGTACTAAGAAAAGATTTTTAAATTCCACCCTTAAGGGTTTTAAATATCAATTTTGTATGGAACTCGGCGGCAACACTAAAAACCACGCGAACGAAGTCGCGAGCGACCCCTAGTAATAAATAAATTATTAATTATTTATTTAAATTTTGTGCATACCAGCATCTATGACAACACCCGCACATGCCAATCAAGTACCGAATATAGTCGTTGATAGCCACCGCAGAAGACATACAACTCTTCACTTCCAGCTTGCCGCCCGATTCTTGAGTACTTCGGGTTCGTGACGGGAATGTCCCACTTAAATGTCATGTAAAATTATTATCGCGAGTATTATAGGACGTCTGTGGAATATACCTGTTTGTGTAAACTATTTGCCGTTACATGCTTTTAACATTATTAATTATCTTTCCACACCAGTGTAAGTTGCAGGTTGGAAACGCAAGTTTTAAATTAGCAGAAGATCTCAGTTTATGGTCATTAATGCCGGCATGATATTTAAAACACTCTTTCAAAAAAGCGAGCGTCAATGAGTTAATAAGGATATTTGAGAGCAGTGCAAGAATTTGCAAGTTTTTTCGTGATTTCACAATATCATATTACCAAATTTACGTAAACCAAATATAAACCTATTTGTTTAATATTGAAGACGTTCAAGCTTGCACAAGAACGTCTTTAATGAAACACTATTACCATGAGAGTCCAGCAATGTCAATGTCAGCAATAAGTGGATTAGTCTGATTCTATCTATCTAATCCAGCTTTGGTTGTAATAGGAAGAAAGTTTTGGAGTCACTTAAGCGAATAAACAGAAGAAAAACCTTATGACTAATATCGATAACATGAGGTGACCAGGAAAATCGTTTTATCTACAGTGATGTATATATCTCAAACAGTAGACGATAAAAGTATAGTTCTATCAAATATGATTGATATATTCTTTTCATGGTATGAGCAAATTAAATTTTTATTTCTTTATTATTATCTTAACTTCACTCGAATCAAAGCAAAACGGATCCGACGGGGAAACAACTAATATAAATACCTAAACAATAAAACCAATTAATTACTCTTTACGGGCGTATATCAACGTAAAGCTGAAACAATATTTTTACGCAGTATACATTTTTCAAATTCAATGAAAAAGATTCATAAACTCGAGTTTGTTTGCTTATATGATGGATATTGCTTCAAAGATAATCGATAATTTGACTCCAATGTCGTATCTAAATTTGAAAGTGGAGCCACGACGTAAAGGGCAACAGGGCAAAACAAGCATGCTCACTTTGCCCTCGGGATTATGCTGGCTATGCCTTCTGTTGATTGCTTTGAAATGGCGCTACTTAATTATTTTCTTTAAATAATTATTTTCTACAATAATTATAATAATATCATATGTAGATCCTTCTAAAGGACCAATAGAATGGTTGTAAAATGTGGGCCCATGATAAATACAAATCATACTTCGGAGTTGGGGCATTTTTTTGTTATTCTTTTTCTTGATTCTTTGTGTCAAAGGAGGAAAATTTATTTAGTTTCTGATTATGACTTTATATATATTCAATTTATATAAATTCAATTTCCTTTGTTTAATTTTAAGTTTAACATTAGTTTTTTTTTAATAAATATTAATCTACAAGATTGTTTCAAAATTCAGATTTTATTGTTTATTTTATTTTCATTAATTGCTAAATTTATAAAAATAAGACTAATATTACTGACAACAACTAAGTAATTATAAATGTTGATTTTAGATAAAATTTACCTACCTATCTTTCTGATGCTTTTATAAAAAATATTTTTTCTTGTCTGTTATTATTTACATAAGCCCATTTTTAATATCATATAATATTAAACATAGACGCATACTCGCTTTGCCCTTATGCTCATGCCGCTTTAGGCCAGCCTTAGGGCTAAGTGAGCATTCGTTGGGATTTCATATTTTGGATCTTAGCTAAATATTCTTGACACATATGCCGCCCCGTTGTTCGAGTGGTTAGCGCAGACGCCTAACGTGTCACGGCGCAATGGGAGACAGGCATTTATGTGATGAGCATAGATGTTTGTGTTTCTGGGTTTGGTCGTTTATTAAATATATTCTCAGTATTTATATGTGTATTTCTATGTATTTGTATCTTTGTCTAACGCCCTTAACTCAAGCAAATAATTTGCTTAGGGGTTAGATCAATGTGTGTAATTTGTCCTGATATTATTATTATTATGATATTATTACATACAAAAAATGAATGTATTGGGTATTGAACTAGTTTGTTGTGATCTATAAGTACACACGTTATTGCTTCGGTTTACATAAAGGCATATTCTTTTTTTTTAGCAACACAAAACACTGATTCTGAAAATTACTGCATTTTTATGCAATTTTAGGTGTGTTTTGTTAAGTCAACATATACAATTATTTTCACCCCGGAAAGTTTACACTTTTTACAGGTAAACAAAAATTATTGAACTAAAATTACAGTACAACTTAAACTATAATTTACTAAAATGATTGATGGATTATAATTGTAGTCGATAAGGGAAGACGAAAGAATAAAACAAGAATTTACAAACTTATCCACGAAGTCTAATATAAAATAAAGTTAAGAGCAACTTTAAGAACAAAAACGACATCAATATTTCTTTACAAATTCCTTTACAGTCCCTGAATGATTAATCGATTTAATAATTATTAACGAATAACTCGTACAATCTGAATAGCTTCATAATCTGAATAGCTTGATATATTTTTAGTAAATAACTTTCGACTCCTAATTGCTATCGAGTGCAATAAAGTACCCATGAGAGTTATGGATGAGTTATTTATACAAGCGTCCGTCGAGATGTAGCCACCTACAAGTACAAATACCTACCTATCTACCTGAATTAAATACTCAAAGTGCGTACTATTATAATCTAAATAAACGTTAACATTTCAAGTCTTAAAATAAAAATTCACACTTAAACGTATAGCTATAATGAATTCAGTGATAGGCCCATAAAAGCCGAAATAAATCATAACAAAAACATTATGTTTTCATTTCGGCGGCGCGGCGGCCCGCTGCATGTTATGGCGAACTTTTTTTACGACCAGTTCTATTCCGCAAAAAGACATTTGAAATGTTTTTATTATTAACCGTTATTTCGTACAAGATCCTAAATTGGTTGTTGTGCTCGTAATATATTTATAATAATAATATAATAATAATATCAGGACAAATTACACACATTGATCTAACCCCTAAGTAAGCAAATTATTTGCTTGTTTTAAGGGTGTTATACAACGATACAAATACTTAGAAATACACAGACCAAACCCAGAAACACAGACATCTATGCTCATCACATAAATGCCTGTCTCCCATTGCGCCGTGACACGTTAGGCGTCTGCGCTAACCACTCGAACAACGGGGCGGTGAATAAAAGTAATAAAATGTATTATTTTATTACTCAGGGCAATTATACTTTATCAAATTATACTTAAGAAAATTTATTATCCACAATTTTATTATAGTTTGATTAATAGTGTGTGTGAAAATAACAAATTGGTTAAATAATAAAATAAAATAAATAGGTAAACGAACATCAATAACGTCGCAGATATTATAATTTTTCACAAGTATATAAGCAACATATTATAATACGACAGTTTTTATACTCATAAAAACATAATAACGATTTAAGTATTTATAATTTTCAAACCTACCTATCTAATAATAAAAATAAATGTACCTATATATAGGGGATATCAAATTGATTTTTCCACGTCAATATAAAAGTACAAGAATATACATATGTGTAGGAAAATAATTATGTGTATTTAATAGTCAAACCGGGTAACTAGGTACTTTTATAACTAATGCATTGGGTCTTTAAAAACTCATTAGGCAAAAAATAAAGGTTCGCTATATAAATGGTAGACTAGGTATGTTGCTAGCTGTCCTTAATTATTTATGTGCAAATGCAATCTTAGACCTTTAGTTTCAAGTATGTGGATAGATAAATAAAATATTTGATTCGCGTGACATGATAAATGATGAACTAGTAATGAATATGCTTGTTGAGATTGTAGTGCGTTAATGTTTTGGTGTATTTTATTTTTATTTTTCTATGAGTACTGCGGTTCAGTAAATTTTTAGTTTAGGTTTAATTTTTATCTTTTTTTTTGTTTCATTTTATCAACATTTCATTTCCTTTTAATTTATTTATATATAGACACTTTATAAATACCTAAAAATATTAATGTTATATCTTGCTTATACTTGTTTGTTATAATAGAAAAAGCAAAAAGCACACAAATAATATTAAAAATAAGTAAAGGGTAGCCTATAAAATATCTTGTTGTAACTACTACAACATTTTTTTGTTGTTATCTTATGACAAGTAAACGCTACCTGCAGTTTGCCAGTATACTGGTATGTATTTCGGAACACGGCCACCAGCTGTCAACGTCGATCAGCCAACTGTCAAAACTAAAAACTAGTAATTATTATTATCTATTTAGTATTTACCGAACGGTCAAGGTGAAGATTGACAAGCTTTGATTTTAAAATTATAGTATCATTATATTTAATCAGTATATACAAACGAATAACGATAAGATAACAGCCGAGTTTACAAAAAAATAGCATGTGTCTCAAGAGTCAAGTGTGAATTGTATCGATATGGCACTGAAAACTATATTATTAAGGTATGAATTCAAATTTTTTACTACCACCGAATACTATTGGCTAACATTTTAATTAATAGCGTTTTAAAAATAATCTCCAGCTATAAGTGATAAGTTGAATAAAGTTATTCTGGAAGATTTTTATATAATTAATTAAAGTATTCCATTAAATATTATTTTACAGGAATTTGTTCAGGCAAGCTAAAGTAACTAATTTCACACCGTGTCTGTTACAAAAACAAAATGAGTATAAGCAGAAACATTCAAATAGAAGTTTTAAAAAAACAAATACAACAGTTGGTCTACTTGCTTCTGTAATAGTTGGAGCTGTCGTAACAGGTAGATATTTATAGATTTTAATGAAGGTTTATAAACATTAAACATAATTTATTTATTTATTAAATAGGAAGCCAACGCTTATACAATATTTATAATCTTACTCTATGAAACACAAAACATTAAATTTCTTAACCTATTAACATTGTATAAACACTTAAAGGCTAACTCAGCATTCATAAAAAAAAAAATTTTGCCCGCCTAAAAAGTAAAAACAGATCGTAAAAAATAAAAACAAAATATTCATACAAAAAAAAACAAAAAATATAACAAAGTTGAGAAGTAAATAAATCTGATCCTTAGTATCAAAAAAAAAAAAAAATATGAGGTAGCCTTAAGCCTTCAATTCATTTTTAAGTATTCGCTTAAATAATGAGGATGACTGACAAAAAATATCTAAATTACCTTTTTTAAAAATGTTATTATACGCGAGTAATATTCTGTTAATAGGAGCGTTCAAACCTAAGTTAGTCCTTGTCCTCCGTGGCTTAAAAGTTTCTTTATATGAGACCTTGCATTATGTTTCGGTATTGATAGATTTACTCTATTCAAAAGATCCGAGCTATCAAAGTGCCCATTTATAATTTTATGGAGAAAACAGAGATCAAATAAATTTCTACCATTAAACAGTGCTGAAGCTTTATATAGCGTTAGAAGATTAGTATACGACTTATCCTTTTCAGAGATATTATGTTTGAACCTTAAGTGACGTAAAAACTTTTTTTTAACCCTTTCTATTCTGTCCTTGTGTGTTTGGTAATATGGGTTCCATGCGATAGAGCTATATTCTAGCCTGGTCCTTACCATTGAATTATACAATGCAAGTTTGGTAGACGGTTTCTTAAATTCCTTTGTATTTCTAATAATAAACCCCAGAACCTTCAGCGATTTTTTAATTATATTATCTATGTGCGGTACAAATTCAATTTACAGTCTAGCGTTATTCCAAGATCATCAATTTGGTTTGCGTTTTTTAAAATATTATCATGTATTCTATAATTAAATTTAACATTTTTATTTTTTCTACTAAAAGTAATACCATAGCATTTTAGATGATTAAGTTTTAAGTTGTTATTGTCACACCATACCGACAGCCTATCTAAGTCCTCTAAATCGAAATATACTCGTATAAATGTAATTGAAATAGAAATAATGAAACAAATGTTAATAAATATACCTATATAATCTTATAGAGGGGCAATGATACAAGCAGTTGGCAATATGTGCAAATTTAGGGGTCCCTCCTAAATCGAGGAGCACCACTAGAGTTTAAATAACATATATATATATTTTTATTGTCATAAAAAAACTGCATTCACTATTTAGTATAAATTGGTATTTGGAATAGATTTATTTTAGAATAGATTTACCTTTCTTTATATACCCTTATGGTATAAAGGAAAGTACTAGTAGGAATAGTGCTCCATTTAATTACTATGTATTCATATGGTAATGAACGCAAACAGAGTATTTCCTTTTTTAGTCATTATATCACATCACATAATGGAAGTTATTTTTTAAGTATTACTAGTAACTTAGCTGACAATCATGATAAGATCTAATCTATAATTGTATACATAAATTTTATTTATTGTTATCAATAATTGTTAAAATTTTATTCCAGCATGTTGCAGGTAAGTAAGAATATTAATGGAATTTTAAATGACAAACTCTTTATATGTATTTACAATTTGTCTTATCTCAATTCATATACTACATTTTAACCATACATAATCTACAGATAAGGAAGAAGATTGTAAAAGTAACCGAAACAATGACCTAGAAGCTGGTGAAAAACGACCAGACTTGCCCACATACCGAGCTGAGGAAGTCAGTAAACATGATAACAAGTGAGAATTTGATTATCAATTATTATTGATGACGCGCTTTTAAAATAAAAATAATAGTGTCAAGGCAAAGAGTCAATTGCCATGAAAACATAAATGTAATGATAACATTATTAATAAACTAATTTTAATTTGGTTTTAATATATAGACTGTTAAACTAATAATATAAATATTGCAGAAAAAGTTTCTGGGTAACATATAAGCACGGTGTGTACGACGTGACCTCGTTTCTGCCTTCTCACCCCGGCGGGGAACAGATCTTTAACGCGGCTGGACTCAGTGTGGAGCCCTTCTGGAATGTATATGGCATGCACAAGACTAAAGAGGTGTATGCACTGCTGGAGAGTTATAGGATAGGTGAGATAATATAGAATCAAAATTTTTTAAAAATATTTAAGGAAATGCATTGTTTAAGTAACAGTAAGACTATTTAAATCTATTTTCTTACGTATTCATGGTGATCCAGTCTATTTTTACTTATATAATAATAACCTCTCCCTCCCCGCTCTTTAGGACCGGGAATATAACATGCACCGAAAACGTTTACCATCAACTTTGAATAGGTTTAACAAACATGAGATCGGTGGGAACATTTGAAATTAACTCCTCTACAAAAATTCAGCGCTGTCGGAATGTTAGTCTTATTTTGAACGGACTGATAAGATGAATCAGAAACAACTATATCTCCTCTGTACCGGGACAGGCAACCTGCACGACGAGGATGTGGCGGACCACAGTGACGAGGAGATGTGGGCGCGCGAGCCAGTTAGGGACAGGCGACTGAGCGTCAAGACACAGCGGCCCTTTAACGCAGAGACACCACCGCACGAACACGTGCTACACTTCGACACGCCCAAGTATGTACTCGGACTGTGTTTTATTTATTTATAATGTATTATGTTTATAGGGTCGCCACCATGATCTCTCATGTACCCGACCAAGTGACTGTATTATGGTGTGTATCTTATTTGCATAATTATTTTGATGTAGAAACGTTACTTGGAATAAAAATAATAATGTGTACTAAAAGTTAAAATTATATTCCAAGCGAGTTGTTCTACGTGCGCCAACACATGCCAGTGCCGGATCTGGACGAGCGCACGCACAAGTTAAAGGTGGTGGTGGTGGAAGAGGACGGCACCACCAAACAGACGGAGTTCTCTCTCCAGGATCTGAAACAGTTTCCTACCATAAGCGTGCGCGCCGCTCTAATGTGCGCCGGAAACAGGCGGACAGATATGAACAAGGTCCAAAGCACGCGGAACATTTCGTATCGCAGGACCGCAGCAGGTCACCGAATTCTTGTTTCTGGATACAGGTGAAAAAAGTAAAGGGGCTGGACTGGACCACGGGTGCCATCGGCAACGCCGTGTGGAGTGGCGTGCTGCTGCGGGATGTGTTGCTGGCGGCCGGGGTGCGTGAGCGGGACGGGGACCGGAGGCACGTGATCGTCAGTATACAATATTCGTAGGATATAGTGAAGGAGAGGGAAACGGTGGCTAACCGGTCGCTCTCCGCAGTTGACGGGCGCGGACATGGACGCGACTGGAACGTGGTTCAGCACGTCCATCCCGCTGACGACGGCGCTGGACGCGTCGGGTCGCGTGCTGCTGGCGTCGCGCATGAACGGCGCCCCGCTGGCCGCAGACCACGGCCATCCGCTGCGCGCCGTGGTGCCGGGCGCGCCCGCCGTGCGCAGTGTCAAGTGGTTGCGTGAGACATTACATATATATCAACTAATTTACGTAGCGGGCTCTCTCTCTCGTTCCGGCTTCCCACCGTGGACCCGCCGACTCTAAGTATCATTCGAAGATTTTTATAAGCACTGTGTGATGAAAACGTATATATTTTTTTGCATATAATATTTTTCTCTAGAAACGATCACGGTGTCAATGGAGGAGAGCTCGTCGCACTGGCACCAGAAGGACTACCGCTCCTTCGGGCCCGACGTGACTTGGGAGACTGCCGACTTCCCTAGCGCGCCACCCGTGTACAGTCTACCCGTCACGTCAGCTATCTGCTCGCCTGCGGACGGAGATACCGTGCGCGCCGAAGGAGGCACCGTACGCGTGGCAGGTAAGCGGTGGGAAACATCGCTTACGCGCTGGTTTTTGTTTTGGCGGTTTTTTCGTACAATTCAACAAAAGTAATACACGTCACAATAATACATAACGTGCTCAGGTTACGCGTACTCTGGGGGCGGTGCTAAAATTGTGCGAGTGGAAGTGAGCTGCGACAGAGGAGTTACGTGGCAGGAGGCGGAACTAGAGTGTGACAGCGCCCCGCCCAGGCAGCACTATTCCTGGACGCTGTGGTCGATTAAGCTACCCGCGACCGACAAGCAGGTGTGTTGGTGTCTACGCTCGAATACGTTTACGTGCTTTAATGCTTGTTTGTATTTATCAGCAATACTCGTTTCAGATGGAAATATGGGTGAAGGCTACCGATAGCAACTTTAACGCGCAGCCGGAAAACTTCGATCATATTTGGAACATTCGTGGAATACTTAGTAACGCTTATCATAAGATAAAAATTTATATCATTCAATGATACTTCTAATATTTTTCAAGTTATATAGATTGCACCAAAAATAACCTCAATTCAACATTAATTGCTCAAAAAATACTCTTTGACAGCTTGAGAAGCTTAACAAGTCAATGGTATGCAATATTATGTATTCAATATTTAAGATATTTATTGTTTTTTTTTTTTATATTTGTAGTTTCTTTTAATACTCCTATTATGATTTCAAAGTTATGGGCAGTGTTTATGTATAAGATAAATCCTGAAAAAATAAGCAAATGATTCATTATAAATATATGTATATGTATTTTAATGTTCATAAACGGCTAAAAGTCACAATATATTGATTTAGTACTTTCTTTGCTATGCTTGAAGTAAACTTAAATTGTTGTGCTTAACGTAAACTAATAATATAGAACAAATCCTTGACACGCATTGTATTTTATTATTCATTAAATGTTTTCGGAGATTTTAACGAATAGTTAAAGGCAATTAAATTGTATATATTCAATAATTATTACATTCATCTTACTTCTTAAATATTTTGAAACAATGATGTTCACGAAACGGCCAAGCGTAGGTGTGTGTCATTTAGTCAATTTATTTTAAAAAAACTTCTACGAATTACAATTACCCTTTGTTGTTCCTTAGCTTATAAAAAATATGTAAATAACAAGCGAATAAACTACTTTTTTTTAACCCCCGACTTAAAAAGAGCGGTGTTATAAGTTTCACCTTTTTTTTTTTATATGATCTAGGGCAATGCTTGACTACATTCCACCTGATGGTAAGTGGAATGTAGTCTTAGATGGTAAGGCGCATTGCCCTAGCAACATATTCACTCTTCTCTTGAAGACACCCACATTATATTTGGCCGGAAATACCGACGCAGTCAAATTGTTCCAGTCCTTCGCTGTACGCACTAAAAATGCGGAAGCAAAGCGCTTCGTTCGGACAGGTGGAATGTCCACAACAAAAGGATGGATACCTGCCGTGCGTCGGGACGTCCGGTGATGGAAGGGGGACGGGGGAATTAAGTCGTGTAACCTGTGTATCTGTGTGTCTGTCTGTAGCATTCTAGCAGCCAAACGAGTGGACGGATTTGATAGGGGTTTTTTTAATGGAAAGACTGGTTCTTCGAGATGGTTTTTAGCCATGTTTGTTCCAAAATAGAAGCAGTCTTCAAGATATTGAGATTTATTTGGTGCGGGTGAAAGATTCTTATGCAATATTGACAGAATTAATTAAACAAGTGTGTTCGTATGTTGATTTAGTACAATAAAGAACCAGTAACATAACTTTAAAAAGTCGCAACGACTTTAACAAGTATAATATTATTTTTATCCTTGTTAGACGTTTTTGTATCGGGGTTTTTAAATTATAGGTATTTTTTTCTCTATTTGTATATTGCAAGATATTTATTTAAAATTGTTCCTTGCACGAAGAGTTTTTAAAACTAAAAGAGGGTTTTTTGGAAACAAGGTCTGACCGACCAAGGAAACATGGCTATAATTTACGACGATCTCCTATGAGAAGATTTGACTATTACTGCCAGCCCATACAAGTGACTAGTGCGGCAAGTCCTACATAACCGTCTCCTGCTGAGCATCCTTGGTATCCATGGGTCTATGGATTTTGTAACGCAATATATAGATAAATATATAAAGGGGAACAATCTGAGAGATGGTTATAGTATAAATATACGATATAAATAAGAGCTAGGTAGACCTAGTTCTTATTTATATCCTCCATACCTCGCTCTTACTAATATTGTTTGCAGTATAGACTTCAACAAGTTTAATTGTTTCATTGTATTCATTGTATTGGCCCATGATAGTCCATCTATGTCGCTCTACCAACCAAGCTACCAAGTCTGTCTTGTTTGTTATGACTTTATCGGGATTTTGTTCCCAATTATGCAATAAAAAAGCATAACATGTTACATGTAGGAGTTTCATATAACTATGGTTTGTATCTATTCGTCAATGGAATACGCTGCAAAACTAATGAACCGATATTCTTTAATTTCTTTTATTCTACATCTAGATAAGGCAGTTTCTTTCTAGATCTAGTCGATAAAGTTTTTTTTAATGTTTAATTTAAAAAAGATATGTGTTAAATATCTTAGGATTTTGCACTTTTCATTCCAGTATTCATTTCAAGTTAGGTGTTTTTTAATTAAAGTTTAAAATTAACATATTCGAATAACTTGTTTCAATGTGGCCTTGAATACCCTTTTTTAAACAAATATATGTTACTTGACTTGTAGGTATAAGTAGCGATGGAAAAATAATATCACATATGTTAATTCTTATAAATATAATGAAGTTGGTTTTAAATGTTATCGAATATCTACATATATTTTGTTTGAATGCCGCGGGCGTTTATCTGTTACAAGTGCTATTAACCTTTCATCAATTTTGGACTTTGAGCCACAACAGGTTCATCATGTTTATATTCAGAAGGTTTAGTGCAAGAAAAAATGTTTTAAAACAATTATTAATTCCAAAAACTGTAAGTTATAAATTCGATACAAACTATGTGTTGGCTAGAAATACCAGTGACTATATAAATTTAAATATTCGCGGCGAAACTTTCACCTTTCCACACGTTTGGTTGAGAGATAACTGCCAGTGTGAGCACTGCTTCCATCAATCAGCACAAAGCCGCATTATTGATTGGAGCAAATTTAACTTGGATAGTTTTCCAAAAGATGTTATTAAGAATGAAAATTCTGTCGAGATTACTTGGGACGACGGCCACATTTCTCGATATTATCTAGAGTGGTTATCATCTCGAAGTTTTTCTGTAGATAAACAAAAGTACTACAAAAACTATCTTTACAAACCGGAAAAACTAACTTGGCATGGAAACGACTTTAGTAAAGTGTGCAGTAAACACGATTATAATGCAATTATACGCACGGATGAGGCTCTTTACAACTGGTTGCATAACCTGTCGAAATATGGAGTGGCTCTCATAGAAAACACCCCAAACTTTGATCAGTCTATTGAGTCTATTATTGACAGAGTAGGGTTTAAAAAGAGAACACACTATGGAAACGAATTTGTGGTTCAAAATGTTGCAAATACCAGCAATGTTGCATATTTATCAAGCACCTTGCAGATGCACACAGACCTACCATATTATGAGTACTGTCCGGGAGTCAATTTGTTGCATTGTGTAGTTCAGACAAATAGCAAAGGCGGGGAAAACTTGTTATCAGACTGCCATTATATTGCTAATTATATAAAAAACCATTACTCAGCTGAATACAAACTGCTGACTGAAGTAGAAGTTGAGTGGAGTGATATTGGAACTGAACATGGAAATGATTTCTACAAGTTGTACAGAGGCCCGGTTATTTGTACGGATAAGTATGGCGATGTTAAAAGAATTAACTTTTCCATTCCACAAAGATGCAGTCACCTTCCAGTACCTATTGAAATGGTTAAGCCATGGTACAAAGCTCATGCTCTGTTCTTTAAAATGAGCCAGGAGTTTGCAGCTAAATTTAAGACTAAACCAGGAGATATTCTTACATTTGACAATATAAGATTATTACATGGTAGAAACCAGTATGAAGACACAGATAATAATGTGCGGAAACTTATAGGTGCTTATGTAGATTGGGATGAAATTTATTCAAGATTAAGGTGCTTGAAAGTTAAATTACAACCAAATAGCACATTATAACAACAATGCTAAAGTTTTGGATATTTTTTTTTGTTGTGTGTATAAGCATGACTGAAATAGTAAAGAATTATAAATATATATTTAAATTATAAATAAAAAGAAAAATACATAAATGTCATCTTATCTCTAATTAATACTAAATTTATTATAACTACAATAAATGTCAACTTATCTCTACATATGCGTCTATATTGTAGTTTCTAATTGAGAACTTTCTTAAAGGCTGTATGTTGTCTGAAACTTTCATATTTTCCTCAACTTCCACAAAAGGAAAATCTTCTAAATTCGGGTTGGTTGACATGGCAACAGCAGTGGACTCACTTGAATGAATGTAAATAGTAAAGCTTGCATCTTCTGGTACATTACTGATTTTTTTTGAAGAAGCTGCTAACCGCAGAAAAAATGCTCTTAAGTTCTGCTCAGATACAATTAAATAGGCATCTGATGTATCGTCATACATATTCATGCGATCGAAATCAAAAATGAACCTTAGTACCGGTTCGTATATATTGTTTGTTATAGCAAATTCCACACGTTTTAATTGTCCAAGTTTCAAACACTCTGCGATACTCGTTAAACATAAATTAATATATTGATTGACCTCAGGGTGTCGAGAGCGATAAACTACGATGCTAAACTTCTTCCTGGTTTCAAAAATACTCTTAGGATAAACTGATGTGTAGTATAAAATGTTGTGAAATGCAACTCCTAAGAATTCGATTGTCATGTCTATAAAACAATTATCCATTTTTTTTCACATAAAAGAGCATCGTTACATGAAAATAACAAAAATAGGAATCGAATAATAAACAATTTCATTTATCGGTGCTGTACGGTGCACATGGGTCTGTTTAAACTTCAAGTGACAAGTAAACTGTAAACACTTCAATGTCAGTTGTCACATTGACAAACACATGGACCTTCCTTATCCAGGAAAAAAACATGCCTACTTAAATTGGCTATGTGACCTATACTAAATGGTATTTTTAATTTAATCAGAAGTAAAAATGCTTTATTTAAAAACAGTACACTATATTATCCCTTATACACCCGAATTGGGAAAATTTATTTGGCATATACATTGGATTCTTCTGTCTATGTTTTGTGCCTTTTCAGTTGAGATCATTATCTTATAATACTCTATGGTTGACACACAAGCCAGTTAATAATTATCCAAAATAAGAAACAGAAACCTGAGTTAATGTTTGGTTCATAGTATTGAATTTAACATTATTTTTCCTTCGGTGACGCTGTAATAGCCAAAAGGGCTAATAGTATAGACAGACAAAAAAAAAAAAATAACATTATTTTTTTGTCAGTTCCATGACATGAGAATTTAAACGATTTATAATTTTATAAAAAAGGTCTCCCTAACATTTTTAATATATACAACTTCTAATACAATTTCTAATATTTTGTGAATTATAATCAACTTGTGCATTGCAAGTATATTAAAACTATGTTACACCACCATGAGTTTAATTCCATAGGTTTGTAAAGTAAAGAAAAACAAAAGCTAACTTAATAACACTATATTTCACAATGTTTTCATTACTAATTCATGATTCTCCATTTATTTATCAGGTAAAGTATCCAATCCCTGTAACAAAAAAAAAGATAAAAGTAATGTAATAAGTGATTATTTAATGTATTTATATTATCAGTTACTATAAAAATATGCAATTTTTTTTAATGATTACTATTAATCGTTTTATTCAACAGTGATAGAAAAATCTTTATTTTCTCTAAATAAGTCTCAATTTTATTTGTAATGGAGATATTCTTTTAATATGGGATATACTTTTCTACAACATTGTATACAGAATTTCAATAAAATATTTGCTTCTTTTTAAGATTTTTAAATTATAACAAAATAAAAATGTGTCCATTGAGACTGTTCTACCTGGTCATCCTACTCTAAATTTGTATATTCTTGCTTTTTTACAATTCAAATATTCATAAATATTAAAGTAAATTTATAATATCTGTAATAAATTCTTATTCAGAACTGAATCTCTGTTTACTGATTTATGTACGTGGACGGGCGAATTGAGGACAAAACGGACAAAACCAAGTAAATGCTTTAGTCTGTGTCTGGGTAGACGGAATACCAAATATATAATCTTATAATATAATCTTATAGGCGGTCAGTGAGTTAGTACGGTTACGGAAGCAGCTCCGTTTAAATTTTTAGGTAAAAAAATCGATTACCAAGGCCATACTCCATCATTGGATATAATAGTCGATAGATAGAACCAATAAGTAACGTCAAAAAAGCTTTAATTTATGATATTTTTTTAACATCACGTCTAAATTGGCCTTTCCTCGTTTATGATATAAATAAAACCCTTTTGTCAAAGTTAGATGCAAGCGTCATAAAGACATTGAAGTTATGGCTAGGGTTAGCGCACTCAGCGGACTCTTAACCCTTATTTAGAGTCCGAAACAATTTTGTATTAAAATTAAAGAAACCATCGGTGCTCTACAAACATCTAAGCGTTACCAAAAGATATATCATCGGATAAATCTAAAGATGATACTGTAACTTCTCTCCCAAAAGACAAAGTTGCCTCAGAGCTCGAGTCACGACTTCAATTCCATATAAAAATTATAATAGATGCTCAAACGAATAAAGTAGGGCTAGGATCAAGTAGGAAAGTTCAAGACATAACAAAATCTTTTATTCGACAAGACAAAAACGATAACTACCGACTCCACGCGATGAGCCTAGAAATTCAAAACGAATAGTTGACCATAGGAGATTTTTGTATTCCACTAGCTTTGAAGTGGCGCACCTTAATTTATGATTGGTCCCCATCATTATTAAAATTCTATCTAAATGCATTCCACATGACTCTCTCAGATCAAAGTAATTTAGTAAGATGGGGCAAAGCCACCGAAAAGTCTTGCAACATCTGTGGAGAGGCATTAGGAACCGCGAAACACTTATTAGTAGGGTATAGGGTACGCGTCGCCTCGCGTCGCCACGATAAGATATTAGAAATTATACGGGAAGCGGTTAGTCTTTCAGTAGCAAGAGCACGGAAGGGTATAACAATCACCAAACGATCTGTAGAATTCGTAAAAGAAGGCTCCTCCAAAAAATCAAAAGCGAAGCCTTATTCAATTTCAGGCGCGGCTCCTAATTTTACTCTCGTGATGGACACATATGAAAAACATTACAAAATCCCTGGGGATGTTGGTGTTTCGTCATCCAGACCGGACTTATTCCTGTATTCTAAACATCTGAGGCGCGTGATACTTGTGGAGCTTACTGTTCCTTGGGAAACAAACATCCCAAAGGATCACACATTCAAGCTCAATAAGTATTACAAACTGATTAGGAATATATTTATAGTTATTTTGTACGTGGTAGAAGTGGGAGCGAGAGGTATAACAGCAAAATCTCTCTATAACCTACTTAAAGACCTTGGCCTTTCTAGAACAAGCACCGGTTCATATCTAGAACGTATTTCAAAAGCAGCATTAGTAGGTTCTTTCCAAATTTGGTTAGGTAGAGAGAGGAGTGTGGAGGGTGAAGGTGAGCATTTTTGCGCATAATAACGCGCCCCTTTAACCTACTCCTGGGTTGCAAGTCCCAGGCACTGTTTGCACTCTTCTCCTTGCAACGCGATGGGCAAGGCACCCACAATGTGAATCCATGGAATGCTAAGAAGCTTCGTCTCTTATCTTGTGTCGTAGTAAACTTTAATGTAGTGTGGGTAAATTATGTATAAAAAACCTCATTAGTAGTGTTACAAAAGAATACATTAAATATATTACAACAATCTTTATAGATTTGATAATGTAAAATAAACATGAAAAGTTATTAGTATAACAGAATTAAATACTCACATTAGGCTTGTAAGCATTGCCATTCAACCTAAGGTCTCTTTGATACAAATGGCGGTCCCACCGGTCAAGCAATGAACGTCTGAAATGCTGTTAAAATTCTAATATAAAATTTCAGTTCATAGTAATAAGAAAACGTTTGATCTAATTAACTATTAATTAATCACTACAAGTGGTTCTTGAATTGAGATCCATTGAGAAAGAGAATTAAAGTAATCAAATTTATGAAAACTGTGGTTAATATAAATGCATAATATCTTGATGACAATAGAAGAGTTCAAAACTGATAAGAAAATCACTCAATCAAACAAATGAGGTAACTAACAACACTTATGTACTTAAACCAAATTAGTTATAACCAAATCACATACCCATATTTAAAAATTCATTTATTTAAAATCAAATTCAGTACATAGTTGCTCTTACTTAAATATGGTTTATGGATATTATGAATTTCCTGTTTGTATAAAATGATAATCATTATAATATATTTTATTTTCTTTGTGATATGGTTACCTAACAGGTTGAATTAAAAACTTACATTGCCTAAAGTCAAATTGTGTATATGATAAAGCCCCCATCCTGGAAGCCCTAAGGCTGCTGTTATGATGCAGAAACTGGGTACTATTTCGTACCACATTTTTCAATTTCAATGAAATATAGAAATTATTACCAATAAAAACCTCTATACATCTGACATCAGTTCTGACTTCTGACATAAATGACAATAATTATCACTGTCAACATTGCGAAATGTCAAATGTCATTGCTAACTGTTCAGTGCTGACCTCAGAATAATAACTAAAGCATAGCCCGGGAGCTTCATATTTTTAAAGCGTACACTGTCGAAGACAACAGATTTTTTTCTAGTAATGTGACATTGTTTAAACATATCCGCGATATCGATAGTGATCCTTATCTCTATGGTAGTACCAACCGTTTTTAAAAGGCTGGTTAGGTGCTTTCCATCATTTGCTATCACTTCGAGGATTTTGCTGCGTACGAAAACTTTTAGTTGTATTTCGTTCTAGAAAATTACGTAGGTAATATTTAAAATAATAAATACGACAAATGAACTAAAAATACAAAATAAAAAAACATTTATTGTAAGTAAATTGAAAAAATATATGATTAGGTTAACATATACGCCATTTTTTTTATTCACCAATTCGAGAACCTCTTATAAAAGAAATGACAAATAAATTACAATAAAACTACAGCCATATTTTTCTAAACTACTTACAAAACAATTGACGTTATTCAAATATTGAGGACTAAAATGTTTCCATTCCCAATTTTCTCTGTGGAATCATGTCGATCCATATCTATCATCAGTTAATGTCCGTGGAAAATCTAGAATAATAAGCCGTGGATATATCTCATAGATGTTGCAGAATTTATTAGAATAACACTAGATTTAATTATCGATAACTATGCTATTTACAATACTATTGCAAAAATATATAGAACACTTTAAAATTATAAATATTGCGTTGTGCAAATACTTGAATTGTAACAAATAAAAACGTAAAAAAATACCATTTTAGAACGCTTACCGATGGAAGGTTACTTTTGAACTTAATTTTCTTTGCGAGAATGGGATTTTCATCCCCTCATAGCTCGTGAGCTATGAGGGGATGAAAATATAACCTAATAGCTTGCTATTAGGTTATATTTTATCTCAACGAAACGGAGAAAATTTGTTAGTAACTATATGATTTCGTAAATAAAACTAAACAAGAACACACCACTGACAGCCGACATCAAACAAAACCAAAATGTGTAAATGTTTTCCATACCCAATAAGTCAAATATGAATTATACTTTCCATATCTTGTCGGAGTAGTATATTTCTGATAGGTATTAGGTAATAATACCTAATACCTATCAGAAACACACACAACTTGTGTTCTCAACACAACATCCAGTTTTGCTTCAAAATAAAGATATTTGTAAATTTTGATGATCATTTGTTTCATTTTGTAATAAGTAATGGTTTTTAAAAATATTTGAATTTAATTAGTTTTAAAAAACATTTTAAATATATATTGGATCATATAATGTTTTATACATATTTTTTAAATATTTATTATTTATTTGATCATGTTTGTTAATTTAATAAAGTAAAAACCTTTAGTTGTATTCACCAACAACTGAAAATAAATATAAGTCTTCTCTTACACAGAATAAGAGAGAGAGAGAGAGAGAGGTTATTTTTTATACTGAGAAAGCAACATTGAAATTATCTTAGTAGTCTGTATTTTAATAATACAGACTAATAATAATTAAGTCATATAGACATAAGTCATAAGACAATACGAATACGCCATACAGTCACCAAAAATGGCAGACGTACCGATCGATTGTGATTTCCCTGTTTGGGGATTAATGCCAAAAAAAGAAACAGGAGTCGTTTCGTTTTTAAATAAATATCCAGAGTATGATGGTAGAAATACAGTTATTGCAATTTTGGACTCAGGCGTTGATCCCGCCGCAGAGGGTCTTAAGGTAAAAATTGATTTGTCATGTTTATTTAATCGAAGATTTTTGGAATTTGCCTTACCTTTTTTTTTATCTATTAGGTTACCAGTACAGGTGAAACGAAAGTTATAGAAAGGTTCGACTGCAGTGGCTGTGGTGATGTAGATACCAGCACGATCGTGAAAAAGGTCGTAGAAGGAGGCATAACCGGCATAACTGGACGCAAATTGAAAGTAAGCATTTGTTAATTTACTTTTAATATTTAGCCGATAAGGATTATGTCATGTTTATTAAATATTGGGTACCACATGTATTTTAACTTCAGCAATGTCACAAGGTCATTGATCTTATGTCAGATGTTTACAGCTGTTCTTTGTCAGTTTTTATCTATTACCTGAAATGTTGCTATGTTGATTTTTGTATATAAAAGCACTATTTTTAGTTGTTATTAATAATAATTTCACCTTGAATGTGAGAATATGGATATAAATATAATGTTACCTTTGCAACAACATATCTATAAGTGTTCATTATCTTTATGTGGAAATACATTGTTTTTATTTGTAAATTATTTATACCATGTAATCTGATTATTATTATAATTATATGCGCAAAAATAAATAATTCTACAATTATATACTTTTTACTTATTATCATGAAGTTTATTAAAAAGCTTTGTTTTTATAAATATTCTGCAATTTATATAAAATATTTATCCTTTTAACTCAACTTCTTCAAGTTGACTTTGACTTTATATCAAATAATCAAGACATATTTTAGATTCCAGAGACATGGAACAATCCAAAAGGAGAATGGCGCATAGGTGTAGCATACCCTTTTAGTTTATACCCAACAAAAGTCAAAGAAAGAATTCAGGAACACAGAAAGGAACATTTGTGGGATGTAGGACAGAAAACTGCTATGGCTAAAGCCACCAAAGACCTGTTAGAGTTTGAGAATGAAGTTGGTAGGTATAGAATGCTAATGTGAAAATATATTCTAGCTGTATACATAATATATTTTATTGAAATTTTGCTTTGCTAAGACTTTTTCACTTCAATTAAAAAGTTATTCAATAATTTCACATCTGCTCTGTTTAAACAAAAAAGGTTTTTTACCCTAGTTATATCTACAGTTTCTTTTTCTTTTTTCATAGCTTCAAAAACTACCCTAAGTCAAGATGAAAAGCAAATGAAGGAAGAGTTGGAGGCAAGGGTGGAAGTGCTGAAGGAGGCTGAGAAGAAATATACTGATGTGGGCCCTACTTATGATTGTGTGCTATTTCATGATGGCACTATTTGGAGGTTAGCATTTATCATTTATTCTTATATATTTTAATATTCCATCATATGTGAATTAATAATTAATAGTTGATTTTTGAATAAATTGAACTATATTAGTAATATTTTGATTCCAATTTCTTTCAAACTGCAAATGTTAAAAATAATTGTAATTTTTCACCTAGAGCATGCATTGACACGTCCGAAGAGGGCGAGTTGTCCACGGGTGTGCTACTGGGCGAGTATAGCGCCACAAGAGACCACCAGCACCTTACGCCGCTGGACGAGATGACTATCAGCATTAACGTGCATGACGATGGAGACACTCTAGAGATTGTTGGAATGTGCTGTGAGTACTGAGACCAATACAGAATTGTGTAATAATTAAGCCAATGTGTGTTTTCTTTAGTGATGGAAACAATATTAAAATAATTTATAGCAACCCACGGCACACATGTGGCGGCAATAGCGGCGGGATATTTTCCGGACGAGCCAGATATGAATGGAGTAGCTCCCGGGGCAAAGATCATATCGCTAACGATAGGCGACAGTCGATTGGGTTCCATGGAGACCGGAACGGCTCTAGTGAGAGCGTGTATAAAAGTCATGGAGCTTTCTAAGAAGATGAAGGTGGATGTAATTAATATGAGCTATGGTGAACACGCGCATTGGTGTAATTCTGGGTAAGTATGAATAATTAAGTTTATTGTAATTTGTACATCTCTGTTTATATCACTCTTTGTTTGTAGACGTGTGGGAGAGATAATCAGCACGGTGGTGAACCGTTACGGCGTGTCGTGGGTGGTGTCCGGCGGCAACCACGGTCCCGCGCTCGCCACCGTCGGCGCGCCTCCCGACATCGCACAACCCATACTAATCGGTAGTCACTCAGTACTCTCCATCAAAAATAGAATCACGTAACGTAGAGTGCACATTTATTTGATAATCGGTGGTAATTAAAATTAAGTGCCTTAAATGTGTTTGCAGGCGTGGGTGCATTCGTGTCAACAGAGATGATGCTGGCCGCATATTCAATGCGGTCGCGTGGTTCGCCGGGCGCTTTTAGTTGGAGCTCCCGCGGCCCGTGCGCCGACGGAGCGCTCGGAATCTCCGTGTGTGCGCCCGGCGCCGCGCTCGCCTCCGTTGCCAGGTACACGGACATACATGCACACGCGCACCCACACACACTCGAATGTGCACTAGGTGCTAATGCACCTATCTGCACATACCACCTATATAGTCATAAACTACGTTCCACATTATTACTATAATTTCATTGTAACAAACTCGATTTTTACATTAACATTTCGGAATCTCAATTCGGTCTTGTCAATTACTAACTTAAAGTGTCACTTACCAGGTTCACGTTAAGAAACGCCCAGCTGATGAACGGGACGTCGATGGCGGCGCCTCACGTGGCGGGAGCCGTGGGTGAGTGTGCGTGTGTGTGCGGCGGCGTGGTGTGGTGGTGTTGCTAGTGCGTGGTGTTGCAGCTCTGCTGGTGTCGTCGCTGGAGGCGCGCTCGCTGCCGCACTCGCCCTACGCCATCAAGCGCGCGCTCGAGAATTCTGCTACATATCTGCAGTATGTGGAGCCATGGGCTCAGGGTGCCGGTCTGCTCAACGTCGAAAAGGTAATTTTAAACTATATTTATTACGAAGAGTAGAGTGTCGAAGAAGCTCTGGGATATAATGAAAGATCAGTCAACGGAACTTATATATTTTAGTGTTGGTTATATTTCGGCTAATGTTTTCGTTTTCTCGATGTTTTTATGAATTTTTGTTTTTAGTGTTGTTGATTTACAGTTTTGTGTTTTTTTTTAATATTATGATTTAAAATAATAATGAGCAATAAGTTTAAAATAGCGTATAATACTGGGTTTTCGATTCCTATTCGATCCATGGTAAGAATACTCCGATTTAAAAAAAAGGAGAATTATGTTCGTTACATTACGTCCAAAATTCCAGGCTTTCGACCTCCTCACGACCTACCACGACGCTCCAGAACGCGACGTGACTTTCAATATCAAGTGCGGCCCCAACAATACCAAAGGCATCTTCCTCCGTCCCAGAATAGACGACCCGCCCCGCGATATCAGCGTCACCATCGAGCCCCAGTTCCTCGAAGACCACACCGATGAGCAAAGTTAGTATTAAATAATAAATTGATTTTCCGATTGCCCCGGCCCCTCGACCCGCCTATACTCACGGAGGTTTCCCTAGTCCAGTTCATTTCATGACTGAAAGCGCTCCCCGCTAAAGCCGATAACGAATGCGATACAAAAAAACGTGTATAGTGGTTTGGTTACAGACTGTGCGCTCATCCCGCGGCAGATCGCCTTCAACATGCGTTTAGCACTAAGCACACCGCCCGACGCCGCCGCCTGGCTGCAGGCGCCCGCACACCTGCACGCCGCAGCCGCGCCGCGCGCGCTCGCACTGCGCATCGACACGCGCGCCTTGCCGCCCGGACCGCACTTTGCCAGGTACACATACAAACACACACAGACACCTGCACGCCATTACGTCGGTTAATATCGATCAAGTAACTTTTCTAAAAACATAATATAACTCGTAGCGTGAACGCTTACGACGTGTCGTGTGTGGAGAAGGGCCCGGTGTTCCGACTGGCGGTGACGGTGCTTCAGCCGCAACCGCTGGCCGGGCTGCCGCACGATCCTCACTTGCGGGAGACCGAAGTGCCGTTCAAACCCTCTACCATTAAGAGGCATATCATCGTCGGTAAGCGAATCAGAATGTATAAAAAAAAAAAGAAACACAGTCGAGAGAGTCTAGTGGTAATCGATCGATTGCAGCTCGGACCTTCTCATTGGAGATTGACTTGTACATTACGAAATACTACAAAATTAATAATTATACTTTTAAATAAATATTTTTTTTTAGCTGTAGTATACGTCTTTCATACTCTCGTAATAGAGCAGAAGACACCCCTCTTAGTTTTACTAATTCCGTTTACTCTCTCATTTCGCTCCCCCTATTTCCTTTACTTGTCGGTCGTAGATCGTTCTACCGTTGTCTTGTCCTCCGCAGTACCTCCCGAGGCGTCGTGGGGCGTGGTGCGTGTGCGGCGGCGGGGCGGCGAGGGCTCGGCGCGCTTCTTAGTGCACACGATGCAGCTGGCGCCGCGCCGCTCGTGTCGCGCGCACGAGACGCACCGCATGCTCACGCTGGGAGCGCACACGCCCGCGATCGCGCCCTTCCGTGTGTTGGTGAGACTCTCACATGGGCTCCTCCTTGCTCTATTCTTTCTTGTTCACAAAGTTATTACGTATATAAGTATAGGAATTGGTGGTGCCCCATTACAATATATATGTTGAAAACACTTCTTAAAACGGCTCGATTAATTTATCTAAACGTTTCGACTCTATTATAATACTTTATAAGTGGCAATATGTAATATAAAATTATATGTATAAGTTGAACCGCGTCTAATATTTAATCGTGACGGTACACTACCGATAAGCGATCGTACTGTTATTAGCGGTTAATATAATATAAATAGTCATAATTTCAAAGTCTATGACCATATTGGCCGCAACTTAATTGAAATAAATTTGAATTTATCATTCGCAATCTCTAAATCTACAACTTATCGGTTATTCCGTCTCGTAGGGCGGCGTAACGCTGGAGGTGGCCATCGCCAAGTACTGGGCCAACGCGGGTGAGGTGGTGGTGGACTACCGCGTGGAGCTGCACGGGCTGCGTCCGGATTGCGGTGCGCGCTTGTCGCTGGGCGTGGCCGGCACGGGCGCCGTGCGCCTCGCCGCCCTGCGCGCGCAGGACGTGCAGCCCACCGCCGCGCTCAAGCACCTCGAGCCTGTCTACAGGTGACTACCGTACTACCGACTATCGTTTACCGATGCCGAATCTCTGTCAAGACTACACGCTAACGATCGCCCCGGTTACAGGCCGTCGGACTCTAAGCTAGCCCCGCTGACGGCCCGCGACGTCATCCCCCCGGCGCGTCAGATCTACCAGCTGCTCAACACGTATACGTTCACGATAGCTAAAGCCACCGAAGTGAGTTGTCTATTTTTAAAAGTATATAATAGTTATGAGAATATATAATAATATAAATTGAATTAAACAATAAGTGACATCATACATTATCATTTTCAAAGTCTGTACTTACGATTCGATTGGGCTTAATGGTTATTGAGCCTCACCGCCTATCCAAAAATACGAGGGAGGTTAGATAATTAGTTGTTTTAAATATGTATTACAAAAAATAATTAAAAATTAGGCGCCTATATATTAGTTCTTAGTTACATAAATTCAATTCTGAAACCTTACAAGATAACCGTAACAAAATCCAAGGTATCGCCGATGGTGCCCATGCTCTGCGACATGTTGTACGAGTCGGAATTCGAGTCACAGATGTGGATGCTTTATAACAGCAGCAAGCAGCTGATGGCCGTTGGAGACGCGTATCCTTCCAAGGTAATATCGCGGACATAATATTAGCTAAGAAAACGCACCGTACTGACGCGCGGTCCGTCTGCAGTATTCGGCGAAGGTGGAGAAGGGCGAGTACACGCTGCGTCTGTCCGTACGCCACGAGCAGCGCGCGCTGCTTGAGCGCCTCACAGAGTTGCCCGTCGTGCTGCAACAACGCCTCGCCCAGCCCATACAGCTCGACGCCTATAGCGACCAGGCCCAGGTACACACACACGCGGACAAAAACACACACGCACGCATAAGCGGACGAACACATGCACCCACACCTACACGCCTACCCGCTCATCCACATATACGCGCCCACCCGCACGCACAACACGCACAAGCACACCCAAATGATTTGACTATCTTTATTTTGGAAATTGAAGTACTAAGTAGGTAAATTACTTTCGTAGGCCTTAACCGGAGGCAAAAAATTCACATCGACATCGGTCGCCAGCGGGGAGGTGCTTCCGCTTTACTTCGCACCGATACCCGCGGACAAGTGAGTATCGGACCCCGATAGTGGCTCCTCCGACCGGACGCAATTTTGACCACCATAATCCGACACCATAATCCGTCTCGCCTCCAGGGTCGGTCGCTCGAGCCTGTCGGTGGGCGTGTCCCTGACGGGCACAGTGAGCTTCGCCAAGGACGAGCTGGGCCACAAGGTGGACGTGTACGCGCTGAGCGTATCTCCGTGCGACGCGCCGCGCCGCCCCGCCCGCGACCCGCGACCCCGCGCTGCAGATGACTACACCGACGCACTCAAGGACTTCGGACTCACCTGGCTGGCCAAGCTCGGTGCGTGCAGACCGGACCGCGTACTATAAACTGCTTTATTCAAAACATACAATATTCACATCTAGTTTTGTAATTGTTTTGTTATAACTATAAAAAAACACGGTTACAGTCGAGTAATAGTACCCGGATCAGGTATCTGAATTTATTATGAAATAAGGTTTTTAATCTATACCGAAGTAATAACACATAATAAAAAAGTAATATTTGTTTTTTCATCAAGAGGGTGAAAAATTGGATCAAGTGTACGAAGAAATGATAGAAAAATTTCCGAATTTCTTGGGAGCACATGTCGCCTACCTGAACAGTTTAGACTCGCCTACCGACCCTAAGAAGTGAGTCATATTTTAATAGTAATGGGTATATATTTTAATAGTAATGGGTATAGTACACTATGTATATTATTTTTTATTGTGTTGTGTTGTTTTTGTCCAGATTACCTAATGTGGACGAAGAACCGGAGGAAACAACGGAATGGTGTGAAAAGATAATAGCAATCGCTGATAAGGTAAATATTTTCCTCATCTATAATAAAGTTACACTTTAGTTAAGACTTACCCTTGCAAACTATAAAACGAAAAGTCAGATTCTGTCCTTTTGTTTGATGTAAGTGAAGGCTACTGAAATGAGGATGATGAGATAGACGTGTGTCGGGAAGAGAATAGATAAAGTAAGCAATGGGTATCTAAGAGGTAATTTGAAATTAGCACCGGTAATTGAAAAGAGAGTTATCGTATGTCGTAGTACGGTCACGTAATGTGGAGGGAAGAGGGAAGAGGATATAAGTAAAGAGTAGAGGAGAAGACATTGCTGGAATGCATAAAATATTATATGGACAAAATGTAATTGTCTGCACTGAGATGACTTTTGTTGGAGGAATTTTGAATAATATTCGGTATAATATTTGTGTTACAGGTACTCAAACATATAGATCAGGAAAAGTTGTTGGCCTACCTGGGAATGAAAAACGATACGAGGAGCGACTCCAGTAAAATTAAACAGTAAGTGCACGGGACTCGTCGGACACGTCTGTCTTGACTTAATAATTAATATCAATAAAACTTAACTCTGAGCTGTCTAGAGGGCCTTACTATTAGGAGTAATATTGTAACGGAAACTAAAACACACACAGAGAGACACGCACTCATACACATACACGCACACATAAACATACGAGAAACACACAAACACACGTATATTAATTTACTTAATTTTTAGTACACCTTAATTTCAAATAGCTATTTAATGTTAATTTATTTTATTTTATTAATTAGCTACGTTAATCGCAAATTAATATTTAATTTAATTTAATTTTATTTTTTATGAATTAATTATCTACCTTAATTACAAATAGTTATTTAATTTGAACATATTTTATCAATAAGCTATCAAATTAAGCTTGATTTCAACTGTTATTTAATTATAATTAATTTTATTTATTAACTAGCTACCTTTATTTAAAATCCTTAATTAATTAATTTTATTTTATTAATTTTCCTTTATCTCAAATTGTATTTCAGTTATATTGAATTTACTAATGTTTCTAGAAGAGCTAGGTCGCCTGACACGGGTATCTTTATGCCTACTAGGAGACCTTATCCTCGATGTGTTTATGATAATTGTAATTGAAATTATTATTATTATTATTACAGTTACTTAGGATATTTCGAAAGCCTTCGAGCGTGTATGGCACATTTCGCAACTTCGATGATTTCCTCCCTATGGGCTTTCCGAGAGCTTATGCAAGTGGATCGCCAGCTTTCATACCAGGCGGTGCATATAGGTTGAAATTTAAGGTTTCTCGGACCCCAAACCCGTGAATGGTGATGTTCCCCAAGACTTGATATTCCCAACAGTGTTCCTTTTTGCGTACACCCAACATCCATTGTTATGTAGACTTCCTTTGGGAAGGTTTCAGAATGGTATAAACTGAACCTTGTTCAGTTTAATTCCCAGAATACAAATAAAATGATGTACGTACGTATTATAAAAAAAGTCCTCCTCTCACCGCTTGTCGAGAAGACTCCTTTCAACGCCCCGCTAAGTATGGAAGTACTACGCCTGGCAATATCGAGCATAAAAAAGACGCAGCAAAGCGCTTCGTTCGGCCAGATGGAATGTCCACAACTAAAGGATGGATACCTGCTGTGCGTCGGAACGTCCGATGATGGAAGGGGGCCGGGGGAATTAGATCGTGTAATTAATGCGCACACTCACCAAAATGTATCCTAAAGCATACTGAGAGGCTAGCAATTCTACGTCTGTGTTCAAGGCTGTGGAGGTCGGCTTCGACCAATGCGGGATCGCCTATAAGCCTCTTCGCGCGCCTCTCAGTTGAGTCCAGAACCGCAAGATGAGACTTGCGACACCAGCAAATATATGACCACAGTACTTCACACACGACCGGAACTGTGCTTTGTATAAAACAAGAAGCTGTCCCGGTGTAAAGTACTGCCGAACCTTCGCAAGAACGGCAAGCTTTGCTGCTGCTCTTGCTCTGGACTCAATGGACCGACCAAAGTTTAGGTTCTATGAAATCTGTAAGCCCAACAACTGAAGCCAGTTACTGTATTCCAAGTTGTGGAGGAATATCGCATATTTATTTGCCCTCTACCGCATCTGTCACGGGTCTTCCTAACAGTTATTTAATCAGATTTCTGCCGCCGATTTCTACTCTTGCACTGCCACCGCCACGTCCTAAAATAACATTCCTACTACCTGAATGCATAGCGTTACTCAACAGTGCGGTTCTCAAGGTACTTTCTACCACAGCTCCAAGATGTGGAATGAACTTCCTTCAACGGTATTTCCTGATCGATACAATATGGTACCCTTAAAAAAAAGGGCCTCCTCAAGACCAGGCCACCTCTGGCGCTCCTTCTGATATTGCAAGGGACCGTGGGAGGAGTTTATCACTGACCATCAGGTGGTCTGCAGGCTAATTTGACATCCATAATATTGATATAAAGAAAGAGCTATAGTATAAACATTAGGCACGTAAGCTATTAATAAAAATAAGTCGTCTAATGTAAGCGATTATTATTAACCTTATCAGGAATTTACTTCTCTCGAATCTTTCATCAAAATAGAAAAATCCGCAGGGAACAGGAACGCCAGCGCGGCTACGCGGTAGAGGCGCTGTGTCACCGCGGCGCCGCACTGTGCCGCCTGCGCGCCGCGCCCGCCGCGCTGCTCTACAACATGAACGAGCTGCTCAAGTACGCGGATGCCAACGACCCGCGCACGTTACACTACGGCGTGCGACACGCCTTCGCGCTCCGCCACTGGGGCCGCGCGCTGCGGCTGCTGACGCGCCTGGCCGACGAGCGCGCCTCGCCCGCTCTGGACGCTCGCGCCGCCGCCGCCGCCGCCGCGCTGCGCTGGACGCACCTCGACCGACACCTGCGCCGCGCAGCGCCCGCCAGGCATCCCGACCACTACAGACCCTTCTGACCGCTCCGCCGCCACGACGCACTCTACTGACCGCCGCACCACCTCCACGACGGACCCTCCCGACCTCATTCCGACCGCACTTTTACCACGACGAAGCTTTTTGACCTTACTCCCGCCGCCACGCGCCTCACTGCCGTCCCGAACCGATGCAGCTTCACTACGTAATATACGTGATATGCGCAGTTTCACGAAGGTGCTCCCGGTGTGCTCAAACGTAGATCGATATTTTACTCTTTTTATTTTTTTATTTTTTTTATAGTGAATGTATAGACGATGACCTCAGTAGCGTAACGGTTGTGAGTCTATCCGTATATTAAATAGATTTCGGTTGAGATGGAAATGAAAATAAATAATATAGATACTTAGTATTTTTTACTGGACCGGCTGTATGCATTTTTATTAGAATGTGCATTTATATGTAGCGGCCTTACGCACGTAAAGTCCCATTGAGACTTGTATAGTACGAGTTATTCGTCTGACATCCACTGATAAAACTAACGATCGGCTTCTGGAAATATGATTAAAGTAAAACTGATTTGAGATCAGTATCAATTGTGATTACGCGTCTATTGCTCCATCATCCAAAGGTTGACAGCTGATTACTAAATATATTTTCAACCTTCGAGGAACTGGTTGTAAAAAAGCTACAGCTAGCTATAATAGAATAATATCAGCACTAATATTACTATTTCGATATAAAAATATCGTCTCGCAAGTCGCAGGTTTGACTCAACATATGACATAAATTACATTATATCTCAAGTGTAACTCGTACACACCAAGATGTCTTGTGCTTTATTATCTAAGCTCCAAGGAGTGCTGGATGATGCTAATGTATAAGTTTACATAATCAGTATAAAGCCAACAGCAGTTTTTGCTCGTTGAAAGTTGTAACCTCCTAATTAAGATCTATCTAAATGTTGTCATATTGCCATTTTGTCAGTAGATGAAATAATACATTCACTGATTGATGTACTACTCATACTATATAGTAGAATATATGAAAACAATTATTAAATATTATTTTATTTTGAAATGTAATAAATTACACACAACTTAAAAACTAAATAATATTCTATTTATAAATATGTTGGGTAAATTAATAAATGAATTCCCTGTAGATGAATTCTCCATATTTCGGGTACTTATCCGATTAGATTTTCATATGTATATGAAATAGTACATTCAGTGAATGTGTTAATGAAGTTTGAGCTTCATAAAGCGTACATAGCTCCAGTAATAATTAGGTCGTATGTCGCCAGCTGGTTCTTACGCTTTGCGATCATGATTAAATGATTTAATGAATTGTTAATTAAGAATTAAATATTTGTGACAAATTGGTGCTTTTCAATTTAAAATAATACACATTTAAAACCCTACAGGTACAGAGTACAGACACCGTTTTAGTTTTATTGTATATTATGACTGATGAATTTTAGGCTTCTTTGTATTTAGTCCAGTCATTTGGTAGTTTTACCTGGAAAGTTTTCCGGGAGTTTTGAAAATTGGTCATTTTATAGATTTCGGTATGCTCTTTTCGAATTTCAATTTTGCCATCTCGTATCTCCGCCGCTCGCTCCGCCATTTTGAGAAAATGGCGGCTAAAACCAGTTTTTTGAAATATCTCCTTTCCAATGCATTTTTATAAAAAATATTTATGTCCAAAATTAAAGTAGAATAAATTTCCTACAATTTATGTATTTATATTTTTTTTCATAATATCAATAGTTTTTGGCGTACGAGCGTCACAAAGTATCTTCATCTACACCACCACGTGTTTTTGGTATATTTTTTCTAAAATATTCTACTATTACCACCGGTATTGAAGAAGCAGTGTGGGTCTTTGTGTTGGGTCTCTTTCTTTCGACTATGCAGACTATAGACATTGTATAGCCTCCATACTCTCAACTTTCAACGAAACATCTGTCGGTAGAAGTTACGAGAAGTATTTAGTTTAGGCGAAGTCATAAGTATACGTTTATTGTCGTACAGTGTTGTTTGTGTTCTTAGAGCCATGGCTTTTAATACAGAAAATTGTTTTACTTCATAATGAGAAAATGAAACAGTTGAAGTGAAAGAAAAAGGATTGGAGACTTTTAATTGAGTGTCAAAAAAAGGATAATAAAGTAAAACTTTGGCGGGCCAAAAATCGATAATAGTTCATGATCTGTGTCGAAAATGATATAATAATGAGAAGTTTATTGGTACATCATTGCGTAGAGGATGTAGTGATGCCACGAAACCTCTACTGCGATCGTCGCACTCAGTATTCTCTTTTAAATATCATTGTTTTTATGTGCTGATGAGATAACAGCGGAATTAATAGCTAAACAAAAACAGACCCGGCTGTGCAAGCGTAATATAGTATAGTATATAGTATATTGTGTAGAAATTGTCATTGAAAGACAGTATTTCAAATCTTGCTAGAGCTCGTAATGACGATTGGGGTCGAGCAATTATTGAGCGTCTTACACATGTGAATGATTTGGCCGCAGCAGATGCACAGTATCACAATTCCTGCATGAACAAATTTATATCAATTAGAAAGATAGTGCAATGCAGTTATTCTAACCTTAAACAGAATTTCAATGAGTGTCAGTTTTCTTTGGACAAATTAATGGACACAATTAAAGGTGATTACCGTCCCCACATAAAAAAAAACGCAACTGCTCAAAAAATACGTTGATGATATTTTAATTACCGTCACTGCCAATAAGACTAAATTGTCTTAAATAAAACAATTTTCTGTATTAGAAGCCATGGCTCTAAGAACACAAACAACACTGTACGACGTATATACATATAAACGTATACTGATGACTCCGCCTAAACTACATACTTCTCGTAACTTCTACCGACAGATGTTTCGTTGAAAGTCGAGAGTATGGAGGCTATACAATGTCTATAGTCTGCATAGTCGAAAGAAAGAGACCCAACACAAAGACCCACACTGCTTCTTCAATACCGGTGGTAATAGTAGAATATTTTAGAAAAAATATACCAAATAAAATCGTACCAATCATTAAGTCAAGTCAAGCAATCATTAAGTCTGATGTAAGGCAAAAAAATATATTATTGTTAGTAGTATATAGTACACTGTACATATATAGGACGGACCCCATACGCCAAATAACAAGTGGGTTAATTGGTTTGTTCAAGTTATAGACGTTCTTCTTTATTTGTTTTATTTATTCAAATACTGAGGAATGTTGACAACTGAAGTCTGAAAGCATACTCACGGCCAAACAAATGTCGGTAACAAACGGGTTCCTTTTATGTTTACCGCTACAAAACAGAAGCACTTGTCAACAACGTTTTTACACATTTTTGTAGTATCTGTATTCTCTGATAACAATCATTCGGAAAAGAAGTAGGTACGTATGCAAACAATGAAAAGTACAAGAAAATAATAGTAATATTACTGAAAATGCATAACTCGAACAGATAAAATGAGATATCTGTTTAAAATAATACGTCAAATAAAATCTATTATTAAACAAACCTGTACCTGGACACTATCATGTATTAATTTGATCATTTTGTGTACTAGAAAACTTTATTTAATATTCATTACTTATTTTTATGACCATTTTGTTTTAAATACAGCACTCTTCCAGTCAGAGTGCTGTTTAGTATTTTTACTACAGCGGTAATTTCTTATTATGTAAGTAATCAATCGCGCTTACTCTCACTGCTCTAAAGAACTTTTTTGTTTGTAAAGATTGTCCTCGAATTGATTTCCGTAAACAAATCATTTTTTTTACAAAAATAAATTAACGTAATTAATAAGTAAACGTTTTAGTTTTTTTTTGTTGATAATAAATAAAATCATACATAAGTTGCACTTTTTTTTAAGCTTAACAACAATATTATGAAATAAGGAATTAAAATTCATCTTAAGGACGAGGGCGAGTTCTAAAATTTAAACAAATGTTCGTATTAAATTAATTATTTAACTCAAATCTTTTCCTCACTATTTCTTTCTCTTTTCCGAAATAATCACTTTGATTGAAATCATCCTATATCCTATTATATTGTTAGTGTTTGTTAAAAATATTTTATTTTATAATATAGCAGAAAACGTGCAAATGTTTATACATGAAATATTTACTTCGCTCGATTATATTTGAAGAAAAGCCCTGACAAATACCGGCTAACCATACCGTATTTAGGGTCCGCTCAACTCAAAGTTAGTTTTAACTTCGAGTGTATTTTTATGTAACTTTATTAGCAAAAGGAGGTTTATGTTTAGGATCTTTGCGTAGATACTTACATTTGTATGTGTCTTTCTACGCTCATTACTTGCAATACTAAATGTAGGTATAAACCAATTTTAATAAATTAATCGTTGTTACAAATTCAACTGACAAATTCGTGTAGCATGAGAATCAGTAATTAAAAAAAATGTGTTTGTGACATACTTTTGCATTTAATAATATAAGTTTATATTTTATAATATCGGTTAGAACACAAGTATATAAAAATTAAAGATTTATGAGGGGACCAGGTTCAAATTTTAACTGCGTCTCAATCGGATTTTTATTTTGGTTATTTTCTAGTATTAGAACGTTTTGTGCTACATATAACTATTATTAATTTTGTTATTCTGTAGTCAATCTCCTTGTTAACAATGTGCAATATTAGTTTGGGGAATATGGTTTCACAACAAGCTTATACTATTTTTAAATCAAATTATGTTTCAAATAAAATTTACGCTTTGTTAAATTCCAATAGATTTTCGGAAAAACCCTATGAATCGAGTTTATTCTTTTTATTGACTATGTAGATATAAACTTGAAAACTATTGTTTGGGCAGCAACATCGTTAGAACAGTAACGTAACGCGTTATTGGAACCAGACGGGTTTCAATAACGCACAGATTACGATTTTTCTGTAAGTAATTTATGCAAGAATAATAACTACCTATACAAAAATCTGCATAACCTAAGTTGATAATTGCAAGGTAAGTATTTGCAAATATAATTTATGATATTATTATTGTAGCCTCGAGATGACTAGAATATAACCAATGTTTACAAAGATTATTTTAAAAAATATTGTCCGGTCTTGATCAGCGAGGGTATTAAATAAGAGTCAAAGCTGTCAAACTGTGGGATAGAATCGACGCGGGGTTCCAGGCTGTCCGATTCACTCCCGAGAGATAAGACTGCGACTTTGTAGGTCAGTTGGATATACGTGAGCCTATTATTAGGAAATAAAATTGTTTGAAGAACAACAGAGAGATAGCAGTGGTAACAAATACGTCAAATATTTTAATGGAATAAAATTTAATAATTTCATTGTTTATCGGTGGAAAGAGGAATAATATTATTTACGAGATAATTCCCAGTTATGCATAGGCTATATTTATTAAAGTGACTTCTCTAGGTTCTCTATTGTTAATGAGTCAAAATGATAGCGTGACCTAGAGAACGAGTACTGCCATCTACTGTGGGATAGAATGCCACCTTTTAGAATTATCGTTACTACATAAGATTATTTCGTATTGTAGGTGCATACCGCCCGCAAAGGATTAACTAATCCTTCGAACCACAAATTTATATTTATACATACTACATTGTGTATAGAAACAAACTTAAAGTAATCTAACCACGGAATGAAACACTTGTTAGTTATAAATGCAAATATTGCATATGTGGGCTGTATGAAAAAAAATAAGCCAATCTTTCAATAGGAGATAAAAAAAAAACTTAAAATTTAATTCTATATTTATTTAAAATTTAACTAAGCTTAACATTATATTTATACATACTACATTGTGTATAGAAACAAACTTAAAGTAATCTAACCACGGAATGAAACACTTGTTAGTTAGAAATGAAAATATTGCATATGTGGGCTGTATGAAAAAAAATAAGCTAATCTTTCAATATGAGGTAAAAAAAAAATAAACATTTAATTCTATATTTATTTAAAATTTAACTAAGCTTAATACGGCTATTCATGTTTACACATTGTTTCAAAACATAAAAACAATACGTAGTATAAAATATTATGAAACTATTAACATATTATCATTGCCCGTGACCCCGTTCACCTAGACTATGGTAATAATATTTATATGGCTTATATACTTACTTGGGTCCTTCGACTTAGTTCGCGCAGAAATTTCGAAGTGTATATGTAGGTAAGTAAGAAAAATGTGGGTGATACTGATAACTATGAAATGGCAGAAGTGCGAAACATAATTATATGGGTAACACATGGGAAAAAATGGTTACATTATGGCGCCATATAGTATGATATTATTCAGAGGTCTTCGGTATCATGTTGTTCCAAATTTACGGAACTCCGTTTAAAAATCATGGAGTGTCCAAATAAATGCCTGATACTTTTAAAGTTGTGCTATCGAGATGTTTCCAACAATATATCATATGTCAAAACACTTGTAAACCGTGATTTATGGTGTGTTTAAGGCTAGATTTTAAATCTACATCATACATTTTAAAAACATAACGCTTCTTTTAATCGTCAGTCGGGTAATAAGAAGGATTATCCAAAATACCCACCTATGTACATAATATTCAGTGAACCAGACGATTAAGAACTTGAGCTCCCGTGGCAATTAGGTATGTAATCGCGCTACAACTATGTTATGTCACAGACAAACCCCGTGCAAAGGTAAGTCTTTCTATAGCCATACAGCATTTTTGGTACATAAGCTACAACATTACTAAGTTTTATCGAAATCAGTTTTGTGGTTTATATAATTATATCAATTATATATTTTATCAATTTTTTTTATTAGTCATCTTTTTTTAAATTATAACCTTTTAAAAATCGCGACTTGTTGCGTAGTCTTTACTGCTAGGTATAGTGCGCAAGATGTACCAAAGTTTACCCTCAACAATCGGTAATCTTCGGTTTATAAATCATTCTCATTACGCCAATCTATTCTCTGATAGTCAATATGCTTCCCAGGTATCTTTACCTATCTGTACATTTTTATAATATCAGCAGTGAGACAGATAGGATGCATTCGCTATTGCATTATGATGTGTTGCAATGCCGGTTACAAACTCGGCCCGACCATCAAAGTATCATAGAGACACACCATTAGCGCCCCGGTCTGAAACGAGGAGTATGGGACTGATGCATTAATACCTTCTACCTCTCTTAATTTTTGCTGAGTGGCTAAAGATGTGTGTGGTCTAGTCTTATCGTGTTGAAAGACAACATCCTTTCTATTGGTTAATGCCGACCCGGTTAATAGGACGATAAACCTAGTAACAATTTTAAAATTTTAAATCAGTATCTGAGATAAATGAATTACTAAACACTCTAATTGTTATTTGTATCGAAACAACCTGTACCATACGTGGAAAACTAGTAACAGTACACAGACATAAAAAAGCCTTCCAAAAATATGATACCATATTTAATCTTAATAATTGATATTTCGCTCGTTAACCACGGATTAATAATGTTTGTTGCTTGAAATATATATGTTCATCTACATCCTTGTCCCTTTATAGAGTTAAATAGTATTCGTAATTACACTATATAGTGGTTTAATTTAATATTTAAGATCGTTGTTTATTATTTACATCGCCGACATTACATTTTAGTTTCTCTACATCGTAATATATTTCGATAGTCTTAAGAAAATAATTGTTAGAAAAGTGTCGAGGTAAGACTGATTTAAAAAAAAAATCTACGTTGAAAATTTGAAAAAGCTAATTGAAAACGAATATTCGTACATATTGTTTTAAGTTAGTGAAAATCAACCAACTAATTAATTCAACATATACATAAATTAAAATATCTATAAATAGACGGAACGCTTAGATTAACTTTTCGAGATAATAAAACATTTTATTTTTCACTGAAGCTATTTTTTTTTTTTTTTTTTTTTTTGTCTGTCTATGCTGTTAGCCCTGTTGGCTATTACAGCGTCACCGGGGGAATGGGTGGGTCAGGAGACCCACCCTTAAAAAGGGGGGGCCAGATGGGCCCCCATGGGGAACGACGTCCCGAGGGCGTCTCAGATTGAGACACGGACCTCGGCTCGGGGCGTCGTTAGTCAGGAGGGAAGCTAAGGAAATTTGGACACTAGCGTCCTCCGACGGCAGAACGCCGGAGCAACGGAGCACTTACTCAGTTGGGACCTCGTCTATACCGGTACAGACGGTGTGTGTCTGTATGTTGTGTGGTGTCAATTATGCCTACGCGTACACGTTATTACCTACTGTGAACGCGTCGTCGGGGTCAACGAGTACCGACTTGGGTCTTCTTTTTCTGACTAAAGTAGTCTTACGTGGTCTATACTCTGCGGCGTCAGCCACCAGTGGGTTCGGGTGTCGCTCAGCACGTTCAAAGTACTTTTGGGAAAGCCCCTTGAAGTACTGAGCGATGGTCGGAAGGTTCAAGTCTCTATGGAGATCGATGTTGCGTACGAACCACGGCGCCCCGGTTGCAATCCGTGTAAACCTGTTCTGAATCACCTGAAGGGGTTTCAGATTAGCGTGCGCAAAAGCGGGACTCGCATAGGACATGACGGAACGTATGCAAGCTTTGTAAAGTGTTACCTTATTGCGAAGGGACATTTTACTCCGCTTGCCTAACAGCGGATATAAACGACCTAATATGTAGGCCGCTCTGCTACGAACGGTCCTAATATGCGCAGTGAAAACTAACTTTCTATCTAACGTTACTCCTAGGTATTTTGCCTCGTCTTTCCAAGGTATCGGTTTATCAAAGAGTTTGATTCGCGGGAGGATCCTTGGGGGGCCCCGTTCGAAGAGCACCGAAACGCTCTTCTCAGGGTTTACCTCGATCCGCCATTTCCGCAGCCAACTCTCAAGGGAGTCGACTGCGGATTGGAGACGTTGGTATATCTCCCAGTGATCCTTAGAGGACGTGTAAAGCGCGGTATCGTCCGCGTACATGGCAAGGTGCACTTTAGATCGCGGTCTAGGAATATCGCTAGCGTAGATGGAATAGAGGATGGGCGAGAGAACTGAACCCTGGGGAACACCCGCCCTGATGGGGCGGGGGGTTGACAAGACGCCTTCCACTCTGTAGCGAAAGGAGCGATTCGTCAGGTAGTCCCGTATGATGAGTACGAGTCTGTCCGACACCTTGAACTGGTATAACTTGTACACCAGTCCATTGTGCCAGACCCTGTCGAACGCCTTAGCTACATCGAGGAAGAGCGCTCCTGTCCTATGCTTCTTGGCCCTCACAGTGGCCCCTATCAGTATGTGCTCCGTGAGGCGTTGCACCTGATGGGAACATGAATGGTTGGCTCTAAAGCCGAACTGCTCATTTGGGATGATTTTGAGTCTCTCGACTTCCGATCTAAGTCTACAGAGGATGATTCTCTCATATACTTTCCCTAAGGAACTAAGAAGACTAATGGGACGGTAACTACTAGGCAGATGCCGGGGTTTGCCCGGCTTATGGAACCCTATCACTATGGCCTCTTTCCACTGGGCCGGAAACGAGCAACCGGCCAGTAGAGCGTTAAAAATGGTAACCAATAGGTAAATTAAAGGAGGCGGAAGAAGCTTTATCACTTTGTTAGTGATCCTATCGGGACCTGGCGATTTCTTGACGTGAAGCGCCCTAACTATGGACGTCACCTCGTCTAGGTTCGTTTCCTCGATTGGCGGACCGGCCGGTGGCTGAGAACACATTATATTGACCGATTTGTCGACTATTTCGACATGATCGCGATCAATGGATTGAGCAGACAGACGGCACTGGCTCTCTAGACTGTCGGCTAAGCACTCAGCTTTGTCAGAGTCGTCAAACGCGATGGCGGAGTTAGGTCCAACCAAGGGAGGCATATCTGAGACAGTGTCCGCCTTCAACGCTCTCTGCAACCGCCAGAATGCCTGGTGTGTTGGAGAGAGCGTCGCAAGCGTCCTATCCCAGCCGCTATCTCTGAAGTCGTCGAGAGCTTGTCTCGACTCCCTCTGAAGACGGCGCAGCCTCCGTCGGTTGTCATCTGTCGGGTATCGGTCATGGGCTCTAATCGCGGCGTTTTTACGGGTGATGAGGAGTCTAATGTCCGGAGGGAGTGCTCGGTAACCCTCGAAGTTCACTCGGACCTCCCACGAGGACTTTCCTATGCTGTCTACCAAATGTTCTGTGAAGTTAGTCGCGGCTGAGACAGCGTCCTCGACCGATGTAAGCTGGTCAGGAATTTTGTCGAGGTGCGCTGGTACGGGGGAATGGAGTTGCTCTCGAAGCTTCGTCCAGTTAATAATTGTTTTGGTCGCGGGTTCCCTAAGGGGAGGAAGTCCTAGCTGAAATAGGACCGGTCGATGGTCAGAGTCTAGCTCGGATAGCGTCTCGATAGAACGTAACTGGAGTGTCACGCCCTTCAAGAGTACTATGTCGAGCACGTCGGGTCTGTCATGTCGGAAGTCTGTGTCGCAGTATCGCGTGGGACTCAAAGGCGCGGTGATCTCGAAGTCGAGACCAGCCTTGTAACTTAGCCTATCAAGGAGATTTCCTCTACTGTTTGCGACAGTGGAGTTCCAGCGGGGATGTTTGCAATTTAGGTCGCCGGCCAGAATGGTTGCGTTACCTAATTGGAGTTAGGACTTAAGATCCCTCTCAACTAAGGCTTTATTGGGAGAAAGATAGACGGATGCTAGTACGATCGACTGATGGCCGGTCATACCCACCTGACATAATGACGCTTCTACGTTGACTAGTTGGGGCGGATCGAGCGGAGTGCAATGAAGAGACCTTCTGTAATAGATGATGGTTCCCCCCTTCGCGGTTGCCCTATCGTTCCTAACGAGATCACTGAAGCTAATAACGAATTTATCAAAGACAAAATAATTGCTTATTTTGCTACGGCCATTCATATCGGTTTTTCTTAGAAAGCCACAATTTTAGAATGTTATGGAATATTAATATTTCGTATTTTTTTTTATAACACATATATTATTTCTTAGTTAACTTAAATTGAAATCAATAAATAGAAAAGATTAATCATCACGACTAAATTATATACAGTAGTTTTAATGAAATATCATAATATTATAAATAGGAACCATTTCTCGCTGAAAGAAAAACAACTATTAATAACTTAATTTTGTTTTTATTAATAAGGATTGCACGTTAAATTATTGTTTAAAAAGTATCTATTTATAAATCACGTAACACAAAATAATCACGTATTTTAGCGAGTTTGAGGAAATGAACCTTAAGGCAAATAATTAATTTAATGGGGAGAGGCAATAATTTAGCGAATAGCAAGTGATGTGGAAAGTTTAGATGCTTATTTTGCTTCAGGTATAATTGAATGGTTCTAATTAAATTGCAATTAGTCTCTAGAATTAGAGTTTTAACATGGATTTCAAGGTTTCATTAATTAAAATTTAATAAAAGCAATTTCACGCCAACGAAATAACATGCTATATTTCTCGTCACTTGCATAGAAATGCCTTGCATAATATAAGACGTAAGGTGTGTGTGTGTGTGACTTCGGTGTGGTGTGACTTCTAATATACTTTGTAACCCGCGACCCAAAAAGAGGGGTGTTTATAAAAGCAATTGTCTCGAAAATGTTGAGCTTTTATTCATGCCGGTGAAACGTTTTTATGCAATATTGATAGTAATAATAGTAAAGCAAGTGTAGCGTACTTTTTTGTAATGTTGTGTATATTGATGTATACAGTTGTGTATTTTTTTGTTGTTCGTTTATAACACTTTGCACTAGAGTTTATATTATTTTATAAAAGAAAACCAATACAATTATTATTTAGACATATTTATTAGAAAAAAATATACAGGGTTATTTGTAATTAGTTGACCGACTCTTGTAGGCAGTCTCTCTGCAACAATCTCAACAACATTTGTTCTACAACTTTTTAAAAATCTTGATAAACAACACAATAAACACGAAACAAAAAAAAAACTCTATCTTTTACTTATTACTCTGTATTTTGTAAGAGTTTTTGAGAGTATTTTGCTTAAAGGGTCAGAGTTGATGTCACGTCAGAGGCAACAAATAAATTTTGTATGAGAAAATTCAAATTTTAAAAACTATTAATTTTAAAAAGTCGTAGAACAAATGTTGTTAGGATTGATGTAGAGAGGCTACCTGCCAGAGGTGGTCAACTAATTAAAAATAAACCTGTACATATATTTGTTTTCTACAAGGAAACTAAATATGGTTATATTATTATTATTATACTAGCGGACCCGACAGACGTTGTCTTGTACACGCGTCTTTAATTTAAAAAAATCAAACTTAAAAAAAAAAAAAAAATAAATAAAAAAATAAATAAATAAATAAATAAATAAATAAAAAGTTATCACAATGTCTAACGTCATTACATGTACATTTATCATAATTCGACCAATCGATACCGTATGAATATGTAAATAAAGATTTTTCTTTGAATAAATGAATTTGTTCCAATATTTTAATTTCACTTTTTACGTAGCGAAGCACGTATCGGGGCGCTAGTACTAAATCATTTTTCTTATTTCTATCGCAACGCCAACTGTCAGGGCAAACTATAATTAAAATTTAATATTATTTAATATTTGACATTGCCATGGTAACGCAGTCAGTCGGAACCAATGTGGAACATTCCAAAACCACCACCTACTTACACATTAAAAAATAATCAAAAAACCATTTTACAGTGGACCAAATTGAGAATTTAAACAATTCTCAAGTCCCCTTGAACACACAAAGAATTTCATAAAAATCGTTCGTCGTTTAGGAGGAGTTCAGTGACATACACACGCACACAAAAAATATGTATATAAAGATATGATTGTTCTCTAAATATGTCAATGAAAGTAAATCAGCATCGGATACTACAACAAAGATATAAGCTACAATTCTCAACTCACAAAAGTCTACATTTCAGTAAAGACATTCTAAATTGGCTAGAAAAATCTAGACTATTTAATAAGACATAACTCGCGAAAGAGATAGCGTCACCTTTACCTACAATTTTCTATGTCTTGAAATCAATTTTGTATATGTAACTCATTTTTACCAGTTACAGGTGTATAAATATATATATAGAATTTTCGGCTGCAAATAAGCCGACATCTCATATCTGACCCTTTGTCATCATTACCAAAAGTCTACTGCAACATTAGCAAAAGTAACGCACCAAACAATTATATGATTCAGGAAAATCAAATATCGTAACTATCTTCTATGACATTGAGTCCAATCAGGACTGCAGTTAACTACAGCTACGCAGCACCACCTACATAATTGTTACAGACTCTGCTAAATATAGATACTAGATATACTATATCTGAAGAATATAATTTGTAAAACTACTGAGTAATAAAGATATCTGAGAACTCTATAATGTATCTGTTTCGCAATCATTTATCATAAAGTAACGTCGAAGAGCAAAAACTTTTTAGATTTTCTCGAACTCTTGCTTCTGACGTCTGTCATATTTTTTATATAAAAGTTTGCAGCATATCTTATAAGTCATGGTCTAGTTCGGAAGTTACAATAAAGATAAGAAAGAAAATTTATTGAAATATACATAACTTTTATCTATTCCATTTTATCTCACGCAAGGTATAAAAGTATACATCTTTCTACGATCTTTCCAACCATTAATTTTAATATTGACAGCTAAAATAGAGACGTCCAAATGGCATTTCTGAAACTTTTTCTAAAAAAACAATGAATTTTAGTTACATACAAGTTTTAATCAAATAATCATATTAATATTCCTTTATTACTCCAGTTTTTCCTTCGTTTTATATATATGAACAGACGAAAGACAGATGAAAGTGAAAAAGCTAAAAAATACCATCCTACATTGCTTAGCCATTGTATCGAATATATAATATCGAATTCCAAACGAGAGTTGACGGCAGGCCTGTATAATATAAAAATCTATGCAGGCCAATCTCAACAATAATATTACGTGAAAATTATCTTACAACACCCTAATGTCATTTATGACACTTTTTAATAAATTCAGCAGTCGTGGACTCGTAGACCGTAGACCGTGGATCGTAGACTGTGTACCGAAATACATACCAGTACACTGGCCAGTGCTGTGGACGTTAAAAATTTACGCCATACTGCTGAAACGTTCCGAAATATTATGGCCAGCGCAGAGAACTTTGACAGCATAAATTGACACTATTCAAAGAGTATTACATTTCCTAGTATTACAAATTACTTATTAGTCTGTGATTACGTATTTATTTCTAACGTATCTGTTTCGACAAAGTTAATAAAGTTTAAAGTAAAGTTAGTACAGTTTAATTACAGTTGGGGGCCGTCGCCGGGAACCTCCTCGTGTGCCCGTCTGTTTCCCTTGTTGCTCGGATTCGTCCGGTGGCATCGGAAGCGGTACGGGCCGGTGCTCCCTGGGCAACAACGGTTAATGTGATCCTTCGGGTTTGCATTAGCCGTTGGCTAATACTCGGCGCGGTAGGGGTCGGCCATGGGGGTTTGTGCCCGGTTCATGGCTGGCTGGCGGGCAGGCTGCCTTTCGGGGTGGTCTGTCTGCGGGGGGGCTCGGGCCTCTTTCCATCGTTTGATCACGTTGGAAAGTTGGCCTGGGCGTTGAGGGTGGGAGGGCGCAGGCCCTCTTTGCCGGGGTCGGCTGCGGAATTACTCCTGGTACTTCTCTGATACCAGAGTGGACTGTGGAGTGGTTCCGCGGCTGTGTGGGGGGGTCCGCGATTAGGGTCTGGAGCTCTTTCCACCAAGCACTTTAGAGAGGGTGCTTGGTGGGGAGACGGTCCGAGACGTTGCCTGGATTAATCGTTGCCGAGCGCGACGCCACGGTTGCGTTTGGTGATGGTTGGTCTGGGCGTGGTGGGTTCCCGACTTATGCCTTTTTCTTGCTGGTCTCGGCTGATCACGAGAGACTCACGTTCGACTCCAGTGTGTTGCAGTGAGGCTGTCTGCGCATCACTGGGTCTTATGGGAGTGTGCTCTTCCAGGGGGTCTGACCGGTGGTCTCCTCTCGGGGAGATAACCGGCGGCGGAGCTGGACACGGTCAATGGTCGAGACGGTCTGTCCAACTGGCTCGATTCTGTGACTGAGTCCAGCTAGAAGGGGGTCTCGGCCCCCTTCAGAGGCAGCAGGCTTGGGTGGGGGGAAGGGGATCCCTCCATGATCTATCAAGCCTGCGAAAAAGAGATGGGTGCTCCTCGTTGCGGGGTGCCCTCTCCGTGGATCACGTCGGGGCATCGCGGTGAGTGCGAAAGCGATCCCGTGGTGTCCCATTATGACGGCGGCGGCAACCGTCAGGTTTAGTGAGTAGGAGTCTCACATAACCACCTCCATCATCCCCTTGATGGAGGTGTGTATCCATGAGGATTCCTGACGTTAAAAAAAAAAAAAAAAAAAAAAAAAATGTTTAATTACAGTTATTAATAAAATTTTCCAAGAGAATGGTGTTATAAAGCAATTACAACAGTTAGTGGTGTTGATCAGATATTCAATTCTAAAAAAGTACATAAATTATTTAATAAGACTAATGAAAATTTTTGAAACTTATACACAGTGATGTTATTTTTGCTGTCTATTCCCGTCACATTAGCATTCACAGAGAGTTTACTGCCTTGAATTGTGAATGGTGAGACAAAAGAAACAAAATATCTTTAAACATAATAAGAAGGAAAATGAAAAATAAATTATCTATTTCCTTTAAATTAAAATTACGGCATAGATATTGTGCGATTGTGTAACTGTAACTCTGATAATAATTTATAAAACTTGCAAATATAAAGAATATATATTTTTCAAATATAACTATGAAGAAAATAAAGTTGTATTTTATTTATTTGACCACTACAATATGTATTGTTTCTCTTACCTGTTACTTGACTAATAAAAATTAGAAAAACGTGGCAACTTTTGTTACTGTTGTAATATTACTCTGCATTTGCTGATGTCTTCACAGAGTACTATAAACTGGTGTGTATTTCAACCTTCACTGATAAGGCTCTGCAGGCTCATCCAGAAGACGCCTGTTACGCCGCTCATCCATCCAAACGGAGCTTTTATCTTCGACTCTCAGGTCAGGGCGGACGTACTGGCTGAGTACCTATCTGGCCAATTCGTTCCTAACTCCAGTGAACGCGCAGCCTACCACCGTGGCATTGAAGACTAACGTTACCAACTGGCTACACAATCCACCTGAATCGTCTCCTTCATCAACATCCACTCGCCATTTCATCTCCCCGTCGAGCATAAAAAAGGCAATAACCGCCCTGAAAAAGAAAAAGGCTCTGGGAAGGGATGAAGTGACAAACGCTTCACTCCGTCATCTGCCAGCATGCGCCGTCGCCGTGATCACCAGGCTCTTCAACGGGATCCTGCGCCTTGGCTACTACCCCAAGGCGTGGAAGGAGGGTCTGGTGGTGACAATACTGAAGCAAAGGAAGAATCCCAGGCTCAAGCTACCACCCCATCTCTCTTCTATCAGCATTATCCATACTGTTCGAGAGGCTACTCCGACCTCTACTTCTTGAACATCTAACACCACGCCCTGAACAGTTTGGCTTTAGAAGAATCCAGTTGACGACCCTATAGGAGGTCAGGGTCCTCCATATTGCAGCGTCGGCAATAAACCGAAAGGAGACCGCTGTCGCGGCCTTTCTTGATGTCTTGACGGCCTTTGACAGGGTGTGGCATCCAGGACTACTATTCAAGATTATCCGGGCTGGCGTTCCTCACTGCCTCATTCGTGACCTGGCTGATTTCCTGGATATCAGAACCTTCCGTGTGAGGGTTTACAACGTCATCTCGAAGAGCCACTCTATCCATGCTGGAGTCCCGCAGGGCAGCACCCTGTCCCCGATTCTCTACACTACTTACACCGATGACATTCCTGTTGGCCAAGACACCACCCTAGCGCTTTATGTAGACAATGTGGTGTTCCTAGCCAAATCCTTAAGTGGAAACCATGCGGCCCTGAACATCCAACGAGCTCTCAACTTCTCAACTTCTCCCGGGTTGGCTGGCGAAATGGGGGATCGCGCTGAATGTGGCGAAGACCCAGGCCATCGTGTTCTGAGGCCGTTGCACTGATCTTCCTCCACTTTCCAACCAAGCTGGCCATTTATAAAATATACGTAAGATCTCACAATGGCAAACCCAGCCCCCAGACTCTTCTAGAAGGAGTCTCCCACGGGATATCCTCCCTCCCATTCCTTAATCCCTGAGCTGTCTCCTTGGCCACTGGTCGCTTAACTGGGCCTCCCCTGGTTTGCCAGGGGTCTCACCCGGTTGGGCCGACCGCCCAGTTGACATTCAAGCTCACTCCCGCAGCATTCCTATTCCACATTTCCTAGAGCTCTGGCTCACCCGAACGCCACGCCTGTCTTAACAGACGTAGAAAGAGCCCACAGGAAGAGAGCAAGGCCCTGACATTTACATTTGACTATTGATTACATTAATTCTAAATTACAGAGTGATTAATTTTTTATTGTGTTGAATATCACCCCTATTTAAGAGAAAAAAAGGTTTACTGTTGTGAATATGTAATGGTGTTGAAATTTTATAAAGTCATTTGTATATTTTGATAAGAATGATCTAATAGTCATTAAAGCGGTTTTTTTGGTAGACCGTTCTTCTTTTTTCCACTTATATCTTCTACCTCATTACAGCATTAAATCATTTTTACTGAAATAAATACTGTGACTATTATCAAGAAAAGCCTTTTATTATTAAGAGAAATGTGTTTCGAGAAAAAGAAGCTATAACTGAAAATATTTTTTTTTCAAAGTAATGAACTATTTTAAATTTTAAAGGCAACATTATAATGATTTTAAAAGTTTCATATGATATCGAGGGACTAACCCAACCGCAACCGCAAGCCACAAAATGGCATCGGAATGAACCAAATGTTATGAATAATGGAAACACATATTTTATATTATTTCGGCATTTAGCACTTTATAAAATTAAAAGTCATTTATTTTAGATAAAAAACAAAAAATAATAATATTTCTTCTATAAACACATTTGTCATTCCATAAAAAAAACAAATCATTATTATTACTAAAAAAAATATTAAAAATTTCCGATGCAAAAACACCTCTAAACAGAATAAAAATAATATTATTATGTGGTAAATTCCTTTCTGCAAATGAAGGTGCTAAGTGCGCTAAATGTTCTTCTAGATTTCACCGTCTTTGCTTAAACCTTAGCCCTGAAGATCGTGTGTCATCTAAATGGGTCTGCCAAGACTGTAAACCAAACCAGAATATTACCAGTAAACGCCATAATAAACAATGTACACCTGTCCTGGACTCTTCAAAGGATTTATCCGGTGATTTCGAAGATGCCTTCGCTGGGACTGAGATAAATAATAATTCAGATGTAGTCATTTTAGTTCACGAAATACGTTTATTACGAAGGGAAATGGCTACCACCTCTAGAGAAATGTCTCTTTTTTTTCGTGAAGAAATATCGCGGTTGAATGGAGTCATGAGTGATTTCAATGATCGCCTATCAACTCTGGAAAATAGGGTGTCGGCATTGGAGTCCTTGACTGAAGAACATAATGCGCAGAATGAGGGTACCACTACCGATCAAATCTCACGTCTGCGTATGGACTACAATGAACGCGAGCAAGATCACCTTTCTAATGATTTAGAAATTGCGTGTCTGCAAGAAAAGCCAGGTGAAAATGTTACCAACATCGTGCATCTTGCAGCCAAGAAAATAGGTGTCGATCTTGCTATTCAAGATATAGTAAGTGCGGAACGTTCGGGCCAGCGACGCTCAGAGGCCGGAGGCGGGGGGCGAGATCACGCCCGTCCAATTGTGGTGCGGCTTGCACGACGGGCTGTGCGCGACGAACTGCTGCGAGCGGCGCGAGTGCGTCGCAATACTGACTCGACCGGTGTCATTGACGGAGAGTCTAGGCGCTTTTACCTGAATGAGCGCTTAACCCCTCTCAACCGTTTCTTATTATACAAGACGCGTGAGGAAGGCAAGAAAAAAGGATGGCGTTTTGTTTGGACAAGAAGTGGTCGGATATATATCAGACGTGATATGGCAACAACTGTTTATCGCATACGCACGGAATCTGATATACCCAAGTTTTTTTGTGTAAATGTAATTTAGTGTCTATGAATTTAGTATTATGCCTATTCTTTTATCCACTTAATGTTTATTGTATTTTTTCCAACGTCGCGTTTCGAAATATCTTGTTTGGTTTCTTTAAATATGATTTGTTAATTTCTAATTATAAAAATTTATCTATTGCATATGACCCTGCCACATTAAATACAGTTTTTTGTTTTGTAGCATATGCTCATGTATTCTGTTTCTCCATGCTACCTTATAATTTATTAATTACTATTATCTTTTTATATCTAATTAATAACAATAACAATCTATTACATATACGAATGTGCATAAATAACTTGTTCACTATTTGTATTATTGTTTTTAATTATAATATTATAAAATATAATTATTTATTTAACCAATATTTTATGCTATCAACTAATTACTTATTAAAATGTTAGGATCACGACATTTGAAAATTGGTTTTTTAAACGTGTGCTCGTTAGGAACGCGGCATGACGAATTTGTAGTTGCCACTAACCGACATAATGTTGATATCATCGCCTTAAACGAAACCTGGCTGAGAGATGGTGAAGAGGGATGCGCTCCGGCGATGCCTGGCTATCGCCTTCGTCACAAGCCAAGGCCCTTAGAGGTGCGTACACGTGGTGGCGGAGTAGGCTTTTATGTAAAAAGCAACATTACCTTTCGATCTATTTCACACCCAGAAACAGAATGCGTAGAACAAATGTGGTTAAATGTTAACGTTGGAGGAAAGAAACTTATTATTGGTACTGCTTATAGACCTCCTTGGTTAAGTCCTGTAGTGTTTATAGATGCCTTAACAGACACGTTCGCCTCCTTTTCGTACTACGACAATATCGTATTGATGGGCGACTTCAACATAAACCTTCTTGATTCTAGCAATGTACACAGTCGAATGCTGTATGATTTTTTTACTTATACAAACCTAAACCAAATAATTGACAAACTAACAAACTTCACCTCCCACAGTGAAACATTAATTGATCTCATATGTGTTGATGGTAACGTTAGTAATGTCTGGGTGGATTACATTGGAGACCTCGGTAGTCACGCCATGTTATCCTTTAACCTTGATGTAATAAAAGAAAAGCCGAAACCTCACATTAAATACTTTAGACCAATTAAAAATATTGATATTGGGGATCTCAGGAACCTGATAACCTCGATCGATTGGGAATGTATACACAACAAAGATGTTAACACTATAGTTAGTGAATTTACTAGAGACTTCCTAATTGTATTCGATATATTAGCCCCCTTAACAAGCCGTTATTTTAGGACCCAACAATATCCCTGGATCACACATAATATTATTCAAATGATGAGAAAGCGAGACGCAGCGCATATTAGGGCGCGGCGTACGTCTAAAGGATCTCACATGTCCTATTACAAAGAATTAAAGGGTTTAGTGGAATCGGCATTAAATAGTGAGAAAACTGCATATTTTACTCATTTTATTATCAATAATGCCAAGAATTCGAAGTACATGTGGAACCATCTTAAGCGCAATATAGAATATAAAAAAAGGCACGATGGTTTCCTGTCTGAAGGTCTTAATGACCCAAATATATTAAATAATCATTTTCTACAAATACCGGGAAAATTAAAGGTATCGGACACATGTGTGCGTTTTTTCACGACAAATAGATTCAATGACTCGCTCCACTTTAACCTCAATACCGTAGATGATATCACAATTATTAAAACTTTAAAAAATCTGAAATCAAATGCTATAGGTGTTGATGGTATTTCGCTAGAAATGTTAAGCATATCTTATCCTTTCATATCAAATACCGTTTTACACATTATTAATAAATCTATACAGTCCGGCACTTTTCCTGACCTATGGAAACAGGCCATTCTTATTCCTCTAGCAAAAAAAGATAACCCTAGTAACTTAAATGATCTTCGTCCCATAAGTATTCTGCCATGTCTTTCAAAAATTTTAGAAAAAATAGTTTGTCGTCAACTTACTTTATACTTAGAAACCAACAATATATTACCGGATTTACAGTCAGGCTTCAGAAAAGGAAGAGGCACTACTACGGCGCTTGCCAATGTAGTGGACGATATCCTAACTGCACAGGATGATGGGTGGGGCACAGTTCTTGTGTTCCTTGATTTCTCTCGTGCTTTTGAAACCATTAATTTAACCCTACTCTTGGCCAAGCTTTCATATTATGGTTTTAGTGAAGAAGCTATTAAATGGTTTAAAAGCTACCTTTTGGATAGATCACAAGTTGTTGAGGTCACCCAAGAGGACGGTTCTAAGAATTTGTCGCTACGCAAAAGTGTTCCCAGAGGTGTGCCTCAGGGCTCTATTTTAGGTCCCGTACTGTTTACACTTTTTTGCGCAGATATTGTTAATAGTATAAGACATTGTAAATATCACATTTACGCTGATGATATACAATTATATATATCTTTTAAGCCAGAGAATGTAGATGTCGCTTTAAAAAAACTTAACGATGATCTTAGTAGTATTGCTTTTTGGTCCGACTCGAATAATTTAATTCTCAATCCGAATAAAACAAAATTTATGATACTAGGAACTCCAACGCAGATACGTAAAATCTCAAATTTAGCTCCTCCCATTGTGATGCAAAACATTCACATAGAACGTGTTTCTGAGGTTAGAAATCTTGGTGTTTTAGTAGATGAAGGCTTAAGATTTGAAAGCCATGTGAAACATACCTTCCGATCGTGTTTTTACCGCCTAAAATTATTATATCGCATTAGAAAATATTTAATTACTAGAGTAAGAGTCAACTTGTGCGAGGCTCTTATTTTATCAAAGTTAAATTATGCCGATGCTGTGTGGGGCCCCAGACTACTATCACGTACTAAAAGAATCATACAATGTGTTCAAAATGCATGTGCGAGATTTTGCTTTAACATCCCTCCGCGATCACATATTACACCGTTTTTAAATACCGCACGGATTTTGAAGATGGACTATCGCAGACAACTACACTTCGCTACCTTATTATTCGGAACTATTAAATATAACATACCACCATATCTATATCGTAAATTAAAATGGGTCGGTGAAGCACGTTTTACTCATCAGACAAGAGCTATGTCAAACATGCTTAGTATGCCTAGGTTCCATTCGGCCGCCTTTCGAGGTAGTTTCAAATATGTTGCAACGAAGTGCTGGAACAATCTCCCACCGCCCTTACGTGCAGTAAAAACAATACATGGTTTTAAATTGAAATACAAAAGGTTTTTATTAGATTTACAGATTAGGCAATGATTATCCTTCTTTTTCAAAAGCAATCTACATAGTTATTACATTTAATATATATATATATATATATATGTGTGTGTGTGTGTGTATATATGTATATATATGTGTATATATATGTATATATATATATTCATATTAATATATTTATTACTTTATACATATTTATTATGTTATATATATTTGTTATATTACACATATAATTTTACTTGCATTGTGAGACAAAATATGTTTAAACTTTAAAATAAATATCTGTCCTAGTTTTTTAAACAAACAAATAATAGGTTTCTTAAACAAATTTCTATTTAATTTTCTGACGACTGACGTTAGTTCCAAAATATATATATTTTTTTTATACTATTTGTTAATGTTATTTATTTATCAACCGCATGTATAATCTCAAACGAACAAAAAATATGTTGCATCTATAGTTTTTTAATGTAAATTTACTAATACATCATACAAGGTTTTTCATATATTAACAGTTTTTATATTTTTTCTTTAAATTGATTTCAACTCGTGACTTAACTCCAAAAATGGCAGCCACAGAATACCAGCGTTGAAAACATTGTATTCAACATTTGCTGAGTGGTCAACCAATTTGGACGACATATTATATTTCTCTGTTTACTTTTATATCTCCATGTTTTTTTTTTATATATTTTTATTATGATCATTTCTAATTTAATTGTTTTACGTTAAGAGTTATGTCCTTTTTATTGTTAATTTTGTTATTGATTTTATTTTTTGTTTTATATGTTGTCCAAATAAAGTTTTTTGATTTGATTTGATTTGATTTGATTTGATTTGATACTTATTGAAGTCATTGCGTCGGGGTACCGTAGTACGTACGTTGATGATGGTGTCTATTTTACGAAGTTAATCATTGAGGATTTATACTATACGATTCGGTATCGTAATTTCTTTATTAACCTCGGTAATTTACTTGCATTTTAATTTCTTCCTTTATTAAACGGTTAAACTCGCGCCTGAAATATGAAGAATTTGACAGTTTGGTTATAGCTCACCATAGACTAATAATTATAGACTTTTCTACCGAATACTTAGAATTAGCGATAGCGATAACTATGTCAATATGGCTACAAACGAAGCGCTTTCTAAAATTGATATCGCTAAGTCGATAACAATTATAGAAATAGCTTCGATTCTCAATGTATGTAGTATGGCTAGGCCGGCAGGGATAAGTAAAATAATTTGTGGTTGTGGCTTTGATAGGAGGATAAAGTACGACAACCCGATATTGAGGATGAGGAGGGAACATATAGAGAGAACAAAAGAAATTAATCCTGGGGGTCACCATTGACTCTAAGCTCACCTTTGCGCGGCACATTTCACTGACAACGCGCAAAGCCCTGACCATCTATGGGCAGATATATCGCGCCGCAAAGGCGACATGGGGTCTAAACTCGGACATCATCAGGACCATATATACAGCGGTGATAGAGCCTATCATATCGTATGGTGCAGCGTTGTGGGCATCAGAACTCTGCAAAGTTTATGTGCAAAAACAGCTGTAGGCTGTACAGAGAGGATTTGCGCAGAAGATTGGCTGAACACACCGCACTGTATCCAAGCACGCGGCCACAATATTGGCAGGCATTCTTCCCTTAGACCTGCGAATAAGAGAGCGCGCCCAAATCTACGAGATCCGGAGGAGGCACCCCCTGGAAGAACTAACGAACGAATACAGCCTGGAACCCCGTGTCTTCTCCCTTCGAGCTTCCCCACCCGGCGCACCGCAGAAAGGTGGAGTATGCATGCCTAGAAGAGCTGACTCCCAACACAGTAAGGGCCCACAATATCACAGGAAAGGACATTTTTGACATATGGCAGTAAGATCCAAGGCTTAGTGGGGGCAGCCCTTACTGTATGGGAGGACGGCAGGGAAGTCTACTTCAGAAAAGTTCGCCTGGCGAAGCACTGCACGGTTTTCCAGGCAGAAATGCTGGCAATCGCGATTGCCACTGAAACCATCGTCAAGAAAAAATGGACCACAGCAAATATCTTTGTGGATTCCAGATCCTCTCTGGATGCACTAAATGCGGACCCAGTGCTGCACCCACTTGCGATCAGAACCATAAGAAATAACCAGGAAGTCACCCAACAGGGAAACACCATAAGACTCTTTTGGGTCAAAGCGCACGTTTACCGTTTACCTGGCAATGAGAGCGCGGACAGCCTGACCAAGGACGCAGCCAGATATACGAAGAGAAAGCCATGCTATGACAACTTCCCCGTCTCGTATGCCAAAATGGCAATAAGGAAGCACACGATAGACACCTGGCAAGAGCGCTACTCATCGGGAGAGACTGCAGCGGTTACCAAGGCCTTCATTCCTGACGTCAGACAAGCTAAAAAGACCGTGATAAGACTTGAAAAAGACTCACTTACCTCGCAGATCCTTACCGGACACGAGGGGTTTGCCTGCAGGTGTGACGACATCACCGAAGAGGAAATTATCCACCTGCTCACCGAGTGCCCCAGGTTCATGACAAAGATACATGATACAGAAATAGAACTGGACATGACGATAAACAGACAAAACTTACCCGACATCATGAGGAACCCTGGAGCACTTGAGATCTTCATGCGGTACTGCCGTCACGTAGGAGGAAGAATTATAAACGAAAATAAAGACTGACAATCAACCTGCCAGCCAACATGGTTGCCCCAGGACCCGACACCACAAACAACACAATTGCAGAGGGCATCCTGAAATGCCATCTCTGCAATCGACGATCTGAAAGACGGAGGGATCACCACGATCACGATGCACACTCGGACGCAGGCCACATTGTGCCAATGTGGCCCCGGCATGGTCAGATGACCTGTAAACAGCTATCTAGAAATGAACAAAGTAGAAATAGAGTAATATATTTGACAGCAATTAACCATTAATCAACAAAAGTAATATACCTGTTAAATATACATTACTTAAACATATTATTTTAATGGTTATTATTAAATTATAATATGAAATGAATTAATATTTTTATAGCTATTGTAGATGGACTGCGTAGAGTCATCCATAATTAACAAGAACCTACAAAATATTGGTACCAGCCGAATGTTCATATCATGTCATACTGCCGACGTATCCGTCCGTCCGTTGGAATATCTTCCAATGTACATCAGTTCCCGTGTCGAAGGTTATAAGAGATCACCTGCTTGCTGTTAGATCAAGAAAGTCTGTTAAATCTGTTAAAGCCAGTTTTGCCGAAACCCGATGTGAATTCAAAAACCTTATTGCGAAAATAAATTATTGAAAAAATAAATAAAATAAATAAATAAAAAAAAATACATATATTGTGTTGAGTGATTGTCTTATCTAAATTGACAGCCCGGAGAGACGGGATGACGCTGGAAATACAGTTGTCGCTGGAAAGACAGCTGGCAGCTGGGAAGACAGCAGATTGCTGGAAAGACAGCCGAGGGCGATGGTCTAGCAAGCCAAGCCAGGACAGTCCGAGAGGGGGGGGCGGAAGAACTGTCCACCGGTTGACAATTACGGCGAAAACGGCGCGATAATGGAACTGAAATGCCCTACGTGCGGGAAAAATTACAAAAGATGAGCCTGGTTTATTAAACATCTAAAAATACACAATGGTGCTGAAGTGCGGCAACCGTCGGTAAGATCTTCAGTTTTCACTGCGGATAGAGTTTACCCTCATATATCTCATGGTGAGCCATTGAATGAAAACTACCAGGAGTCCATGACCATCCGGACGCGTCTTAGCATTCCAAATACTAAACAATCGACCAGGAAAGTACATGACCAAAATATAGCGACCCTGTTAGAGCACCCGGGCTCAAATCAGGTACTCGATGCGCAAGTAGAGACTTTCCAAAATACTATTTACGACTACTTTAATGAGCACTATCCACCTACGAATTGTTATGCTCACAAAAATAAAGAAAACGGTTTTAAATTGAAAATGAGGAGGAAAAAAATAGACCTTATAAAGAAACTTCGTATAGCCAAAGCCTTAGGCGATAATCAACTTAGTCACCAACTGTCTAGGGCATTGCGATCAATTCTTAAACTTATCCAAGGTATAACAAATCAAATAACGAAAACTCGTGATAGCTTTGATCGGGCAAAACATGAAGTAGACTTTGATAAAAATCCTTTTAAATACTCAAAAAACATTTTCAAAGATCAAAAAGGTAAGCTTCTCTTGACCAACGAGCAAATTTTCGATCATTATAAAAGCACATACGAAGTGCCAGAAAACCAAAGATTATATGGGGATCCAAACGAACACAAACCTGAGACTCCTACTGAAGATTTTCAAGCCAACCCACCAACTTTGGAGGAAATCAATAAAATAATTAAAACGAAACCATCTAAGTCAGCACCAGGTCCGGATGGTATCCCTTATATAGTTTACAAAAAATGTCCGTCGCTCCATAAACATCTTTTAAATATATTCGGTAAAATCTGGTCAAGAAAGCAAAATTTCCGAATGATACCGGTATCATTCGGAAAAGCCCTTTTTGTCCTCATTCCGAAAAACGACAATGTCAATAATCCTAAGGATACTAGACCGATAGCCCTAACATTAACAATATAACAATATACAATTTCCAAAATATTTTTCTCTTTTTTACAAACTAAAATGACGCAATTCATGATTAACAATAGATATTTCAGGCCTAATCACCAGAAAGGGTTTTTGCCCGGAATTTCTGGATGCCTGGAACATAATACGTTAATATCGGAAAGCCTTAAAGATGCTAGAACTAGCGAGAGACAAATTACGGTTTGTTGGATAGACTTAGAAAACGCCTTTGGGTCGGTACGACATGAACTAATGATGTTCGCGCTTAAATGGTATAACTTTCCTACGGTAGTTCGCGACATTATTGCATCGTATTATTCAAAATTAAAATTCGCTATAATTTTTAATGAAAACCATTCAAAACCACTTAATTATAACGTTGGTTTATTTCAGGGCTGTTGTATTTCTCCCATTATATTTAATATAGTTATTAATATTTTAATAGACAAACTAATTAGAAATGAAATAAAGTGGGGCTATCGGTTTAAGTTCAACAACAAATACACAGAATCCATACTAGCTTTTGCAGATGATCTCGCGATACTGACACGTAATCCGAAACAATGTCAGGTACTTTTAAACGTAGTTGAGGATTTCTGTACGTGGACGGGCGGATTGAGGACAAAACCAAGTAAATGTTTTAGTCTGTGTCTGGGTAGACGGAATACCAAACATACCTCTTACGATCCGGGTCTTAAAATAGGCGGTCAGTGCGTTAGTACGGTTACGGAAGCAGCTCCGTTTAAATTTTTAGGTAAAAAAATCGATTACCAAGGCCGTACTCCATCGTTGGATGTAATAGTCGAAAGCTTTTTAAATGATCTCAAAAAGGTAGACAACCAACCAATAAGTAACGTCAAAAAAGCTTGGATTTACGATAATTTTTTAACATCACGTCTAAATTGGCCTTTCCTCGTTTATGATATTAATAAAACCCTTTTGTCAAAGTTAGATGCAAGCGTCATAAAGACATTGAAGTTATGGCTCGGGTTAGCGCACTCAGCGGACTCTTCAACCTTATTTAGAGACCGAAACAATTTTGGATTAAAATTAAAGAAACCATCGGAGCTCTACAAACATCTAAGAGTTACCAAAAGACATATCATCGGAAAATCTAAAGATGATACTGTAACTTCTCTCCCAAAAGACAAAGTTTTAGGTTAATGCGCTTTACCACCTAAGACTACATTTCACTTTCCATCAGGTGGAATGTAGTCAAGCATTAACCTAGTTTTGTATAAAAAAAAAAAAAAAAAAAAAAAGTTGCCTCAGAGCTCGAGTCAAGACTTCAATTCCATAAAAAATTTATGATAGGTGCTCAAACAAATAAAGTAGGGCTAGGATCAAGTAGAAAAGCTCAAGACATAGACATAACAAAATCTTTTATTCGACAAGACGAAAACGATAATTACCAACGCCACGCGATGAGCCTAGAAATTCAAAACGAATGGGTGACCATAGGAGATTTTTGTATTCCACTAGCTTTGGAGTGGCGCATCTTAATTTATGATTGGTCCCCAACATGATTAAAATTCTATCTTAATGCATTCCAAATGACTCTCCCAGATCAAAGTAATTTAGTAAGATAGGGCAAAGCCACCGAAAAGTCTTGCAACATTTGTGGGGAGGCAATAGGAACCGCGAAACACCTATTAGTAGGGTGTAGGGTACTTCTAGATAAAGGTCAATACTCGCGTCGCTACGACAAGGTATTAGAAATTATACGGGAAGCGGTTAGTCTTTCAGTAGCAAGAGCGCGGAAGGGTATAACAACCACCAAACGATCTATAGAATTCGAAAAGAAGGCTTCTCCAAAAAATCAAAAGCGAAGCCTTATTCAATATTAGGCGCGGCTCCTGATTGGATTCTCATGATGGACACGTCTGAAAAGCATTACAAAATCCCTGGGGATGTTGGTGTTTCGTCATTCAGACCGGACTTATTCCTGTATTCGAAAGATCTGAGGCGCGTGATACTTGTGGAGCTTACTGTTCCTTGGGAAACAAACATCCCAAGGGATCACACATTCAAGCTCAATAAGTATTACGAACTAACCAACGAACTGATCAGGAATAAATTTATAGTTAGTTTGTACGTGGTAGAAGTGGGAGCGAGAGGTATAACAGCAAAATCTCTCTATAGCCTACTTAAAGACCTTGGCCTTTCTAGAACAAGCATCGGTTCATTTTTAGAACGTATTTCAAAGGCGGCATTAGTAGGTTCTTTCAAAATTTGGTTAGGTAGGGAGAGGAGTGTGGAGGGTGAAGGTGAGCGTTTTTGCGCACAATAAAGGGGCCCCTTAAACCTACTCCTGGGTCGCAAGTCCCAGGCACTGCTTGCACTCCTCTCCTTGCAACGCGATGGACCCGGCACCCGCACGGTGAATCCATGGATTGCTAAGAAGCTTCGTCTTTTCCGTACCACAGTCCACTTCCTGGACTCCTGAAAGAAAAGGAAAATATCAAACACCATGTACATAAATGCAACAAAACATGTACATTGGAAGATATTCCAACTGACCGGACGGACGGATACGTCGGCAGTATGACATGATATGAACATTCGGCTAGTACCAATCTTTTGTAGGGTCTTGAAAATTATGGATGGCTCTACGCAGTCCATCTACAATAGCTATTAAAATATTAATTCATTTCATATTATAATTTAATAATAACCATTAAAATAATATGTTTAAGTAATGTATATTTAACAGGTATATTACTTTTGTTGATTAATGGTTATTTGCTGTCAAATATGGTAAGAAGAAAAATGTAAAGATTTTTCTAAACAATTTATAACCGAATACGTGTAAAAGAAACTGTGACAGATTTTCTTGTCATACAATTTTCCTTTTTACATCTATCACACCCTTATAGAATGAAATATTATGATTACCAGCATTATTTTTTGTTGCTTTAAATGTTTACGGCCTTTGGAGGTCGACCTTTCAGCATCATGGCGGTATACGTTTTCATGAATCTAGTTTTAATTATCTTTTTGGAGTAAGGGAATGTTATTAAGTTCGAATATCTTGGTAACGGTTTCTTAATCTTTCCTGTAGAATAACATTATAAAGATTTATTGTAATCGAAATTAGAATACAAAATTATTTAAAATAAAAAAAACTTATCAACTGAATTTGAACGAGTGCAATGGAAATGTGGAAAATGTTTCAATATATTACTTGCAGTTCCGTAATTACATTTAATTTCTCCACATTTTCTAAATTTAAATTATTTAATCTTTTTCCGGTCTCAGCTAAAGCTTTTAAACAGGATCATCAAATTTTGGAAAGCAAAATACTTGGGTAAATTAATTGAAAAAATTAATATACCCACAAGGTAAAGTGAAAATGAAAGGGTCGAGTTACAGAAGCTACCGAAATAAAGTTATTAAGCCTGCTACATAGCTAATTGATACAAAGGTAACTTTTATATTCCATATGTTAATTACAACAAAACTTTCGTACTCACAATCACACGTTAATTGAATTTTGAAATTGCTTTAGGCGAATTGTTGTTAAAATATATTTAAATAATATTTTTCTTTCAGTTTTGTACAATTAAATATTACATATACATTGGGTATATTTCAGTGTAATTATTTTGGGATAATTGTGTATTAAATTTATAGGACAAAGTTAGCTTCTCTAAGTAATTTAAGATGTTTGATTTAAAATTACGAATTAAATAAGTCTTGTATTCTATAAATTGCAGAAGACAAATAAAACAGATAAAATATGATAATAGAAAAAAAGCAATGAAAAATATATAAAAATCAAATATAAAAATAGAAGCTGCTAATGACCTATATTCACCCGTTCGGTTCTCAGATGTAATGCCATTTTAAGACCTTTAAATGAATTTTGTATTTCTTTCTTTCGTTTATTGGATTCTGCGACTGTACTTAGAAGGTATATAGGCTTTATATTTCATTCTGATTTTACACAATTGCCTCAATATTTATAAATAAAACAGTTTTTTTGTTTTTAACACTTATTAAAAACAACTAAATATTTTTAAGTTTGTATTATTATTACAAATAAAAAACTAAAAGAAGTTACGTTAATGTACTAAATAAATAATGATTCTAGTTAACGCCTTACATACTAAAGAGTGTAAAGATTTTTTGAACAGTTTTGGGAGTAGAACGCCATTTCAATGTCTGTTTTCCGAAAATTTTAGAAAATACATTTATCTAGCCACTCTTATTTATGAAAACCTTAATAATATAGAATTTTATGATAGTTAACACATCGACACGAATTTATAGCAAAATGTGAACAACATTTAACAGTAACAGTTAAAATAAGGAAAATAGGTAAACTAATTTAAAAAAATGCAATAAAATGAAAACAAGGAAAAAAAAAGCGTGTATTTTCACAATCTGGTAATACGATTCTATGTTATCATATTATAAAACAAAGTTGACGAGTCATTGAATAGATTGATATTTGATATCTTGGAGCACAACAAGTGATATATAATATCACTATCCTATGATAGAGATATATATGACTTTTTGTATAACGCACATATCAGTAAAAACAGATATTCTATGGGAATATTCGTTACACATATGGGGATATAAAGAGCTTTTGTTGCGATATTATGTGAATGGGAGTTTGATACCACATGCTACTGAGGCAACAGCTGGAGTCTAAAGTAGCGTGTCAATCTTCTTGAGAGACATAATTTAATTTGTGCGATATTCCAGAGCAATAAAGTGCTTTATGAAAGAGCTTTGTATATACTAGAATATCTCAATACGATACGAGTGTGTAACGTAGGTTTCCAAACAAAAGCCCCAACCTCTAAGTGACTGTGAACTAGTATGTTTTAGATGCCTGCCGGGTGTAGTTAGGTGGTCTTTGTAAGAGAGAGAAATCCTTTGGTATTTATCTTAATAAATCTAACTCATATTGCAAATATTTTGAGAGTACTACCAATGTGAGCAGTGAATTTGAGTTGGGCGTCCAAGGTCACACCTAGTTTTCGATTCTCAATTTGTGAAGGTAATGAAAATTCTAAAATATTAAATTTTCTAGTATATTTAATATGGAAGGTTTTTTTTGGGTTCCTATCGATGCCATTTTCGTTTCAAATAATTTATATAGATACGACGTAAACAAACACAAACAAATAGGTACACCAAATTGGGAAATAATAGACCCATCATTCTTAGGATGTTTATTGTGACCTTCTAAGCGCTTGCTTTTCGTCTGTTGAACCATCAATTTAAACCGATTTGATCAAATATTTGCACAGAGCAAGTAAGTTATTTCACATTGAGAGCAGTAAATATATTATTTTTCGTTAGAACCAAGGATTCCAAAACATATTTTTATAAGGCTATAAAGACTTTTTAAACATTTTTATAAAAGCGTCATATTTATTGTGATATTCTTATCTATACTAATTATATAATAATAATTATATAATAAGACCAACTAGAAAAGATTGTATTTGTTTGATTGAACTTGGTTACATCTGATACTATTAGAAAAATTGGTAAAAAGCGCCGTTACGAATGTAACTTAATAAGACCGATTAAATTATTTTCTAAAATATTTAATTGTTTCATCATATAAAGCCATGGTATCTTGAGCCGTAAAATTATTAGGTTACGATGTTGGAACTGAGGAATTTGTAAATCTAGCAGAATTTAAGTTAAGTTTTGAAGCTATATGCACAATAACTTAATTCTGCAATACAGTTACTATCTTTGCAACAAAGTTGAATAGTACCTACTATCGATCCAAGTATGCCAGAAAGCGGGTCAAAACATTTTCCCGCTGTTAATATTTTATTTACTATAAAAGAAATTTTGAAATCTAACTTTGTTTTTAAATTGCAATTCCGTTTTAAATTTTCGTTTGCAACGAGGAAGTGGTATACAGTATTAGGTCCTTCTATATGAAATTGGCTTTTTCCGTACTGGCCACTTTAATCACAAATTTCTCCTCTTTGGTAAGAAATTCCACAGTCAAATTTTAAAATCAAATCAAACAACTTTATTAGGACAACATACTTTAAAAAAAAATAAAAAATAACCAAAACATTGAAATAAAAAAAAATACAAAAAAAAGAATACAAAGACAAAATAAAAAACGCACAAAAATAAAAAAAAAACATTAAAAGTTACTTTAAATAAGGTATAAAATAAAAAATAAAATAGGAAACACACTAAACAAAAATGTATACATATGTGTCATCCAAAATGAAAAGCCACTCAGCTAATGTCAAAGACGTTGTCTTCGACGCTGGTATTCTGTGGCTGCCACTACAGCTATTTATTTTTATTTTTATTTAATAATAATAATATAATAATAATAATAATAAGCCACTTTATTTCCACGACATATTCAGTTACAGTTGCTTACTTACTTACTTAGCTATTTGTTATAAAGGAAAAAAAAAATAATAAATATTTAAATGTAACAGTACTAAACTAAGTATAAAATAAAATAAAAAATCCTAATATGTTATGGCCCCTTTCGGGTATACGCCTCCTCCAGCTGTCTCCATATTTGTCTATCCTTTGCACTTTTCGTCCAGTCTCTTCCTACATATTTATTCAGATCGTCGTCCCAGCGAGCTCTTGGTCTACCCTTTTGTCTGGTCCCTCCAGGACCTTGCCAGTTGGTGACGCGATTTGGCCATCTGTCCTCACTGTAACGGGCCATATGTCCAGCCCATCTCCACTTTAGGCGTTGTGTGTGTTGCAATGCGTCTAGTACTTGGGTTTTCTGACGAATCTTAGTGCTGTTAATTTTATCCGAGAGTTTTACACCAAGGATGCTCCTTTCCATAGCGCGCTGACACGAACGGATTTTAGACATGTTTTTATTATTAAAAATCCATGTTTGAGCTCCGTAGGATAGGCAGGGTAATAGGCTGGAATCCATTACTTTTTTCTTTAGTGGTAGAGAAAGCTTTGACTTCAGAATTTCTTTGAAGCTCCAGTATTTCTTCCAGGTCATGTTAATTCGTCTGTCCAGTTCTTCGGTATGCCTGGACTTTTTAAATGAAATTTGTTTGCCAAGATATATATAACTCTCCACATATTCAACAGGTCATTTATTGTTTATTTTTATTTACCCATGTATTTTTGTTTCGTTGACTGTCATTCATTTGTTTCTTTTTTCTGTTTTTTTCTGTTTGCGTTACCTACTCAGTGTACAAAATGGAAAATTTAAAATATCGTGGGACCGTGGCCCCAGTGCTGCGGAAACACCTCGAAGGGTTAATGATGTGAATGGCTTTTCTTTCTAGAAATTTTAACTTGCAGAACAAGCCCCGTAAACGACCGGAGACCCAAGTTGATAATGAAGATTTGAAGGCTATTGTGGAAGCGGATCCAACGCAAACCTCGTCCGAGTTAGCTACAGGCTACAGTTTGCTACAGTTAGCTGCGATGTTAGTGATAAAACTGTTTTAATCCACTTGAAGCATATTGAGAAGATTAAACAGTTTGAAAGGACGGTACCTCATGCATTGACTGCTGCGTTACACTACTTAACCGGCACAATATTAAAGGAATTTTAAATCGAATGATGAATTGAAATGATTCTCTACGATAATCGGAAGCGCTCACCGCAATGGTCGGCCAGCCAAATACTGCAACTCAACATAATAACAAAACAATTCTGTACCCGAATGCACAATACCTGCTATGACTTCCCGCGCTTTTTCTTAGCCGGTCAAATTGAAGACAATTTTAGTGTAAAATTAATAGATATCTTAAAATTAATTCAGATAATTACAATTTGACTTAAATTTATTAATTCAGCTGTTTTAAGGAAATAAGTTTGTCAAAACCCAAGCACTTCGCGCACTACAATGAATTAAAATTGAAATGATAATTTATCTAGCAACTCGTGAGCAAGACATGACTACATTATTCTACACCTAACAATTCTTCACACCTAAAAATCAACTGTTCACCAACTAATCTTACCACACTTAGTGAGTATCTCGCACTATCCTGGTGTACTCGATATAAACTAATCGAAATTCGGTTACGCGGCAACGGGGGCCAGAGACGCGCGCGTCGCACGCGTTTCTAGTCGACCGTGACAAACAACTGAGATAAAGGCAGTGTTTGATTAAGAGACCATGTCATGTAACAGAACTGTATAATAAAGAGTAACAGTGATAGTAAAGAGTTTAAATAGTTAACAGTTTAGTGAGTTTGTGAGTAGTGCCTATAAAGTGTTTTAAAGAATAGAACAACTGTAAAAAAGAAACTGTTTTAAAGAATGGAATAACATTGAAACCGTAGTCATTATTTATTTTTACTTATTTATTTATTAGTTTAATATATTTAATAGGTAGAATAAACTAAGTTGACAAAAGTATTTAATTTTAATAAATTTTCTATTAAATATTTTACCTGAATGAGGGTTTTGTTGTCTTATTATGAACATGAGGTCGATAAGTCGGTCTATGGTTACAGTGTTTGAGGAACGTCAAACGCTCACATGAGGCCGATAAGCCAAATTATAATTGTAGAGTTTGACGACGTCAAATGCTCACATGAGGCCGATAAGCCACGTTCTGAATGTAGTATTTGGTATATTGGGGATATTGAACTTACTAGATTTATGAAGCATTTTTTTTGTCCAGTAGATTTTTTATTGTTCGTATGAGGCTGTAGAGCCAGATTGAACATGTTATCAAATAACTTACACCAATTGATTATTATAGTTGAATTTATTAAGAGTTTATAAATTTCAAAACATTGTCTAAATTGGAGGACCAATTATTTATATATAATGGCCGAATAATATATAAATATTATTATTATTTTTATTATTAGTATAAATATTATTATAGTAAATAAATGGATTTTGATAACGAGGGGACTCCTTATGTTTAGGATGGCCGAGTTGTTAGCTTTTATTGAAAATATCTTTATTGAAGTAGGCATTTACAGTCACAATATGGAGAAAACAAAAACAAACTATTACTTCCCAAATGCTTCAATTTTATTTGTGTTGCGAAGCTGCCATAAATTCTTTCATGAAATATCTTTACTGTCGGTTTGTTTTCATGGAATACAATTACATCATTTCGCACTTACGAAAAGCGACATGTTGTTTTTCTTGTAAGTGTAATGTAGTCACAAAATATGGTGCTAGGATCCATTTTTTAGAATAATTAATATTATGAAATATTATCAGCTTTTTTCTACAAACATAATTTATGGAGCAAGTTCATCTAATAAAATATAAAGTCTGAGCCAAATTTTATACAAGTCATGACTGCAGGGAAGCTTATTGACAGACAATTGAGTAACGATCCTCAAACCGCCTCACTTACCTTGAGGGTTTATTACTATTGTTATTTTAACTTACAAATTTACAAACAACAACAAATTTGTTGTAAGACAATTATGCTAAATAAATAATACAATAATAGGATAACATTCGAACGTAGTGGCTTCTGTAAAATTCATACTTACATATCAAGCTTTGATTTATTACAACACTGGATTTTAAGATAAAGACATAATAAATAGAACTTTTGATTATTAATTTATACTTTTAAATGTACTTCATCAGTCACCAAGTGGACAATCTGGTATTAAAATAACGCTGATCCCCACGAACTACTGTTATATCTGAGATGTCATAAAAGCTTTGCCGGTCTCTAATAAATAGTTTTTATTTATTTTTTAATAAATTCATGTCTTATCAATTAAGAAAATCTTAACGACTGAAGTTCATTCTACCTATTAGTGGTACGTGAAAGAAAGTTCGTGAAGAACTCCACGGTCATAATGTAAGGGACATTGTGACAGGTATGGTATTGTAGCCAATACCTGTATGTAGCCACCTTGTATGTGTGTGTTAGATTTTATAAGACTATTCAAAATTCAAAATTCAAAATTCAAAATATCTTTATTCAAGTAGGCATTTACACGCACTTTTGAATCGTCAATTACATTAAATTGGTCAGTATAGTCAGTCTGTGAGTAAGCTACCACCAGCTCGGAATGCTGTTCTGCTGAGAAGAGCTGGCCAGAAACTCAACAGTTGCTCTTTTTAAATAAAATTTAACAATGTTTGACTTATAAATTATAACATCAACCCTGCAAATGAGTCAATTTTATTTATTTTATAAACTTAAATGCAATTTTGGAACAACTAGAACCGTCGCAATCAATCGGAAAAGAAGCCCAATGATTTCAGGCAACGAAAATTAAATAATAATAACAGTAAATATATATAAATCTTCGGCCTGCCACACAACCAGTCACCGCAAGCAGCACCCGTTCACGAGCATAACACAAGAGCCAGCCATCACCCCCTTCGCACATATTTGAGGGAGGGAGGCAACCCGACTCCCGATGCTACCGCAAGTAGTGACTTCTAAGGAATCGGTGTGATGCAGAAGGTCGATAAAGCAAAATTAATTTACAACAAAAAACAAATTGCGGAGATTACTAGCTATTCGCAATACAGATTTATGACCCAAGATTTATGATACAATGACCCAAGTTCCACACATTTCGATCAACCAAAAACTCTTGAATGTTATAGTAAGATTTATTTAATAATATACCTTTAATTTTAGATTTGAAATCAAGAAAAGGAAGATCTAAGATATCTTGTGGAACCTTATTATATATGCGTATACTCAAGCCCATGAAGGATTTCTTAACTTTTTGAAGTCTAAATTTAGGCGTTACAAGCCTATTTTTATTTCTTGTATTGATAGTATGTCTGTCGCTGTTTTTTTTATAGTCATTTAAATTTTGGCGTATATATAGTAAGTTATTAAAAATGTATTGAGAAGCGACCGTAAGAATACCGATTTCTTTAAAAACTTCTCTTAGGGAGTCTCTAGCTTTTAAGTTACAAATAGCCCGTATAGCTCGTTTTTGTAAAATGAATATAGAATTAATTTCGGCAGCGCTGCCCCATAGTAAGATACCGTAAGACAATATACTGTGAAAATAACTAAAATAAACGAGTCGAGCCGTATTAGCGTCTGTTAATTGTCTTACTTTTTTAATTGCAAAGACGGCTGAGCTAAGTTTGCTTGCGAGTGTCGAGAGATGGGGGTTCCACTGGAGCTTTTTATCTAAAGTTATACCTAAGAAAGTTGTCGAGTCAGTCAGTTCTAACACTTCATTGTTAAGGAATAAACTACAATCCCGACTTTTTACATTAGGAAGTGTAAATTCCATGTATTTAGTTTTCTTAGTATTTAATACCAAATTATTAATTTCAAACCAATGAAGAACACGTGACAGAGCACAGTTAACTTTGTCAAAATTAGGTTTATTACGATCAACTTTAAAAATAAGTGAGGTATCATCAGCAAAAAGTACAATGTCACATAGTCCTTTTACGTAAAAGGGCAAATCATTAATATAGAGTAAAAATAAGAAAGGGCCTAGAATAGATCCTTGTGGAACACCCATTTTTAGGTGAGATCCAACCGATTTACAATTATTTACATCAACCGTCTGAACTCTTTGATTCAAGTAAGAGGCAATAAGATCAAGCGCAGCATTACGCACGCCATAGTGATTAAGTTTGCAAAGTAATGTTTGATGGTCCACGCAGTCAAAGGCTTTAGATAAATCACAAAACACTCCGATTGCATTCTGTGACTTTTCCCATGCGTCGTAAATGTGCTTAAGAAGCGCGGCACCCGCATCAGTTGTTGATTTGCCTTTGGTGAAACCATATTGTTCACTATGCATGATTTCATTGCTATAAACAAATTCTGACATTTGGTTTAGTATAATTTTTTCGAAAATTTTACTTAAAGTGGGTAAAATAGAGATAGGTCTATAATTTCCGGGTATTAGTCTATCGCCACTTTTGAACAAAGGAACTACTTTACTATTTTTCATTAAGTCTGGGAAAGTACCGGTTTCAATACATTTGTTAAAAATTAAGGATAATTGTGGAGCAATATCATTTATAATACTTATTAGTAATTTTACTGATATACCCCAAAGATCACTGGTTTTTTCCATATTTAGATTTCTAAAAGTTTTAACAATTTCATATGATGTAACAGGTTTAAAAACAAAACATTTATTACTGACTCTTACGTTATTCGTCAATTCGACGATTGCATCACATGGTGAGGAATTTAAATTACGCGTGACTGTTGAAGGAATTTCGTTAAAAAAAGTCTCAAAAATAGCCGCCACAGTTGAATTTGAATTTATTTCAATATTATCAATTTTTAACTTAATAGGTCCATTAGCAGCCCTATTTTTCCCAGAAACACTAGATAAAACATCCCAAGTTGCCTTTATTTTATTTTCTGAGTTTAAGATTTTATTTCTTATGTAAATCGACTTAGCTTGTATGCAAACGGTCTTAAATATTTTAGAAAAAATCCTAACTTTATTCAAGAATACCGAATCATATAACTTATCTCTACTTTTATATATTCCCACGGTAGCCCAATCACTAAATTTAAGTTTTAGATATTTAGTCATAGTTTTTGGCTTAAAAACATTATTAAATTCTTGTAACAAAAAACCGAAAATGTTATTATATAAATTATTTGGATTATCATCGCTTATGTTTACTTTACCCACTTTTTGCTGTACATTATTCTTAAATGTTAGGACCCGGTTTTTTGTAATTGGTCTACAAGTAAACTTTTGGGGCTTTTCACTTTCGTGTTTAATTAATAGAGAAAATTTTAGACCACAGTGGTCTGAACTTAAATTTGTCATTACTGTTTCTTCATAAATGTTACAGCGACAGAACACATTATCAATACAAGTCGCGGAAATACTAGTAATACGAGTAGGTTCAAAAAAGACGTTCAGTAAGTTAAAAGATTTAAACAAATTTAATAAACGTACACTAGACGAATTTTCTTGTAATATATCTACATTGAAATCACCGCAAACAATCACGGACTTGTTTTTATGACAAAGCTTAGTTAAAATATCCTCCATTTTGTTTTCAAATTCATCAAAGTCACTAGAGGGGGGTCGGTACACGCACAAAATAATATGTTCATTGAGCTCAATGCAGGATAGTTCAATAATTCGCTCGACAGAGAGCGCCACTATATCTGATCGAGACTTTAACACTACATCGTTACGAGCTAAGATAAGTGAGCCACCGCGAATAGCTTTCTCTCTACAGAACGAACTTGACAATTTATAATTTTCTACATTTATAATATTGTTATTCTTTGATAACCAGTGCTCTGTAATGCACAATAAACTTATGTCATATTTTTGAACAAAGAGTTCCACTTCCAATTCCTTGCCACCTAAGCCTTGTATATTTTGATGGACAATATTTAACAACTTAGGCTTTGTCTTATCCATTAGTTTAAAGTGGAACGCTTATGTTCTGTCAGTAATATATTATTTAAAGTACATTTATTTTTCGTTATATCTGTTATAACGAAGTTTTTTAAATTAAATGCTACTAAAGTAGCAATTTGTTTTTTATAATATAAAGGCAGATACATTGTACCTTTTGTCATCCTAAACCTATTATAAATAAATTTATTTACATCAAAGTAAAAGAATGCATCACTATGACGGTATGTCAAATTATATAATGTCAAATTTAAATTATATATATATTTATTTTGTTTGTCTGAATATGAAGATGAATATGGAAATGCACAAATTACAATTTTACAATTATTCTTATTATGTAATTTTAATAATTTTTCAATATTACTAATTATTTCAATTTTCTTAATCGACAAACCATCTCCATGTAATAGTACAATAGTACTGTTTTCAGTCAACTTTGAGTCAAAATTAATTATTTTATCTATATTGTGCTGGTAACTAGCACCAGGTGAGCATATATTATGTACATTATTTAATTCCCTACTTAAAAGAGACCCAAAACCCTGACCTAATTGGTCAGAAAAAACAAAGTAATTATGGTTGTGCACAACAGAGGACCTATTATTAATTTGATTTTTATTCATTATATTTATATTTTTATTACTACTTTTAGTATGTATAGCCGAATCACCCAACACCTCAGAGTTTAGTTTAGAAACAACATTTAATTTTTCACTTAAACAATTACAGTTAACATAATTATTAGTTAATGACTCAAACCGCTCTAAGTTATAACTACATAGGTCAACTAAATTACCTGTAGCTTCAATATGTTCCTTAATTTGATTCTGAGAAGATTCATATTTTTTACTTATTGAATGCAATGCAGAAGTTAATTTGAGAGATTTCCTCATGCAAGTTTTGGGTGTCTCGCTCATACAGTGACCTACTCTCAATCATTTTCCTATTATAAACACTTACTTTTTTAATTAATGTGGAGCGTTCAATTTGTAAATTCTTTATTTTCTTTGCAGGAAACTTGTTTTTGATGAGATTATTACATTTTTTAATTAATTTCTTAACCTTCATATACTTTTTTAATTTTTTATGACTTGAAAAGTATATGGGGTGCACAATACTTGACTCATCTTTTGTTAGATCAATTTATTAATGTATATAATATGAAAAGACCCACTACACTTAAATATAACAAAGACAAAAATATATATACATGTGCTAATAACTCAATACATTATATCAACAAAATATATAACATCAAGTACATATATTATGAACAGTAAGTATAAAAGTCACTTAATTTGCAAGCTTTCCATTACAGATGTTTTGAATAGTGGCCTAAAGCCATATTTATAACAAAATAAAAGCGATGGAAGATACTAGAATGTCATATTGACAAATCATAAAATGACTCATAGTGAAAATAAAATATTAAGAAGGATATGAAATTCCTAAACATATTCGTAAAAATCTTATTAAACTCAATTTTGGGTTACAGAATTAGGGATGAAAATATAATTATTTTATATCTTAAGGAGTCCTTTAGTAGTTTGCAAAATCAATAACTATTGCTACATTAATAAAATATCAATAGTAATAAACAAAAATAAAGTTTTAAATAATCCTCAACTCTTTAACTAGTTTATTAAAACAATAAGAGTATGACACAAAAGGACAAATATATCACAGTGATAAAAAAATAGATAAGGTACTTAAAAATTACATCGTCAATCACTATTCACAGCTACAGAGCCTCCCCTCTCAAATGAATATCATATATATATGATTCCTAAACTTGACACTCATATTCCTATTAACAGCAATAGATGCCAACCATCTACTTAAGGGATACCCTAAACATCTAACATTTGTATGTAATAAAAATTTTATACATAAGTAACATAACAATGAAATACGTGCAATATGTTGATAGAAATTAATTACAGCAATAAAATCAAACAATACTTCCAAAAGACAGTGATAAATATGACCAGAAGACAAACGATTATGAATCGAGCTGCTCACGAAGCATGGTGCATAGGACACGAAGCATACCACTGCTATATGGTAGATACTGTTGTGATCTGACTTCCATATGGCCAGACCTGCCCTTTTTTTTTTTTTTTTTTTTAACGTCTGGAATCCTCATGGATACACACCTCCATCCTGGGGAAGATGGAACTGGTTATGTGAGACTCTTACTCACTAAACCAGACGGTCAACACCTCTCCGTCGTAATGGAGCGCCACGGGAACGCTTGCGCACACATCCGCGTTGCTCCGACGGAAGGCCGCGTGAGCAGCCACCACCTCCATGGAGTGACGCGCCCGGTTGACTTGAGCGCGTCCCACTCCGGGGCTTGTTGAATGGCGAAGGGCTCCCCTGCCCTCCACCCAAGCCGGCCGAGCCAAATCAGGAGTCCCTCAGTACCCAGGCCAAAAGGCCCGAGCCCACCCCGCAGACAGACCACCCCGAAAGGCAGCCTGTCCGCCAGCCAGCCATGAACCGGGCACAAACCCCCATGGCCGACCCACCCCGCGCCGAGTATTAGCCAACGGCTAATGCAAACCCGAAGGATCACATTAACCGTTGTTGCCCAGGGAGCACCGGCCCGTACCGCTTCCGATGCCACCGGACGAATCCGAGCAACAAAGGAAACAGACGGGCACACGAGGAGGTTCTCGGCGACGGCCCCCCTGGCCAGACCTGCCCTTAATACAGATCTAAAAAATCATGAAGAGGCACACCTGGCCTTGTACTTCAGCTAACCATACTGACCAATTGACTAAACTGACCATATTATGAAATTATAAAACGTGGAAACAAGTAAAGCTCGTCATTCTTCTTAAGATGAGCATGGTTTAGTTTAAGAGGCCTTCCTTAGAAAAGTTTAGTTTTTCCTTACATCCGTCTTCCCTAGTATCAATGAGAAGAAAATCAAGATTATAATTATTTTACTAAATTAACCATCCCCTATAATGTATAATTAATTATCTACTATTATTGTTATATAACTATAAAACCAGAAATTAAAATAAATCTTATTATTCAACACAAAACTCTGAAAGTTGTTAGTCAAATAAAATAATGTTTTCCAAGAAAGCCCATAGATCGGCAAACAATTCAACTACTTGAACGTAAATTTGAGAAGTTAAGGTTCAAGTAGTTGAACAATTTAAGAAAAGTTAGACGCATAATTTATTTACACAGTTATGAAACAAACCGTTACTGTCGACTGTTAAGTAAACAGTATAGAGTCAGTAAGATCAGTACGTAGATACAAATAGATTATAATGTCATCATTAATAATAAAGAATCCTAGCTCTTAGTAGACATCATACTCTGGGGAATCATATGTGCATTATTGTTTTCCATTCTTTTCCATAGACACCGATACGATAAAAATCCGAATGTTTGTTTCTTAATTCTCATTAAGAACTTTACAGCCAAGTCAGTGGAATCTGTAAAAATAGTAAGTCAAGTTTCTATAGTTATTTAAGCTGTGCATTAAATATTATTTTTCGTTTAATCATAACTTTATTCTGCTCAGCTGACCATGATTTCTTTGATTTTCTTGTGTATATAATATACCTCCTAAACTAAATATAGTTTAGGAAGTAAATTATTTGTTAGATATATACTTATAATTATATACCTACAATAAAATTACATGCAGTAATATAATATTATATTATGATAGTCTTTTAGTAATTAGAAATTTATGTAATCTATGTAAAGTACATCGGAATTGTATTATGATATTTTTAATAAAAAAAAAATCATTTTTTACATACATCCTTTACTTTGAGAAATACTTTATGTATTTTAAAAAACATACTAATTATATTTATATTTTCAGTTAGTACAATTAGTACGGTTACGGAAACAACTCCGTTTAAATTTTTAGGTAAAAATATCGTATACCAAGGCCGTACTCCATCGTTGGATGTAATAGTCGATAGCTTTATAAATGATCTCGAAAAGGTAGACAACCAACCAATAAATAAAGTAAAAAAAGATTGGATATGCAATAATTTTTTAACATTACGACTAAATTGGCCTTACCTCGTTTATGATATTGATAAAACCCTTTTGTCAAAGTTAGATGCAAGCGTCATAAAGACATTGAAGTTATGGCTCAGGTTAGCGCACTCAGCAAACCCTTCAATCTTATTTAGAGACCGAAACAATTGTGGGTTAAAATTTTAGAAACCATCGGAGCTCTACAAACATCTAAGAGTTACCAAAAGACATACCATCGGAAAATCTAAAAGTTCCCTGAGAAACAAACATCCCCAGGAATCACACATTCCAGCTTAATAAGTATTACGAACTGACCAACGAACTGTCCAGGAATAAATTTATAGTTAGGTTGTACGCGGTAGAAGTGGGAGCGAGAGGTATAACAGCAAAATCTCTCTATAACCTACTTAAAGACCTTGGCCTTTCTAGAACAAAACAAGCACCGGTTCATTTCTAGAACATATTTAATAGGCGGCATTAGAAGGTTCTTTCCAAATTTGGTTAGGTAGGGTGAGGAGTGTGGAAGGTGAAGGCCAGCGTTTTTGCGCATAATAAAGAGGCCCCTTAAACCTACCCCTGGGTCGCAAGTCCCAGGCACTGTTTGCACTCCTCTCCTTGCAACGTGATGGGCCCGGCATCCACTTGGTGAATCCATGGAATGCTTAGACGCTTTGTCGTGTGTCTATATATATACATTCCGAACCCAAAGGGCAGAAACAGAACCTTATTATTTAGACTTCGGTCTATGTGTGTATGTCTGTATGTCTGTCACCAGGTTGTATCTCATGAACCGTTATTGCTATACAGTTTTAATTTTCACAGATAATTTATTTTTGGCATCATTTTCGATTACAGCACTTTTTTTAATTTGTTATTAAGGTTTAAAATATACAAGATAGTATTGAACAGGATAAATTTCATGAAAACCTTTTATTTGTTCATATGATCAAGTTGTCGTTTGCGAAAATATTGTTAACATACATTATATGTATAACATAGCATAGTAATTGTATAATGAGCATAGCTATCCATTGAGTTATAGCTTGTTTATCAAGCCCATAGTTAAATGTCTCAGACATCCTCACTGATAGTACACATGGACTTTGAACGAAGACTTTCGGCTTCAGCTAATTCGGTATTGCGTACTATGGCTTTCAGTGTCCCGTTTGTTGCTCATAAATGGACTCTCACATTGATGTTTTTTTAAAGTTGATTCTGCCGAATTAGACTTAGTGCCTCAGGTAGACATTTGTCAACGTCAACTATGAGTGCAACTATGAGTAGTGGTGGTCCTAATAGTGGGATGTGCACGCAATGACCGTTAGAAATCACCTTCTTCTTCTTCATGTTCATCGTAAGGCGTTGGATGCGACAAGATAACTTTCTGGGAATTGCGGAGGATTCCGGGGATTGAAGTACAAAAACATAAATAGCGATTTATGTTGTTCCCAATCCAAAATTCAGGAGCTAATAATTCTACTGTGCGGTTTTCAAGGACATTTTTCCCACGTTCCACTCGCTTGTGGAACGAACTCCCTTCGGTACGAATCGGAACGAATCGGTACGACATGGATACCTTCAAAAAAGGCGTTTACTCCTACCTACATGGCCGGCAACACTCTTGTAAATCCTCGGATGTTGCAAGAGTTCATGGGCGGCGGTGATCACAAGTCATCTGTGACCCGCCAGCTCGTTTGCCCTCCTCTTACATAAAAAAAAAAAAAAAAAAGAAATAGGATTTACGAATTAAGATCTATATATCATTGTTATTACTGGTATGTTATAAAAGTAGTAAAAGATATTGATTTGACGAGCTATCGGAAGTAGCCTTAAGATATTAAATATATTGTATTTACATATCTTATTAGGTAAGCCATAAATGTGTGAAAGATATAAGATTGTTATAAATATGCTTAGGCATTTAAAATGGTTATGTACTATTATATTGTTATTATGATATATTTAATGATGTTTAAAGTTGTGAATATGACTTATCTCCAGAAGCTGCCGTTGGCGCTTCTGTCGATGTTGTTATGTTATAAATATGGCTGTAAGCCTCTATTAAAGACAATCTGTATTGGAGAACGGGCAAGATAAGTGAATCTTATACTTACATTATTTATAATATGTGTAATAACTGTTGTGGGTATTTCACCGTATTGAGTTATTGGTAAATGTGTCTAAATAATTACACAGTAATAACTATATTACTGTATTTATTATAATCATGTACCGGGAGTCATTTTGTTATATTAAATGATATATTTGTTTAGCTCTTTCTTTTCTTTAAACTTATCCAAATAATGCATCGAAATATATTATCATATTAATAGTATGAAGTAGCTCGATTAAATAATTTATACTATATTAATTCAGTGGTTTTAAATTATAGAATCTTATAATATCTATCACGTGCGGCACAACGGGAGCTCGGTGGTGGACGTTTCGTTCGCCACACTAGCCCTGGCCGCCGACGTCTGCAGGTGGGAAGTGGACCTGCAGGAGAATCTATCCGACCACAGGTACATTCGGATAGAATTTTCCACCCAGAGTCCACGGTCGGAGGGGCTGGGAAAACGGTCGTCCTTGCCGCGGTGGGCCCTGACGCGATTAGACCGCGACGCGGCCAGGGAAGCGGCGATCATCCAGGACTGGTTCGCTCCGCCTGCAAGTCCTAATATGGACGTGGACGCCGCCGCCCTCCGGCTGAGGGAGGCGATGACTGAGGTGTGCGATTCCAGCATGCCTCGGTCCCGCCGGCCGCCTCCCATCGCGCGGTCTACTGGTGGTCGGCGGAACTCGCCGGCCTCCGGGCGAAATGCGTGGCCGCGAGGAGGTCCCACGTGAGGGCCCGCCTCCCTCGCCAACGCGATGCCGCCAATGCGGACCGCCTCTATACCGCCTATATGGAGGCCCGGCACGTCCTCAAAGTGGCAATCCTGGAGGCCAAAAAGGCGGCGAGGGAGGAGATGCTAGGGGGGCTCGATGAAGATCCCTGGGGCAGGCCGTATCGTGCGGCACGGAATAAGCTGCGACCGGTCGGCCCCCCCGTCGTCGAGACCCTCGAGCCGGCGCTCCTGTCGGAGGTAGTCCGGGGGCTGTTCCCGGACCGATCGGCGGAGTTCGTCCCTCCTCGGATGGCTCCGCCTCAGCGGGTGGGCCCTCCGGCCAACACCGGTTTCGTCCCGGTGTCGGAGGAAGAGTTTTCCTCGGCGGCGCTCCGCCTCCGAGGAAAGAAGACAGCGCCGGGGCCTGACGGGGTGCCGGCGCGGGTGGTGGCGATAACCATCGGTCACATGGAGCGACACTTCCGGGACCTCTTCGACCGCTGCTTTACGTCTGGGAGGTTCCCAAGGGTGTGGAAGGAGGGGGTTTTGTGTCTCCTCCGGAAGCCGGGGCGGCCGGTGGATTCTCCTGCCGGATATCAGCCGGTCGTTCTCTTGGACGACGCGGCCAAGCTCTTTGAGTCCGTGATAGCAGCACGGCTCAGGGAGCACCTGAGGGGGACCGGCCCGGACTTATCCGGGGCCCAGTACGGGTTTCGGGCGGGTCGGTCCACGATAGACGCGCTCCAGGAGCTGAAGCGCGTCACACAAGAGGTGGTGGCGGCGGGGGATAGCGTGCTGGCTGTGTCGTTTGACATCGCCAATGCCTTCAACACCATCCCCCACGCCACAATTACTGAGGCACTCCGATACAATGGGGTGCCTCCATATTTGCGGGCCCTGCTGGCGGATTACCTCCGGGAGAGGGAAGTCCTGTTCGTCGGCGGGGACGGCCGCATGAGGCGGCGGCCGGTGCAGTTGGGTGTTCCGCAGGGGTCGGTCCTTGGTCCACTCCTGTGGAACGTCGGTTTTGACTGGCTCCTCCGGGGCGCCCTCCCCGATGGAGTGGGTGTCATTTGCTATGCGGATGACACCCTTGTCACGGCGGGGGGGAGAACATTCGGGGAGGCAGCCACCCGGGCGTCAAATGGGGGGACCCTGGTTGCCTATCGGATCCGGCAGCTGGGGTTGAAAGTGGCGCTACCCAAGACTCAGGCCCTATACTTTCATGGGCCGCGGCGGGGTGCGCCACCTGACGCCCATATCATGGTGGGTGTCGAGAGGGTGCGGGTGAGTGCCACGATGAGGTATCTGGGCCTCACCTTGGACGGGCGGTGGAAGCTCCGAGAACATTTTCGTGAACTTTCACCGCGCCTCCAAAAGGCGGCGTGATGCCTAAATTGGCTCCTCCCGAACGTGGGAGGGCCAGCCACAGCATGCCGGCGCCTCTATGCCAGCGTGCTGAAGAGCATGGCCCTGTACGGCTCCCCCATATGGGTGGACGCCCTGGGGGGGTACAACCAGGCTCACCTGCGTAGGCCCCAACGGGCCATCGCACAAAGAGTGGCGCGGGCTCTCGCGACGGTGAGTCATGGTGCGGCTTGCGCCATGGCGGGAACTCCACCATGGCACTTGGAGGCCGAGGTGCTATCCGCCGTCTATCACTGGACGGCGGACAAGAGGGCGCGGGGAGAGCGCCCCGCACCAGAGGAGAGGGCCGCCGTCCGGTTGGCGGCCCGCGAGAACGTTCTCCGCCAATGGATAGCGGAGATGGCCGAAGCCAGATTCGGACGGTGGAGCCTGGTTCGTTGTCAGACCATTCGTGAAGGAATGGTCTGACAGGGGGCACGGTTTCCTCACGTACCGGTTGTCGCAGGTACTTTCCGGGCAAGGTTGCTTCGGGAAGTTCCTGCACCGGATAAAGCGTGAGGAGACTCCGGCGTGCCACCACTGTGGCGCGCTCGTTGATTCGGTGCAGCACACCCTGGACGAGTGTCCGGCCTGGGTGGAGCAGCGCCGACGACTCCAGGAGTCGGTAGGCCCGGACCTAACGCTGCCTGCGGTAGTTACTGCCATGTTGGGCAGCGAGGAGGTCTGGGTGGAGGTGGCTTCCTTCTGTGAGGAGGTCATGTCGCAGAAGGAAAAGGCGGAGCGGGCGCGCATGGACGATCCTCTTGTGTCCCCGCACCGCAGACGTCGAAGGGGCCGGAGAAGACGTCAATTTGAACTTCTCCAGCCTGGTGGTGGCCAGTGTGCAGGGGGTGTGGGGACACTCCCGCCCACATTGAACAGGGCACCACCCGCGTCGGGTGGAAACTATGGCGCTCCCGGTCGCTCTCACAGGCCCCCCCACTCAGCAAGGGGGGCAGGTGGGGTCCGTCGTGTAAAAGACGGGCCGTCGCCGGCGGGGTCGTGGTTGAAGGGCTAGCCGTACCCACGACTCCGCCAATAAGGCGAGGAAGGGTCGCCGCGGGGTTTTTAGTGGGTACCACGTTTTCGGGAGTCCCACACACGCCCCTCGCTTCCCCGGCGCGTACGGGGTACGGTGGGTAAAACACGGCACGCGAGGGGTACGGTGCGTTAAGCATTTTCCCCGCGGAAACAAAAAAAAAAAAAAGAGAAATGAGAATCCCACCGAGTACACTTCCTCGGATTATCAAACAAGACTTAGGTCTAGGGGCTTACCGGAGATACACGGGATATACCTTAAATGAGGCAATAAAATAAAAGAGAGTTCAAAGATCAAAATTGTTGTTACTGCGGCATACCTTGAGACTATAAAGTCTCGAGGCCAAGATAAGCCCTAATATAAATTAGGGATCGTGTTTCTCTTTTTAGAAATTAATTACCTAAGTTTATGAGTGATAAACATGAAATAATATAAAAATAATATACTTTTATTGCAATCAATCACATAATACTCAAAAACAGTTTGTACAAAAACAGAAATGATGGGTATATAATAAGCCGGTCTTATCGCTATGTAGCTATTTTTTCTAGGAAACATTCTACTGGTAGGACTGTGGTGATTTATAAAGAGGATAGCGGTGCGTAAAATCACCGCTCAAAAATATATATATGTGGTAGTCATATATTTGTAACATAGATAATATAGTACATATACACAAGAAAAACTAAATATATATATATACAAAACTAAAATACATATAGTAATATCATAATTACAGGAGAAATTCTCGTTAATATCAACAGTATAAAAAAAAAAGATATAAGGACTATATAATGTGTGAAAGCGTTGAGAGATAATTATATTTATATGATAGTATACTGAATATTACTGGGCAGAACAAAGGCAAAGGTGAAGGCGAATAATCTTTGATCGATCTCTTAAGGGTATTCAAATATTGTACTTGTCTGATAACTATTCGCATTGTTATGTATTTGCAATGTTTTTAGAGCAAAATGCTTGACCAGTAAAAAGTTGGTTTAAAAAAGCAAAAAGGAGAAAATGAGGTTATCAAAAGACCCAAGAACTTTACTATGAGCGCCTAGAAATTTGAGGTAATTTAAGTTCAGTACGGAATTCAGAAACTTGGTCATACTTGTGTAAGCCAAATATGAACGGAATGCAAAGGTTTTGGGGTCTCTCAGGTTTATTCAGTTGAGCTCAGGGCAACTTGTGTTGGCGTAGAAAAGGATAAAAGAAAAAGCCACCCAAAGCAACCCATAGCTCCAAAAGTTTTCATGCTAACCTCATTTATTTGGCAAAACCATAAAATAGTTTGTTTGTTTTCGGTTGTTGTTGTTGTTTGTTGTCCAAGATTTTTTATTATGTAGCTGTAGGGTATACTGACACCATCAAATAAAATAGAAGGTAAGTTCAACCAGACAGACATGGAACAAATATTGGAGCTACAAGGAGGTATTTAAAAGCGAAATGCCTGTCACTTTGAAGAAAAAGGTCATGGACCCCTGCTTGATACCCTGCCTGACGTACGCGTGTCAAACCTGGAAATTCACGAATAAAATAAGAAATAAAAAGGAATGGAGCGCAGCATGTTAGGCATTAAGAAAATACAAAAAATAAACCACACTAAAATAAGGTGAAAAACAAAAGCAATAGATGCTCTTAGCCACAGTCTAAAGCAAAAATGAAAATGGGCAGGCCATGTTGCACGTCTTGAAGATCGAAGATGGACTAAAACGGTTACTTCATGGAAAGGGCACAGGGCAAACGCTGCAGAGGTTGACCACTCGTTAGATGGGATGATGATCTGATAAAGACTGTTGGTCCAAAATGGCAACAAATAGCCCAAGATCGAGTGAAATGGAAAGCTTTGGAGGAGACCTGAGAGGGGTTTCAGTAGAAAAATAGCACACCAGGTGTGTGTTATAGGTATAAGTATAAGTAATACAAATAAGTTGGAATAAATGAATATCAACATTAATACGTAGACATAATTAGATATAAGTACTAACCCATTGTAGTAAAATATAGAAATACATATTACACATATAACAGTAAAAAAATCTATGGTCTAAAATCAAAATTATTAATCTGGAAATAAAAGGTTTTTTATTTTATTTTTATTTTATTTATTATATAAGTCCAACCAATCAACTCTAGCAATCATACTTCGAGATCTAACCCGGCGCCAAAGCGACCTCTATCTTACCCATTTTTTTAACGTTGGGAAATCCTTTATGAATACCACCCAAACAAAGGCAGCGGTAGGACGGTTATGTGGGATTCGCTGAACTTCAGCATACCCACTAAAACCCAACGGATACCCTCATCGCCATAAAGGGATGCCATGGGATCGCTTTCTGTATCACCGCAACGCCCCGGTGATCTCTACCTAAGCCTTACCTAACCAACACCGTTCTCTTAGAAGTGACTTCTAAGGAAACGGTGTAATGACGATCGGCCAAAGTAAAAAAAAGGCGAACAGCACTCTTTTGTATAAAAAAATACAACTGTCTTTGAACTCTAGTGAAGAAAATTGGAAGAAATAATAATGATAAATCCAAAGATGTAATTTAAATCCACTAATATGGTTTATTTAAATACCATTCATCTCCCGTATGCGCTAGTGACTAGGATACCTAGTTTTCACCCAGGAGGCTCGGGTTTGATTCCCGGTACGGGAATATTTTGCCTCGGATGTTTATACTTATTTTGGCTCTAAGATACTTGTGTTCCACCAAAATTGGTAATATGAATCGCTCATATTGTAACAGTAGTAATTAAATTATTCTACTGTTACAATGTCTTATTTTAATTTAAAGTACTAGAAAGTTAAGAGAGATATTCGAATAATTACGATAAAGACATTTCCAAAATAAAGTCTAACACTAAGTCCAAATTTCTATATAGGCTTTGCAAGGCTTTCGGGTCGCAAATGGCTAGCGCGTTAGGTTGGATAGCAAATCCTGGATAAGTAATAACGTACAACCATTAATCTTTTGTGTTTCATAAACTCCTATTAAGAAGCCAACTGTCGACAATATTTCATAGTAATAAGTAATCAAATGCCTGTCTCAATTTAGAAGTCTACGAAATTATATTGTTTATAAAATATACATCAATCAAGGTAAATCCTTGCCTTTTTGATGCAAATTAATAAATTCATTTTATTTATTTATTATTATTTCATACCATATACGGCCTAACTTATTTGACTTACATTTGAACATATTACAAGTAAGGTACTTGTTTTCTTGCACATAGGTACTTATGTACAAGAAAAAAATGCTCCAATTTCTAATCAATTGTTGAATTCAAACATTACAAGGAATTAGGGATTAAAATGTTTATAAATAGCTCATAATGTATATAGATTAGTTTTATATTATTTATACCTTACGGGCCACCCACTTTGGGCGCCGTGAGAGCCAGCTAAGAGATGAAAATACAAATGCACACCATCCTACTCAGGCTAAATCTGTGGCGGAAATTAAAGTTTTGTTCAAAACTTCAGACGGTAATAATCGAGAGCATACTTTAATTTTATAAAAAAAAATGGTTTTAAGACTTAGAACAATCTTGGACAATCAAGAATCTCATTGTATACTGTATCATTATTATAAGTATATATAATACGTGGGGAGAGCGTCTTGGATTTATTTTTTGAAAAATATTGTTCTTTTATAAATGCATAGTGTTTAAGTTTAAGTGATTCTGGTTACAAGTATTTGTATAAATTTATAAACCAAATAATGACAAATCTGTGCCCTGCATTTTGATGTCCTTTGAAGCTTATATAATTTAATATAAACCTTAAGCCTTTCACATGAAACAATCGTTCCGGCGAATATTGGCGTTAGATTTAATTATGCGCGCTCACCAGGGAATAGATCGTTTAATGAAAATTCGGATCTTTATCATTAGTTCTTGTCGTGGATGTTAGAAAACCTTTATTGCTCTTATACATTTAAAGTGATTAATTATTAGACATACCTTATAAGATCGCTTAAAATTTTGCAAAAACATTTGTTACAGGTTCCTAGAAGGAAAATAAAACGTGAAATATTTCCTGAGCATAAGGTGTTCGATGGAAACGCCCTGCTTTTAGAATGTAACACGAAGATAGAAGTAAAGTATGAAATCATAGGATTTTGAACGTCGGTACCTTCTGGAATTGTTTGACTCGGAAATAGAACCTGTGCTATTTAACAACGATTTCACCTACGAGAAGTTGTTGTTTCACCTACAATAGTGACCTACTATTCCATTATATTTAGAAAATAAAATATATTTATTGATTATGTCTCAGATGCACATACAGATAGATACATTAAATTTGTACCCTTTTGTGCGGAACGAAATATAAATAAATAAATAAAAATAAATATATATATACGGTAAAAGTGCAGAAAGCTCATATTTTTATATAAGAATGCATACATTAACATACATTAACTTAACGAAAGAAACATTACACATACTGTTTATTTTAATATATATAATAAATATACATACTATTCTATTACGAATTGTATAAACAAATACATATATTTATACAAAACTCGCATGCTAACAAAGATTTTATCGGCAACTGATGCAAAAGAAAAAAATATAGAAATGTTCAGTTCATTTCAATTTAGTTAATTTTTTTTAGGAATTTCATTACTTAACTAATGAAATTATTCTCTTTGCTTACCATTGTAACAAAATAATACATGCAATCAAATCACAAATTTAAGTGTGTAGATAACGTTATGTTCTACCTTCTACCTCAACAATTCAGAACAATTAGTTATATACTGTATCAGGGAGGCAGGTCGAACTTGGCTGTTACGTAAACAAAATCATTGGAAACAATTCACGTATCGCTTGTTATGAATTCCGACATTGAATGACTGATAAGAATATAGGAAGCAGGTGAGGTTTATTGACACAGCCACTTATATTTTCATAACATTTTTCAAGGTACCAGCACTAATTTAAAAAAAATACTCAAATGTTTTTTCTAGCGGCTTAATAATTTTAATAATAAATAAAGCTCCTATATAGAAAGTTGTGTTAATCTAATATTGCTATATTAATAAAACAATTAGTATAACATAGATATAAAAAATAATATTAACAACACAATATCCAACTGTTAGTATTTAACTGTTATTTAGTATATTAATATATATTTTTTTGTCAACTTCTATGACGTCACAAAGTAAATACCTTAATATTGTATTCTGTCATGAAAGTAAAAGGGATAAGAATTTATTGAGCAATATAAAAGACTCGGGAGAACATGGAAAAACTTCCAATACAAGTTTACAGAATAAATTTAGGCGATTACCTGAGGGAAGATACATACCTATTCAAAATATTTTAACAATCGTAATAAAGTTAATACATCAATATAAATTTTAATGAGCAATTATACATTTGTTTAAATAACTAATGTAAATAAGTTTTAATCTCGCAACGTATCAGGGTGTATAATGTATATATGTATATTATGAATAACAACCTCACTTTCTTATGGTTCTTAAAACTTCTTAATGCACTCTTGCAATGAATTTTTGCAAACTGTACAAGTAAATTCAACTGGCTGGGGAAGGGATTTTCTTGTGCTGGCATGTATAAAGAATTTTAACAATTTAATTCAATATTATTAAATTTAGTTGTAATAAAAATATATATCTTGTAAGAGCAACAAAATTAAAATTCATACTCGTACCTATAAGGTTATAATTTTGTTACAAAAAAAAGAAAATATAAGCAATAAATATTGATAAATATTGGACATAAAAGATTTTTTTACAAAACCATAATATTGTTAATTAAATACAAATGTTTTAAACATAAAAACCATTTTGTTGTTGTACATTGTATTTATTTATAATGCTATGTAGAAATATCTTAAATCACAAATCACCGAGATATAGAATGGTTTTCTTTGGCGCTGTTTCAACCTCGATACGACATGCGTGCTTAAAGAGATGTTCTCCCTTATCAAAGGTGATGATTTATAAAAGATATTTAAATCTCAGTCAGTGGCATACCAGTGGTAATATTTCTAATAGATAGATGAGGAAAACAATTAATGATAACAAAATATAATGAATAGTCACAATGTTACAACATTAAATAAGTTTATTAGTTTTTAACCTATTTGGCATACAATATATTTTTTTTACTATTTACTTTTTCTAGAATAATATCACCTGATTAGTTAATCAAATCTTTGATCTTTATGTGTATTTGATTGAAATGAATTATTGATTGATTGGCGTTTAAAAATGTATTATTTGATGTTTAATATACCAAAACGTAATCAATAGGTATGTTTTAATTGTCAATAACTATTGTAATATTTTTAATAAATAACGTGTTTAAAAATAATAATAATAGTAACAATATTCTTTATTGTACATTCTCAAAAGTATAACATTTCCATGTATTATTAAATAATGAAATAAAAATGAAATTAGAGCGACCTTGTGGCTAATAAGTGATCTCTTCCAGGTAACCCTTACAATAAAGGATAATATATTAAATAGCGGCGGAAGACGAATAGATAAATGACATTCTACAAGCTTATAGCTAAAAGAGAAATCTTAAGACAGGTTTTGAGTATTGTATTGTTGTATATTTATATACATTTCCATCATTTTTGACATGACCATTATTCATAACATGATTTACGTAATCCAAGCATTCATTTGTTCAGTTAAGTAATCCGGAGAGTATTATCTTCCCAGTATGTAATAATTAATCTTATCATAACGTTTATTAGTGTCTTATTAATTTAACGTTGTCTTGTGGAACATGAAGTATTTTCTTTGCTATTATACTAATTGGTCATGTCATTCTTAAAATAATAATCTTAATTTATTTACCAAGCCTACATAATTTAACAAAATCTATTGAAAACTTATAATGTAGCATTCTTGGTTATTAAATTAAATATTTTTGCTGCCCGTGACTGCAGTGTGATAAAGGAAATCAACAACAGGAATCAAATCAGCCAACACTACCAAAATGAAGTTTATTTAACCGCCCCGTTGGTCGAGTGGTTAGCGCAGACGCCTAACGTGTCACGGCGCAACGGGGCTCGGGTTCGATTCCCGGCAGAGACAGGCATTTATGTGATGAGCATAGATGTCTGTGGGTTTGGTCGTTTATTAATATATTCTCAGTATTTATATGTGTATTTCTATGTACCTATTTGTATCGTTGTCTAACACCCATAACACAAGCAAATAATTTGCTTACTTAGGGGTTAGATCAATGTGTGTAATTTGTCCCGATATTATTATTATTATTATACAAGATACTCACGAGATAATACTGTTGATTGTTGATTAAACAGTATGCAGCAAGTAGGTAAAACCCGTACCTAACCATAAACTGATTCAAATTTACTTTTTCGTCATTAACAGGCAATTAATCTGACAAATACAGAATGGACACGATATATTTATTATTTTTAAAAGACAAATTGCTTAAATTTTAACTAAAAATATCTCTTTGGACTCCAAAATAAACGTCCGTTTATGTTATTAGATTAAACGTATACTTAACATATAGTAAAGACTACTCTACTCTACCTTCATGTGTTGGAATGTTGTCAAGGAACGTATTTGCTACGTTGTAGTTTCTTAATAAATCTAGAAGCAGCCTTATATGCTGTTACATAATCATTTCTCATACAGTATATATATATTCCAATTTAACAAATAGGCTTTGCTAAATGAATACCTCCATTTTATAGTTTAGTAAACTGGTTGTGTTACCCATAAGTGCAATATTTAAGTAGCGTATCTATTGTACTAAAATATAAACAGATTATTTTTAAACCTCTTATCTAGGTTGATAATTGTTAATAAAATTCTATAAGGAAGAAATAGAAATATTATAAATATTAAAAATCATTTCTGGAAATCTTTTATAATCGGAAATGGTATGTTCGTATGGAATTTTATGGATAGCGAGGGGAGCGCATACAGTTAAAGTGAATTTCGATGCACATTTTAAAGGTATCCCTGAAATCTCTACTTGGGTCGCAAGTCCTAGGAAATGTTTTACCTCCATATGATCTGGAATACGAGGGGCCCGACGTCAGCACGGTGAATGAATGACGACGTATAGTCTGTAATAAATAAATATGAACTGCAAAAAGTTATTTGTTTAATCATAAATTTACATTTAAAAAAAAAAAAGATTTTTATATTTGACTTTAAAAGAATAATATACATAAACTTATTATAATTGAAATATAACATTTGTTTGTCTAAGTCCAATATTTTTATAATTAATAATTACTTAGTAAGGGCTAGCAGTTTTCTAAAAGAAATAGCCGGAGACGAGATATGCAAGAGAAATTCGTTGGCGTAAAAAAAATTAATTGGTTTAATGGATGCAATACATCAATTGTTTAATTAGGCTTCCTAGACGTTAAAAAGCACATTCATACTATTTATTTCAAAAATATTATTTATAATATTCTTGTTATTTACTTTAAAATATTATTTATAGCTAAACAGTAAGTTATATTTAGACTTATATTATACCGCTTTTACTTTGTAACTTCGATATAATTTCCCCTGGATTAGTTGTCTTTTGTGTGCTGTACATTTTCTACGTTATTATCTTATTCTGTTTACTTTAAGACAAGACTTAGTTAATATCACATAATGAGACGGACTTATGTTGAGTTATAGTAACTAGAATATGTATGATATTTTACTAACTTCATTTGGTTGTTTGTTTATTTTTGGCACAAAGGGGTTCTAAATTTAAATAAAAAGTCCTCAATCTTCATTGACTAACTAACAAAGCAAGTTTGTATTCAGACCTTTATATAATAAATAAATGAAAAGTTATTTGAATCGTTTTTTATCAAAACCTAATATTATAAACCATTGTATATTTTATTTATGTATATAAAGATATTTAACTTATGTATATAAAAAAGACAAGAAAACTAATTCTCCCATATTCAACCACTGAGTAACTTTTCATTTAGTTCAGATAAGATTAGAGACTTATTTTAACTACACAATATCGTTTTCTCAAATTCGTTCTCTCTGCAACTTTATAAATTTAATATTGAATTTAATTAAAGACTTTAAAATGTATCTCTCGCTATCGTATATCATTTTTGAATTGAAATAATTCGTCGGCCTATTTTTATAATATCAATATTTATATAGGAAATACAGCCTAAAGGAAATGCAGAACGAACTTGAATAATACAAAATATAGCTGAATCAGAAATGTTATATGTGCCATTAATTTAATGAAGCAGTATGAACGGATTAAAGATATATTTGTTGTTATACGAAATATCGTATGCAGTAGCATGCAAAATATGTTATTTAATTTATTGAAATTATTTTCACTTAAACTGACTCTAAAAATGGGAGAGACCCATTAATCGAGAGAATAAGTAACTCATAAAATACTATAGATTTTTACACTTCTCGGGGTAAGTGTAAAAACATTTCATCCGACCAACTGAATAAGACGGAATGGATGCTACAGTATTAAAAGAACATTGATGACTAACATGCACATCTCATGGTATTAATATTCTCTGAATCATAAGAAGCTCAATCTCGCATGACGATGTATGCAGATAAAACTGAATCAAGAGCTTTCCATTCCATAGCATATTAAAAACGGTCGAACGAAAACGAAATGTTTTTTATAAATTTTCCTCGCTCAAAATTGGGTTAGGGCAGAGAATATAAGGTGTATTAGTCAAGAATTATATTTAATTAGATAATTTAATAGAACAATAAATATCGAATGGCACGGTTGCTTAAAACTTGTAAAATAAAATAAAAAAAGGATTTTTTTTATTTGTCGAGTAAAAAAATGGGAACAAAATATAAAGCTTCTTGGTGTTTTAATGTTTAATTTTATTATAGTTTGTTATATTGATAAAAATGCCAACTATAATATTAAAATACATTTAATGATTGATACATCAAAACATAGATGTCAAATTTAAATTTTATAACATATGCCTTGGTTGTTGACAAAGAATTATTATGCAGTTGTTGATCTTTGACAAAGCAAGTGAGATCTAAATGGGTGTCTAAATTCTGAAATGTATTTATAACGACGTAAAATATTTTATAACAACTTAAAATATAATTTCTTTTATGACTTAGGATAATATATTGAAAATTGAAACCACATGACTTCGCAAGTTCTAAAGCTATAAGTTCTTTTTTATTCATCCGACAATTCGTCTTGTTGGTGGAAACTAGCCATTGTACATAGGCCTCTTCCATCACTGTTTAGAAAGTACTTTATAATAATTTGCAATTATTATTAAGTACTTGCAATTATTATTAATTTGTATATAAGTAATTGCAATTATTATTAAGTACCATGTATATAATTCATAAAGAGCAAGTAATCCTGAAGTCAATAAACCTAACCACAGTTTCTGTTGGAAGGTAATGCAAGTAAATTTATGCAAGTAGCCGCAGGCTCCGGCTCTCAGTAGTGCCCACAATACAGGTAGGTAAATGAATATTTAGGATAAGTGAGGGTTTGTTGTCTTGTCAACATTTTTATAATTTTTTGTAGTATTTGTGTTCTCTGGTAACAACCATACGGAAAGGAAGTACGAATGAAAACAAAGAAGAGTGCAAGAAAATAATAATGTTACTAAAAAATGGTTTAACTCAAACACACAAAATGTCATATTAGTTTAAAATAATACGGCAAATAAAAAGTAACTAAAAAATTCTTCTTTTTCAAACTGTTTCAAACTATCCTGTATTAAATACTTTTTACTCGATTTTTTCTCGATATAAGTTATACATTTTGTGTGTTTACTTTAATTTAAGTACATTACTAAAGGCAAATTTCAAGAAAAGTTATATTTTTAAATAGAGCACAGTACTAGTCAGAAGAGGAGTGCTGTTCAGTATTTTCGCTACAGCGGTAATTCTTATTATGGGAGCAACGAAGTGCACTTTCTCTAACTGCTATGAAGAACTATTTGTTTGCAAAGATTGTTCTTGAATTTATTGATGTTTATTGTTTTTAATAAATATTTTGGTTCTTGTTTTTAGTTGTCGTTAGCTTTTATCTTACTTTAGCACATTGAAGTTAAACTTCTTAAACCATATGCTAATTAATATAAGTAAATAATTTAAGTATAAAAAAAAATATTTACTTCATTACAAGTAGCCCCTGTTTGTAAGTAACCTCCTTCTTTTCAAGTAAATACTTGAGAAGAAATCCCGTATCTTAGATATATATACTTTGTAACTTATAAGAGATTCCATAAATCATAATAAGTCTCACAAATTCATCCTTTTTATTCAATCGTGATCACACTCGTTACAGTTTATTCGCTCAGTTGCCATGACTAAGCAAATATATTTATTGATTTCTAAGAAATAATGTGATAAGACTTTAGAAAAATAGTATTAGGTGGTTTTCTAATAAAGATGCAAATACCAGTTGCATCGTTTTTAAGCTTTAACCTCTACGGGAAATAATAGGAAATGAAACTTTAATTGAAAGAAAAGACCAAATTCAAGAATTTGGACAAACGTTTGTATTAAATTATTATTTAATAAATTATTAATTATTAAATTATTTAAATTATTTAATTTCAATCTCTTCCAGACTGTTTCTTACTCTTTTCCGTATTGAACGCTTTGAAAAAAAATCATCTTACATTCAAATATATGCTGTTATTGTTTGTTGAATATAATTTTATAATATAACTGCAAAGGTACAAAAGTTTATTCCAGAATTATTCAGTTCGTTCAAATATATTTCGAGTCAGGCCCTGATAAATACCGGCTGACCACACCGCATTTAAGTCCGCTCAATCTGGAGACGTGTGGGGCTAGTAGTTATTCTTCTAAGTATCGGAAGAGATTTAACTCTAAGTATATTTTTATCAAACTTTTTTAGCCAAAGGAGGTTTATGTTTAGGACCTTTACGTAGATACTTATATTAGTGTATGTGTATGTTCGTTACTTGTAATAATAAATTGAATAACCCATTTTATAAAAAATGAATTGTTGTTAAATGCGTCTATTGTGAAAATCACTAATTAAAAATATCGTTTTCGGAAGCCGTAAAGTTTATAAGATTTTCGGAAGTTGTAAAGTTTATATTTATCAATGTTGGTAAGAAACACTTATAAAAAATAATAGATGTATAAGGAGACTAGTTTTAAATTTTAATTGCATATAAATTGGACTTTAATTTTAGAAATCTTCTAGTATCAGAGCTTTTTGTGTTATGTACAGGGTTATTTTTAATTCAATCATCAATCATCAATCATAAATCATAACAAACATCAATCATAACAACATTTGTTCTACGACTTTTTCAAATTAATAGTTTTTAAAATTTGAATTTTCTCATACGAATTTTATTTGTTTCCTCTGAACTGACATTAACTCTGAGCGTAGATATGGCGCCCGGGTGTTGACATTTTAAGCACTTCTTACAAAATAGATAGTAATAAGTAAAAGAGGTAGCAAAATTTTTTGTTTCGTGTTTATTGTGCTGTTTATCCAGATTTTTAAAAAGTCGTAGAACAAATGTTGTTGGGATTGATGCAGAGAGGCTGCCTGCAAGAGGTGATCAACTAATTACAAATAACCCTGTATATTATTATTTTATTTATTTCGTAGTCAACCTCCTAGTTATCAATGCGCAATTTTGCTTTCGGGAATATTGTTTCACCACAATCTTTTACTATTGTTAACATAAAATCAAAATAGGTTTCGCTTCTAATAACATTTGACACTTTGTAAAATTTCAATCGATTTTTCGGAAAAGATTTATGAATAAAATTTTTTCTTTTGATTGAAAATGTTGATATAAACTTAAAACCTTTTGTTTGGAGAGTAATATATTGTGAGAACAGTAACGGATAATGTAATTAGAACCTGTCTGCATATTCATATTACAATATCTTCAAGCTATGTACGCAAGAATAATAACTACCTGCACTAGAATTTGCATTTTTTAAGTTGGTACTAGCAAGGTAAGTATTTGTAAGTATAATTTTTGATATGATTTAAGGTGGCTGGAATATAATTCATGTTTATAAGAAATAGACTAAAGGTAATAAAATTTATTGTCCTCTCTTGGTCAGCAAGAGTATTAAATGAGAATCCAAGCTGTCAAACTGTCGGATGTATTCGTCGCTGGGTTCCAGGCCGTCCGATTCACTCCCGAGAGATAAGACCACGATTTTGTAGGTCAGTACGTGAGCCTATTATGAGGAAGATAAAAATTGTTTAAAATCAATCAAGAGATATAGCAATGGTAACAAAGACAACAAAACCTTTATAAAAACACCAGACAATATCAGATTTTTTTTTAATAACATAAATATATATATATTTTTTAATAAAATATTGTCTGATGTTTGTAAGAGATTAATTATTAATTTCCATAAATTATATTAAATACGAAATAAAATAAAATTGTCCCATTTACAGATTCGATCTTTATTCTACATTCTATTCTGAGTCTGTCCATACGTCTCGTAATCACAAAGTGGTTATTTATTTGTAACTAATAATTTATATACACGTAATTATTACATTTATTTTAATGTTCCGGGTGATTTATCTTTTGGTTGTTTGTAGTATCATTATTCAATTGTATATTAATTTTATTTAGACCATTTTTGATTTTTCCTATTTATATCCAATTCAACATTAAATCATTTTGTACTTAAATAAATACTGTAATTATAAATAAGAGAAGCATTTTATTATTAAAAGAAATGTGTTTGATATTAAAAAGCTATTAATCTAAATATCACTTTTTTAGTAATAAATTATTTACAACTAAAAATGAAACATTATAATTATTTACAAAAGTTTTATATGATATCGAGGGATTAATTTTAAACCGCAAGCCACAAAATGGAATCGAAATGAACCCAGTATTATGTATCGTTGTAACTTGTATTTTATATTATTTCGTACCACTTTATCAATCTAAGTAATTTATTTGAAATAAAAAAAAAATGTCAAAAAAATATGTTTACATTATTAAAATTTCCTATTATTATTGAAAATATAAAACAAATTGTTATGACGTTATTATAATATATTACCGAACCTTAAAGTTTCTGTTATTTTTATATTCCATAATGAAATCTTAATATAATTTATTTGTACATATTTGGCTGAGATCTCTGGATCCACTTATTTTCATTGGAAATTCAGAAACTGCTTGTTCCTGAAATTTCTTTTGACTCAATAATTTAGAACAAGCCATGTCTTTTAACATTGACCATAGTTTGTAGTTTGACTCTTACAAAATACGGCATATTGACTTTGAGGCAGCCTTAAGGACTTCGTACTTTATCGATAACAGATTTAAAATAATTATAAATAAAAAGAAACTAATCATCAACACCTGAATTTGAACCAGTGATCTCTGAAAGATGTTTAAAATGTTACTTGCAGCTATACATTTAATTTCTCAATTTAAATTATTTAACCTTTTTTTTCCTCGTTCTCAGTTAAAGCTTTTAAAGCAAAAAAAATTGAGCAAGCAAAATACTTGGGTAAATTAATTGGAAAGTTTCAGTTAATATCTCCACAAGGTAAAGTGAAAATGAAAAGTTATAGTTACAGACTTGAGCTAGCGAAATTAAATCATTAAGTTTGCTACATAGCTAATTGATACACAGAGGCACCTTCCAAATTCCATATATTATTTACAATAAAACTTGCCTACTTAACGTGTGATTGGATTTTGAATATTGCTCCCTGTTTTGTTTAATTAAAAAGTACAATACTATATATATATTTATATACAGAGTTATTTTTAATTAATTAGCCACCTTATGTAGTCAGCCTATCTACATCAATTGTTCTGGGACTTTTTAAATTTATTATTTTTAATATATTTAATATTAATGTATTTATTTATTTATGTACCATTATATTAAAAATACAAAAAAAGAAGAAAATTACAAAGTACAAAGGATTGCTTATCTCTTTTAGAGATCTCTTCCAGTTACCCTTTTGTGTGAAACAGTTTACATATTATAGTATTGCGGTATGGTACGTAGATATATATAAGAAAAAGAAAGACAACGAAATGGTGTCTATATCAATATATATATATATATATATATATATATATATATATATATATATATATATATATATATATATATATATATATATATATATATATGTCGGAGGAGGTGGTTCTGTATCACTCATTGTCACAAAGTAATTTACTGTGGGCTTCAGTGGTCAGTGTTAGCACGTAAATTAATAAAAACACTATTGAACTCAGTAATCGTTATAATCTTAAATCAACTTTTACAACACAGAAATAACTTAAATAAACAGGTAAATACACCGCACAGGGAACGCGTGATGATTTTAGTGTCTTCAGTCGCCAATCGCTAACCGAGCAGTAACATGTCGCGACTTGCACCGGTGACGCACCCATCGGCATACGCCGGTGCATTCTAACACTAACTTCATCGAGCGTCAATAGATGGCGCCAATGCCGACATATATGTAACAAAAAATACTTTAATATATAAAAATATAAACATATGTAAACAGTATACTTATATACACAATATAATATATACTAATATATACATATATACTAATGAAGAAAAAATATATATATATATATAAAAAAAAAAAAACGATTACTTTTTATATTTCCGAAGAAAGGTAGTGCTCCTTAACTCTTAGCTTAAAAGAGTTAAGGGAAGGATTGTCATTCAGAATACTATGGGGAAGAGAGTTCCAAAGACGAGCAGCAACAACAGTAAAGGATTTTTTATAGAAAAAAGAGTTGGAAAAAGGGACTTCGAGGGATTTTAAATTGACACACGCACGAGATGGTCTTTTCCTCGGTGGTGGTAAATGAAAACGTTCATTCAAGTAAAGAGGAGCAGATTTATTTAAAATGTTAAAAAGAAGCGATAGAATGTGCACATTCCGGCGAAGTCGGATAGGGAGCCACTTTAATAAATGTCGATATTCAGATATGTGATCAAATTTGCGCAATCCGTATATAAAACGAATGCACAAATTTTGAAGTCGTTCAAGTTTGTCAAGTAGCTCCTCAGATGCATCTAAATAGCAGACGTCGGCGTAGTCAAGAAGTGGAAGGAGAAGGGTTTGTGCTAGCATTATTTTAGTTTGTAGAGGAAGGAAATTCTGCAACCGCTTGAGAGAGTGAAGAGAATGATGTACTCTTCTACTAACTTCATCAATTTGTGGTGCCCAAGAGAGATGAGAGTCTATAATAATGCCTAAGTTTTTCGATTTTTCAGTCAGTGGTAAAAATCTGGCATCATAAAAAATTTTTGGTAACAGTGTACTGTCAATTTTGTTGCGCAATTGTCGACTGCCTATTATCAAAGCTTGGGATTTTAAAGGATTAACAAGAAGACCATACTCATTGGCTCATTGGCCCAAAGCTTGGGATTTTAAAGGATTAACAAGAAGGCCATACTCATTGGCCCAATCTTTAATCCTGTTGAGGTCACAATTTAACCCTTGAATAGCAGAAGCAAGGTCCTTAAGGGATGCATGACGGTAAAGCTGCAAATCATCTGCATATAGATGGTAGTGACAAGAGATAACTTTGGAGATTTCGTTAATAAATAAAGAGAAAAGAAGAGGAGATAATACGCCACCCTGCGGAACACCTGCAGAGATTTCTGCCCAGTCTGAGTAGTCCCCATCCATACAGACCCTCTGCCGACGTCCACGAAGGTAAGAGTTAAACCAATTGATCACTGGAAGTGAGATATTAAGAGAGCGAAGAACACCCAGCAATATTTCAAAGTTAACTGAATTAAAGGCATTGCTAAAATCAAGTAATTCGAGAATCGTTAATTCTTTATTGTCCATCGCATACCGAATATCTTCAGTCACTTTAAGTAAAGCCGTTGTGGTGCTATGTAACGGACGGAAACCAGATTGTAGAGGATTGAATAAGTTATTAGAGGATAAGAAGGAGGTAAGTTGCTTATGGACAGCATCTTCCAAAAGCTTAGAAAAGATAGGTAAAATTGAAATAGGACGATAAAATGAAAAAGAGGTTGGATTAGAAGTTTTGGGCAATGGTGTGACATGTGCCGATTTCCAAACACGAGGAAAAGTATTGGTGAGTAGTGAACAATTTAAGATATGAGCGATAGTGGGTGTAAGAATATCTATAATAGGAATAAGCATGTCACGACTGATGTTGTCATGACCAACTGCCTTTGTTGAAATGGACAGGATGTTCTTTTTAATATCTGCTTCCGAGATCTCTTGGAAATGGAATGAATCACAGTTAGGTGGGGTGACAGAAGCCAATTTTTGAAGGGTTAAATGTTTTTGGAGGTCGTCAACAACGGATAATGGAGAACAAAAATACTCATTAAGTGAATTTAAATTAATCTGTTTATTAGTATTGATAGAGGTTTTACCCACACCCAGTGATTGTAAAAATCTACATTTCTGTGAAGGAGATAAATTCTTGAGAGAAGAGAAAACATAGCGGCGTTTAGCGTCCCTGCACATTCTATTACAGAGATTGCGCAGCTTTTTATAATTAGCGATATTTTTGTCGCTTGGATCCCTTTTGGATTTACTTTTGGCTTTGTTGCGGCAAATCATATTTTTTCTTATTGTAAGATTAAGCCAAGGTGCTGGAAAATGTCTGACCCTTAAAGGTTTAAGTGGAGCGTGTGAATCATATAACTCAATGAGGGTCGAGTTTAAAATATCAACTTTGTTGTCTACAGTAGAATCGGCATCTCGTATAAGGGCTTCGAGGTTTATGTTCTTGTAAATGCGGCGCAGAATCACCTTCTTCTTACGTTTAGGGACGTATAGATCATACCGAAGGAAAAGAAGGTCATGGTATGAGAAGGGAGCAGTAAGCTGACCGTGTTCAAGCACATTCATAGAATTAAGTACAATAATAACATCTAAAAGGGACGCTTGACAGGCCGGAGCGAAGTGGGTTGCAGAAAGAGGAAAAATAGACATATTAAAAGAAGAAATAAGAGATTTCAACTTATTAGATCTGTAGTCATCTTTTAATAAACAGGTATTCAGATCACCCATGAGTATGCAATGATTATACATAGGTAAAAGTTTGTGAAGGAGAAGTTCTAGTTCTTTAAAGTAGTTAAGAGTATGAGAAGGACTATATAAAACACCGAGAAGAAGTTTAGAATGGGAAGCAGAAATTTCAAGGAACATGTATTCTAGATAGTCGGAATCAGTGTTAGTAGATAGTAATGTAGTTTATTCTTTGTCCTCATTATACGAACAAGGACCATAACTCACTTGATTTTTGTCATAAAGCAATCTTTTATAGCGCATACAAAGGAAAAACTCCGAAAAACTTACATTTTTAGTTACATTACATATTTTTAGGGTACCAAACCCTGCATGTGGCCAATATTTAATTATTTAATAATCAAGATTATGAAGTACAATATTCTCAGCTTTATTCTAGAAACATTGTTTGTTTCATCTGTTTCAATAAAAAGGCTAAGCCAAATGATATACAAGTCATGACTGTAGGGAAGCTTAGTGACAGGCAAATGAATAATGAACCCCAAATCGCCCGACTTATCTTGAGGGGCTTATTACTATTATTATTTGATAATGGCTGATTGATGATGGCTGATAGTTGTTTTTATAAGAAAATAAAAGCGACAGAAGCTTTTAGAATTTTGGCATATTAACCATTTTAAACATCATAAATATCCCTCATAATAGAATATTCATTAAAATCTTATTTAACACATTTTTGTTCCACAGAATTAGGTATGTAAATTTAATAATTCATCAACATAGTTTGTCAAATGAATAACATATAAATAATAACAATGAAATATATAATATATTAATCAAGTCTATTACTATAATATTTTGCACATTTCTTGTCAATGGAACTAAGTAGTCAATAAACTTATATTAATTTACATTATTTCCGTTTGCGAATCATGTAAGAATTTAAATAAAAAAATAAGAATTTAAAGTAATTGAGACATTTATAGGTATACTTTACATTATTTAATAAGAGGCCTCCAATGTAAAGATTACAACGATAAAACTAAGTTAATAAAAAAGACACAAAAAGACAAATCTATCACAGTTGTATAAAAAATTAAATTAAAAATTTTAATAACCCCCGATACAAAATGACCTCTAAAAAGGAATAAAAATAATATTATTATGGACTTATTGAAGTCGTTGCGTCGGGAGACCGTTGTACGTAATCATTGAGGACTTAGATTATACGATTCGATATCGTAATTTCTTTATTTGCCTTATTAACTTACTTGCATTTTATTATTATTTCCTTTATTAAACAGTCCCCCGACGCAACGAATTCAATAAGTACATAATAATATTTATATATATATATTGACTCTAATAACGTTGGTGTTTTTCAATTCAAATTATAAAACAATGAATGTAATAACGCCTTTGAACCAACGACTGTTCGTTTTTAGAACAAATTTATTGCAAAAGTTGCGACGTTTCGACCGTCAATTTCGGTCATTTTCAAGCTACAAAAGATAATATACATTGATAAGTTTCCTTTCTTTACAATACACAATTTCAACGAAACAAATTAAAAACAAAAATTATACCTTAAATTCTAAAATTGCTCATTATCACGGTCGACTAGTATCAGTTTCATCTGACAACAATCTATAAGAAAAAAAGGTCAAGAGTGAGGTTATGTTTTTACATCAATAACGAAAAAACTAGTTATAGTTCAAAACATACCTCTTTCTTTCTTAAACCTCACTTTCGTTGAGAAGTATACACAAGTTTTTACAGGTGTTATCTTGTTGTCAGATTTTATCATAATAACTTAAAAAGTAACAATTAATATAATAATAACAATCAATGCGTGTCGGTGTTGACAGACGACAAGCCACTATGTCTCGTTCTAATGTTGGTAACACGCACTATGTGTCATTTGATGAGCGGTAAATACACATTATTCAACTTGTAGGTGTCAGTTTGTTCATTGATACAATTTTTATTTTTCTTAATATGCATCATCTCTGAGATCAGTCTTTTTTTCCCATTTTGTTCTTTTTCTAAAATTTTAATAGTGTTCCACTTAAAATCATGTTTGTTATTTTTCCTATGGTCTGTTACAACTGTGTGTCTTTCTGATTTGCAATTGATATTGTTTTTATGTTCATTGATACGTGTTTGTAATCTTCTATACGTTTGTCCAATATAAATACTGTTACAATTACCATCCGCACATTCAATTTGATAGATAACGTGTGTCTGGTGTTCTTTGATTGTCTTATCTTTGCCTTTTACTATGATGTTATTAAGTTTATTGTGTACTGAATTTACAACATTAAAGTCTAAGTTTTTAAGTGTTCTGGAAATTTTGACAGTTGAGTTGTTGATATGAGGAACAATTACCATCGGTTTTTTCTCTTATGAAGATGTTGTTTCACTAATATTACTAGACTCGTTATTAATACTTCGAATTCTTTTTCCGATATACTTGTTAACAAATTTTTTTGGGTAACTGTTTGCTGACAAAATGTCTCTGACTTTTTTAATGTTATCAGTATGGTAAAATTTTTCAGACAATTTGATTACTTTGTCCACCAGATTGTAAACTATTGCTATTTTCTGGTGTGTGGGGTGGTAAGAATTATAGTTAAGCACGCGGCCAGAAAAAGTAGGTTTCTGGTACCAATTCGTTATCAATTTGCCATTTCTTCTTTCAACTTCCACATCCAAAAAACAAAGTTTCTGGTCTACCTCCCGTTCATGTATAAAACCTAAATGCTCATCAACATTGTTGAACATGTCTAACACGGAATCAACGTTAGAGATTGGTAGCACCATGAAACTGTCGTCTACGTACCTAAAGTATGTAGTATCTTTAATATCAAGTTTTGAAAAACAATGCTTCTCCAGGTCATTCATAACAATTTCAGCAAGTATTGGGCTAAGAGGAGAGCTCATGGGGCTACCAAACTTCTGTCTATAAATTTCGCCATTGAACGTAAAAAAGGTAGATGATAAGATTAGGTTGACAGCTTTATGAAATTCATTCCAAGGAATGTTACAATTCGGTTGTATTTGTGTCCACCTTCTTGCTAAACTATCAATTACCGCGTCATGTGAGATGTTTGTAAATAACGCCGTAACATCCAATGATAAAAGAACTTCATCATCTTTCAAGTTTATCTTCTCTATTTTCTTCTTGAATTCTAGGCTATTCTTTACACTATATTCCGATAGTTTTATATTCCCGCTAATTATGTTGTTGATGAACTTTGACAAATTATATAGTGGTGAGTCGATGTATGATACAATTAATCGATATGGGATCTGGGATCTTTGGAAGGGCATAACACTTGGGTAAATTCCCGTCTGATGTGTAAACCTATTTGTGTAAGCTCTTACTAAGATAACCTTTCTTTTTCCAATCTCTACACATGATAGTTAGTTTTTTGTTCAAGTTAATTAAGGGATCAGATACAAATTTTTCATAGATGTTAGTATCTGAAAGCATTGCCAATACTTTGAATTATACTCAATTCTCGGAATCGCGACTGTAACATTTCCCTTATCACTGGGAGTAAACAAGATGTTATGCTCTTTCATGTACAATTTTGTACTTTCCAAGTGATTTTGAAGTAATTTCTGTTCATGGCACTCAAAATTAGAACACGCATTGATTGTTATTATTATATTAATTGTTACTTTTTAAGTTATTATGATAAAATCTGACAACAAGATAACACCTGTAAAAACTTGTGTATACTTCTCAACGAAAGTGAGGTTTAAGAAAGAAAGAGGTATGTTTTGAACTATAACTAGTTTTTTCGTTATTGATGTAAAAACATAACCTCACTCTTGACCTTTTTTTCTTATAGATTGTTGTCAGACGAAACTGATACTAGTCGACCGTGATAATGAGCAATATTAGAATTTAAGGTATAATTTTTGTTTTTAATTTGTTTCGTTGAAATTGTGTATTGTAAAGAAAGGAAACTTATCAATGTATATTATCTTTTGTAGCTTGAAAATGACCGAAATTGACGGTCGAAACGTCGCAACTTTTGCAATAAATTTGTTCTAAAAACGAACAGTCGTTGGATCAAAGGCGTTATTACATTCATTGTTTTATAACATAATAATATTATTTTTATTCTTTTTAGAGGTCTTTTTGTATCGGGAGTTTTTAAAATTTTTATTTTTTTTTCTGGTTTTTAAAGTTATGTTACTAGTTTCTGAATTGTACTAAATGAACCTGCAGACATACAAAATGTATAATTGTTTAAGTAGGAAAGATTTGTTTGTTTGTTTAAATTGAATAGGCTCCGAAACTACGGGACCGATTTTTAAATAAATCTTTTAGCATTAGAATCCTATATTATGATGTAAAAAGTTTATATTTAATACGAGAAATATATATATTTTATTTAATAAAATAAGGATCCGCGTGAAAGTTTCGACAATGTAATAAATTAAAAATGTATTAAGTAACATGATTCAAGACTTTTTCTTATGTGTAGGTAGATAGGTAGTTTTCATATATACGAATATTAATAAGTATATACATTTAGAGTTAAAATGATTTACAATTACTAATAACACTATGATTAAGGGATTTATATTATCACTACCTGTTGCCCATGATTCTTTATGACTACGATCATAAGCCATATAAATATATTTTTACGTGGAAGTAGTCACGGGCAACAGCTATTCCTAATAAAGTACTTTGTAAATCCGTCCACGCGTTTGGCCGCAAACAGCTAATTATTGCATAAGAACCTCTCCCTCGCACGAATAAAACGTCAATATCTTGAAGACGACTATTTCGATTCCAATTAAACATGAATAAAAAACATTTCGACGAGCATAGCTTTCGATTAAACAAAACCGCATCCAAATCCGTCCACGCGTTTGGCCGCAAACAGCTAATTATTGCATAAGCACCTCTCCCCCTCACGAATATCTTTAAGACGACTATTTATATTTTAATCAAACATGGATAAGAACCATCTCGACAAGCATAGCTCTCGATTAAAAAAAACCGCATTCAAATCCGTCCACGCGTTTGGCCGGAAATTTGCCACAGACAGATACACAGATAAACAGATCGACAGGTGAAACTTATAACACCCCTCTTTTTAGTCGGGGGTTAAAAACTAGATAAGATCTTTTTTTTTTGTCTGTCTATGCAGTTAGCCCTGTTGGCTATTACAGCGTCACCGGGGGAGCTAGATAAGATCACATGGTCTATGTTAATATTAAACTACTCCAAAATGACGTACCAATTACCAGTCTAGCGCTGTCCTTTTCGTTTTTACCGAAAAATAGCATGCGCGGTCTCTTTCATTCAACTTATGTCCTCTTCTATCGCATGTGATGGTTTGCTGGACCTCGCTGTCGCACGATTTCACTCGCAGCAATATTTTACTTTTTAAAATTGGACAATCACAATTCAGGACGTATTTTTGCTAACAAGCGTTGTTAATGAGGGTATATGGATACCACCGTGTTTGTAGTTAAACTATATGTATTTTTAGTTTAGTTTAGTTTTTTAGTTTCGTTCATTACAACTAAATAATAAACCTAACGTTTTTACATTCCATAGGTTTCATATTTTCGATTGGAATGAAATTTGTTTATTTTAACAAAGCCAGTGTAGTATAAACGAAAATATAATAATTTTAAATTTATTATAATCGGGACTAAATTTTTTTAGACAACCTATTTGCAATATATTTATTGATATATTTTATTTGATAGAAAATATCTTTCATTCATTAAACAGCTCGGTGAAGGTCGTTGTATAGTGGGATCCTATACTAATATATGATTCCTAAACTTGACTTATAATAATAAATGCCCACCATCTTCTTAAGGAATATTACATCTAACATTACTGTATAAAAACAATTTTATACTCGTACTTAGGCAATATTATAATGTAATACGTGTAATGTAGTGATATAAATTAATGGCAGCAAGAGAAGATCAAATAGCACTACGGAAAGGAAGTGATTTATACTGTAGAAGATCTACAATTAAGGATCCAGCCGTTCACAGAGAGTTTCACAGACACCGACATCGACAATCCGAACGGTTTATTACTAAAGGCTGTCAATTTTAGGAGGTATTTTGGTAGATACTGCAGATATCTGGCTCTTAGATGAAAGTTTAATTAAATGTGATCAGTCTTGCGCTTAATACAAATCCAAAAAACTATATAGAGGCCAATCTGTTTTATGCAGCCAACCAAGTTTTAATTACGTAATTAAATCTGTCTACCTCCTTACAATAAAATCAGCATTATCATTATTTTAATATATCTAAATAAATCACATATATATACAATATAAGGTTTCATTAATTATCGAATTATGAGATTATATAAAACCAGAAATTAAAATATGTTTAATATTCAAAACAAAACTGAGTATGTTGTTTGCTAAATAAAATAATGTTTTCCAACAAAGCCCAGAATTCAGCTAACAATTTAACTACTTAAACCTAAATTGAGAAGTTTAAGTTCTAGTAGTTGCAGTAGTACATTTAAAATTGCAATAAGATGAACTGTACTTACGGACATTGTTTCAGACCACTCAGAACTCCTAATGTAACGTAATGAAATTTAGAGTAGTAATATTTAATGAATATTATATATCTTTACGTAATTAAAGATAAAATATAATATTAAAAAAACGTATATTAATACTGACATCTATATTAATATAACATATATGCTAAATTTAGTGATTTTTGTTGAGAGCAATAGTAGTGTGAATTGTTTTATAGCAGACTGCGTCTTTCAGATCTTCCTTTAATATACTAACTTTCGTTACAATATATAAATATGTTATTATATGGTATACAAATATAAAAAATACAAAAATCTGAAAAGGTAAATATTTATAAAAAAAAAACAGTTAACACTTTCAGTTCTACGTTCGACAAAACGACGATTTGATACGACGAAAGATCTAGTTCATATTGTGTGTGTGTCGGCGACAGTTCATGACATTAATATTAATAATATTTAATTGTTTTATTTTCATATAACTTGTTATAAAATTAAAATGACTCAGAAACATTAAATAGTAAGCATTTGTCGCACTTGCTACAGAGCATTCTTTTGTGCAACAATAAGAAAGAGAGAGATAGCATTCGAAGGCTATCTCTTTCGCTCTTGATATACCCCCGAGGGAATGTAAAATTAGATAAAACTTGTTAATAGTAAATTAATTACATAGTATATAACGGGGTGAACATAACATTGTATGACACTTCATAGGGGAGAATGATAGTATATAAGAAATAAGACTTTGAAACTGCTTAAAATTGTATAGAATTTCTTATATATTTACTATTTTATTTCTCATAACTTTTGTATTTGTATAACTTTTATTAATCATTATATGTGTATGTGAAGGTGATTTTGTTACCTTCTTGAAAATTTTATTGTGATATCTGTGTACATAAAGAAAATAAAGATATGTTAAACTCAGTCACGGGGGCGTAGATAAAAATACGCGTAAAACGCGTTGCTATTCAGTGGCTCTCTTTACGGTATAGCCGGCCGGTTAATAAACGGCTAGTATGGGGATGAGGTATTCCATTCGCCTAGGACCGCAACATTGAAGAAAGAAGAACAGGGAAATATCGTAGAAGAGCCCTGAATAGCAACATTGTATGGGATTATCGTAGAAGAGCCCTATTATTGTGCGGGAGGATTGTAGAAGAGCCCGATCGAAAAGCTACTCGTGACTGGGTTAACTGAGTGTTCGGACATTCTCGTTTTAATTACCCCTTCGAGTCGAGACCCCTATATCCATGAGAGACGAATCACCGGCACCCGTTAGGAGTGATCATTAGTCACCCGACTTGACGTCACTCCTGCGGACAGGGTTCGTTTCGCCCTACAAAGCGGGAGGGTGCGGTAGCTGAGGTCCAATCTAGCGACCTCAGCGTAATGCCGCTCCGGTCTTTTAAGACCGCAGCCCCCGACCGCGACAGTGTGGATGATGTGATTAAAATTAAAAGAACAAATAAATCATTTAAACGTGTGTACATTTGGTATTATTATTATTATTTGGAAAATTTTCTATCAGTATAATTGAGGTTCTGCAAAAAAAAATATCGTCTTGTAGTTATTTATGAGGATTGTTTTGTAAAATTAAACAGAGGTAACGACTTACAACTTTTGTTTTACGTATAATAAAAAATGTAGAAAAAGTTATGTAACTTCAAACTGATAAAATAATGCTAACAAATTATACCTAGAATCTGTTATCTCGTAAAAAGGTTATTTATATAAGGTAGCGAATTCCGAAAGCTAAAGGTATTTTTTGAAATTAAAGATGTTAAAAATAAGAAAAACAGTACCCATTATTTAGCTTTTAGCCTAATAATGCCTTTATTGCCTTCAAAACAAAATATAATGCTCAACCTAATAGCAGCTTATATTTTGCAAAGGAGGATAACAAAAACGTGGAATGTTTATGAAAAGACCTAAATTCCAAATATGATTGACGGTTTCATTCATCGCTCTATCGTGGTTAACATCCGAGATCCGTTGTGTAAAAATAAATAACAATCTCGCATACTTCGGAAATAATTTTAATATATTTTTTATGAAAACAAGCTGAATATTCATGATCCAGATAAATCCTTATTCTTTACTGTTATTATAATTTTCGATGTTTTATACATTTATGACGTTAAAATATGTTTAAGGTATGTTTAAGGTAATTAATTTTATCGTAGCACAGATTTTAGTCACAACAAATTTAATCAGAACCGTAACTATAGGGGTAGCGGTTATAATTAAAATATGTTTCTGATAGGACAACTATAGTTATTATATATTTTTCTCAAATTTTTCTAGGTCAGTTTTATACATATTAGTCTATCAGACCTGCCTTATTCCAGTTATGAGGTTAAACATTTCGAGGTATAATTTATACTTTAAAAAGCTGTGTCTTTGCTCGTATTCAATAAACATCTTCTTCGTTGTATTACAATCAGCTAAAATAAATTAATTTTGTTAAGAGTAAATTACACATTTTTTTTTATGAAACTTATAATTGAAAGTTACTAAAATTGATAAACAGCTTGCAAGCTATTTGTCCGGAGTTCGAAATTTATGGGCGCTTTCAAAAACTGCCTGTGAAAAAATCTGCCAGCCTTTTCTCCCACCTTTGTACATGCGGAATGGCTCCCTGGCTCATACGGTAAAAGAGAACGCCAATCTTCTTGGAACTTCTCTTTTTTGCCTTCGCAGTTTAAGAGCAGACATTGTGTTCCGAAAAAAATCTTTAAGACAAACTCTCCGTTCCTTGAAGGTTAATTTTAAAGGTCGAGCGAGTCTTTCGAGAAAACCACTTTTTTACGTAAGCTCTCTAAAATATAACAAAAACGAAAATACCTTACCTCTGGTCCGAATCGTCGGAGTATTAACTTCTATCACTTCACAACATCTAATGACAAGCTGTTCGAACTGTCGGAGATCCAATGCTCTGTAAAAGGTTTGAACATATTGCATAGCGGGGGAAAAGCATATTCTACTGCATTTCACAAAAATTGTTCTGAAAGTTATTTGATTTCATCCCCACCAGAGATCCACTATCGCACTGTACGCCAGTGCCTACAACACCAAGGGGTTATGTATACCCTACCGCATAGTCAAATAAATTTCTATCATGAACCACCAAAATATACAAAATAATGAATTTTATTTGACGCTGTTTCAACTTCGATACGGCATGTGTTTTCGATATGCTTTATTTCACTCCTCAAAATGATGACATATCATAGTTATTTACATAGTAGTCATATTGGCCTAATTAATTTAATTAGTGGCAAACCGATTCGAATGGTAACATTTCTAATAGATAGATGAGGACCACAATCAATTATAACAAAATATAATGAATAGTCACAACATTACATCATTAAATAAGTTTATAAATTATTGCCCTCAATAATTTTAAATATTTTTTATTTAATTAGAAAGATTTTTTAGAATAAGATCAGCAGACCTACTTACTACCTACTATTGAGTGAACAATATAAAAACAAGAAGGCCAGTAAAAAGGAGAAAACAGATTTTAATTTAGGGTTTTCATCATTAGCAGACAATTCATACACCACATGGAAACGATATATTTATTAAGATATATTATAGGCAAATTATTAAAATATTTCAAACCAAATATCCACTTGACTTCAGTACGGAAAAAGATCTGATTTTTTTCTTAGTGACAGTCAAATCCTCTGTGAAGTCTATGAAAACTATATCAACTATATACTACTAGACATTTAAACTGTATATAAATCATCCTTTAATAACTCAATTAACTACAATTTACATATATACAGACTGTTATGAATGTTACATGATATTCTCTATGTTATTCATACTAGTATTAATGTATAGTAGTATATAATGGTATCTTATACTTTGCAGTGGCTTATGTAAATTATTATAGTACACTGCTGGCCGTAATTCCATTTAATTTCTATATATATATATATATATATATATATACTAGCTGTTACCCGCGACTTCGTCTGCGTGAACCAAAAAACATCTTCATTGAGTTCAGATCAGAAGCTCTATCAAAATAAAAAAGGTTAGGTTAGTCAGTCAGTTAGACAGTTTCTATTCTACCTTCACCTATCTTGAGCAGTTTCTCAGCGTACGCGCCTGACCCTATATCATTTAATAACTATACACGCATGTTGGTGGTAAGATGCAGTTTTTGAACTTTGCTCCATATATATGAGGACTTCAGACATGCATTTATTTCATAAGCTGCAGTACCTTTCTCTCATCTCCTGCATCTCCTGCCTTTACACCCGGCCAGCCATGGACAGGTGTTCCTTGCAAACGACGTTTCCACTCCTTCCTCGCCGTATTCCAAGTGTAATAGCGAAGTACGTCAATGTAGATTAATGTTTTTGCAAAACAATCACGTTGGCACAACTGAAAAAACGCTGTTAGTGTCGTTTTCGGTGGTACTGACAATCTCTCTCTAAAATTATTTTCTGTTAAATAAAGCCTCTCATCATTGGGTAGATGGATCGCTAGAGATGAGTGATTTTCCTCCAAATTGATTAGTGTAAAAGACAAAATTTATTTACATTCAATACTTAAAGTGACAGATGTATCAATTTTCATAAGAGTTTGATAAATATTCTAACATGTGCATTGTTAAAATATATCCAATTAAATTGTATGTTTGGTTCACTATTATGGTCATAGTGACTTACACATAAAAGATATATGCTGTCGCGGACTTTTATTTAGAACTATTTAAGATAAATAATCTTACAGTAATTATCTTTGTGTAACTCAAACTATAAGGGCAGCGCACGCCAATATAGCTCTCAGGGGGCTGATTTTTTTCCGGCTTACTTGACATTTATCGTTATTTTATCACCCAATTATAAAAAATCCCTATAAATTTTAACTTATTATGTTATTTTGATATCAAAGCTATATTACTGCAAAGTTTCATGAAAATCCGTTCAGTAGTTTTTGCGTAAAAGAGTAACAAACATACACACATCCTTACAAACTTTCGCATTTATAATATTAGTAGGATAGGATGTATTCTATATATTATGTATATTTTCTACAATTTATTTCACCTCCTAAACTCAATCACTTCACCTACGACAACATTACATGCTGTAAAAGACAACTTTATGAAACTTTATGAAAGCATTTTTACGGCTAGGAATTTATATGTGTAATAAATACATCGACATCGTATCACGTGTTCCATGAGTTTTGTTTTAAAAGATACCACCTTCAACAGGTGTTAGACAAGTACTTTACCATTATTTTAGGAATTACTTAATAACTTGAAAATAATAACTTAATTACTCAATATATTAACAATATAGGAGAAAATGTCGTTTAAGATTCAATAATTCTTATAATATTTATACATATCTTAGCTGATTTACGTTATACTTAACAAAATAAATTAAATATACATTGAATGATTTAGACAAGAGAAATGAAACGAAAACCTCTAAAGAGGCAAGTTTTCCTTTTCAAATATCCATACTTATATTATGAATGAGAAAGTCTATCTGTTATGCTTTCACGGCTAAGCCATCGAGTTGATTTGGATAGAATATGTTCTATAAATGAAATGCATTCTATAATTGAAAACAGTTGAAGACTCAAGACTCAAACATAGGCTCTTTTTTCTTTAAACTGAAAAATTTGAATCACGTAATCGATTGTAGTGAATTTTTGCATAAATATATTCCTTTTCTTAACAATATATATATCTCAGGGGCTGAAAGAGGGGATGAAAATTTGTAAGAAAACTTAACAGTTTGTAATAAATTTTGGTGTACAAATAGTTGGTAACCTAGGGTAGAAGCAAGGGACCTTTTTATATAATATACGCAATCTACAAATTTTTATTTTAAAAATACCAAAATGCATGTTTGGCTATAATCATTACAATTCACATATTGTTTTCCTTGTATTTGGCTTAATTGGGTACATCTTCACTTCTCAAGGATAAACATGAACATTCCCGCAAAGGTTGCCAGTGTTACAGAAAAAAAATAAGAAAAAATAAATCTTTAAAAAGTACTGCACCCCAGGGATAATAGAAAACATTCCATCAAACAAAGCAATGCTGTTTTTTACTTATATGTCGTGGGCGAAGCCGCTGGGCATAGCTGGGCCCCCTTCTAGCCAGACTCTGTCTGAGGGAAACAGGTGGGTAACCTGACTCGAACATCATCGACCGTGTCTGGCCGCACTAAAGCCTGCTCAAGGGAGGGGTCCCAATGTCGAACTCGACAAGTCGTGAACACACCACGCCCAGACTAACTATCGCCAAGCATAACCGTGGCATCGCAACAGCAACGATTAGCCTAGGAAATATTCCGGACCGCCCTCCACTAAACACTCTAAAAAAATATAGCTTGGTAGGAAGAGGTCTAGACCCTAACCGCCGCAGACGGCCTCTCCCTCAGCAAGAAAGAGACCGCCGCTCACCCCCCCATACAGCCACGGGACCACTCCACAGTCCACTCTGCTATCAGAGAAGTACCAGGAGCGACCCCGCAGCTAACTCCGGCGAATAGGACCTGCGTCCTCCCACCCACCACTGTCGAGCTGCTTCCAGTAACCGCTCAGCGGGAAGAGGTTCAAGCCCCCGCCTCCGGGGGCAGGCCACCCCGAAAGGTTACCCACCCCTGTCAGCCATGGACCGGGCACAAACCCCCCTGACTGACTCTCACGCCGCCGGGTATTAGTCAACGGGAGAACCCGAAGGTTCTCATTAACCGTTGTTGCCCAGGGAGTACCAGGGAGGAGGTTCCCGGCGTTCGCCCCCCACATCTATGACGCCTGACGTTACTAGCATATGTGAAAGGTGTTTTTGATAGAAAGAGCAATATATAAAAAAAAATTCTAAGAACTATCTATAAACCTCTTATGAAACCAAGCTAATTCTTGGGATCAATTGAAAGTAATGTTCCTTAGCAATGTGCCGGAATATATAAACTTGATTGTGATTGTAGATTTGCGCACATAGGACAATTACAAACAAAGAAGACATATATCGGTCAGTTATAGACTTAGGGAACATATTTTGAATGTCGAGAATAGACGCACATAGAAGTCAGCATCGTGTGTGCATATTATAAACAAGCTCAACCATTACATTACATTTTATAAATGAAAAAGCCTCGCTAACGAACACTTATACATTTTAAGAACGATTCGCGAGACAATTGGACATGGGACTCTTGATCAACATAAAATTGCAGGCTAATGTGACATTAAAATGATGATCACTTAATTATTTATTTATTTTACCTATTTAGTAGGAAGTTTATAAAATATTTATTTTCTTCCTCTAAATAAAAAGACAAGTAAAACAATATAATATGTTTTACTTATTAATTATTGTAAAACCACTTAAAAACTAATTCAGACTGCATAAAATGAATACTACTTTACTCTACCTTCATGTGTTGGAATCATGTATTGGAATATATTTGCTACGTGATAGTTTCTTATTAAATTTAGAAGCGTGCCTTATATGTCGTTCATATAAAAAATTTTCATACCGTAAATAAATTGCAACTTGCAAGCTTTACTCAATAAATAAGGCTAATACGTAAATTTTATAGTGCACTGTTCGTATCATGCATAAGTATCTCTCAATAATTAAGTAGCGCTTGTATTGTTCTAAATTACAAACCATTTTGCTTTTATTATTTTATTTTATCAAAAATTAATAATTTGATTAAATGGAAATTGTTAAGTTCTTATACAGTTACAATTATTGTTATTAAATTAACTTATTCTTTAAATAATAACTTTAGGAATCCTATCTTAAAAGGATTGGAGTAAATACTCGTCCTATTACAAGATTTAATCAAGTATGGACACTTTTGCTTGCAAACTAATTGGGTTATGTCAAAATCTTGTAGTATTCTTTAGCACACCGACGATCCTTAGTTACTGTCTTAAATTTGTTAAATGGCAATACTTGAAGGTTTGCTGAGAGCTTCTTAAAAAAATCTATACAATGCCCCATTATAGATTTATTCGCTTGTACAGTCGGGTAAAATGTTACACAAGCTTGTGATTTTATTATTTAATAAAATTATTACTATTTTTACAAACAAATTTGAAATTTTTAAAAATATACTGAAATGAAAAAGTAAATTGATTTGTTTAAACTTGTCTCGAAGAATCTCTAGGGCCCAGATTGTAAACTATATTTTATATATAGCTCTCCCTTGTTAAATAAACATAGTGTATTAATAGGAGCAGCACTTCTCTATAGTAAAATATCATACGATGTTATTCCATGAAATGCAGTATATACCAGAATATGCAGTTTCGTCAGTGAGAGATCTTATGTTTTTAACAGCGTATGCGGCAGATCCAATTTTATAACATAAACATTCATTTCTAAATAAACGGTAAATTCCACAACATTCATTTAAAGTATATTATTCTGCACCGTTATACCGAAAGTATATTATCTTCCTCATTGAAAGTATTATTCTTCACCGGTTTAATATTTGATGTCGAAAATCTAGAAAGTTTATTCTTTCTCTTACTAAGCTATTGCTTAGGGTTATGAATACTAAACATCGTCATACGTTACATTTTTCATCAGTAATAATAATACAAACATTTATAAATAACAGGGTGTGGAACTGATGATTCATTTGAACTATAGTATCGTGTTTATGCTGTAAAAATGACTTAGATTTGATCAAAAATGTTGCCCTTGTTTATGACTTAAAAAAAGAAAATAATTTATTTAATTAGATGTCAATTAGTTGTTAATTAAATTAAAGTTTAATATACTTTCTGTAGATTTTTATAAATTAAATTAACCGTTAACCATTATTTTTTAATAAAAAATAAAACTGCATTAAAAAAAAAACACCTGGTGTATAAATTTAATTAGCTATTCGTTAAAAAAATCTAAATCAGCTCGATGTTACAAGGGCATTACAGTGTTTATTGGTGATTACAGATTACATTATATTATACTATAACTATTATACTACTTATGCTACTTACGGCACTGCACTGGTTGCAACAAGGTAAATGGATGGCTTCTAATAATTAATTATTAATAATTAATTATAATATTTATTATATTATATTAATAATATATAATTTCTAAACGGCAACTAATCTTGAGGTTAACAAAGAGCTGACTATAGAGATTCTGTAGGCAAGTATTTGTGTATGCAAGTAGCCGCAGGCTCCGAACCCCAGCATCGCCCACAATTCAGGTAGGTAAACGAATATTGAAGATGGGTGAAGGTTTGTTTTTAGTTATAGGGATGGGTTTATTTTCCATAATAATGTTCAATGTATTTATTGGCTTTATTAAAAATAATAATAGGATTTGGAGGGAGATGAGTTGGCCTAGTTTAATTAAATGTGATTATTTTACCTATGAACATTTTACAGAAACTTTGTTTTATTAGCTAATATAATGTAAATGCTATGTTTACTTTAAGAAAACAGTAGTTGTGTAATAAATCTCATGCTTAATAGGCATTCAGTCACATAAATAAGTATATAATGATAAAAGTCAAGTGTTTTTGGGCCACTGGGGCAGGTGAGAGAGAAAGTTCAATAACCATTGCCCCGGTCCACTGTTCCGCGCTTAGTGGTAACGCGACCAGTAACGAAGACCTGTACGAAACCTCTGAACTCGATACTACATCTTCCCCCCACCGTCGCGACGCACCCAATGAGCTGCTGCACGCAGTTCACGCCGCTTGCTTCGAGCTCATGAATAGGAACCCCGGATGGGTTCGAAAAGAGACGATCAAATTCCGATTTAATTTTATTTGTAAGAAGTACTTAAAAGATCAACACTCAGGCGACACTCATACCGATGCTCAGAGTTAATCCCAGTTCAGAGACAACAAATAAATTTTGTTTGGGAAAATTTAAAAACTATTAATTTTAAAAAGTCGTAGAGCAAATGTTGTTGGGATTGAAGTAAAGAGGCTGCCTGCAAGTGGTGGTCAACTAATTACAGATAACCCTGTATAATTAAAAATTTATAAGGTTACTGTAACATCATTAATATCGCAATGACTGATAAGTTGGACATAAAAGTGATGCAAAAAATATATATTATTATTAGCACACTGAACATGCCTTTATTTGTTTTATTTATTCAAATACCCAGGAAGGTCGACACCTTTTTCCAATTTTGTAGTACGTACATATTTGTATTATCTGATAACAACCATTCGGAAAGGAAGTACGAATGAAAACAAACAAAAGCACAAGAAAATAGTAACAATACTACTAAAAAATGCTTTTACTGGAACAGAAAAAAAGTTCTCTGTTTAAAATAAGACGGGAAAATAAAAAGTAGCTAATAAAATTAAATATTATAAAAACCGTATCTGGGCACCATCTTGTATTAAATATTTTTACCTAGATTTTTTCTTACACTTTACTTATGATGAGTGCTCTTTAGTATTTCTACTACAACGACAATAGCACTTACCCTCACTGCTCTGACGATTTTTTTTTGTTTTTGCAAATATTGTTCATAAATTTATTTCTTGACAATAAACATTTGGTTTTTGTTTCAAGTTGTTATTAGCTTTTATTTTATTTTATTATATGAAAGTTATAATTTTTATAATATATACTTCTAATATAACCTCCTTCTAATATAGCCTCCCGATAGGGCTGGTACACAGGACGAACTGAATATCGACTAATATTTAGCTGTCGAGATTGCATTAATTAGAACAACAACTCGATCAGCTTATTCCGGAGTAGTATCAACTTTCTTCAGATTAATGAAACTGAAATCACTTTCATTCTTTCAGGTTAAATGATGATATTTATGTTCAAAATATGCCTTTTTATACTTCCAATTAGTCTCGCAAACTGCAGCGGGCTAAGTGAGCAATATTGTTGTTTGTTTTTGGGCTCTTGTTTTCGACAGTAAAATAAATTTGTTATATTTCATCTGGTATCATTGAATAGGTATTAAAAAAATCTATTATCTCGTATTAAAAATATGTATATGTATTTTTAAAATAAGAAATAAATAAACAATATTCTTAAAACAATGTTCATGTGTGATTTTATTGCGTACATTTTTATTACTCTAGGCGGACTAAACCAACTAATACACACAAATTTAGGCAAAAGTTAAAAAATATATATATTTTCGGCTATAGAAATAAGAAACTAAAACTCGTCTATACCTTCGACTATTGATTTATTCATATGGGCGCTGAAAGGATTTTTTTCTGAAGAGGATTTTATTTGTGACATAATACGTGTTCAAAATATTAACGACGGCTTTGTATTTTTCTCCAGTGAAAGCCATAATTTGAATAATGTCATCAATCACCTTACGGCAACCGTAAAAAAAATCGCTAAGACGACAAAGAAAATTATATGTCATGAGCATAGCTAGGCCATCCACATCAAAAGACAATATCACAGAACTATCCTACCATTTTGGTATATTTTTATCTTAAATAGATTATTAAATACAAATATATATAGAAGCTTATTTTTTTATTTATAGCAAATATAATATTAAAAACAGGCATCTACTTTAATTATAATATATACCTACTTTTACTCCGGTACTAACTCTGATTTTTATGATCTGCTGTAAATGAGCTGCAGTAAATATCAAACAACTAACGCAAAATTCAAACTTTCATTATTTGAGTTCAACGGACAGCGAATTAATAAAAGTTTGACTACCCATTCCAATGAATTTCATGTTTATACAAAAAAACTGCAACAAAAAGTAAATGACGTAATTTAGTACGTTACGACGATACAGAAGTCCAAGCTTTCCTTTTTTTTTCCTCCAATAAATTGTGAAATGCATGCTATACGCATGCTATATGTCAAAATTTCAATTATCAAAGTTAGATGGTACTATTTACCATCAAATGTTAGTTTGACAGTGTAAAAAAGGCATCAATCAAGAATCGATAACACCAACGCCAGCGTTTAAAACGAAGATAGATAAATAAGTTCTCTGATTTCATTGATATGCTCAGTATTTATTCAAACTTTGAGAACACCGTGAGGAGGCCATACATTTTTATTAAATTTTTATTAGATCTGGCACTCATGTAGATACAAATTCCTAGTTCTTCCAACTACGCAACTATTGATCTTAAATCAATTGCGATTCAACTTGTTATGAACAATCCAATCACCTTCCAGCCAAACTCTCTATCGTGAGTTATCGTGGTGAAAGACCCCTTCTTTACACCCGTTCCATAGATCGATTCTTGACAATTTCTTTCAAGTTCTTGCTTTAATTTTATCACCTGTAGGCAGTAAAGATCAGAATCGGGTTTCACCACAGTCTGTGGAGCGTGACCGACCTTTGAATACGACCTGTTTCACAAGTTCTTATCGTATATGATCAACTTCTTATTACAAGTTATCAATATCTTCAAAAACTAGACGGTTTCATTATGTCTCAGTAAAGAATCGCAAATGAGTACAAGGTTCATTAAGTTCCTTTCAGTAAGCTCGTGTGGCACCCAAAATGTCTAGCAATTTTATGTATCCAGTACCCTTTTTTCAAATGAGCCAAAACTACTTAGTGGGCAATGTCCAGTTCTTTAGCTACGTCATACCTACTGAAATGTCGGTCCAGTTTTTCAAAAATTGGTCTATTTCATTTGTGATAGGGCGACCAGATCGAAAACGCTTAAATAAACTTTGTGGTTGTCTTCTTAACAGTGTCAAGTTAAGTAAACGTCACAATTTTTTTGCGGCTTGCATCGCATTCTTGCCTTTTTTTAGTAATAAAACGTCAAAATGTATAGAATTTCTTCATTAGATATACTCATTTTGACAGAAAGAAAAACAAATGAAAAATGGCGGGAAACAACATTTTGCTTAAACAGTTTCATTTTTTTAATGTAACCGTATTCATTTCATAAAAACCATCCAGATATGTAATCTTAATAATTGATATTTTGCTGTACGCATTCAGACAAGAATGAATATACATAGTTCGTGGCTTGAAATATATATGTTCATTTACATCATTGTCATTTCATAGAGTAAAATAGTATTCGTAATTATACTACATGGTGGTTTAATTTAATATTTAATCTTAATATCGTTGTTTATTATTTACATTGTCAACATTACAATTTAATTCTCTACATGTTAGACGTCTTTCATTATATTTGTCCTTAGAATTTGTCAAATATTAATCAAATATTAAAATAACGAAACGAAGACTAAAATGGACAATGGATTAAAATTCATTTTGTTTCGATAAAAGTATTTTTTTAATAAAAAATCTAAATTATATTGTTTTTCATAACTCAGATATTGAACAAAACCAGATTGATAAATATGTTGGAAAACTTGTTGAATAATTTAATTACCACTTTTTAATATAGGACGTTTATAGTTTGTCAGGCTCATGTAATAAACTGTGATTCTATAATTGAATTTACTTATCTCATAAGATACCAAACCGCTTCTTGAATGTTAGAAATTTTATTAAAGATTCCAATAATCATTAAAAAATAAACATTGGAAAACTATCGATGTAAACATGATCTTAAAATTTTATTATCTAGGTTCTGTTTGAAAATTTCAAAATGCTTATTGAAAATTCAATCTCATTTTTTGTATATATATTGATAAAGTGAAAAAAGGCAAAAACTTTATTCTAATCATATTTAAATAAAAAGTTATATTTATTTTCTCCCTTTATAAATTATATAATCAAAGCCCTCGCCTATATGTATGTATAAATAGATGGAGCGCTGAGATTATTCTTTTAGGGTAATAATAGCAGGTTACAGATTATATATTTTTTCTACCTGAGGATATAAATAATTTATCAAAGGCTTACAAAATTATTGCTTTTTTACTATATCCATTTATAATTTACATTCTTAGGTAGTAACTATTTTAGAATTTTAAAATGTTATAAAATATTAGTATTTAGTTAAGTTTTTTTATAATATTATTATTTGGTAGTTGAAATTAATGGTAAATCAATAAATCTAATCAAGATCGATCAGGACTAAATTATATCTAGATATTTTAGTAAACTATCATAATATTATGTTTCTACATCACAAAACTCTATATAATCCACGTACTTTAGGGAGTTACTTTAGCGAATAGTAGATTTAACTTTATTTATTTATTTATTTATTTATGTACCAAACTTAAATCTTAACTTAAAATATAAACATTACGTACACAGGATAACTTATCTCTACAAGGAGATCTCTTCCAGCCACCCAAAAAATTGATGTGCGAAAAGAGTTTCTTAACAAAATAAAACATTGGAGGGTACATAATTGCGTAACATATACAATTAATAATATATAATTAAAATCCTTAGATATATATGACAAGTCAATATATACAAATAAACATACATACACACATACATATATACATACATACATATATATATATATATAAATTCATAAATAAGGTAATAATAATATTAATAACAGTAATTATATTGATAGTGAGAGATAGTGCTGCTTCAATTTATGCTTAAAAGAACTAATTGTGGAACAATTATAAATTTCAGGAGGAAGTGAGTTCCACAATTGTGCTGCTTTTATTGTGAAAGATTCTGCTAAAAATGTGGTGTTATAACGGGGTACATCAAGGGGTTTAAAGATGACACACGAACGGGATGGTCTGTTATTAGGTACGGACAGTTGAAAAGATTGTCGTAAATAGGGAGGGGAAGATTTAGACAATACGTTAAAAAGAGTAGTTAGGACGTGAGTATTCCGGCGGAGTCGAATAGGGAGCCACTTTAGTTGACGTCGGAATTCAGATATATGATCGAATTTACGCAGTCCGTATATGAAACGAATACATACATTCTGAAGTCGATCCAACTTGTCTAGTAGCTCTTCTGTAGCATCTAAGTAACATACGTCGGCATAGTCGAGTATAGGAAGTAATAGAGTTTGGGCCAAGAGTATTTTCGTCTGTAGGGGTAAAAAGTTTTTGAGGCGTCTCAAGGAATGAAGGGAGTAATGAAGGCGTTTACTCACCTCATTAATATGTGCTGACCAAGACAAATTTGAGTCAATTGTTAAGCCTAAGTTTATTGCTGTTTCTGATAACGGTATTGTAGTAGAATCGTATATGATGTCTGGTGTTAACTTTAGCGAGTATTAGGTAATCAATCTTAATATAAATAATTTATTTAATGGGTAGAGTTTAGCGAATTTTATTTAAGGCTGCGTTAATTAGAACTGAGTAAAAGCAAGTTCAAACTGACGAAATAACATGCTGTATTTCTCGTAGTTTACATATAAATTGCCTTGCAACTTAAATTGTAAGTAAAACGTGAATGTAATATTATATCCATTAATATAAAGGAAGTTTCAGAAATTCCTGCAGTCCGTTTTACTCTGAGATCATATGAGATACTTTTGGTATTAAGTAACAGGCTGTAAACATAATATAATAAATAGAACAACATACTGCCTATGTTTTCGTTAGCTGTAGATTTTTGTTGTTCGTTTATATTATTCTAAACTCTACTTTAAATTACATTATAATGGAAAACAAATAAAATTAGTTATAAATCTTATTAGATATATATTTACAAATACTTTCAATACGTCTTCCAGACGAAGTATGTTGTTGTTCTAAGTTCTTTAAAATAAAATCTTTGTCAGTGAAAGTCCCTTCAAATTGAAATCTGGATTTCGTGATACTAAATAATGTGAAATATGTAAATGTTGTAATTAATTACTTTGAATTCTTATTATTTTTTTATTTAAATTTATACAATAATCCTAAAACTAGATATAACTGTGATGATATAACCTATAAAAAAATCTTGGTAATATAAATATCTGAGAACTCTATAATGTATCTGTTTCGTAATCGTTTACCACAAAGTTAACCAAAGTTAACGTCGAAGCGCAAAAACTCTTTATATTTTCTCCAACTCCTTTTCTTGACGTCTGTCATATTTTTAATATAAAAGTTTACAGCATATCTTATAAGTCATGGTCTCCTTTGGGATTTACAAAAACAATAAGAAAGAAAATATATTGCAATAAACATAACTTATATCTATTCCATTTTATCTTACGCAAGGTACCTATAAAGCGTGTTCGTGAATCAAAAATATATATCTGATTTATATTCGTTGTTTATTAATACGATATAATATTTAATTAGTTATTACTAAAATAAACAAAAATAATTACATTAGTTATAAATATCAAAAAACATTTCATACTGATCTTAATGTATCACTAAATTTGTATCACTAAAGACAAATATAGCTTTGTCTAAAAAATTAAGATTAACAATATTATTTTTAGTTCCTTTTAATGTTTGAGTTGCGTCATGGCGGTACACTTTTTTATGAATTTAGTTCTAATCGTCTTTTTGGAGTAGGAAAATCTCATAAATGATTTTCTAATCTTTCCTGTTGAATAAAGAATAATAAAGATTGATTGTATTCGAAATTACAATGTAAAATTATTTTTTTTTTTTTTTTTATATTCTCTAGGGCAATGCTTGACTACATTCCACCTGATGGTAAGTGGAATGTAGTCTTAGGTGGTAAGGCGCATTACCCAAGCAACCTATTCACTCTTCGCTTGAAGACACCCACATTGTATTCGGTCGGAAATACCGACGCAGGCAAGCTGTTCCAATCCTTTGCTGTACGCAGTAAAAATGAGGAAGCAAAGCGCTTCGTTCGGACAGGTGGAATGTCCACAACAAAAGGATGAAAACCTGCCGTGCGTCGGGACGTCCGGTGATGGAAGGGGGACGGGGGAATTAAATTGTGTAATTCCTGCGCACACTCACCAAAATGTATCCTATAGAATACTGAGAGGCTAGCAATTCTACGCCTGTGCTCAAGGCTTTGGAGGTCGGCTCCGACCAATTCGGGATCGCCTATAAGCCTCTTTGCTCGCCTCTCAATTGAGTCCAGAACCGCAAGATGAGACTTTGCGGCACCAGCAAATATGTGACAACAGTACTCTACACACGACCGGATCTGCGCTTTGTATAAAACAAGAAGCTGTCCCGGTGTAAAGTACTGTCGCACCTTCGCCAGAACGGCAAGCTTTGCTGCTGCTGCTCTTGCTCTGGACTCAATGAACCGACCAAAGTTGAGGTTCGAGGAAATCTCTAAGCCTAACAACTGAAGCCGGTCACTGTATTCCAAGGATACATTCTGGAAAGTAGGAGCCAAGGTGAAAGGGCTCCTTTTGGCGGTGAATAGACACGTCTGCGTTTTGGTGGCGTTGAACTTGACAAGATTGGCATTGCTCCATGCGGAGACTGCCTGAAGTTTGTCATTCAAACGTTGAACCATGGCTTCTCTTTCAGACTGTACTTGATCTCGACTAGCCCGAGTACTCGGCAGATATCTTTCTACAACTGTGCTGTCGTCTGCGTACCCATAGATACCGGGCTTCAACAGATCGTTAATGTGCAGCAGAAAAAGAGTTGCAGAAAGAACGGACCCCTGAGGCACTCCGGCATTTATTGTCAAGGATTCCGAGGAACACCCATCGACAACTACTCGGAGAGATCTCTGGCTCAGAAAGTCCGTTACCCAGCCGATCAGACCAGGAGATATACCGTACGCTGAAAGCTTGCTTATAAGGCTCGCATGCCAGACCCTGTCAAATGCCCTCGAGACGTCCAGAGAGACGGCGACCGCTTCTCCGTTCTTCTCGATGGCCTCGCCTAAAATGTGAGTAGCATACACTAGGAGGTCCCCAGTAGACCTATTACGGCGAAACCCGTACTGTCGGTCACTGAGGAGATCGTTACCTTCTAGGTATGCTAGTAGGCGCGAGTTCAATACACGCTCCATAATCTTGCAGAGTATGGAGGTGATTGAAATCGGTCTGTAATTGGCAGGGTCGGCACGGCTGCCTTTTTTGGGCACGGGTTGCACATTAGCAAGCTTCCAGGATTTCGGCACTATTCCAGTCATGAAAGAGAGACGATACAGACGTGTCAGTACAGGAGACAACTCAGCTGCGCATGTCTTGAGCAGAATGGCTGGTATACCATCAGGACCACTGGCTTTATTCACGTCTAAACGACACAATGTTCTCCATACCTCTTTGTTAGTGATGCGGATTTCAGGCATAGAAACACCGCAGTGAGGAAGATGTGCTGGAGAAGCATTGCCAGTGTCTAGATGCGAATTATCAGCAAACAGAGAAGCAAGTACGTTCGCTTTCTCTGTTGCTGTGTGGGCCAGGGATCCATCCGGCTTCAGCAGAGCAGGCAGTGAGGGTTGGCAGAAATTCGACTCGATCGCTTTCGCAAGAGACCAGAAAGCTCGACTGCCAGTTGGTCTGGCAGAGAGCTTTTCGCCATTCTTAGCGATTCGATCGAGACGAGCCTTCCGCAATGCCTTTTTGTAGGACTTGGCAGCTTGGTTAAAGGCTCTCTTCTTCGAACTTACATCCGGAGTTTTGCGGCTTCGAGCATCAGCCCAAATGAGATATGCCGAATGTTTTCGGTCTTGAGCATGACCACATTCGGCATTAAACCATGGGCGAGCTTTGCCACCGATGGGTACGTCAGCAAAAGGAATAAAATACTCCATTGCCTGATGCACCACATCGGTTATAGCATCCGCGCAACTCGACGGATCCAAAGAAGAGAAGCAGACCTGCCGCCAAGGATAAGACGCAAAAAAGTGCCGCATCTCATCCCAATCTGCTGACTTGTATTTCCATACTCGCCTAACACCATGAGGTTCGAAAGCTGGTGGGGAATATGTAAACACAGATTTCACCAGACAGTGATCGGAGGTTCCCAAGGGAGAGGTAACCTCTACCCGATACCTGTCCGGATCAGTTGTCAGCAGAAGGTCCAGGCAATTGGCTGTATGGCCTACCACATCTGGTACCCTTGTCGCTTGCTTCACCAGCTGAAAGAGGTCCAAGGACAACGCAAAGTTCCGCGCTTCTCTTCCAGCATGGTCGGTTTTCTGGTACGGGAAGAGCCAGTCCTGATGACAGGCATTAAAATCCCCCAGAAAGACGAGCTGCGCCGAAGGGAACTGATGCAGAGCCATATCAGCAGCCTCACCGAGATACTCGAATAATCTAGTTGTCTCCTGGTCACCGCTGTGCGAACGGTAAACACAAGAATACAGGATTTTTTCGTTTCCTGTGTCTACTAAAACCCATAAAGAAGAAAAAGTGGGGTCTTCAAGGTGACGGAGACGCTGGATACAGAGGTCGTTCCGCGCATACACGCAGACTCCGGCACGTGAGCGAAAGTTGTGCTCTAACGTGTATCCGGGATAATCCAGGTGCGCAGCGCTTAAGGGACATTGTATCTGCGTCTCCGTCAAAAAGAACAGGTGCGGTTGTTCTGTCTCCAGGTGGTGATGGACAGGTAAGATATTAGAGTGCAAACCCCTAATATTACTGAGGTGCACTTTAAATGAGGAGGAGTGCAACCGCTGTACAAACTTTTTCCTTTTTTGGTTTTTCTTCATGGTAAAAGTGAATAGGGATGGGAAATGGCAGTTGAACGAGGCGGTACGTATCAAACCCGACTTCGAAATTGGTGATGTCTTGCCGCTGGGAGGCTAGCCTGGAGACTGCGGGGACGCCCGAACCCCCCCAGGGATCGCCATCGGGCCTCCTCGCCTGGTCGCCAACCAGCACGATGGAGCCACCCTGGGATTTTTCGCAGCTGGCGGGGCAGCCTTTCGTGGGTGGCTAACCCACTAATTGGGCCCCCAACTATCTGCGGGCGGCCAGCGGAAAGCCGTCGCTTCGGATCCCGCTACCCTCCTCGACTAGACACCCGACAAAACAAACACCAACTCGACGTCAACCGGTTCGCCAACGTACCGCAGCTGTTCAGACCCATTTCCCATATACGGCTTCATCGAGCAACGTGCCGGAACACGACTAGGTCGCTTTGCGGCACGACTTTGCCCGATGGGTGGTAACTTTGCCGGCGACCCGATGTTATGGTCTACCACCAAAAACTTATTTAAAGATATAACTTGCATTGTATCCTATGGATATTTAATTTAAATTCTCAGGCAGAGTAGCAGCAGACTGACAGACAGACAGATAGATAGATAGATAGATAGATAGATAAATAAATGTTTATATATTTATATATGTATACTAGCTGACCCGGCAAACGTTGTTTTGCCATATAAATAATTTCTATGTACTTTCTAGTGCCGTCAGAAAATAACTAACCTATTTTAAGTGTGTAAGGATGTGGTATATGCACGAAATAGGTGTGTATGCGTAGGTGTGTAATGCGTGTGGTGCGTGTGTAGTGTGTAGTGAACGATAAGGGAATATAGAAATAACAAACGCCAAGCACTATATTTATTAATAGTTCATTATAATTTATTTCTGTAATATATATATACGTATCATTATTCGATAAGAACGGCAACACTATCAAAAAATATCAGTCTCTTAATGCTACAGCGTGAACAAAATTTTTTGTTAGCCCATCTTTAGCTAACACAAACAAACTTGATGGTTTACCCACTCGAGAGCATGCCACGTATAATTGTCCGTGTGAAAAACATGGCGTGCTTAAATCTAAGCCACAAACCGACATCGTTTGGCCTTGGGATTTATTGATGGTCATGGCAAATGCCAATCGAATTGGAAACTGAACACGTTTTAATTGAATTGGCACATCCGTAGGTATTATAGGAATCCGTGGTATTAATATGTTTTCACCTCGGAACTTTCCATTTAAAATGCTAGCTTCGATGACGTTCTTCATTAATTTTCGAATGACCAATCGCGTACCGTTGCACAGCCGTGGCGGGTTCAAATTGCGAAGCATGATAATCGGAGATCCAACCTTTAATTGTAAATTATGCGGTGGCACACCTGGCAAATCCAGTGAGTTCAAAAACTCTGTCGGAAAATTTACAGTTTCGCTCGCATCACAAACTGTGTCAATAGATTTATATGATTCCAAGTTCCCTGGCAGTAACTGTTGTATCTTCAGATTCAAATTGTCAACGTCTACATTTTTTGCGGCTAAAATTGCTCTTTCTACAAGCCACTCATGATTTAAGTACTGTGTGTGTACATCAGGAAATATTTTTTCAATGAGAGTGTCTTGCGAGTCAACGATTGTGCAAAAATCTGTCGGTAATTTTACGCATCCAGTCTCATCTATAGTTACTTTTCCATCACCGATATCTAGGAGTTGTTCTGAGAATGTTTCAGCGGATGGATCTTGAAGCATTTGAACGCGCATATTTACTTTCAGCTGTACTTTTTCAACATTACGCCACAGTGTAGATGATTTTAAGCAAGCATTAATCTCATCAGCGTATGTTGAACGTGGAATGACGGGAAGTGATTGCCTGAAATCACCTGAAAGGACTAACAGAGTGCCGCCAAATAGTTTGTCGTTGTTTTTGATATCTTTTAACGTCCTGTTCAACGTCTCAAGTGAATGTTTGTGCGCCATAGTACATTCATCCCAGATGATAATTTTACATTGTTTCAGCACGGTGGCCATGGACGATTGTTTTTTTATGTTGCACACTCCGTCAGCGTTATTTTGAATATTAAATGGCAGCTTAAATACTGAATGAGCTGTTCTGCCTCCATCCAATAAAGTTGCAGCAATGCCTGACGATGCAACGGCCAATGCGATGCCATTATTTGATCGTATTTCAGCAAGAATTAGCGAAATAAGGAATGTTTTTCCAGTTCCACCTGGTGCATCCAAAAAGAAGAATCCACCTTGTCCTGCTGAAACTGCGAGCATAATGCGGTCGTAAATGATTTTTTGTTCCTCATTCATTAATGGGACATTGCGAGTAACAATCGCCGCCATTTCTACAGTGTTGTACTGCATTTCACGATTCATTTCCGTGTTCATGAAATCAGATACAGCTCGATCTGGCGAATTCATACCGAAATGACTGAGTGATAAATTAGCAATTATAATGCAGAGATCTTCAATAGCAATCAATGCTTCATTGTACATAGCGTCGCTGAACGTTATCGTTACATCGTTGCATCGTGTACGATGTTGATGCAATACATCATCAGTCATTGAATCTTTGTGATTATCCCACAATATCTGTGCTCGAGCTGGAAAACATGTAGTTAACACTATAGCGAATAGTAGACGAATTTATATTGCTGTACAATTCAATGCTGCTTCAGCAAACATACATTCCCACTGGTTGTCGTCTTCCAGCAAGCCGAGTGCAAGGCACGCATCTTTATACGTTGAATACTGTTGCCCATTCACTTTCCGTATATCTTGAAATGACAATGGGCCAGTAACATTAACCAACAACAATCGAAGATAAAAGCATTCAGTTTGCTTTGGATTGACTGTAAATACTCGCCCCAAAGCGTTTGATTTAAATAAATTGGGACATGCATCAACTGGGGAGCCTTGCTTGCGGGGCATCCATTTTTTTGTTTGAGCCCATGTGAAATAGCATGGTACTTGTGAATAGAGTAACGTTCGTGCAAAGGCACCAAAATCATCCGCACGATTACACAATTCGAAAAATTCAGTGAGAGTAGTTTTAGGTGGATTTACAGCACGATCAATTGCTGTCTCGTTCGTGAAAAATACACGCTGGCCGTTTTCGAGATGGACGGCTAACTGAACAACTGCTGGATCCCGTTCATGAATCGGGAAACCAAAGATACGCCAAGCTCATTGGATCTGATGTACCGACCAATTTGATAAAGTGTTATTTCATCGTTTTTATTCACTGGTTGAGCATTCACGTTAGTATTTTCCACTCTAAACACAGCCATATCACTGCCTTTATGGACATACTTGCAAATGTATTTGATGCTCTTCACAGAACTGCAAAACTCAACATTAATATGAGCATTGTATGTCTTGCTCAACAGAGGTGAATATGGTACCACCCAACGATTATCAATGTCAATGTCTGTGTTGTTGATGTTTTTAATAAATGATCGTCCGCCATTATCGGGACTTCTTCGACATTTGTGATCGTATCGTTCGTGAAATCTTTAGGGAAATTTTTAGTGCATTTTCCATCTGCCATGCAAGGCGATGTACGATTAAGAGTACCGCATGGACCATGAATCATGTTCGCTGTAACAATATCAAACAGCAGTTGGTCAGTAGACTGATCTGGAAGTTCTGCAGAAATGATACTATCGATTTCTTCAGGACGGATTTTATCGATTAACCAAACCAAAATGTGAGCATGAGGTAATCCTCGCTTTTGCCACTCAACTAAATACAGCCAGAAACGTGTGCGGCCGAATACATGTAATTTAGTAATGAAACTTATTAAAGACTTCAACTTTTGTTTGAACACACGTGCTGTAACGTCATGACGATGGATTGAATTTTGGCCAGGCAATAGCAAAGATTCAATCTCTGGCCATTTTGGATTACATGTAAACGTGATAAATAAACACGGTCGTCCATATTCGCGCACGAAAGTCAGAGCATCCTGTATATATTCTTGCATATGACGTGGACTGCCCACGGACGTGGAGCGTCAGCGTTGTTGTTAATAGCGTCCCGCAAGTGAATGTACTCTTCCGCACGCAGCTTGAGTTGATTATATCGTAAGTATCGTAGTCGTTCGCCTTCTATCTTGGCGTACATGTCGACCATGAATTGTTGACAAAGTTCGCGACATCGTACAATGACGTTGTCCCGGCCGCGTCGAATCATCAATCGGTACGCATAATAATCTTTCGAGCTAACGTTCTTGTTTGTTTCGGCTCCTGTAATAATATATTTTTAAATATTAGATTAAATCAATTACGATAAATATATATATTTTTTTTAATTAGTAATCAAGTTTAAAATGAATGAAGTACCTGATACGGGATCGCGTTGTTTGATATTTATGCAGTATCCGTCTTGTCCCTTCCAGAACTTTAGCGGATATTGGAGAGCATCATATGAACGATGTGTATCAGTAATGAACTGAAGATTATTACTCCTTCTACGAACCACAATTTCTCGTGCGCCTGTACAATCGCCAACCACGATTCCCGCAACGTCGTCAACAACAGGTGCATTAAATCTACGAATATGCTCTCCAGCTGGTGTTTTATCAGGATTAATGACAATAGCGTGGTTATCGTTTTGTAATTTATGCATGTGTGATTTGAATATTTTCAACAATTCGTTGTGCTCATTCAGTAAAGCGTCCAGTTCGCTCACGATGCGTTTGGCAAAAAATGAATCAAGATTGTTATAGTCACAACGTGCATTCACACGATTGGCAAGTGCGCTTCCGGAATCCTCGCCGCCCATAAAGTAGATTTGTAAAAATTTACGTGCTTCGTTTGGCATTGGCAGTAATGAGCCTATTTTATGATAAACTTGGCCTCTAATTTTAAATGTAGAATTGTATTGTTGACCAAGTGAATTAGTATTTCGAACTATTTCTGTTGCTCCGAACGATGTCATTTGAAAGCATGAATTGAATGTTCGAATGGACTTCAAGAACACGTTAGAATCTGGATCCGTGCCGATAAGTAAACCGTTCAATGGTTCCGGTGGTGTTTCAATGTCGGGTAGTTGAACTTTTCCTGACGCGCAACACATCCCAGCTGGCTCGTTTTTAAATTTAAGAGCATGACAATTTGAACAATCGTTGTCCATAGCACCAATCACCACTTTTGTATGGGCATAATATTCCACATCAGGCTCATACTGGAATGCTAGCCGCAGGAATGAATCATATGTAAATGCTCGGTGTATCTGTTCGGCGTTGCTGGTTGTTTGTTCTGCGTCTATTGGCTGTGAATCGGCGTGATTGTCGTTGTTGTAATATTATCACTTTATTGCGTTCAGCTCGTGTATCTTCAGATTGTTCTTGACGCAATTGCACCATGCTCACACGTGCATCAGTATTTTCTTGCTGGATTTCTTCTTCAGTTCTTTCGGATCTTAAATTTCTCTTGCTTCTGGTTTCACTTGTATTACGGCTCAAATTAGCCCCTTTGCGTTTTCGTGGCATTGTTCGCTGTACAAAATACACATAATTAGAACTAACAAAATTACTTTAGAGTGAAAAACATCGTAATTATATTGTTATTAACAACAATTTGAGTATAAAAAAAATATACTTACAACAACACAAAAGTCGTTGTTGGTAGGAGCCCCTGACACGCGTTGAGTATTTTTAGGTTATAATTAATAATAACAGATATTATTAATATTATCTTATATTATTAATTTACTATTAATTAATTAATTGTATGATTAATTTAAGACAGTTATTATTATGTAGTATTAATTTATAATTAATAATGAGAGTTACACTGACATAAAAAATAACAATTCTAAACGTCAAAAAATGAAACTCAAAAAATGTTTCAAAAACTGTCTCAGATACGATTACTTCAACTCTATCGGTAGTTTGAGGAGAACTGAGGGAAATTTGAATTTTCAAGCCTTTTATAGACAAATGCAGGACCATCGCTTAATTGTTTTCAAAAAGGTAATTAACGAAAGGGACCAGGTGTTCTTTTCTTTTTGAAAAGTGAGAAACTTTTAATCGGAAGGTCGGAATTTGTACAATAGGTAAAGATTGTAAACTCAAACAAAAAGATTTTTGAATGAGGATTACCTTAGTAATAAATATTTCTATAAATAGCATTTGTTCTAATCGATAACGACTTTTGATCACAATAAGCGGCTTTTTTCAAATGTATTTTTAAGGAGAAATTTGAGACCGACCATTTTCGATAACAATAGCCGGCTGATAACATTAATCGCGATCACAATAAGCGGCGTCCACTGTAGTATTAATTTATAATTAATAATGAGAGTTACACTGACATAAAAAAATAACAATTCTAAACGTCACTACTAAGTTTGATACATAAACATTAATGATGGCCGACAACAGTGGAGGGAGTGAGAGAAACAGGAGACCGGCTTCGGTCTCATCCCTACTCCGCGTTGTTCACTGGGTAGTTACACCGACATAGTCTGGCCAATGAGTATCCAGAGTAAAAGCGCGGAAAATTTTAAAAATTAATTAAATTACTAAAATAATTATTAAAAAATAGGGGTTGGTGATAGAAAGGCAAAAACTTAGGGTTGTATGTATTTTTGAATATCGTATCATAAAAAAAAATTAAAAAAAAAATTGTCAAAAAAATTGTCAAAAAAATGAAAAAAAAATTGAGGGGTGGACCACCCTTATTATTTAGGGGTGTGAAAAATAGATGTTAGCCGATTCTTAGACCTACCCAGTATGCTTACTAAATTTCAGAGGAATCGGTCGAGCCGATTCGGAGGAGTATGGAGACTAACATTGTGACACGAGAATTTTATATATAAGATGTAATTGCTGTGCAACGAACTTGCCTTACTAATATAGTTTTTAAGATACCTGTACTAATGGACTCCTTTTTGATGTGATCTCAAAAAACAACGATTAATCTAGTTACAGAAGGGAGCTACCAAAATAAAGTTATTAAGCTTGCTATATAGATAATTGATACATAGATAACTTTTATTTTTTTATGTTAATTGCAACAAAACATTCATACTTAACGTGTGATTGGATTTTGAAATTAGTTTATTCGAATCGTTGCAATTTTTTTTAAATATAATTTTTATAATAAACTTCGTGTTATCCAATTAAATATTACATATACATTTATAATTTTGGATAAAAAATATAAGATATAGTGAGCATTTATAATTTTGGATAAAAAATATAAGTTATATTTAAAGGATAAAATATATTGAAATAAAAAAAAAAATCTATACATAGATATATATATATATATATATATATATATACATATACACATATATCTATGTACACTAAAAGTGAAGATGTTTATGTACAGTATGTTTATGTAACAATGCCATTACATACATTAAATTAATATAATATTTCAGTATTTATGGTAAATGTCAATGTTGGTAATACATATACCTAAACTATATATATAAACTATTTATAATAATAATAACTACAAATTTCATTCCAAAGATGTCAATCTGAACTGGTATAGCTCATACGAATACATACATATTGAAGAGGCCCTGTCAATATGTGTTCCTGAGGCATTGGACTTGGTGGGTACATGGATGGCCAACCCATCTGAACCTACAGGTGGTTAACGCCGCAAAGTATAGACCACGTAAGACTTAGTAGTCAGAAATCAGCACTTACTCGTGCAGCGCTGGCGAAAAATAAGACGCGTGTGATGCGTCGATGCGGTGGCAGCAGCCGCTCCGGTGGTATTCAGGTCTGACGCGGCGCCGCACGCTCAACAGAAAACTTCACGTAACGCCCACAGTGAGATACGTACCTCAAAATTAAGTGTCGACAAGGTTACCGTAACATCGCCGACGGCTACTCAGCGATCAGTTAGGCTCGAAATTCCGAACGTGAGTGATAGTGAGTGTAGTGAAAAAGTGTAATGAAACCAAGTCGGCCTGAAACTTTTAAATTAATATTAATCTGTATCTTTTCTTTTATCTGTATCTTTTCTTCTTTTAGAGTGGGCAGTATGTACAAAGTATAAATTCGTACATGTTATATTTAATAAATCAGTGTAAAAACAGCACTCGCGGAGTGTAGACTTTTCTTACCTAACTCCGCTAATTTATTGTATGTGTACAAACAGTTCCGTACAGTACATAGTCCTTATGTATTTTAAATTTAAAAAATTAAAATAGTTGGTAGTTTTTATATTTCGGAAATCATACCTATTGTATATAATATACCTTACTACCATTAACATACCTTTACTAAACAATATAGATGCATTAGAAAGTAAGTTAGTTTTATGGTGGTATTTAATTGGATGGTGCAATAAAAAAAACATTTTTATATAATTATTTTTTACTAGTTCCAATCACGATGAATAACTCTATGCCTTTAACTTTCATTATTTCCCTGAAAGAACACTAAAAATATGAACAATGTAAATGTTTTCTTGAATTCTAAACGGAAGACATATAATAAAAATTGCCGATGAAATACAATTTCTCTAATGGTGTACAAATGGGACGAAACGCTGAATTTGCCTTAAAAAGCCAAATAAACAAAGTTGATGGAAGGCGACTGTGCCGAGAACATCACGAGCTGGCACAGCGCCAGCGCCGTGTTAGAAACTATCTCTCGCATCAGCATAGTGTCAGTACAGTAAAAGAATAATTTATTGTATTTTTGCTTTTGACACAATAATTAATATATAACTTAATACAGTGCAATTATATATATGTATTTTTATTTGTAATAATATGTTATTAGATTAAGATGTACGTTTTTAAATGTAATAAATAGGCTCTAAAAAGAAATATTAATAACAAGCGCGGTCAGTTTCTGAAGACAGCTTTTCTCAGGTCTGGGTGACAAATCATGTGAGACAAATCATTTTTCTTGCTGATATGAGCGTATACATGTGCAGCTATGAAAACGAAATACTTCCATAATAATATACTAGAAAGAAAATGTTTATCTCATGTTAGGAAAACACATGTTTTCTTACGTATAAGTGTTAAAATAAGTTTACAAAGAAAACGAAAATGTTATTTCTTTTGTGTCTACTTGGGTTCTTGTCATGTAATTGAATCAACTTTGCGAAAGTGTTTTACGTTACTTGTAGCCGTGTTGTTCAGTGACATTACTTAATAATATTGATTTATAAAATACAATATGTATACTTACTGGAATTAGTATGTATAGTGTTGCCAAACTATGATTATATTAAAATTTAAATTAATATAGAATAAAACATAAATCGAGATGGTTAGGAATTCAAACCCCGATATCTGAAAAACCTTCGTGTCATTTTAAGAATTGAGTTACTGTATCGCTTTATTCCCCTACCCTACCCGTTGCCACTAATGTCAATAAAATAAAAGGTTTTTAATATGGTGGTGAATTATGGATCTTTACATATGATTATGTTCAAAATAAAATGTCCAGGAATAAATTTATAGTCACTATAGTTACCTTAAATGCGTAGAAATGGGAGTGAGATGTTTTACAGCAAAACCTATCTATAACTTACTTAAAGAAGTTGCCTGTCTAGAATTTCTAGCATCGGTTCATTTCGAAAACTTATTTCAAAGACGGCATTAGTAGGTTCTTTTCAAATTTGGTTAGGTAGGGAGAGGAGTGTGGACAGTGAAGGTGAGCGTGTTTGCGCATCATAAAGGGGCCTCTTAAACCTACACCTGGGTCGCAAGTCCCAGGCATTGCTTGCACTCCTCTTCATGCAACGCGATAGGCCCGGCACCCGCTCGGTGAATCTATGGAACGCGAAGAAACTTCGTCTCTCATTATGATATAGTGATACCTGATACGATTTCAGGACAGATTTATACACATATTCACAGTTAAATTTATATAAATATAGAATGAAAAATAAACCGATACGAGCAGGGATTCGAACCCGCGACCTCTGGGAAACCGTCTTGTCACTCTACCAATTGAGCTACCGTATCACTGTTCGTCTCAGTGAATTAAGCATTCTATATGTGATCGTCTTTATTGGGGCTGTGGTGACATCTATTAGGCTTCTTTCGAAAATCCTAACCAATGATTCTTTCTAACTTTGCAGTATAGATAAACATTGAATTTTTATTAGTACTTAAACAACTCTACTATCGTGGAAGGAATCTTGGGACTTAACTAGGATCTTCTCTCATATATCCATCAATCAATCCATCAAGAACAGGATAATATTAACATGTTTACATCTTAACGTCATAGAGTTAAATATTTAAATATAGTTAAATTACTATAGTTAAATAAATAACAGGGTTAAATATAGTTAAATAAATAACATTATTTATTGAAACCAGTATGCAGTTGACAACTGTTTATTTCATATTATTGTCAGATTACCCTCAACAGGTGGTAAAATCGAAACAACTACTGAAGCGCCACGCAAAAGAGAGGTCACAGAAAAATGTTGTTTATGGATGAGAAATTTTTAACAACATTTTAACAAAGAAAAATACTCAAAGCTCTGAGGAAGCTTCCCAATTAGTAGAAAAAGAGTGCAACGTAGGCATTATCCGACTTCAGTGATGGTTTGAGGGGATGTTAGCTATGAAGGAGTGCCTGAGTCATATTTTTGTGAGAAAGGTATCAAAACATCAGCATAAGTATACCATTCTTGAGAAGGTAAATAAGCCCTTTTGTAATACCATGTTCAATAACCAAGAATGGTCCTTCCAGCAAGACTCGGCGCCTGGTCATAAAGCTCGATCCACGCAGTCTTGGTTGGAAGCGAACGTCTCGGATTTCATCATAGCTGAAGACTGGTCGTAGTCTAGTCCCGATCATAATCCGTTGGATTATGATTTATGGTCAGTGTTAGAGAGTAGAGTTTGCTCTAAATGCCATGATAATTTGGAGCCCCTGAATCAATCCATATGATTGGCAGTGATGAATATCCCCATGGCCCATGGAAAGAGCGCGTGCTTATATTGATAACTGGCCTCAACGTTTAAAAGACTCTATTGCAGCCAATGGACACCACTGCGAATAAGTTTTTTATATTTTTGATTGTTTTATATTTGTGTATTAAACTAACACACTGTAAAAATAATAAATGTTATTCGAAATTTAAAAATAAAAAAAATCTCTGTTACAATATGGCAAGACTAGGTATAATTAACAAAAAATATATATTTTGAGGAGGTATATTAGTGACTACGTCCTCTAAGGATCACTAGGAGATATACCAACGTCTCCAATCCGCAGTCGACTCCCTCGAGAGTTGGCTGCGGAAATGGCAGATCGAGGTAAACCCTGAGAAGAGCGTTTCGGTGGTCTTCGAACAGGGCCCCCCAAGGATCCTCCCGCGAATCAAACTCTTTGATAAACCGATACCTTGGAAAGATGAGGAAAAATACCTAGGAGTAACGTTAGATAGAAAACTTTCTATGTCCTAATATGTGCGTATGTTAATATAATGTGTGTATGTTAATATGTCCTAATATGCGCAGTGAAAACTAACTAGTTTTCACTGCGCATATTAGGACATATTAGGTCGTTTATATCCGCTGTTAGGCAAGTAAAATGTTCCTTCGCAATAAGGTGACATTTTACAAAGCTTGCATACGTTCCGTCATGTCCTATGCGAGTCCCGCTTTTGCGCACGCTAATCTGAAACCCCTTCAGGTGATTCAGAACAGGTTTACACGGATTGCAACCGGGACGCCGTGGTTCGTATTCAACATCGATCTCCATAGAGACTTAGACCTTCCGACCTTCGCCCAGTACTTCAAGGGGCTTTCCCAAAAGTATTTTGAACGTGCTGAGTGACACCCAAACCCACTGCTGGCTGACGCCGCAGAATATAGGCCACGTAAGACTACTTTAGTCAGAAAAGGAAGACCCAAGTCGGTACTCGTTGACCCCGAAGACGCGTTCACAGTAGGTAATAACGTACGCGTAGGCATAAGGGACACCACACAACATATAGACACACACCGTCTATACGTTCCGTTGTTCCGGCCTTCTGCCGTCGGGGACGCTAGTGTCCAAATTTCCTTAGCTTCCCTCCTGACTAACGACGCCCCGAGCCGAGGTCCGTGTCTCAATCTGAGACGCCCTCGGGACGTCGTTCCCCATGGGGGCCCATCTGGCCCCCCCTTTTTAAGGGCGGGTCTCCTGACCCACCCGCTCCCCCAGTGACGCTGTAATAGCCAACAGGGCTAACAGTATAGACAGACAAAAAAAAATAAAAAAAATATTAGTGACTTGCTCGTTATTGATGGAGTCATCTGGTGCAGAATCCGTCACGTAGGTCTCAGGCAATTAAACTACAATTACACGGTATGATAATTCTTGTATCACAAATTACTCAGTATATATATAATTAACAGAGTTGGTTCACCACCGGTCCCGTTTAGAGAGTCCGAACTGTATCGATCTCTCTAATCAATTCCAACTCAACTCGATGCTCTCCAATATTTAAAAAGGCTCATTTGCCCTTAATGAATAAAATAAAATTATAGGTAGCTTTGTTGCTTTTTTTTCATGTTTACTACTACTACTACCACTAATTTTCATGTTTATATTGTTAGCCCTGGCTATCATAGCTGCACCGGTCAAGTCAAGAGAGTTCTCCGACTGGCCCTTGGGGGCCAGTCGGAGAACGGGGCCTTGGGAACGAGCGTCCTGAGGGCCCCTCGTGTAAGACACGGACCCGGACTTCATTGGTCAAGAGGAAGGAAAGGAAAATTGGACAAAGGACACTATCTTTTTCGGTAAAGACGATGTTCATGTGTGTTTTGTGCTGTGAGAATTATGCCTACGCGTATATTATTACCAAACGTGAACGTTTCCACTATGAAACAAGTAAAAAGGCATTCTGCACGAATCACTGCATCTTCATTACTACTCTGAGTAAAAAATCAACAATTTTATTATTTTTTGATGTTGACGCAACCATATTCACATGCTTACTTGTTTCAAAATGTTGAATTATGTCTCTTCTCCCACCATGTGCAATGCTGAAATCACTAGAACAAACTCCGCAAAATATATAATTTTCGCCCCGGTTGGATTTGTTTAAGCAGGGGAATTCGGCAAAATATTCATTTTTTACAATTTTGAAGATATTTTTTCTTATGATAATTATTGATAATGAAAAAGATACAATATTCAAGTTTATTTTTGTTTACGCACACGTTGTTCAAAAGAAAAATATAAACAAGAAACTTGTTGCCAACTTTCAAAAGGAAATAATGCACGAAAGTTATCGCTGATAGCTGATTCGTTGATTACGACATGCCACAGACTAGCCATCCGAAGATTCGAATCCGAAGACTCGCTAAGCTATGAGCGCCATCTATTGAGAAATACGAGAAATTATTTGGCAATACCAAAACACTTGCTTATAACTTGAGATTTCTTTATAGTTTTTATAAGTTATCTATATTTTTGAATATGCAGAAAAAAACGGGAGAAATGTATGAATATACGGGAAGTCGGGAGATACTCCGAAAATACGGGAGTCTCCGTTTAAATACGGGAGAGTTGGCTAGTATGAAACATATTTATATAAATTTGTATTGACATTTTAATTATTTTTTCGGTAAAGCGCTTTATTGATTTCCAAACAATTGAATTTTTTTTGTGTGTCTGTAAGTTTATTTAGTACAATTCAGAAACAAAACTTTAAAAAGCAGAAAAAAAATAATTCAAAATTAAAAAACCCCCGATACAAAAAGACCTCTAAAAAGAATAAAAATAATATTATTATGTACTTATTGAATTCGTTGCGTCGGGGGACCGTTGTAAATACATGTGATTCACAGACCATAACTTTGGTTAGTTTTGGAAAACAGTTAGCATAGGCTTGCGATAAATCAATTTTGCTAAATCGTTGCCCCCCATCTAAGCGTGCTAACAAATCGTCCACTTTCGGTAAGGGGTATCGATCAATTTCCAATACTTTATTTAAAGTCAACTTATAGTCGGCGCATATTCTAATATCTTTTTTAAGTATCGGTACAATGGGCGTAGCCAAGTCGGAATGCTTAATAGGTGTAAGTATGCCGTCGCTTACCATTCGATCGAGTGCATGCTCCACCGGCTCGCGCAGCGCATAGGATAGTGGTCGCGCTCGCAGGAACACCGGCTGTGCCCTTTGCGCACTCTTATGCTCACCGTACCGCCGGTAAAGCGCCCCAGACCATTCGCAAACACTTCAGAGAATCTGGAACTGAAATCCTTTAAATTAAATGACTTATCAGTTTCTAACCTGTTCACGGTACAACTATTTTCAAATGATATACTTATGCCCAAATGTGATAGCCACTGTCGACCCAATAATATAGATTTTCCATTCTTAATAACATACAAATTTAAATTTCTATTTTTATCTTTATATTTTACTAATGGTGCTATCATACCCAAAGGCTGCACTAGCTCACCAGTATAGTAACTAAGAACAATTTTACATGGAATTAATTTTAAGTTATTAAAATATTTATCATACATTTTATGGCTTATACACGATACGGCACTTTCAGTATCGCACTCCATTTGTAATATACGATTCTTCACATTTAATGACAACATAACATGTTCACCCTGATCGCTTGACACACTATTAACTATCATTGTTACCTCGTCACTAAGTTTCCGAGTCTCCCAACTGTTGTTAGCACCAGAATTCGTCTTCTCCCCCCTTAAATTAGGGCAGACACGCCGTAAATGCCCCTTCTGGTTTCATACTCGACAGACATAGTCAGTGAAAGAATACGTGGCGGTGCCATGAGGCCCCCCGCACGCCCCGCAACGTGTCTGTAGCAGCTCCGCCGGGCCGCGCTACGACCTGCGCCCGCGCTGCGGCTGCCGCGCCGACGGGCACACCACGCGCCCTGTATCATGGCTCCTGCTCCCCTGTTTCCACTTCTCTCCTGCACCGCTCGTGTCACGCCTTATCCGCTCCACCGCATGGCACTCGACGCGGCTAGTGTCCGCCGTTGTTACGCCTGCTCGACCCCCAATACTCGCTGAATATTTTTCGGCTGCCTGTAAACTAGTAGCCAATCTATAGGCTTTTCATAGTCTATGTCTTCTTCCGCAAATAACCTTTGACGAATACTCTCATTATGTAATCCACATACAAACTGATCGCATAAGCTGTCCTGTAAGGTCGATTGAAAATCATGTGGAGGACATTTTTTTAAGTACAGCAACGTAATCTGCAATTCCCTTGCATCTGCAATCGAAACTAGTATCATTCGGCCAATGTACTCGGTTTCGGTTGTAAATGCTTTTCTAAAATCGTCGTCAATTCTTCAAAATCGAATGACTGCGGTTTCTTTGGGGTACATCAGTTCACTAATAACTCGTAGCACTCTGCACCAATGACCGTTATTAATGTCGGTACATCCAAAACTTTTTTGATTTTGTTAATCAAAAAGTACTGTTGCAATCTTTCAATATATAATCTCCAGTTATCACTTTTGACGTTAAATTTATTTATTATAGCGATCGACATGTTGAACTGTCTTTCCTTATTTTCACACGCGTCTGTTCGAATCGTTTAGTCGCCACTGTAGAATATTTGAGGAAAGAAAAGGCGTACGTTACTTAGGACACGTATAATACGACTGACGGCATACAGTTGTACTTAAACTAAGGAATTTACCTACTACCTACATTACAATTTTGTGTGACTTTTAAATCATAGTCATTTAAATAAAACAATTTTTACGGATTTAACTCGCGTATATTGAATTAAGTTTTAAATTTACATTTTAAATCTAACCCGATGTTTCGAATGCTTTGCAGCAATCGTGTTCACGGTAAGACGAGATGGAGGTGTCTGTCAGTAAGTCAGTTAATTAGTTATCTACCTCCAACGGTTTCTAAGCTTCCGGGCGTACAGTTCAGGATTCACACAAAACGCACTAACAGTATCTTGAGGTCTTACAGTGCGGTCACAGACGTGGGATTTTTAATTTTTCAAAAGTGGGTCCCAGGTGTTAGATAATCCCCAACCAAGATGGTTGGGAATTATCTAACACCTGGGGATTATCTAACTCTATTAAAATTAGGATGTTTTTTTAATTTCAATAGCCTCACGAACCATTCTTGGAATGTAACGTTGTTCTTTAGCAAGGATTTTAGGTTTATCAAATCTTATATAATGATTGGGCTTGTCTATGGTATGTTCCCACACTGCAGACTTCGATGTACGCCTATGCTTGATATCCGATATGTGTTCCTTAACTCTTTTACCGATGCTCCTCTTTGTTTGACCTATGTATGACAAGCCACAATCGCAGTCAAGTTTATATACTCCAGCACATTGTAAAGGAATATTACTTTTGATAGGTCTCAAGAATTGGCTCACTTTCCTTTAAGGTTTGTAGATAGTTCTAATAGAAACCTTTTTTAAGATGTTGCCGATTCTGTCAGTAACTCCTTTCACATATGGTAGTAGGGCCGGTTGACGCTCAACTGTGGGTGGCTTGATGTGGTTTCTGCGACGCTGGCGAGGTACGGGCAGGTGGTTGTTGAACAAGACATGCTTGACATTCTGCAGCTCGCAACAAAGATTTGCCAACGGTAGCTAACTGGCTAGGGTGGTGGTGTGATTTACCATTGAGGTACCTATCTGTATGTGTGGGTTTCCTATAAACAGTGTGTCCTAATGTATTGTCAGGATTCTTGATAATAAGAATATTAAGGAAAGCTAAAGTATTATTTGACTGCAATTCCATTGTAAATTGTATTTTGTTGTTAATGGAATTAAGGTGTTCTAGAAAAGCAGATGTTTGATTCATAGGTAGTATTGTGAAGGTGTCATCTACGTACAGCAGGTGCAGAGGACAGTGCCCTTGCCTCGAAGTGCTCCATGTAGATATCAGCAACAACGGGGGAGACCGGGGAACCCATTGCCACTCCATCAACTTGTACATAGAATTCATCCCTCCACATTAAATAGCCAGATGTTAAGCAATGCTTCAGTAATTCTTAAATTAAATTTAGACAAAAAATCACTCGTACCATCATGTGATTTAAACTGAATATTTAAATATTTAAATATTAACTTTAAATTGAATATTTAAATATTTCCCGTGAAAAATGCAATAAAAGACTCAAAAGAAGCTTTATGCTTACAAAAAGCCAAAGAATCAGTTAATTAGTTATCTACCTCCAACGGTTTCTCACGCACTTCCGGGTGTACAGTTCAGGATTCACACAAAATGCACTAACAGTATCTTGAGGTCTTACAGTGCGGTCTCAAACTTGAGAATTTATATTTTTCAAAAGTGGGTCCCAGGTGTTAGATAATCCCCAACCATCTTCTCTATTAAAATTTGGATGTTTTTTAATTTCAATAGCCTCACGAACCATTCTTGGAATGCAACGTTGTTCTTTAGCGAGGATTTTAGGTATATCAAATCTTACCGTGAACACGATTGCTGCAAAGCATTCGAAACGTCGGGTTAGATTTAAAATTTAATTTAATATTAAATCCGTAAACATATTTTTATTTTAATGGAAAATGTTTTTTTTTTAATTTACAGGTACATGTTGTTATATTTTAGTCAATTCACATAATGTTCTGATACATTATAGACTATGACTGATTATCATGGTGCTGTGACGTATTCGTGCAATGTTTGATCTAAATCGTTTCCGAATTTTTTGTGAGAGTATCAAATATTCATCCAAATAATTAATTATACATCTATTTATTCTTGCTCCAAAAAATTAAAAATTAAAAATTTATTTTGCCTATAGCACAATGAAGCTGAAAGCACAATAAAGGTACATTGCTTTCAGCACAAAATATATTTCTCGACCTAATCACGGTTTATATTTTACAAAGAAGGATAACAAAAACGTGGAATGTTTATGAAAAGATCTAAATTCCAAATATGAGTGACGGTTTCATTCATCCTTCTATTGTGAAACGTTAGAGATCCTCTGTGTAATAATAAAAAAAGAATCTGGCTTACTCTTGACTTTTTTTTTTCAACATTTTTTACTTTTATGAAAATAACCTGATTATTCATGATCTAGATAAATCGTAATTATTTATTACTATTCCAATTATCGATACATTACACATTTCTGATGTTAAACTATGTTAATTAAGGTAATCAATTATTTCATGACATAGACTTTAAGCATAACAAATTTAATTGGACTAACCGTAACTATAGGGGTTACGGTTATAATGACAATCTGTTTCTAATTGAACAACAAAAGTTTTTAATATTATGTATCAAACTTTATCGGAACTGCCTTAAACATGTTAAATATTTTTAGTTATAATACCTTAAAAAAAACTGTCATTCCCCATTATCAATAACATGTTCTTCTCTGTGTTATTTACTTATTTATTTATTTATTTAGGACACCTCACAAAACATACACAATTTTTAGTTTTACAATAAATAAAATTATTTTTTTTGCTGAGTGTTGTTTCATTTAAAAGTTGCCACGGCATGGCAATGAACAGTTTAATCTAATTACCTTACGGTACTTTTCTTTATCATTTATCCGTTTCTTCCACACCAGTCGACTAAGACGTTTAATTCCTCTTGTAGTAGGTAAGCATCATGTTTGTTTTTTATTTGTTTCGCGATTTTGAAATCGTTGGCGTAGAGAAAGCATTCGCAGTATTTGAAGATTTGCACAACATCGTCTACAAATATATTAAACAAAATGGGCTCCAGCACGAATCCTTGGGGGACACCTGATTGGGTTAAAATGATTAAGACGCGTACCCACTAAAACCACCCTAGAAATTCAGTTGCTTAGATACGACGAAAACCATTTTAGTAAATTTCCTGTTATACCGAAGGTTGAAAGTTTGTGAAGAAGAATACCGTGGTCCACGGTATCGAACGCCTTACTCACGTCAGTATATATGGTGTCAACTGGTATATTGGAATCAACCGAATCGGTCAAAAATGTCACAAATGAAACAAGATTGGTTCTTGTGGATCGCGCTGCGAAGAAACCAGACTGCTGTGATGACATCATTTGCTTTATATGCCAAGTAATTGTAGGTTTTATTAATTTTCCAAAAATAAGCAGAACAGAAATTGGCCTATAATTTTTTTATTGAGGAAATATCACCAGACTTTGGAATTGGTACGGATGCGAAAAAGGACGCAAATAGATCACAAATGTCAGAGCCATTAGAAGCTCGTCTGTCGTCTAGATACGTGGATTGAAATACTATAATCTGCTAAAAACATATATTTTGGTAATAGTAAGTAATATAATATTAAAACTGCTTAAAGAAACTTAAAATATTACAATAAGTGTGTATTAAAAAGCCGAATTTCATTTAAACGGATCTCCGCAGTTACAAAATAATTATTATATATTTATATACTAGCTGTGCTGCGACTTCATACGCGTAGATTTCGATTTTGATAAAACGTACCCTTTGTAATAATAATATAATAATAATAATATTCTTTAATGTACACCCAGATCAACATTTACAAAAAGCACAGATAGAAAACAAAAAACAGGTACAAATTTGGCGGCCTTATAGCTAACGAGCAATTTCTTCCAGGCAACCAATTAGTTGAAGGAAAAGACAAACAGGAGACTTAATGTGGGTGTTGTTTAGACAATAACAAGAGAAGAGACAAAAAGATAGTTATACATATAATGCAAACTTACATACATACATACAAAGTTCCATACATACATAATGAAAAATTAAAAATAAACCGCCGTCGCTCTACCAACTGAGCTGCCGTATCGCTGTCCGCCTCGGTGAATTAAGCATTCTATATGTAATCGTCTTTATCGGGACGAATCCCTGCCCGTATCGGTTTATTTTTCATTCTATATTTATATAAATTTAAAATAAGCTTGCTATGTATACATGTTTAAAGATATTTTCAAACATAGATTTATAAAAATATTATTTTTTTTAGATAAATTGATAATGAGTTTGCAAGGTTAATGTGAATTTATCCAAATTGTAAATTACAAATATCTTTGATCCCGATCTCCCGAGTATTGACTTCAATTATTTGACAACGTATAATGACGAGCTGTTCGAATTGTCGAGATCCAATGAGATGAGATCCAATGCTCTATGAAAGGCATGAACGTATTGCACTGCGGAATATGCTTTTGTCACAATTATGCATATTCTATCGCATCTATGCATGTTCTGAAAGTTTTGTGATTTAATCCCAATCATAGTCTAAGAAATTTCTACCACGATATACTAAGATAATGACTTACTACTATGATACTAAGATAATGGACTTGATTTGGCGTTCTTTCAATTTTATCAAATTATTTATATATTAGTCATATTCTTTAGGAATTCAAGTTGCATATCGATGCGGTAACATTTCTAATAAATAGATGAGAACCACAATCAATAATAACTAAATATAATGAATAGTCATAATATTGCATCATTAAATAAGTTTATTAGTATTTAACATATTGCCATCAATATTTTACAACATATTTTATTAATTTGAAAGAATTTTTAGAATAAGAGCAACAGATTAGTGACCAAAGCTTTGATCATTACACAGCTTTAACGATTGAAATGATTTATTGATTAAACGGACGTTGGCGTTGATATGTTTGTAATGTTTAGATGTTTATAATGCCAAAACGTAATTAATATATTGTAATTGTTACTAGTTTTTGTATTTTTTTAAAGTGAAACTTTTATTACATCGTCTCAAACTTTTTCGTCTGTGTGTTGCATGTCGCGTGACGGTCGGCCGCGGAGTAGGGATAAAGTGAAAGGCGCTCGTATCGATGCGGTTTTTACTAGATACATTGAAAAAATCGAATGTAAGTCACTGTTCACGTATTTTAGTAATATTGGTTACATTTATAAACTGTGAAATTCATGATGAAGATGGAATTGATAATAGAATGATTGAAAATAATTGAAAAACGGATCAAAATGACTCAACGATTATAAAATATTGTTTTAAGTGTTTTAATATGTGTATATCATCTAAATAATTGTTAAGTATTATGTATGTCGTACTCTAAGACACAGAGTTCAATAAAAATATTAGTTGGAGACCTAGTCTACTTTTATCATTTCCCATTATCATTCCCATTTTCTAAGTATAAAATTAAGATTGATGAAGCAATTTTTATACCCTTAATGGAATATTATTCCGAAAATTTTTAGTTAAATGTCTATAATGTGAAAAAAAGTTTCACTTTTACGGTGGTTTCATAAAACCACACAAGTTTTTTTATTGAATAATGTTTTTAAAAATAATCTTACTGGAATATATAAATGTCATTCTAAAAGCATGTGGCTAAATGAGGAACCTTATGATTAGTTTTTCTATTGTATTGTTGTATATTCTTATAACTGTCCAACATATTTGACATGACCATTAGTAACAATATGATTTCAGGCATTAATCCAAGCAGTCATTTGTTCAGTTAAGTGATCCTGAGAGCACTATTTTAGATGTATAATAATTAATCTTAACATGACGTTTATTAGTGTGTTAATAATTGAACGTTGCTTGTCTAATATGAGGTATATTCTTTGCTATGATGTATACTAATCAGTTATGTAATTCTAGAAATATTTATCGTTACTTATGTAGATTACGTTAAAAATAATATATCTTAGCATGTATGCAAACTTACATAATATAACCAAATTTAATTGGTTGGTTAAAAATTCAGTATCTTTTTTTATTTCAAATAGGCATACATTGCATTTATGGAACATACGTTAGACACACATAAAACACGGTTCGTAAGAGTAGGTTTGTGGAAAAGAACCCGCAAGAAACTCCATGAATCTTCAGATCCCATTCAAGCGAAAATTTTAACTTTCGTAATATATGTTACGAAAAGTAAAATAAAACATTGAATCTTAGTTATACAATTTTCTGAACAAAAAAGTTCTTAAGACATTTTTTTAAATACTTACACTTTTATAATAAAATTATTAATAAAAAAATGTTGAGTGTGTGCGCTCATTTTGTGTCTGTCAGAACTATTTCTAAAAAAACAAGGTTAAGAAATTTAGAAAACCTACTATTTCCCAAAATGTTTTAATTTTATTATTGTTTTGCAACTGATATAAATTCCTTTGTCAAATCTTTTTATTGCCGTGTGGTTTCTATAGAATACAATACCATCAGTTAAAGCCGATGGTAGTAAGAATAGGAACAGAGTATCTACTGTTCCTTTTGTAAATGTAATTTTAAATAAAATTAACAATTTGACGATCACCTAGATACCAACTCGAATGTTTATAACTTTTTTAATTTTTAAAATCCTTAACCAAAAAATTATACATTCAGATTTGGCATAAAATATTCAGATATATATAATTAATATTATTTATGTATAGTAGATAGTATATAATATTTAGCAATGGATCTTGTAAAATATTATACTGCACTGCTGGCCGTGGTTTCATTTAATTTCTTGGATATTTTCTACAATTTATTTTACCTCTTAAACTACTTAATTACGATAAAATTACATGCTGTAAAAAAAACTTTTATTAAGATAGCATTTTGATGATTAAGAATTTATATGTGTAATACATACATCGGAATCGTATCAAATGTACCATAACTTTTATTTTAAAGAAATACCACTTTCAAAAGGTGTTTGACAAAAACCCTATTCTTTTTAACCCCCGACTAAAAAGAGGGGTGTTATAAGTTTGACCTGTCGATCTGTGTATCTGTGTATCTGTCTGTGGAAAATTTGCGGCCAAACGCGAGGACGGATTTGAATGCGGTTTTTTTTAACCGAAAGCTATGTTCGTCGAAATGGTTCTTATATATGTTTGGTCGAAATAGAAATAGTCGTCTCCAAGATATTGACGATTTATTAGTGCGGGGGAGAGGTTCTTATGCAATAATTAGCTGTTTCCAGCGGCTTCGCCCGCGTTATATAGCAAAAAAGCCTTGTTATGAAGGCCAAAAGGTTTTTACACTTACATATATTTATATGGCTTATTATCGTAGTCATAAAGAATCACGGGCAACAGCTAGTGATAATATAAATCTCTTCATCATAGTGTTATTAGTGATTGCAAATTATTTTAACTTTAAATGCTTATGTTTATTAATATTCGTATATATGACACCTACCTATCTACCTACCGAAACTTTCACGCGGATCCTTATTTTATTAAATATAAAATATATCTATTTCTCGTACATATAATAAAATTGTCATTGATCCATTTCTGTACATTGAAAATATTAAAAAAAAATATCATAAGGGGCCTTTATAAGTGCAAGAGAACCCAAAACAATGGTTTTTAGTTTGTCTCTATGTCTGTATATCTATATATCTGTATGTCTGTATGTTTGTGCCCGGTAATCTCAGAAGTGGCTTAACCAATTTGAATGCGGTTTTCAGGATTATATTATCACAGTTTTTACTTCACATTTGGTGTGTCATTTATCTAAATCAGTTAAAAAATAAAAAAGTTCAGTCAATTTATGTCAATCACATAATAGGTACCATGCAAATCTTATTCCATCTATACTAATATTATAAAGCTGAAAAGTTTGTTTGTTTGAACGCACTAATCTCTGAAACTACGGGCCCGAATTGATTTTTTTTTTGTGTTGAATAGTCCGTTTATTAAGGAAGGCTATAGGGTATATAACATCTCGCTGTGACTAAAAGAAGTCAAGCAACAATGAAAAATGCTGCAAAAAAGGGAAAATATTTCTTTTTTGAGAGCCTTCCTCACGTGCGCTGAGTAAACGTTGAAAGTTACGCAAAAATAATGTATAATTAAATTGTTTCCCTTAAAAAGTTCTGAAAAGAACTCCGCGACAGCATATATCTAGCTTTTAAGGTTGACTCACTATAACCTTTTCTATGGTAATTAAATTAGATCTAAATAATATAATATTTTGAAATGTGTTTTAATTACCGTGACATTAATCTTAATTAAATTAATACACTATGGTCTAATACCACACGCGCATTGACGTGCGGGGTGTGTGGCTGTGACTTGCGACGTAACATTAGCACCCTTACGGAATGGTTGTGGTCGTGTAGTAGATAGGTACGTAAGTTTCAAATTAGTTCAACGTTTGCTTTTTTTTATAGATTAGGATATTTAGTAATCTTAGTAAATAATTTAACTTGACGTGTTTTTTAAATGGTTTTCTTTTAAACATTTCATATTATAGTACAACATAGATAATAAAATTACGTTGTATTTTGATGTATTTTCTATTGATCTTATTTTATCTTTAAGGTTTGTTTTTGTAGATAGGTACATTCTCTAAAATTTCTCTATCCCTTAAAGATATTAGAAACTATAACAAAATTGTGGGTGGAATCACTGTCATTTTTGCTTTTATAGCAAATAATCTTGTTGACAAAATGAATACCCTTATTTTAAGTAAATGCGATACATTATCCAGTAGAGTTTCTCAATTCCCTAAATCCGAGTGTCCTTCTTCCGCATAGCTTAAAATTAAAAACTGGTATTCCAATTATTTTGCTCAGAACCCTTAAACCACCAAATTTGTGCAGCGGAACCAGACCTTAAATTAAATTGTAATAATGTGATAGTTGTTATTTGTTCCAGCATTTAGGCAAATGGTGCTCATACCTCGCATTCCAATGATTCCCAATGATTTACTGTTAAAGTTTCAAGGTCAAATCACAGGGACAAACAATAAAGCACGGAGAAATAAATTTACGGCAAGATTGTTTCACACACAGACATCTATATGTTGCGTTATCAAGATCAGGTTGTGGAAAAAACCAGTCCGTTCTCCTAGCACCAAACAGCAATACAACAAAAAATATCGTGTATACTGAAGTACTTTTAAAGTACGTTCTTTATATCAAAGACACTGTATAATCTAGTATAATCTAATAGTTTCTGACTGACTTAGTTATAGCACACAATTTACACCGCAGGTCGTAGGGATAGTAAAATTAAAGGGTACATTTGTTTTTCTACGTAGTGGTGTACTAAGAAAGGATTTTTAAATTCCACCCTTAAGGGTTTTAAATAGAAATTTGGTATGGAACTCGGCGGCAACACTAAAAACCGCGCGGACGAAGTCGCGGGCGACCCCTAGTAAATGAAATAAATCTGTACAGGAGTAGTCTTTGTACATTTGAAAATATAAAAAATATATACCAGGATGTTAAGTGATAACTAGCAGACTCCATCATCAGCATTTTTATAATCTTTGTCTGTTTATCTGTTTGTCTTTTAGTTGTGCACACAACAAAAAAATATATTCAGAAATTCATATAGGGGACCTTTATATAAGCAACAGAACCTAAAAAATGTTTTTCATTTTGTTTGTTTGTCGATATGTTTGTGCACGCTAATCTCAGAAACGGATTAATAGACTTGGATGTTTTCGGGAATATATTGTCAGGGGATCCACTTTAAATTTTTTCTTAAACAATCGGTTTACAAATAAAGAAGTTAATAATCTCTTATTGTCGTACCATTGCTGCTTACCAGTTTGAAGGCTTATAGTTTTTACATACATTGGTAAGTACAAAGGGTACGTTTTATCGATAAATGAAATCTACACGTACGAAGTCGCTGGCACAGCTAGTTAAAAATATAACCTTTGTACATCAGAGGTGATGATGATTTTAAAATATAGCCAATGTTCATCAGGGATAATGTAGGATTCTAATGCTAAAAGATTTTTTAAATCGGTCATAAAAATAACTTTAAAAAGCAGAAAATAAAATAAATAAAAAAATCTAAAAAACCCCGATACAAAAAGACGTCTAAAAAGAATAAAAGTAATATTATTATGTACTTATTGAATTCGTTGCATCGAGGGACCGTTTAATAAAGGAAGAAATTAAAATGCAAGCAAGTTAACAATTGAAATAAAGAAATTACGATATCGAATCGTATAGTTTAAGTCCTTAATGATTATCTTCGTAAAATAGACACCATCGTTAACGTACGTACAACGGTCCTCCGACGCAACGACTTCAATAAGTAGGTACATAATAATATTATCTTTGTATCGGAGGTTTTTTAAATTTAAATTTAATTTTTGTGGGCATTATATAAGATAAGATAAAATATTGTAATAGTTTTAATAATCTTTATAATATATTAACATATCTTATTTGATTTACTATTTGCTTTTCAAAAAAAATATATACATTAAATAATTTAGAAAAGAAAAGTGCCCCTTAAACCTCTTAAGAGATTTATCTGGGAAAGTTTTCGTTTTCAAACATAGCTTCATATTTAAAACACCTATTTAAACAGATCTTATTCGTGTATAATTGTTTTTACATGATTGAAAATATTTATTAACTGTAAAGTCATGATACGATTTTTGAATTTTTAATAAATGTAGAATGAAGGGACAAGGGACTTGAACTCACGACTTCTGGAAATTCTCTCCATTTAACCGGCTATGCCGAAAGTATGACAACTGTATCTAGATGACACCTATACAATATTATTCACTACTAGTGGTCACCCAGGGGCCAAAAATCGATCGTAATCTAAAGTGTTAATGTTTATAAAAGTTTGAGTTTAAACCTCTATGCATATTATTTTTGTTTTTTATTTTATTACGTCAAGCGACCATCAACTCTGTGCGACTATTTACATAGAGCTCAGAATATTAATTAAATCATAGTAGACGAGAGATTCTTTTCTAGTGATGTGACATTGTGTAAACTTATCCGCGATATCGATAGTGATCCTTATGTCTATGGCAGTACCTACCTTTTTAAAGGCTGGATAGTTACTTTCCATTACTTGCTAGAACGAGAATCATCGAAAAGTAATCACCTCGAGGATTTTGCCAAGTGCGATAACGTTTAGCTATATTTCGTCCTAGAAAATGACTTAAATACTCTAAATACGACAAATTAAATAAAAATACTAAATATAAAATATTTATTTGAAAATAAGTAAAAAAAAAAGTAAGGTCAGGTTAACACATAATTTTTTTATTTAATTTCCGCCTCTTCGAGAACCTCTTATAAAAGAAATAACAAATAAATTACAATGAAACTACAATCCTTATTTTTAAACTACTTTTAAAACAATCGATGTTACTAAAATATTGAGGACTAAAATGTTTTGAAAAATTCGCAGCTGCTTCTTTCATTCCCATTTTTTTTGTGCAATCGTGTCGATCTATATCTGTCGTCAGCTAACGTCCTTGGGAAATTTAGACTAATAATCCGTGGATATATCATATAGATTTGCAGAATCTATTAGAATAACACTGGATTTAATTATCGATAACTGGGCTTTTTTCAACACTATTGCAAAAATATATAGAAAACTTTTAAATGCTCAAATATCATAACAAAAATATTGCAAATAGCAGGCTTGTAATTGGGCCATAGGACAATTCTCTCTTTATAATTTGTAAATCTGTTAAAAAACTAAAACAGTTGTATTGTAATAAAGAAAAACGTAAAAAAATACCATGTTAGATCACTTACCGAAGGAAGGTTACGTTCTTAACTTAATTTTATTTCCGGGTAGAATGGGATTTATATCCCCTTATTATGTAGGACATTGCTCAGTCTATTAGGTTTTATTTTTTTTCAACGAAAAGGAAAAATATGTAAATAACTATATTAATTCGTTAATGAAACTAAACACGAACACACCACTGACAGCCGACATCAAACACAACCATAATGTGTAAAAGGTATCCATACCCAATAAGTCAAATATGAATTGCTTTAGTTATAGTTCTGAGAGTTATTATATAAGTTGACATCAGACAAATAATATTATATACTTGACATTGAACATGTCAACGTTAACAACGCAGTAGTGTGTGTAATGTTTCGCATCGTAGTGTGTGTAATGTTTTTCTCACTAATTTATTTTTTTATTTAAAGTACATTATTATTGAAAAATATTAGTGTTCTGCACTTTTCCTACACATAGACTATAAGAGTGCTAAATTTCTTACTCTTCCGTTGGCGTAATTTTCGTAAAAAGGAGTCCAAAGATTTTTCTTCACGTATTAATATAATGATGATTAAACATTAATTTTTCAAGATCACTTTAATTCCATTAATATTCAAACACATTTTAAAATAGAGTTAGATTCAAATATATCTTTAACTTTCATTGATATTCCTATCATCCCCAGTTAGCTTCAATTGACCCTCAGAGAACACAACACACCTCATCAGAGAACACCAAAACGTTATTCTCCACAATGTCAAAGATGCCTTGGGCAAAACAACCTGCCCGATCCTCTACATCGTCGCAGTAGCCACATCAAGCCAAGAAGAGTTGAGCGCTAACTAGTCCTACTAGTACTAGCAAAAAGACAGCGAAGTCTTAGGAATAGGGTTCAGTTTTTACCGTTTGGGCACAAAACCCTAAAGAGATATAACAATTTAAAAATTATCAAGATTTTATTTCATAAATAGTCATTGGAAATAATTGGCTTACATCATTACCATGTAGGTATGTGTTAGAGGTATGGTAGGTATATTTCAATCTTGAATTAATATTTTTTAATTTTTTAGAGAAAAGAATTTATGCTTATAAAAATATTTTAAAAAACTAATAAAAATAATCATTGCATCTATGTATTTTAAAATATGCTATTGATTATTGGATTTTATTTCGACGAGGTCACATTTGACTTCCAGTAATTATCAAAATGTCATTCTGTGGGTCAGTAAAGAACTTGTAAATTGTAAATTAAAACACAAAGGCTGTTGAAATTTAAGTAAAAGAACCGAAGTCTTAAATGATTTACTAGATACGCAAGTTTGTGAGCGTATTTTTACATTTATAATAAATAAATGAAATGGTCATTCCAAACACTCTCATAAAAAAACGAATCTTATAATCCGTTGTCTTTTTTATATATGTATATGTGTATGAAAATATTTATAAACATTGTGTAGCCATGTTAATTTTATTTAAATTTGATTACTAAATATAATAATACCTTTTCTTTGTAAAATATACTAAACTATAATCTTCCTTTTAAAGAATTGTTCTGCACGTAATTGCAAGTAAATGTGTGAAATTGATGCAGCCAAGTGCTCCAAGAATATTGTTCTTTTTTAAAAATCCAAAACATTCAAACTTTTATTAAATACTCATAAATTAAGTACCTACATATTTCAAAATTAGTATTAAAACATTTTTTTTATGAAAATGGAAAAGCCACACTTGGTTGCAAATAAGAAATTAGTTGATTATTTGATTTTTAATGTTTGTCTTTCTGGTCGGGTTTATGAGAATCTAATATATTTTAATATTACAAGTGCAGAGTTTTAAGCATACGAAATTTTATTGGTGCATAATAGAGATGGAAGAATGTATAGCGCCACATCACCCAGTTTGGAGCCGCAACCATTCAGTTTTAAAGAGATTAAAACCTACATAAAAATAAATGATGAGTAAGGAAAGTAGAAAATAGGCAGATAAGGAATGAATTACCTTTGTTATCGTATGTAAAGTTCGTCAACTTTTTGTTGTACGAAGTAATAATACTACTAAATTCTCGAATGTCTGTCGGTTGAGTCTATTTAAAGAAATAAACTCAACGTCTAGTATACTATCAATATTAAAAGTATTTTTTAACCAATACACTCACTGTTGCTGTCGGCGACAATTCGTGACATTATTATTAATAATATTTAATTGTTCTATCATCATAATTCATTATTTGATTATTTTCATATAACTTGAACAGGAAGATTTCTGCTCTCTCCCTTTATGGGGAGAGGGGAGACGGTCACAAGGCGTAGCCTCTATGCCGTGGTTTAATTCGGCGTTTATTAATATAAACGCGGCCTTTGGTTTGGGCTTTAGGCCCATTTAGAGAATTCGTCTTGAATAAGGATGCTTTTGTGTGATGGTAGAGTACCTGGGCGGTCAACCCAACCGGGTGAGACCTCTGGCGAACCAGAGGAGACCCAGTTAGGCGACCAGCGACCTAGGTGATTAAAATGCTTTCATGTGTAAAGAATGTCTCTAGGTAATCTGCCTGATATGGTGTCAGGAGGCCTGGTATGATGAGGGGCGATGTCCTGTAAATGGGAGAATTCGGAAGCGTCCGCCTTGATGAACATGTTTTCAGCAAGGCGAGCTATGTGCTTAAATATGCTTTCAATATGGAGGTCTCGCTCGATTGTTGTGGTGCGCACAAACCAAGGGGCTCTTAAGATCCTCCTTAGGACTCTGTTTTGAATTTTTTGGAGTCTTATTCTTTGGGAGTGGCAGGCTAGGGCCATCCAGGCAGGAGCGGCATAGGTGAGGAGAGGCCGTATATACATCTTATATACTAAGAGTTTGGTTTTGATCGGTAGCTTGGAGTTGAGGATTGGCCCCAACTGATGAACTGCGGCTTTGGCTTTATTGGTCGCTTTAGTTATGTGTGGTGCCATGGTGAGGCTTCTGTTGATGGTGACACCGAGGTATGTGACTGTCTTTGTCCAAAGAACGGGAGTCCCTTCTATTATGATGGGCGGCAATGTCTTTCTGTGAAGGCCAAATGATATCAATTGTGTTTTATTGATATTAAGGGCTAATCTCCATTCTTCCAGCCACTCTGGAAGAAGATCTAACGCTTTTTGAATCTTGCTGGCTGCATGTGTTGGTTTCAGCGATTTGGCCAAGAGCGCTATATCATCGGCATAAAGTGCCAATGTAGCGTCTTGGCCTACCGGGATGTCATTTGTATAACAATTATACAAAACTGGGGACCATGTGCTTCCTTGCGGTACGCCTGCAGGGGAGATGCGGCTGCTTGAGAGGGTGCCCTCGACTCTTACTCTAAAAGACCTGTCTCGGAGGAATCCGGCGACAAGCCGAGCAAGGTAGAGAGGGACACCATCTCTTTTGATTTTGTGAATCAAGCCAGGGTGACAAACCTTGTCGAAGGCGTGAGCGACGTCGAGGAAGGCCGCAGCTGCGTACTCCTTCTTGATAGCGGATGATGATGCAAAGTGTATCACCCTGGCCAGTTGCAGGGTGGTAGAGTGGCTTCTTCTAAAACCAAATTGCTCATCTCTTGGTTTAAGGTATTCGTTTAACGATGGCAGTAGTAATTTCTCTAAAAGTTTCGATAAAGTGCTTAATAAAGTGATTGGCTTATAGCCTTCAACCATGCGATGGTTTTTTGCTGGTTTAGGTAGCACTATAATAATACCTTTCTTCCAGGAATCTGGGAAGTGGCCTAGTCTGATGATTGCATTAAACAGACGCGTAATAGCAATCTGCGTTTTAAAGGGAGCATGCCTTAACATGGCATTGGATATCTGATCTTCGCCAGGAGCCTTTCTTGGCTTGAGGTTTCTGATAGCCTTTCTTATTTGGCCGGGAGAGAAGATTGGTGGGGGCATGTTGGAATCTAAAGGGCTCGAGAGCCAATCTTGAACAGACCTTTCCAGCTGTTCGTGAGCTTCAGCTCTGTGGCTAGGGTGAGGAATAAATTGCTCTTCCCAATAGTCAGCATGAGCCTCGGCTTTTTCTTGTGAGTCGAAGCACAACGATTCGTCTGCTTTTTTAATAGGATGTATGGATGGTGGACGTCTTTGGATGATGCGGCACAACTTGTTTAGGGTGAAATTATCTTCGCTAGCTGAGTGAATGAAGTTATTCCAATTGTTTGTAGTAAAGGATTCCAATTCAGTTCTTATTTTTTCAGCCAGGGCATTAAGTAGTGTTTTGGAGGCCGGGTCACGATTCCTCTGCCAGATCTTGCGTAACCGTCTCTTGCGGGAAATGAGTGACATTATATGTTGAGGTATTGGTGGCAATGCGTTTTTCTGTGGTCTGACATTAGATTCCGCCATTGCTTTATTAAGAGATTTCGTTAGATGTTTGATTTCTTCGTCTATGTCCTCTTTTGTGTTTAGAGGCGAGTTGGGTTTAATGAGTTCATCAGCTGTTGCCGAGAAACGGTCCCAGTCTGTTCTGCCCTTCGGGGGGAGATGAAGAACTGCGGACATCTTGCCTTGTAGTGTTAAAAGTATAGGTAAATGGTCAGAACCATGGGCGTCATTTAGTGTTTCCAGTTGGAGTTGATTTGGTAGTAAGCCTCTGTGAACCGCTAAGTCAATGGTAGAAGGTCTTTGGCTGCAGATGTTCGGGTAGTGTGTAGGCTCATCTAGGCCTTCCACAGTGTAGCCGTGCCTTCCTGCGTTTTTCTTAAGCTGGTGCCCCCAGGTGTTCGAGTGGTGACATCCCCACGCGGTGTGGTGAGCGTTCCAGTCACCTGCGGCGATGGTGGCTATGGAACTTTGGAAAAGTTCACTGATTTCCTTGATCTCAAACTTGGTTTTTACTGGCCGATAGATGGCAAAGATGCGATGAATCTTTCCGTTTATAGCCACTTCAATGCCTAGTGACTTGAACGTACTTGAGTTGGTAATTGGTATGGGCTGAAATGTAATAGTTTTTCTGATAACAGCAGCATAAGCAATAAGCAATAAGCATAAGCAATAAGCAGGCCTCTTTTTGAGGTACTCGATGGATGATCAAGTCTTATTATTGAGTATCCTGGTAAGTTTAAGGCGTCTGTAGAATGTAAATGCATTTCATTAATGAGAGCTATATCGATGTTTTGTTGTCTGAGAATTACCCGGAGGATTGGTTTCCTCATTTTCAACCCCGCGGTATTCCAAAATAAGATTCTCGTTTGTTTCATTATTTTTTGATCAGTTGGAGCATACCGGCTAGGACTGCTTGTACAGGGATTTGCCCTTGCTTCATGGCTGTTAGTATCTCCATGATAGCTTCTATTACCCTGTTAACAGATCCCAACTCTTGATCGGGTATTATGGATTCTTGGTGGTGTGCCTTTTGGGCTACAACCGGTGTGGAGTTGGATTCTTTGAGACTTGAGGTAGAAGGATTTCTACCTTTTCTTGGGCCTCTTTGCTTGTTCCTTCGGAAGCTAACGCCTGGATTATTGGCAGGTGCCATTAATGAGGAGGCTTGTGCCTCTGCTTCAACTGTGTTTACGTTGATATGAGTGTTCTCATTGTTTGATGGTTTGTCAATGGCTTCTTTGGCTGCTTGTCTTTTAGTGAAAGCAAGGGCTCCTGCCTTCCAGTTTCTTATTTCTTTGCGGAACTGCGGGCATCTGGCCAAATTGGCCGGATGCGGCCCCCCGCAGTTCGCACAGGTCGCGGGTTCACTTAGCGGGCGGGGGCAGTCCTGCGCCGCGTGCTCTCCGCCACAACGCACACAGGCTATCCTACGATGACAGCCGTGGCTAGAGTGGCGGAAGCCTTGGCATCTATGGCACTGGGAGGGGCCTTTTCTGCCCCTCCATGCTTCGATTACTCCACCAGCCATGTTTAGCATTGTATTAATTTGATAAACATTAGGAATTAAATTCTCCGTTCTTTTCAGGATGGCCATAAAAATACATCCTGGGCGGCCCATTCGGGCTTTGATCGGCCGGACCGGCCGGCCCAGGTATGTAAATTCCTCTATTATCTCCTCTGGTTTGGTATCCACCGGTAGGCCTCTTATGGCTATTTTAAGGCCTCTTTCAGAAGGTAAATCATACGAGAACCAGTATACTTTTGTATCTTTTTCAAGGTCCGTTAGGTACGCTTGAATGGTTCTGTATTCGTTCACGGAGTCTGGAGTGAAACGGACGCCTTGCCCGTATGGGCGTGCATTGGGTGGGAATCCCAATTTGTCCTTTAGCATTTTAAAATGATGCGTCCAATTTGGGAGATCTTCAACCACGAGGGGCGGGATTCTTAGCTTCGCGGGTTCTTCTGGATCTTGATCAGAGTCCATTGATGTAGGTTCTTCATTGGTTACTTTTTGCGGTGTTGTTGCTCCCAAGGCACTGGCGTAACTGCGCCTCTCCGCCGTCTGCACTGACGTGCTAAGAGTGGAGGGGGTTACGGGAGTGGTGGGGCGCGCACTCGTTGCGGAGCTAGTTGATGTAGCCCGCTTGGAATTGGAAGTGGAGGGGGTAGTGGCAGCTGGTGAATCCGTTTGCTTGTTGTCAAGCGCGGGAAATGTCTCTTTTTGGCTTCTTTTTTCCGATTTGTTGCACGGCCTCTTTTTTAAAACATCTTCGTCCTCACTGTACGATCTCGGACGGCGGGACGTGGTAGTTATTGCTTCTGATGGACTTTTTAAAGTCGTAGGTGTGGCGGCGTTGTCGGAGAGCTCCTTTCCGTAGTCAAAGTTAAGGAATTAAGACTATGTGTCGCATCAGGGGACGCGATAAAGCGCCTGTCCTGGCCAATTCCGTAACGGCTTTGATGTCGTTAAGCCTCTCAGCGCTTATCTCGACCTCATCGTCGTCCATACGGGACGGGGCTGAGGGAGAGCGTCTGGGGCTGCTCAGGCGTCTTTGTGGCGTGCGTGGAGCACGAAACAACTTGTCATCTGGCGGCGGGCGAGTAGGAGTTGTGTCTCTACTTACAGATTGAGTCGTCTTGGGCCGTGGCGAGGAAGGTGACTCAGAAGGACGCGCTGGCGGGCAGCGAGTGACTGAGGCTTGATCAACCACGGTAAGGCCGGCCGATTTAGGGGCCGGAGGAGGTTTGGTGGCAGGGCCTGGCTTGTTGGCAGGCGTCGTAGACGGCGAAGCGGGAATGGAGCGTGGCTCCGGTTCCGAGCTTGAAACAGGTTGCTTCTCGGGAGGCACGCCGGACGAATCCGAGTGTGCTCCGCTGCGGTCACTCATCCGGTGCGGGCTTCAAACTTCACAACGGGGCACTCGTCTTCGGCAATCGTACATTCCTCTTTTGACGGAGGAATGAGCAGCAACGGGTGGCGATCCAATCTCGCCGGCTTCTTCGCGGTTCGCCTTGAAAAAGGCGTTTTGGTTGACTGCAGTTAGCTGCTCACTAGTAACAGCTAACAGAGTCAGGGCGTGGTGGCGATTCCGAACCGAACTTAACAGAGCATAGGAGATGCGTACTGTATGACGAGCAAGCTAATCCTCATATAACTTGTTATAAAATTAAAATGACTTAGAAACATTAAATAGTAAGCATTTGTCACACTTGCTACAGAGCATTCTTTTGTGCAACAATAAGAAAGAGAGAGATAGCATTCGAAGGCTATCTCTTTCGCTCTTGATATACCCCCGAAGGAATGTAAAATTAGATAAAACTTGTTAATAGTAAATTAATTACATAGTATATAACCGGGTAAACATAATATTGTATGACACTTCATAGGGGAGAATGATAGTTTATAAGAAATAAGACTTTGAAACTGCTTAAATTGTATAGAATTTCTTATATTTTTACTATTTTATTTTTCATAACTTTTGTATTTGTATAACTTTTATTAATCATTATATGTGTATGTGAAGGTTTTTTGTTACCTTTTTTAATATTATATTGTGATATCTGTGTACATAATATTAGAGCCCTCTTACCGCAAAGAATCGCCAACAACAGTTCTTTTATTCTTTAAAGCACTTTATGACACTGTTCACAAATACACTAAACTGTTTACCATTTAAACTCTTAACTATCACTGTTACACAACTTAGTCTCTCGATCTCACACTCAGCGGTTAATTATAACTGTTACACTTTTATCACAATACTACCACCCCACAACTTGCACTCCCAATTTCACAATGCCTTCTCTTAACGGAGCTGCGATTTATATACTTCTTATTCTTAGTCAAATCAGTATTTAATATTACATTTATTTTATCAATTAAACTTCTATACAGAGATTCAATTGTTTTAGTCAAATCAACAACTTATATCTTTGTTTTTAGTCAAAACCAAACTACTACATGTATAAAAGCTAACAGCTCGGCCATCCTAAACATAACGAGTCCGCTCGTTATCAAAAACCATTTACTTACAATTTTAATTCTGAAGTAATTTGTAAATCTAATTATTATAATTGTAAAGTCACAGAATCTAATCTAAAGTCTATATATTATGATACATTAATATTTATACATTTTTCGTCCATCATATATAAATAATTGGTCCTCCAATTTAGACAATGTTTTTGAAATTTATAGACTTAACAATTTCAACTATAATGATCAATTGGTATAAGTTGTCTGATTACGTGTTCAATCTGGCTCAGCAGCCTCTTTCAAAAAAAAAATCTACTAGACACAAAAAATGTTGCCTCATAATTCATAATCATAGTCATAGTCATAGTCAGTTCAATATCCTCAATGTACCAAATACTACTCAGAAGTTGGCTTATCGGCCTCATGTGAGTGTTTGATCTTCTCAAACGCTACTCAAAAATTGGCTTATCGGCCTCATGTGAGCGCTTGATGTCCCTATACCTCAAATGCTACACTCATCATTTGGCTTATCGGCCTCATGTGAGCATTTGATGTCACTAGCCATAGTCAGTTCAATATCCTCAATGTACCAAATACTACTAAGAAGTTGGCTTATCGGCTTCATGTTAGTGATCAGACAACAAAACCCTTATCCACATAAAATACTTTTTAGAAAACTATCCAAAGTAATTACTTTTATCATCTTAATGTATTCTCCATATTAAATATATTGAATTAATACATAAATAAGCACAAATAATAGCTAAGAATACCGAATTGAATTAATACATAAATAATAATATAATAAAGAATACCGAATTGAATTAATACATAAATAAGCACAAATAATAGCCAAGAATACCGAATTTAAAACGAAGTTATTTAAAACAAAAGTTTAAAACATTGTTTTCCAAGTTTAAAACAAACACTCACGTTTACGAAAACCCGGAATAAAATAATTTCGCGCCTTATCATAATACGTAACAAAATACGTCAAGTTAAAGTGAAATAATTATCAGTAAAAATTAAACAAGATCGTGAAGGTTGATCGCTAATCTCAATACTAGTTATCTCAACAATAATAATAAAGTGCTTACCACTATATTTAATCGCTTAATTTTCTTTAACTAGCGAGTATTTAAGGCAAAAATTGGATGTAAATCGAAACGAATCACCTTTATGCTGTGACGTAATCGATGATGGATAAATTGCGTGAACATCAACGTGTTGCTCGCCGCGTGACATGCCAGCACAGCTACCATAGCTGCCATCGCCACGACCGCCATCAACACCATCAGCAACATTGACACCATCAGCGCCAACCGCGCTGCGCCTTCATCGCCATCCGCGCCGCGCCATCACCGCTATCCGCGCCACGCCATTACCGCCATTCACACCGCGCCATTACCGCCATTCGCGCCGCGTTGTCACCGCCATAATTTCTCATTTCCTTCTTTCTTCATTAGCGACGATTCCTTCTTTCGTAGAATTCTTCCAATGATTTGTCACATAATCTAATAAACGACTTGCATAAGCGATTAAATAGGTATTTTCACTCGGTTTTCTTGATATGTGGGTAGATCTCAATTTTGAAGTTTTGAGATAGCAAATTTAACTTGATTGATTGATTTTACAACCATTGATTATCAACTATTGATTGATTGTATTGATTCTGGAACTTCATTGTTATTATCTTGTAGTGTGCGTTTCAAATAATAATATCACTTAATTTTTTTGCTTGATGTGGTTTTGTAGCTTAAATAAACTTATCTTGTAGGTAGTTTGTGGTTTTAATGCCCGAGTGAATCCCACTTCTGAACTATTAGAGCCCTCTTACCGCAAAGAATCGCCAACAACAGTTCTTTTATTCTTTAAAGCACTTTATGACACTGTTCACAAATACACTAAACTGTTTACCATTTAAACTCTTAACTATCACTGTTACACAACTTAGTCTCTCGATCTCACACTCAGCGGTTAATTATAACTGTTACACTTTTATCACAATACTAGCACCCCACAACTTGCACTCCCAATTTCACAATGCCTTCTCTTAACGGAGCTGCGATTTATATACTTCTTATTCTTAGTCAAATCAGTATTTAATATTACATTTATTTTATCAATTAAACTTCTATACAGAGATTCAATTGTTTTAGTCAAATCAACAACTTATATCTTTGTTTTTAGTCAAAACCAAACTACTACATGTATAAAAGCTAACAATAAAGCAAATAAAGATATGTTAAACTCAGTCACGGGGGCGTAGATAAGAATACGCGTAAAACGCGTTGCTATTCAGTGGCTCTCTTTACGGTATAGCCGGCCGGTTAATAATCGGCTAGTATGGGGATGAGGTATTCCATTCGCCTCGGACCGCTACATTGAAGAAAGAAGAACAGGGAAAAATCGTAGAAGAGCCCTGAATAGCAACATTGTATGGGATTATCGTAGAAGAGCCCACTTATTATAAGGGATTATCGTAGAAGAGCCCTATTATTGTACGGGAGGATCGTAGAAGAGCCCGATCGGAAGCTACTCGTGACTGGGTTTACTTAATGTTCGTACATTCTCGTTTTAATTACCCGTTTGAGTCGAGACCCCTATATCCATGAGAGACGAATCACCGGCGCCCGTTAGGAGTGATCATTAGTCACCCGACTTGACGTCACTCCTGTGGACAGGGTTCGTTTCGCCCTACAAAGCGGAAGGGTGCGGTAGCTGAGGTCTGATCTAGCGACCTCAGCGTAACGCCGCTCCGGTCTTTTAAGACCGCAGCGCCCGACCGCGATAGTTGCCATTCATTAGTTTTCTCTTTAAAGGTATTTCAATTGTTGAGAGCCTCCGCCATAATTCTAAGTAAATTGAATAACATATATTCTTACATAATTGATAAATCCTAAAAACGAATAAAATCAATGGCTATAATGTAAAAAATACTACTTACGAAACTCAAACGGCAACTCTTTTTCTAACGTTCATATTCTCTTTAAATTACGCGCGAGAGTTTGACAAAAGTGACAATTTCTTCTTCGTTTCGTGTTTTGGGAATAGCAAATTACGAAAAACGTTGCCACAGCATCGAAGGACGTCTCGATTTTGATCGCGAAGTAAGTTCGGAATAGGAATAGGACGAAACGAAAGACGAAGTAACGTTCGGAATAGACCTCCTGAATATAAGATTTTTTCGTTCTTCAACTTTATGATTTGAGCTTTAAAATCTATCCTTCGCCATCATTTGTAATTTTTGAAGTTAAAAAATAAGCCTGCCGAAAAACTTATACCTTAACTTTGAAACAATGAATAAAATGTACTAACAAGAATATAATAAAAAAAGTAATATTGACTGGAAGCAGTCAATAAGCTTGACTTGTTGCTCGAAGAAAACGAATATGCTATGCCCATTGATGTAACTCGCCACCAGGTAAACTATTGGTTAGCCCAGCGAAGCGGGCTGGGTTCGCTAGTATATATATATATAGAAGGATGTTTGTATATATGAAATCGATGAACTCAGAAACTATTGGACCGATGATTATGAAAATTGGTATGTATATGTATTTTTCCACGGAGAAGGTTTATATGGTATGCCCATTGATGTAACTCGCCACCAGGCGGCGCTGTCAAATATAGACTTCCGCCCCGTTCAACCGATTGTCATAAAAATTGGTATGATCATGTATTTTTCCTCGAAGAAAACGAATATGCTATGCCCATTGATGTAACTCGCCACCAGGTAAAGTAATGGTTAGCCCAGCGAAGCGGGCTGGGTTCGCTAGTAATATATATATTTTAATATATATTAAATAGTAACATGTATTATTTCAATTATATTTTTTGTAGGAATGGATAGCAAAGAAATAAGCGATTAACTTGATGGCAAGCGGTACCGTGGTCTATAGATATCGGTAAATAAGGAATATACAAATCTACCAATAGGAAGATGGGATGATGGCAATGATGAATAAAATTAATGATATTCTCAACCGCTCTCTTTATTTACAGCGTAGGTGTGCGTAGGTAATAAAATTCTAAATAATAATTTGTGTCTCTCGGATTGCTTATAACAAATAATATTGACGCAACAGATGCTCCTACTTGCTATCAAAGAGGTTTTTATTTTTGGGGTTCCGTAACCGAGGGGTAAAATGCTCCCCTATTTTTAAGACTGTCCGCGTCCGCTTCACTATTCGTTCAGTCTGCCCGTCTGTCTGTGTCCACACTATATTTCATAACCATGATGGATAGACAGTTAACCTTTTCGCGAATGATGTATTTCCTTCTTCGTTAGTCACTTTAAGAATGAAGTAAAATAAGTATTTAAAGGGGGGCTCCCATTCAAAGAATGCGGTGCCACCTAAATCTTTTTTTTTATTTAACAACACGATAAGATGTTTTTGTGGCAGTTATGTAATTCTATAATTTATATGCCTAAATTTAACAATGAAAAATAGGATTTGGGAGACATACTAACTAAATATAGTACTGAAAAAAATAATACTTAATTTATTAAAATACTTAAGTTCGTTTTTCATTTAAAAAAAAAAAAGTTTTAAGAGAATAAGAATTATCATAAATTAGATAAGATTCCAATACATTTATTGTGTAAAGAAAATGCTAGAAATTTTAAAAGATTTTACAGGGATATTGGCTATAAGAAGAAATAATCGGATATCTTTTCCCGAGGTGCACAGAATACAAAATACTTAAACATTTATATACTTTCTGTTTATAAATAATAAAAATATTGAGAGCTAGGATCCGTTATTTGTTAATGATGATACACATAAATTACAATATATTTGTATCTACCTATCACCACTATCTCCACATAATTTACTCAACAGTAAATAGTAACCGTTTATTTTTTGTCTACATAAATGAATTATTCGTCTAACTTTCCTTAAGTCAATTAATTTCATGAACTTAAAGTTCCCAAATTTAAACCGTTTGTTGAATTCTAGGCCTTCTTGGAAAATAATATTTAATATCGCAAACGAGTTTTAGATTTATGTAGGACTTATTTTAATTTCAAGTTTTACAGATTTACACCCTTCGGAAGATTAGATAAGTACACTTTCAATATAATTTTGATATACTCAATGTTATATCTTTTGTAAAATATATATAACACTCCGTAATGCATTCACAGACACTTAAAAAAAAGACGTTGGTTTAACAAGATTGAGCTACAAACCTTAAAAATAAAAGTCCATATTAGTACATATAACTTTTTTCGGTGAACTTTTTTTCCACCCTTAGAGAAGTTACGGGTCTGTGCATCTTCTACCTCGTTTATCACTTCTTAATACGTACGTATGGTAGATCGCAGGTAAAGTTACATCAAAGAAGGTAGCCATCAACAAAGTTGTGCTGCAAAGCTCCAGTTAATAGAGAGAGGTCTGAACAGCTGCTTTGCGTTGGCAAACCCTTTTGACGGCGAGTGAGTATTGTTGTGTTGAAGGGGGCAGCGGGACCCAAAACCAGGGTTTCCCGCTGGCCGACCACAGGTAGTTAGATGTCCAAGTAGTTGGCGATGACTTTGGTCCCTGGGGAAGTTTGGACTCAGCCGAACCCAAACTTTGTTTTGTGTTTTAGTTGGATAGGCAATCGATTTTGGGTGGAATCTAGGCATGCAATAACTTATAATATAGATATAAAAAAATAATTTGGACACTTCCAAATTGTTTATCCAAATCACAATTTTTATCTATTATAAGTGTTTGATCTAATCCTTGTTGTTTTTTCCATTATCACACTGCATCTACCGGCTACAATATCATACCTACTATTTGAATGAGGGACATTCTTTAACAATAAAAGAACTTCCCTTCATGAACCAGCAACATTATATAACAGGGTATCTTAAAAACTACTTTAAACATCGGCTAAGCTTTCATAAATCCAGTTTTTCATCAATTTCAGTAGTCCATGAGGCCGTAAAAACCACACAATTCATTCCCATCGCCATAATCATCATCAGTTGCCATTCATTTCGTAGTAACCAGTTGAATTGTAACTGAAACACTGAAACATATGCTGAAACTCGTGTTAGGTTACATTATTGTTAAACGACTATTCAATAATAATTCGTATATTTGGCCTTTTTTATTATTTATGTGAAGAGGGCGTTTGTAAAGAAGGGTATATAAACTGCGTTTAGTATGATATTTGAGAGAAAAACTGCTGTATATTGATAAGGAAGTGTTAAAAACTTATTAAAAGACAAAAGTTATAGATATAACGGGTAACGACGGTAGTCGGCTGAATCTTCCGAATCCATTTGTAATTGTAGGTAGACGTAGGTAGTTGGGCGAGGAGAATAAAATATATGGGGGGCCGTCGCCGGGAACCTCCTCGTGTGCCCGTCTGTTTCCCTTGTTGCTCGGATTCGTCCGGTGGCATCGGAAGCGGTACGGGCCGGTGCTCCCTGGGCAACAACGGTTAATGTGATCCTTCGGGTTTGCATTAGCCGTTGGCTAATACTCGGCGCGGTGGGGGTCGGCCATGGGGGTTTGTGCCCGGTTCATGGCTGGCTGGCGGGCAGGCTGCCTTTCGGGGTGGTTTGTCTGCGGGGGGGCTCGGGCCTCTTTCCATCGTTTGATCACGTTGGAAAGTTGGCCTGGGCGTTGAGGGTGGGAGGGCGCAGGCCCTCTTTGCCGGGTTCGGCTGCGGAATTACTCCTGGTACTTCTCTGATAGCAGAGTGGACTGTGGAGTGGTTCCGCGGCTGTGTGGGGGGGTCCGCGATTAGGGTCTGGACCTCTTTCCACCAAGCACTTTAGAGAGGGTGCTTGGTGGGGAGACGGTCCGAGACGTTGCCTGGATTAATCGTTGCCGAGCGCGACGCCACGGTTGCGCTTGGTGATGGTTGGTCTGGGCGTGGTGGGTTCCCGACTTATGCCTTTTTCTTACTGGTCTCGGCTGATCACCGTGGCCGGCGGTAAAGGCCTGTCGGGTTCGACGTTGGGCCCCCTACGTGAGCGGACTCACGTTCGACTCCAGTGTGTTGCAGTGAGGCTGTCTGCGCATCACTGGGTCTTATGGGAGTGTGCTCTTCCAGGGGGTCTGACCGGTGGTCTCCTCTCGGGGAGATAACCGGCGGCGGAGCTGGACACGGTCAATGGTCGAGTCGGTCTGTCCAACTGGCTCGATTCTGAGACTGAGTCCAGCTAGAAGGGGGTCTCGGCCCCCTTCAGAGGCAGCAGGCTTGGGTGGGGGGAAGGGGATCCCTCCACGATCTATCAAGCCTGCGAAAAAGGGATGGGTGCTCCTCATTGCGGGGTGCCCTCTCCGTGGATCACGTCGGGGCATCGCGGTGAGTGCGAAAGCGATCCCGTGGTGTCCCATTATGACGGCGGCGGCAACCGTCAGGTTTAGTGAGTAGGAGTCTCACATAACCACCTCCATCATCCCCTTGATGGAGGTGTGTATCCATGAGGATTCCTGACGTTAAAAAAAAAAAAAAAAAAAAAAAAAAAAGGAGAATAAAATATCACACTTCGGTACAAAATATAATCAATATCGTATATTACAACAATTACGCACTCTAAATCTAATAACGTTCCACCTAACACGTTGTAACGTGGTATTTTGTAATCCGTTACATATTTAAATATATTAAATTTTTGGGGATATTTTACTTTAAATACAACAAAACAAAAGGTTTGTTCACATATAAGTTGTCATTTGTCACTTTAAAATTTGCCAGTTAGCTTCACATTCATTACACATTCTATTGCACAGATAACACAAAGAATTCAAAGGTTTTAAAACAGATATTTTTAGTGTTGCTTAAATGGCGGTTAGTTGGACATACTTTAATATATAATTAAAAATGAAAACCACAATTTTGTTGTAATGTTTTTATTATTTATAAATAATTTGGAAAACAAAATCAAATTGTATTAGTTAATAGTTTTTCTTAAATTCATTTTTACTTGGCAGTTCAATTAGTTGTCTTCCGGTTGTTTTTATTTTGTAGTCTATTGACTTTGACGTTTTCACCTTTCCCTTGGAATTTGTTCAGTGAACACGTTATTTTTGAATCTCTAGTTTTTTCCATGATATTGGTCAATCTTTTAAAATACTATGATTAACGTTTAAATATAAACGCATATAAGCGTGATAAACGTTAATTTCTCTGTTGCTGCAATTTTGGTATTTGCTCGCTTATTTGCTTGTGCATTCTTTATTGTAAGTTCACATTAGTTTGTTTAATTCGAAGAGCGCGTGCCTACGCGTTCTTCAAGCTCTTCAATTTATTCGATATCTTCGTTTTCTTCAATTTCTTCGTTATTATCTCTTTTATATTTGGATCTTGTTATTTTTTAATTTTGTTTATCCAAATAGAACCATTTTGGTTTGGGCTTCTCATATCACCTGGTTCCTGTTTTGTACATTTCTGCACATGGCTACAATTTTTGCATAATAGTATTATTGCCTAAAGCATTAGAGCTTAACGCTGACTTGCTTTAACAACCCGCTTGCCACTAAAGAACGCCAAGTAAAATAATGAATTACTGAGGATGTGCTGCGGCTGAACCTACATTGCCGGCTGTGGAAAGAATGTTTTAGCAAACCAGAGTCCTTTATAATTATTACTTAGGTTATTAATCTATCAAAACCTAACTGTAAGTACTATTTATTTTTTAATTTAAAGTATAGAGGTCTGTAACTGTAATTGTAATTTAACTTGTTACAAGAATTTGTTTTGTTGTATTGTTTTGAAATATATTGTTAAATTGTAAGTTTTCTTTTCTTTGCCTCTCTGTCAACACACCAAAAATGCACACCAATTCCCGCCTAGAGATTAATAACTATTAATCTCAATTAAGACCATTGAACTCAATGGTCTATCCAGCAGACTTCTGAGTGATTCTTAAGCACTGGTTCTCTGGCGCCCGATTATATTTGTTAGTTAGTTTGTTTGTTTTTTATTTCTCTTTTTTATTTATTTTGAAAACCATAGCCAATACCACCTCGGCAAGCACACACACTCATTTATTTAGTTTATTTTGTTTTGAGTTAACTTCTTTATTTTTACTTTCATTCATCATCATACATTTTAATTTTTAATTTTTTTTTTTTTTAACAATACAACCTATAACAACGTACAACTTATTAACGATGCGAACCGATTACCGTCCTAAGTCTTAATGACGGCTCTCAGTCCCTTCCGCGTGCTAGCGCTCGGTGTTACGTCGGAGTGAATGACAAATGACAGCTGACATTTAATAATCAGTCTGTGGTAGCAATCACAAAACATTTCTCTCTCTAGAACTGATATGCGCCGTCAACTATAATATTTTTCGACATATTATTCTAAAACATAAATAAAGGTTATTATTTCTAAAACAACAAAACGAATGATGGTGTATATAAAACAAATAACAATTGCACAAAATATTATATGTCACATTCTAAAACCCAAAGTTTAATGGATAAGACACTAATATACATAGTAGTTTTTTTAAGATTAAATTAGAGTATAATAATGTTAACTGTGCACTTCCGTCTAGTCCTTCCTATCTCACCCCACATAATCACTTCTATCTTTAAATATACTTGCAACAGCCACATGGATACATTTTCTATTACCTTCCCGATCGCAACATAAGGTCCACAAGATACCGGAAGACCTATCAGGGCCTTGGTAACTGTTCTAGAGCTCTAGATACTGAGTTTAGTGAGTTCCAATCTTCTCGATATTCTCATATGACTGCACGCCCAATGATGTAAAGCTTAATTAGTACCTATAGGAAAGATAACCAGCTTAGGATTACTTAACTAAGCAAATGATTGCATGGATTACCATTATGAATTATATTATGACTAATGGTCGAGTAAAATATTTAAAAAATATCTAATTCTACAAAAAAAAAAATCCAAAAATATTTTTGAAAATATCGTTAAACATGTATAGCCATGTTAAGCTTATTAAAATTTATATAAATATAGAATGTAAAAAACCGATCCCTGCCCGTATCGGTTTTTTACATTCTATATTTATATAAATTTAAATCCAAAAATAACATGTCAAAAAATTGGTCAAAAGGTTTTTGTCATAGCTTGTAGAAAATAATTAATGTAATCTACTAAAAAATATTAAAAAATAAAAAAAATGTTACTGATAAGCGAAAAGACACTATTTAATATCACCATGTAAAAATTATAAACGCGATCCATTAAGTTCATTTAGAATCGTCAACTTCAATCGTCAATGTCAAGGTACCACGATGAAAATACTACTACTATAATAAGTTAGTATGTCTCCCAAATCCTATTTTTCGTTGTTAAGTTTAGGCATATAAATTATAGAATTACATAATTGCCACAAAAACATCTTATCGTGTTGGTAAATAAAAAAAAAAGATTTAGATTACTGAAACAGTCTTTTTATTTTCTTGTAATCTTATTTAAAATTACAGTTCTCTAGCTTAAGCAAAACTTTCTTTAATATATACATCATTTAGCAATTTGAAGGAAAAATATGTAAGCCTAAAAACTACAAACATACATACAAGTAAATAATTTACTGTAAAGTTATTTTTTTACCTACACTTGTTTGATTTACACATTAAAAAAATGTATAAGTATAACCATCTTACGCAAAATCGAAAGAGTGCATTGGACACTGTTATACAATCGACCCTATTCCTTTTAAATTATCTTTTTTATGAAATTTTATTAAAAATTTAGGTACTTAATGGTAATTTAAGGTATTTAATTATCATCGTCGAAAATTATGCAACTATATCGTACTATAATAAAATAAAATATATTACAAGACTAAGAAACTATATAAATCCTATGAGATTCTGAATCACGCTATCAAAGTTTCTACGCTCCCTGAGTATATATAGAGCTTGTGGGATAGAGCATTACAGGAGGACCGTCTCTACGTAGTGAACCGGTTTGCTTCCGTGCCGGTTTAATACGGTCGCACCATTGAGATGACTGTTATTCAGTGAATCAATGCGAGAGAAGCCATACAAATGATGAAACAAGTTAAGAAAGAGATACAAATTGGTTAAAGGTCTTCAAATTGTCCAATAGCCAGCCCCCACTATCGTAGAGAATTTGTTCCCTTTTTTTCGTTCTGTATATTTTTTTATTTTTTTATTACTAGCTCTGCCTAAGATTTCATACGCGTAAATTACGGTTTTGATAAAACGTACTTTTTGTACTTACCATTTTGTGTAAAAACTATAAACCTGCAAAGTTTCATCAAACTCAATCAAGTAGTTTTTGCGTGTATTTCTAGTTTTTTTTTTGTATTATTTTTTTTATTTATAATGTTTTTTTTATGGGCAATAAGGGATTATTAAGTTATTTATTTGGTAACCGATTGTTAAAAAAAAACAAAATGTAAAGTGAATCCCATGACAATGTATTCCCGAAAACTGATGAAAAATATTTTACATGTACAGACAGCGACCAGTTGGAGTTTTATTATATGTATTAAGATAGATTTCTGGACCACTTTAAATACATACATCTTTTGATAGAGTGACGAGTGCGTAAAGAAAAATAAAAACTAAATGTTACTCAGAGTGACGCTCATTTTCTAAGTATAAAAGTTTAGCTTTATTTTTTTTTCGTGATGCGTGCACAACTAAAAGACAAACAGGTAAATAGACAAACATTTTAAAAAATGCTGATAATTGTGTTATTTATCACTTCACATCCTGGTATATTATTTTAATCTTTTCAATGTACAGTTCATTTTCATTTTCAATTTCAATTGCAAATGTATTTTTATTTAAATTTCAAATAAACTACTACTTTCCTGCTTAACTATATATCCTTATAGATATTTTTAAATATTATTTTCGACTGTGGGTTCTTTTCATTATTATTATTTACTTCAAAATTAAAAATATTAAATAGGATTTTCGAAAATCTTTTATATATGTATTAAATAGTAACGATCATATACGAATTGCCTAGGATTGTATATAGGTGGCGATACTGTAACTCAAGTGGTAGAGCGATGGTAAGGTTTTCCAAAAGTCGAGGGGTTCGAATTGTATCTGCTTGTAACCGTTTATTTTTCATTCTTTATTTATTAAACACTGTATTATAATAATATAATGTATATAACGCCCTATTTGTTTCAACATATTATTTATGAGGTCATATATGTTGCAACTACAATTAGTTTAAGATATTGCCTTTTGAAAATCTCCTTCCTATATTTATCCGATAGCTGAGTATAATTTATGTACCTGTTAGAACTAGACAGTTATTTAATTATTGTATAATGGATTAATAGATCATATTTACTAATCTTCAAGTCAACAATGATACGACTAGTTCTGACCTGAAGGTGATAACATATATTATATGCAGCCGCAAATGAAGGTGAGGAAATAAGGTTATTCAAACGCTTCCTTCCTTAGAGACAAAATATATGTCTGAAGTAAGGATATATAATATACACCCAAAAAGAACACACTACTTATATTTGAATAATAATATTAATAACGCAACTGTTACGGGCCGTGAAAATGTCGTACTGTTTCATTGATATCTATTTCTTGCTTTATGCTATATATATATATATAGGTATAAAATAAATTCTATATATATATATCGTGTAAACTAGTATTTTTTTGCTTTATTCAAATAAGTATGGATCATCTAAGTATTCTTTGGCATATTTATATACTCACTATTGTTAACAGGGAAGTCATTAGAAATATAAAGAAATAGGAGATTTATTGTTTCATGGAAATATTATTTTTAGGAATACAAAACTTAATAGTTTAATGGTATCAATATAACCTATAGTGCATAGTGATTTAATATTACATGAAGATTATCTTGCCTGTTATAAGTCTGAAAATATCAACAATTATACAATTTGATATCAAGTTAACATTTACTAAACATTAATTTATTATTAACTTAGAGTTCGGTTGCGAAGTTGGGTAAATTGAAACGCTTAGTTATTTGTAAGGATATAAAATGAGGATCGCTAACATAACTTTATAATAAATTATCGAGCTAAAAGATGTAACTGTAAATATTTACTCTTCGGTGTTTCATAAACTTCTATTTAATAGCAAACTGGGGCAATAATTCATAATTTAATATTATCTATTTCCGGCAACCGTTTCAAAGTCTACAAAATACTATTATTGTTGTACTAAAATCTATATTTCCAACATCTTGGTGTAAGTTAAAGGATTTTGTTGTTAACTTCAATATCATTTTACCATATTATAAACATTTCATATTATAAGTATTTGAACTCATGATGTTCATGAAAACTTTAATCTTTGATTAATGATTTAATTCAAATATTTGGAAAATATATTTATTGATATATGATTTAGATACAATAATATTAATAAATATACTGTATATTACTATACAATATATGAAACAAATGATATATATAATGTAATTATATATAAAGTTGATAAATATAAATATATGTTCCAGATATATATAATTGTGATTATGTGTGGTGACGGTCACAAATAGTATTTTTAACACGGTATTTGAAAACCGCTTGGGTTTGAAAGCGTCGTATTTCAAACTGGAAGAGCTTGATTCGAGGAGATGGCCATATTTCCTAAGGACAAATATGATTCGAATGCACAGGATTTTTAGGCGCCCTAGTTTGTTAAGAAGTTTTTCAGTTAGGTCCAGATAGCAATCATCGGCGTAATTTATAATATGCCACTAAAAAACATTTTAACAAACAAAATGACCGTATTTATTCTGAAAGCTCTAAAAAACTTCCCAATTAGTCGACAGAGTATAACGTGGGCATTATCCGACTTCAGTGATGGTTTGGTGGGGTGTTAGCTATTAAGGGGTGACTGAGCCATATTTTTGTGAAAAAGGTATTAAAACATCGGCACAAGTGTATCAAGATACCATTCTTGAGAAAGTAGTTAAGCCTCTTAATAACACCATGTTCAATAACCAAGTATGGTCCCTCTAGCACAGAGGTTCCCAAACTTCTTCCGTCCAACGCCCACATTGAAAGTCAGTTATTTTGTAACGCCCCCCAATTTTTTTCATCTTAAAAACTTGAATAACATATTAGATTGTTCTTTAGTTAGCATATTAAAAGTATATAGTAGTATATTAAAAGTATTTTTGTTTAAAAAATTACACTTAATATTGAGCAATAGTAATACAACTTTTCATAATAAAAAGCATATTTTATTAAAAAAATAACAACAGTTAACATTGATCAATAGTAATACCACTTTTCACAATTAAAAGTTTTCTTCTTCATCTTCCTGGTTTTCATCCTGACGTATATGAAGGTCAATCTTCCAAATCAACCTACTCCACTTTGCACGGTCTTCAACATCCATCCATCGCTTCCTTGTACGTCTGGGTGATCTCACTCCAGGAACAGATATATCAAGGCTTTTCCAACCGACATATTTTATAGACGAGCACGCAACGTAGCCATACCATCTCAGGCGTCGATCTTGGACTACTTCGAATGAATGTTTTACTTATGTGGTCAGACCGCGTAACGCCGCACATCCAATTCAGCATCATTCCTCCCTCGTCGTTCAGTCAGTCGTTTCCGTGACTTGAATTTCCTGAGTGTGCCGAGAAAGTACTGGCAAATATTCGCTGCCGTATATAAGAACCGGTCGGATGACGCTCCTTTTTATCAGCTCCTTGATTTTAGGCGATATTCTGCAATTACAGACTACACCAGTCCAGGCAGTGCTTACCCGGCCTTGGGAATCGTAATCGATGCCTCCAGGCTCGTGCATAAAAGATCCAGGTTACCTGAACTTTTCCAACTTAACGAGTGGCTCAGGACCTATACGGATAGTATTCGAGTCTGGGCTCCTGCAAGCCATGTACTCGGTCTTCGATATATTTAGTTTAAGACCACCATTCTCAAGCGTACCCTTCCATAGGTTTAACTTACGCTCCAGCTCCGTTCGGTCCGTTCTTTCTGCAACCCTTTATCTGCTGTACATTAACGATCAGCTGAAGCCTGGTATCTATGGGTATGGGTATCAGATGAGAGCACAGTTGTAGAAAGATATCTGCCAAGTTCTCGAACTAGTAGAGATTAAGTACAGTCTGAAATAGAAGCCATGGTGCAACGTTTGAATGACAAACTCCAGGCAGTTTCCGCATTGGGTAATGCTAATTTTGTCAATTTCAATGCCACCAAAAAGCAGACGTGTCTGTTTACCGCTATAAGGAGCCCTTTCACGTTGGCTCCTACTTTTCAGAATGTATCCTTGGAATATAGTGACCGGCTTCAGTTGTTAGGCTTGGAAAACTTCAACTTTGGTCGGTTCATTGAGTCCAGAGCAAAAGCAGAATCAGGAAAGCTTGCCGGTCATGCGATGGTTCGACAATACTTTACACCGGGACAGCTACTTGTACTATACAAAGCACAAATTTGGTCTTGTGTGTAGAGTACTGTGATAACATATATACTGGTGCCGCAAAGTCTCATCTTGCGGTTCTGAACTCAATTTAAAGACGAGCAAAGACGCTTATAGACGACCCTGAATTAGTTAAAGCCAACCTCCACAGCCTTGAACACTGGCTTAGAATGACTGTCCTCTTGGTATTCTATAGGATACATTTTGGTGAGTGTGCCCAGGAATTATACGACTTAATTTCCCCATCCCCCTTCCTTTCTTCATCACCGGACGTTCCGATGCACGGTGGGTATCTATCCCTACTATGTGGACATGCCTTCTGCCTGAACGAAGCTCCTTACTTCGTCTTTTTTATTTCGTACGGCGAAGGAATGGAACAACTTTCCTGTGTTGGTATTTCCGTCCGAATATAATGTGAGTGTCTACCAGAGTAGAGTGAATAGGTTGCTAAGTTAATGCGCCTTACCATCTTTGACTACATTTCCACTTTCCATCAGGTGGAATGTAGTCAAACAATAACTAAGTTTGTATAAAAGATAGGCCATTAGTGGATTCTCGTCAATGAGTGCTATTTCATCGGCATACATCATCAACCATGGAGACTGGTCTTGGATGTGAGCCGAGAGAGAATAAAACGGACCAAGGGCTCAGCCCTGGTGAACCACTACTGTTATCTGGAAGGGTTTGGTGTCGCCAACGGAGCTCCTAACCATAGGAGTCGTGGTACATGTCTCTGATAGTCTCAATATAAGGATGGATGGATTTCTTGAAATTACAATGTCCACCAGATACACTGACGAGGCACATAGCCAAAGGCCTACTGCAAATATAAAAAGGTTACGCGCAGAGTTCTTTTTTTTCTGTATACTTCCATCAGAGTTCTGAAGACAAAAATGGCGTCTATAGTATTCGATCTTGGCTGAAATCCACATTGAGACTCAGAGACAGTGCACTTTTGGCGGAGCCTTAGGTCGCTCATGCGTTCGAAGATCTTCATGGCTCACGACTCATAAGCTTAATGTCCGTATAATTACCACAGTCTTGAAAATTAATACAGAACATCCATTTATTAAAGTTTTTAAATTTTAAATAAATGTAAAATGAAAAATACATGGTTACCGAAACACATCCCTTCTAGGTACAATTTCCCACAAGTCGCAAATTCGTATCTTTGCCCGTATCGATTTATTTTTCATCTATATTTAATACAAAGAATACGCTTTCAATAGTTATACAAGTTTATAATTTTTTTTTAACTATTCATATTCTAGTTCATTGTATAAATAAAACTTGACAATATATTAAATTAACCTTATAATATATAATTAAAATGGCACGAGCTCGAGATGAAGCGACGCGAGATATCGCAAAATATCTTTGCGTCAGAAATTCAGGGGACGCTGCTTTGTCGTTATGCATCTGTAACGGAGGGAAGGAAAAGCTATTTTCACGAGCGGCTGATCAATCAGCATCCGTGCGGGCTTCCTCCCGACCCACCATCTAAACTTAGACTTACTCTAATAACTTTTGACGAAACTCGTCATTGCCTTCGACGTATGAAGAACGGAAAAATTGTAGGACCTGACAATATTCGGATAGAAGCTTGAATATCGTTTAGCTCTGTTGATGTGCTCGTACTTACTGACCTTTTCAACCATATTTTGAACACTTGAAAGATGCCTAAGCAGTGACGACCTAGTTTTATTAAACCTATTTACAAGGAGCAGGCAGTTTTCAAGACTGTGGTAATTATACGGACATTAAGCTTATGAGTCGTGAGCCATGAAGATCTTCGAACGCATGAGCGACCTAAGGCTCCGCCAAAAGTGCACTGTCTCTGAGTCTCAATGTGGATTTCAGCCAAGATCGAATACTATAGACGCCATTTTTGTCTTCAGAACTCTGATGGAAGTATACAGAAAAAAAAGAACTCTGCGCGTAACCTTTTTATATTTGCAGTAGGCCTTTGGCTATGTGCCTCGTCAGTGTATCTGGTGGACATTGTAATTTCAAGAAATCCATCCATCCTTATATTGAGACTATCAGAGACATGTACCACGACTCCTATGGTTAGGAGCTCCGTTGGCGACACCAAACCCTTCCAGATAACAGTAGTGGTTCACCAGGGCTGAGCCCTTGGTCCGTTTTATTCTCTCTCGGCTCACATCCAAGACCAGTCTCCATGGTTGATGATGTATGCCGATGAAATAGCACTCATTGACGAGAATCCACTAATGGCCTATCTTTTATACAAACTTAGTTATTGTTTGACTACATTCCACCTGATGGAAAGTGGAAATGTAGTCAAAGATGGTAAGGCGCATTAACTTAGCAACCTATTCACTCTACTCTGGTAGACACTCACATTATATTCGGACGGAAATACCAACACAGGAAAGTTGTTCCATTCCTTCGCCGTACGAAATAAAAAAGACGAAGTAAGGAGCTTCGTTCAGGCAGAAGGCATGTCCACATAGTAGGGATAGATACCCACCGTGCATCGGAACGTCCGGTGATGAAGAAAGGAAGGGGGATGGGGAAATTAAGTCGTATAATTCCTGGGCACACTCACCAAAATGTATCCTATAGAATACCAAGAGGACAGTCATTCTAAGCCAGTGTTCAAGGCTGTGGAGGTTGGCTTTAACTAATTCAGGGTCGTCTATAAGCGTCTTTGCTCGTCTTTAAATTGAGTTCAGAACCGCAAGATGAGACTTTGCGGCACCAGTATATATGTTATCACAGTACTCTACACACAAGACCAAATTTGTGCTTTGTATAGTACAAGTAGCTGTCCCGGTGTAAAGTATTGTCGAACCATCGCATGACCGGCAAGCTTTCCTGATTCTGCTTTTGCTCTGGACTCAATGAACCGACCAAAGTTGAAGTTTTCCAAGCCTAACAACTGAAGCCGGTCACTATATTCCAAGGATACATTCTGAAAAGTAGGAGCCAACGTGAAAGGGCTCCTTATAGCGGTAAACAGACACGTCTGCTTTTTGGTGGCATTGAAATTGACAAAATTAGCATTACCCAATGCGGAAACTGCCTGGAGTTTGTCATTCAAACGTTGCACCATGGCTTCTATTTCAGACTGTACTTAATCTCTACTAGTTCGAGAACTTGGCAGATATCTTTCTACAACTGTGCTCTCATCTGATACCCATACCCATAGATACCAGGCTTCAGCTGATCGTTAATGTACAGCAGATAAAGGGTTGCAGAAAGAACGGACCGAACGGAGCTGGAGCGTAAGTTAAACCTATGGAAGGGTACGCTTGAGAATGGTGGTCTTAAACTAAATATATCGAAGACCGAGTACATGGCTTGCAGGAGCCCAGACTCGAATACTATCCGTATAGGTCCTGAGCCACTCGTTAAGTTGGAAAAGTTCAGGTAACCTGGATCTTTTATGCACGAGCCTGGAGGCATCGATTACGATTCCCAAGGCCGGGTAAGCACTGCCTGGACTGGTGTAGTCTGTAATTGCAGAATATCGCCTAAAATCAAGGAGCTGATAAAAAGGAGCGTCATCCGACCGGTTCTTATATACGGCAGCGAATATTTGCCAGTACTTTCTCGGCACACTCAGGAAATTCAAGTCACGGAAACGACTGACTGAACGACGAGGGAGGAATGATGCTGAATTGGATGTGCGGCGTTACGCGGTCTGACCACATAAGTAAAACATTCATTCGAAGTAGTCCAAGATCGACGCCTGAGATGGTATGGCTACGTTGCGTGCTCGTCTATAAAATATGTCGGTTGGAAAAGCCTTGATATATCTGTTCCTGGAGTGAGATCACCCAGACGTACAAGGAAGCGATGGATGGATGTTGAAGACCGTGCAAAGTGGAGTAGGTTGATTTGGAAGATTGACCTTCATATACGTCAGGATGAAAACCAGGAAGATGAAGAAGAAAACTTTTAATTGTGAAAAGTGGTATTACTATTGATCAATGTTAACTGTTGTTATTTTTTTAATAAAATATGCTTTTTATTATGAAAAGTTGTATTACTATTGCTCAATATTAAGTGTAATTTTTTAAACAAAAATACTTTTAATATACTACTATATACTTTTAATATGCTAACTAAAGAACAATCTAATATGTTATTCAAGTTTTTAAGATGAAAAAAATTGGGGGGCGTTACAAAATAACTGACTTTCAATGTGGGCGTTGGACGGAAGAAGTTTGGGAACCTCTGTGCTAGAGGGACCATACTTGGTTATTGAACATGGTGTTATTAAGAGGCTTAACTACTTTCTCAAGAATGGTATCTTGATACACTTGTGCCGATGTTTTAATACCTTTTTCACAAAAATATGGCTCAGTCACCCCTTAATAGCTAACACCCCACCAAACCATCACTGAAGTCGGATAATGCCCACGTTATACTCTGTCGACTAATTGGGAAGTTTTTTAGAGCTTTCAGAATAAATACGGTCATTTTGTTTGTTAAAATGTTGTTTAATTGTAAACATTTTCTCATCCGTAAACAATATTTTTCTGTGACTTGCGTACCGCTTCTGTAGTTGTTTCGATTTTACCACCCTATTCATCTTTAATTTATCAGTTAAGAAATAACCAGTGCTTCTCTTATAGGCTGCAAGTCTTAAGTCATCTCTTAAAATACGCGATATGGCTCTAGGTGCCATCTTCATTTTCCGAGATAAAATCTTTTGCTTTCGGACAGGATTTCTTCGAATTCTTTCCCTTACTGTTTCGACCACCTTTTTCGTACGAACACTACGTGGACGGCCAGATCTTTTTCTGTCACCAACAGAGGAAGTCTCATTGTACCTATTAATAGTCCGGTACATAAACATTTGACTAATACCAAATGTATGGATAGTTTTAAAAATTGCATTTGGCCATACCTACTTTGTGTAATGCAATCACAGCGATCTTGTTCTCTTTATCCCCCACTCCATTTTAATATCGCCGATTATTGTACAATGTATTGGCGCCAAAATGAGAATACGCAATGAAAAATCGTATAAAAATGATAGATCCAAATTCAAATGTAATATATTTTTATTGTTAATTGTAACAGTATTTATGGCCAGTCTAAGTACTTATTACTGTGTACTTATGTAGACACAATTACCAATAACGCAATAGGATGAAATACCCACAAAAGATATTACATATATTATAAACACTATAAGTATAAAAATCACCTATCTTGCCAGTTGTATAATACATATTATCTTTAATCCCTATTAAAGATAATATGGCTTACAGCCATATTTATAACATAATAACATCGACAGAAGCGCCAACAGTAGCTTTTGGAGATTGATCATATTCACAACTTTAAACATGATTAAATATCGTATAATCACAATATAAAAGTACATAACCATTTTAAAAGCCTAAATATATTTATAACAATCTTATCTCTTTCACACATTTATGGCTTACCGAATTAGATATGTGAAAATAATAATTTAATATCTTATGGATATCTTCTGATAGTTTGTCAAATAAACATCTTTTACTACTTTAATAATATACCAGTAATGATATATAAGTTACTATATAATTCTAAATTCGTAAATGTAATTGCTACAACAATACAATATTGCGCACATTTATTATCAACGGTATTATGTAGTTCTACATACCAAATTACTATATAATAACAATTTTATATGTAGCAATATTACAATAATATATCACGGCCTTACTGACATATACTTCGCTCTCGAAGTATATACACCTACTTATACACATATATATATATAAATCATACATTACATAAATTTTCAGTTGCACATGTCAAATACCTTTTCCTATTTACATAAATACATTCTTTTTAATGTTTTGTCAGTTGCCTAGACGTGTCAAATCCCCTTGTGTGAAATTCACAGGCTGCTAATGAGCTAGATTTGCACCAAGCAAAAGACCGACCAGCGGAAACATTATCTTTTTTCTTTCATGTTAATATCCTTAAACAATAGTCCTTAAAACTAATACATTTTAACATTGTTATTGTCCTACTTTTTACATTAGGAGGACAAAATAACAGCGGTCGAATGCTTTGAAACAATATCAACACACCTGCTGCACATGAGAGAGGCTAGAACAAAGCATAGGACTTCGGCAGTTCAGTTCCAACAAATAATATCTTTCTCATAGACATACACTGTTATATTTCCTTATAACTTCAACAAAATAACATATCGAAACGTTATTTACATATTGTTAATTATGTTCCATTTGCAAATCGCAAATTGCAATGTGTATACCATATAATACAAAATTCCAAAAAAAAATTAAACAAATAATAATTTATCTATTTATTTATTATTATTTAATTAAAAAATAATACAGAAAACATTATAATCATAAAAATCATACAAAGGTTATAATAATAATATAAATCATAATTATAATACTAATAATTATATGTGGAGATAAATCAAAAGTTACCTAAAAAATGATAAAAGGTGCGCTATCATGATCTAAAGTTTTTAACCATTTTATGAAGACTTTCGTAATATTTTGTAGTCGCCTGTCCTGAAAGTTTAATATTTTATTTACTTTATTCGCCCACAATGGACCCAGAAAAGAAAAGAACTTTTGAGCATATTTGTTTCTTTTTTGAAAGCGTCTAGATTGTTGTTACGTTTAAAAAACTATACTATTGGCTTTCCTTCTTGGATGAAATCTTTCCTTGGATTCTTCAAATCAATATTCTCTTCACTCGGTTATACCCCTTTCACCAATCGCAATTCTAAATGTTGTTCGAAATAAAAGGCCTAGATTTAACCGAATAGTACCTGAAACACCAGAGTCATCCCCAGCAACAGCAGCAGCCTCACCATCACCATCAAATATAAATACAGCCTCAAAACAGACCAGGCACCTTACCGCTAAGGTAAGGCGCCTTGCACCTATACAAAGAAAGCAACTGCAATTCCATTTGAATAATAAGAAATTTAAATATTATGCCGAAATACACGATAAACAGTTACCTTCAGATACCATCAAAACACCTCTAGAATATTTTTATTATTTCTTTAACGATGACATTCTTACTATGATTACAGAGCAAAGTAATTTATACTCAACTCAAACAATCGGTCGCTCTCTTAATTTTTCAAAACAAGACATCAAAGATTTTATTGCAATCAATTTGATAATGGGAATCGTTAAAATGCCGGCCTATACTTACTATTGGTGTCAGGAATTTAGATTTTCACAAATACCTGACGTAATGACACTCAAAAAATTTCAGCAGATACGACGGTACATCCATTTCAACGACAATTTGCTTGATGACAGTGATCGTTATTTTAAAGTTAGACCATTCGTCGAAAAAATACGTGCCAACTTTTTGAGAGTTCCTCACGAAACTAGATTTAGCATTAACGAAATGATGGTGCCATATAAGGGAAAAAAAGTCGGTAACCGAAAACAATATATAAAGACCAAGCCTCGCAAATGGGGGTTCAAGATGTTTGTTAGAGCTGGCGTTTTGGGCTTCATTTATGATTTTGTTGTATATGGAGGTGAAGACACTTTCACATACCACCTATTTTCACCAGAAGAGATGAGTTTGGGCTTTGGGGCAAAAGTCGTCTTATCACTTTGTAAAATTATTCCTGATCCAGCATGTTCAATTGTATACTTCGACAACTTTTTTACCAGCCTAGAGCTTATTCATATACTTCGATTTGTTTGTCAAAAGTTTGTTAAAACCCAAGCACTCCGCGAGACCTACCTACTAAATACCTACAATGAATTAAAATGAAATCACAATTTATCTAGCAACTCGTCCGCACTCTGAATCCAGTTTCCCTACATGCTTAATCAGGATAACTTAAAGACTGGACTACATAATTCCTTTTAAAGAAGTTACTAAAACTTTTATTTTTTAATGTAGGCGTATTTAAAAAGTAGAATCAGATTATTTACAATAATAGAATGTCTTATTTACAAAAGGATTCAATATTTACAAATGACCTCTTAAATTTATATCTCGTAGTCCTCTTCGCATCCAACACAAAGACCACACCTAAAAATCAATTGTTCACCAACTCGTCTTACCACACTTAGTCAGATATCGCACCATCTTGGTGTACTCGATATACACTAATCGAAATTCGGTTATGCGGCAACGGGGGCCAGGACGCGCGCGTCGCACGCGTTTCTAATCGACCGTGACAAATGACTGAGAACAAGGCAGTGTGTCATTGAGGGACTAAGTTATGTAACAGAACTAGTATAATAAAGTGTAAGAGTGATAGTAAATAGTTTAAATAGTAAACAGTTTATAAAATGTTTTAAAGAATAAAACAACTGTCATTGGTGTTTCTTTGCAGTAAGAGAGTTCTAATAGTTCAGAACCGGGTTTGTTCCGCGGTATCAAGAAAAAGAATAGAACCAGTCTTCGTCTCTAAAAGCAAATGTGGTAACTTGGCTATTATATTTACTTATTTATTTATTAGTTCAATATATTTAATATGTAGAATAAACTAAGATGAGAAAAGTATTTAATTTGAATAGATTTTCTATTAAATATTTTATGTGAATGAGGATTTTGTTGACTTATTATTAACATGGGGCCGATAAGTCGATCTATGGTTACAGTGTTTGAGGGACGTCAAACGCTCACATGAAGCCGATAAGCCAAATCATGATTGTCGCGTTTGAGGACGTCCAATATTCACATGAGGCCGATAAGCCAAATTATGATTGTAGCTTTTGGCGACGTCAAATGCTCACATGAGGTCGATAAGCCAAGTTCTGAATGTAGTATTTGATATATTGGGGATATTGAACTTACTAGATTTGTGAAGCAATTTTTTTCTGTCCAGTAGATTTTTTATTGTTCGTATGAGGCTGTTGAGCCAGATTAAGATAGCTTATACCAATTGATTATTATAGTTGAATTTGTTAAGAGTCTAAATAAAAAAAAAAACATTGTCTTAATTGGAGGACTAATTATTTATATATGATGGCCCAATAATATATAAATATCATTATTATTTATATTATTAGTATAAATATTATTATTGTAAAAAATGGATTTTGTTAACGAGTGGACTCGTTATGTTTAGGATGGCCGAGTTGTTACATTTTAATCAAAATATCTTTATTCAAGTTGGCATTTACAGGCACAATATGGAGAAAACAAAAACAAACAATTACTTCCCAAATGCTTTAATTTTATTAGTGTTGCGAAGCTGTCATAAATTCTTTCATGAAATATCTTTACTGTCGGTTTGTTTTCATGGAATACAATTACATCATTTCGCACTTACGAAAAGCGACATGTTGTTTTTTTTGTAAGTGTAATGTAGTCACAAAATATGGTGCTAGGATCCATTTCTTATAATAATCAATATTATGAAATACTATCAGCTTTTTTCTACAAACCTAATTTATGGAGCAAGTTTATCTATTAAAATATAAAGTCTGAGCCAAATTTTATACAAGTCGTGGCTGTACGGAAGCTTATTAACAGGCAAATGAGTAACGATCCCCAAACTGCCTCATTTACCTATTTACCTTGAGGGTTTATTATTATTGTTATTTTAACTTACAAATTTCCAAACAACAACAAATTTGTTGTAAGTAAGACAATGATACTAAATAAATAATACAATAATAGGATAACAATCGAACGTATTGTCTTCTGTGAACTTATACTTACATAAGTAGTGTGTATTCGGGGGTTCTGGCTCATTTGTATGTGGGGGTGTTCTGGCCCACTTGTATTGGGGGTGTTCTGGCCCAGCGCGGCGCACAGCTCGAAAAAAAAAAAAGGGGTTTTGTTATCATCTAAATCGTTTGCTCCTATCCCCGTTGCGCTAGCTTTTACGGTTACAGAGATAGATTTTTGATTTAGACTACCTAATTACCTCGTACGGCGTTATCGCCGAAGGCCGATAAGACCATTCATTCCCTACTCAACTCGCTTAGCGTTATCGCCGAACCAAATTATATAGATGTTTGTTTTATGCAATAATGCCACAACTTTAAATTTTACATTTATTTATAATATCTATTATTATCATATTATTTATACTATCCTAAATATAATCTATACAACCTAACATAACCTAACCAAATTATATAGATGTTTGTTTTATGTAACAATACCACAAATTCAAATTTTACATTTATTTATAATATCTATTATTATCATATTATTTATACTATCCTAAATATAATCTATACAACCTAACATAACCTAACCAAATTATATAGATTTTTTATGCAATAATACTACAAATTAAAATTTTACATTTTATTTAAAATAATACTGGAATAAATTATCAATTATTACATTTTGTGCCTGAAACAGAACAAATAAATAACTCTTTTGATTTTCAAACAAGTAATTTTATAATAACTGAAGCTGCAGATTTAAACATTTTTTATTTATTTATTTATTTAAAATCTTTATTGCACACAAAAAACGTACAAATGGCGGACTTAATGCTAAAGCATTCTCTACCAGTCAACCGACATAGTAACCGAAATCTAAAAATGAGGGGGCACAATATTAAAAATTTAAAACAATTAAAATAATGGAATTAATACCCATAAAACTACTTACTTACACGTACACAATACAAACTAATACATGTAACAATGCTATAGAAATAAAATATACTACATATCAATAAATACATACAAATTACTAATATAATATACATACATACTTATATTTATAAATTTATCCATATGGACGGATTTATATTCTTATATTAGATAAACATACTTATACTTATACATTCACATATACTTAAACTAGAGGGCTTATTACGATAAATCTAGTATCGTAATAGGCCCTCCTGACATTTCCATGTTGACGTACACAAGTGATCACTGATTATGATTCTAAGTGGAAAAGATATAAATAAAATAAAATAAAATATATGTTGATATACATAATATAAATACACATATATACACATCTACTTTAATTAAAAAATAACTAAAATTATACCATCTCAAGAAGGTATTTGGGGACACGTTTCTTAAAAAGAACCCTATTGGGGGCTCGTCGAAGTGTATCAGGAAGGCCGTTCCAGAGTTTTATAGCGTGTAGTGTGAAAGAGTTGGATAATAAACCAGTGCGGTGTGAAGGTATGCATAAACTGAGGTTAAACGAAGAGCGTAGTTGTAAATCGTGGGTGTTACTTAATAAAAGGAATTTAGATTTCAAGTACTGAGGAGAAGATGGATCATTAAGGATTGAGAATAACTGACATAACATTTTTATGATATCGATGAAAATACACTGAGAAATTCTTTTGAAAAAAAAATTGGTTGGAGTCTAAAACATATAAATTACTAAGATTGAATATAAACAAATTTAGTCCATTTCGTGGTGGTTCATATATTGTCTTACCAAAAGATATAAAACTTAAGAAAGCTGTTATAAATGTTAAAAACTCAGATCAATTATGCTTAAAGCGGTCTATACTTTCGGTTTTATACCCCGTGAAAAAAAATTCGGATCGACCATCATCCTACACTTTAAATTCTCATAGAATTAAACTTGATGGGATATCCTTCCCGGTTAAATTGAATGATATACCTAAAGTAGAAAAACAAAATAATATCAGTATAAATGTCTTGGGTTTAGAATGGGATAACAAGACGAAAAAGCTTTCCGTAGTTGGACCACTTTATTTTAGTAAATGTCGTAAAACTAATCATATTAATTTATTACTCTTTCAAAATAATAGTAATTATCATTAAGAATTTATCTCGTTTAGTAAGCACGCAATAAACAAAGAAAAAAGTAGCTGTACATATATTCAATGGGTGTTTAGTACATTTTACTACCAAAGAAAAATTATGTAAGCACCAACTTCACGATTGCTTTCATATCACTACTAATTTACCTAGCAGTGATAAGTTAACTATAAATTGGTTCGGAAAGTTTTTACCTAGTGATTATTTAGAATCTGATAAATTTTACAAGAAAATTAAAGTCCCACTCTTAGTTTATGCTCATTTTGAAGCATTCTTATACCCAATACAAACATGTGCTAGTGATCCATCAAAACCATTTACAAATAACACACAGAAACATGGATTTTACAGTTTTGGTTATTATCTAAAATGTTCTTTTGATAATACATACTTATCTATGATGTTTTTTTGATAAAACGTACTTTGAGTAAATATGAGTCATACAGTGGTCAAAATTGTTCAGAAGTGTTTATGAAACGATTATACGATGATGTAAAATGAATATACGAAAAAAATAATTTATGACGATCTCCAAAACGATTGTCAGAAGTAGATAATTATAAAATAAGTAGCGGCAAACTTTGTTACATTTGTGAAACAGATCTGAATAACGGTGTTTAGTCTAAATCAAAAACCTATCTCTTTAACCGTAAGAGCTAGCGCAACGGGGATAGCAGCAAACGATTTAGATGATAGCTGAACCTTTTTTTTTTTAGGTTGAGTCAGACCCAAATTTGAGCAAGATCCTGCGCTGCGCCAGAACACCCCCAATACAAATGAGCCAGAACACCCCCCCCATACAAATGAGCCAGAACCCCGGAATACATACTATTTACATATCAAGCTTTAATTTATTACAACACTGGATTTAAAATTATAAAGACATAATAAATAAAACTTTTGATTTATACTTTTAAATGTACTTCATCAGTCACCAAATGAACAATCTGGTATTAAGTTAGCGCTGATCCAGACGAACTACTGCAATATCTGAGAAGTCATAAAAGCTTTGCCGGTCTGTAAGAAATATTTTTAAAAGGACCTTTAAAAATATTTTTATTTTTTAAAGGACTCATGTCTTATAAATTTAGAAAATCTGAAGTTTTATCTACCTCTTGGTGATCGTGGAGAATTCCACTGTCATAAATTATGGGACATTGTGACAGGTGTGGTATTGTAGCCAATACCTGTATGTAGCCATCTTGTATTTGTGTATGTAGATTTTATAAGGCTCTATTAATGTATATAATATGAAAAAAACATAACTACACATAAATATAACAAAGAGAAAAATATATATCCATGGGCTAATAATTCAATACATTATATCAACAAAATATATAACATCAAGTATATATATTGTGAACAGTAAGTATAAAAGTCACTTAATTTGCAAGCTTTCCATTACGGACGTTTTGAATAGTGGCCTAAAGCCATATTGACCATATGACCAGAAGATTTACGATTAAGAATCGAGCTACTCACGAAGCATAGGGCATAGGACACGAAGCATACCATTACTATATAGTAGATACTGATCTGACTTCCATATGGCCAGACCTGCCCTTAATACAGATCTAAAAAATCATGTAGAGGCACACCTGGCCTTGCACTTTAGCTGACCGTACTGACCAACTGACTAATCTGACCATAGTATGAAATTTTAAAACGTAAAGTTCTTCATTCTTCTTAAGGTGAGCTTGGTTTAGTTTTAGAGACCTTCCCTAGAAAGTATATTTTTACTATTTAATTACATCCGTCTTCTCTCGTATGATCAATGAGAAGAAAATCAAGATTATAATTGTTTTACTAAATAAACCATCCCATATATTTTTGTGTAAACCAAAGTGTTTGTGGCGCTGCTAACGCTAGTGACGATTTTTTCTTGCTCGATAATAATAATTGATAAATTCTTCTAAAACTTTCGTAAATAGACATCTGTGATACTAAATGATAATTTGTGGAGTGCTTTAACATTCAAGCTAATAGTTTTCGTTTTTATGTGTTACAGTGATAATATATCAGGGATAGTTTTGTGTGACAGTCAGCTGTTCATATACCCCCGTAAATTACTTTTGAATTATTAGAGTTGAAATTTAGTTTCAGTGCCTTATATAAAATAAATCATAGTATTCTTTATGTGAATAAATTTATTAAACTAAATACACATCCTTGCAAGACCTACAGAGTTTATTTTTTAATAAATACATAATTGCATAAGGAGCCATCTATTGTCCATCTCCAATATCTTTACACCTATATTGATTACATAGATATGGCTTTCAAGTGCAATCATTGCGGAAAATTTTTTAGCGCAACAGAGGGCGCTAAGTGCTCAAAGTGCTTACATCGTTACCATCGGCCTTGTGTGAACATAAGTCCAGATACTCGGATATCTGCTAAATGGCAATGTCAGGAATGTAAGGTAGTTAAGACCACAAAGCTTTGCACCCCAGTCAAGCCATCTGAAGACAGTCCCTCCTCTGCCGTCGAGGATGCAAGCAATGATAATTTGAATATAATAAATGAAAATAATTCTACTCTTATATATGAAATACGTATGTTAAGACAGGAGATGGCTACGGTTTCCAAAGAAATGTATTCATTTAGGGAAGAGCTATTACGTCGTAATACAACTGTAGATAATTTGAATAAACGAACCAATTCCTTAGAAAGTAGATTAACCCAATTAGAAACATTAAAAGAAAAGGACAAGAACGGACCTGGTTCTTCAGCTGACCTTATCTCAAATTTAAGATCAGAATTAAACGACAGAGATCAAAACTATCTTCTTAATGATATTGAAGTCTCCGGTCTTCTAGAAAAACCAGGAGAGAATATTATAAATATTGTGCACTTAATTGGCACTAAGATCGGTGTAGATATTGATAGCAGGGATATTGTGAGCGCCGAGCGTACGGGTCCGAGAGAACTGCAAGGCGACAAGCCACGAAAAATTGTTATCCGGCTGGCGCGTCGGAGTGTACGGGATGACGTTCTGCGTGCTGCTCGGGTACGACGCAATGTTGATTCCACGGGTATACTGGATGGTGAGGCCCGGCGGTTCTATATCAACGAGCATCTGACTTCAATTAACCGTCATCTTCTTTATAAAGCGCGAGAAGAGGGAAAAATTAAAAGCTGGCGGTACGTTTGGACCAAAGGTGGTAAGATTTTTGCAAGACGGGCCCCTGATACTACTGTTTACCGCATCCGTTCGGAAGGTGATATTGCTCGGGTTTTTTCCGATCATTCTATTTAGTCTTTTTTATATTGCAATTTCTTAGGATTAAGTTAGTTTTTAAATGCATTTGTTATACTTTTGTAAGCCTCATATTAGTATTTTTTACTTTATTAGATAGAACTGTGACCTATATATTTGCCATCCGTGTTTATCAAGATTTTTTGTTAGATAATAAACTATGCTACTTTTTTTATATTAAACATAATATTAATATATATATATTTAAATATTTAAAAATACACCAAATTATCATACTATTTATTTTAATACTCAAATTTAAGTCATTATTAATAAAATAAATCTACAATTCTCAACAATACACTTATAATATAAGGACCACTAGTTTCGAAAAAAATACGTGTAGTGACATGATGAAATGTATTTACTATTTATGTTAGGACCACGCACACTGAAAATTAGATTCATTAACCCCTGTTCTTTAGGAACAGGTCATGACGAATTTATGATTGCCATGGACCGACATAATGTAGACATCATGGCACTGAACGAAACCTGGCTAAGGAAGGGGGAAGATGGTCGTGCTCCAAATGTGCCTGGGTATCGTCTACGACATAAACCTCGGCCTGAAGATGTACGTTCTCGCGGTGGTGGTGTAGGCTTTTATATCCGAAGAGGCATTTCAGTACATATCCTTACCCATGTTGAAACTGCAACTGTTGAGCAAATGTGGCTTAGTGTCAGTATTCAAGGAAAAAAAATCATAATAGGCACAGCTTATAGACCGCCATGGTTGAATACAAGTATCTTTTTAGGGGCCTTAACAGATGCATTGGTAGGATTTGCTACTCATGATCACATCGTACTGCTGGGTGATTTTAATATAAATTGTTTAGATGTTAACAATGATACTAGTAAGCTGCATGACTTCCTTAACTACACTAATTTAAAACAGTTCGTAGCTAAACCGACGCACTTCACTTCCTACAGCGAATCCCTTCTTGATTTAGTATGTTCAGATATAAATATCAATAATGTTGACATCGATTATATCCCTAATCTTAGCAGTCATCCTTTTCTAACCTTTGAACTTAAAACATTCAAGGTTAAATTTAAAAGAGTGCTCAAGCCCTATAGACACTATGACGCGATAGAATCTGATGCACTCCAGAGAACTTTGGAATTAATTGACTGGCACAAACTTTCAGAGTACCGAAATATAAATGATATTGTCTCTGAATTTAATAACTATTTACTCACCGTGTTTGATATATTAGCACCACTTAAAAGCGGATTTTTCAAAAAGCACAAACTTCCATGGATAACATACAACATTAATAAAATGATAAAAATCAGAGATAAGGCACATATTAGAGCTAGGCAGACTAAAAATGTTATACATATTAACTACTACAAGGATTTAAAGGCTACAGTAGAGACAGCAATCCATAGAGAAAAAAGCGTTTACTTTTCGACTTATATAAACAATAAATTCAATAACTCAAGAACATGGAAGCTGCTACAACGAAATATATCATACAAATCAAATAAAGATTTCTGTCTCCCCTGTCATCTCAATAATCCTAATGTAATTAATTCAGAATTCTTAAATATTCCGTGCCCTACGGCCATATCTCCTTCGCTTATAGAATTTTTTAAATCCCACACGAGCCTTTCATGTAACTTTAATTTGGTCCCCGTTAATGCACAAAGAGTTACTAAAATATTAGGTACTATTAAGTCAAATGCTGTAGGCTCAGATGGTATATCTCTGTCGATGTTATTATTATCCACTAATTACATTATAGAACCTATAACGCACATTATCAATTTCTCTATAGCTTCCGGTCATTTTCCTAAATGTTGGCAAAAAGCTCTTGTCAGGCCTATACCAAAAAATGATAGCCCAAAAACAATACGCGACTTGCGTCCAATCAGCATCTTGCCCTGCCTTTCTAAGGTTATAGAAAGAATTGTTTATGATCAGATGTCAGACTTTGTTGAGAAGAATAATATATTACCTTGTGTCCAGTCAGGGTTTCGGAGGAAAAGAAGCACTACAACAGCATTGATAAATGTTGTAGACGATATTTTGAGTGCGCAAGACTTAGGCAAGGTCACAATCCTAGTCTTGTTGGATTTCTCCCGAGCTTTCGACTCAATAGATATATCACTGCTCCTTGCTAAGCTGCATTTCTACAACTTTACTTCTTCAACTATCAATTGGTTTGAAAGTTACCTCACTAACCGATCTCAAGCGGTGGAAGTTATAAATGAGGATGGCTCAAGATCCATATCTGTAAGTAGGACTGTTGCGAGAGGCGTCCCACAGGGCTCCATCTTGGGACCTATTCTTTTTTCTTTATATTGTGCAGACATTATCAATTCCATTAAACATTGTAATTATCATATTTATGCTGACGATATATAATTATATGTGTCCTGTAAGCCCAAAGACATATCACTAGCGGTTAATATGATTAACGAAGATTTAAATAGTATACATACCTGGTCGATATCTAATAATCTGATGCTAAACCCTAGTAAAACCAAATTTCTAGTACTTGGTACAAAAATGCACATACAAAAATTTGGCACAGAGATCCCAAATATATTGATACAAAATTCACGTATCGAACGCGTTTCAGAGGCAAGAAATTTAGGAGTAGTGATGGATGAGACTTTACGATTTCAGAAACACATTACTAATACTGTTCGTAACTGTTTTTATCGACTAAAGCTGCTATATCGTATACGGAAATACTTAACTACCAACGCACGCATCAGATTTTGTGAAGCGATTGTCTTATCCTTGTTAAATTATGCTGACGTCGTGATAGGTCCCAGATTACTTGCAAGCAGTAAAATGATTGTCCAGCGTGTTCAAAACGCCTGTGCTAGGTTTTGTTTTAACATCCCGCCGCGTATCCATGTTACTCCTTTTCTTAATTCCGCAAACATATTAAATATGGACTACAGAAGACAACTACATTTGGCGTGCCTGCTTTTTGGGGTGATAAAATATAAAATCCCAGTATATCTATATAATAAGTTAAAATGGTTAAGTGACTATAATCCTATTCATAAAACAAGGGCTTCTAATAACATGCTGTGTATTCCCTTGCACAAAACTGCTGCATTCCGAGGGAGTTTTAAATATGCAGCCTCCAGCTGCTGGAATAACCTCCCTCCCCCTTTGCGTGTCCTGAAATCAGAAACGATATTTAAATCCAAATATAAAAAAAAACTGTTGAACATGCAAAAAAACAGCAGTTAATGCATCTTCATTGTAAGTGAATACACTATTCTATTTAATTTATAAAATTATAGACACATGAGTACATTTATATATTTACCATCACATTCAATCACTTCTTTTATAAGTATCAATTTTAAAAAGTTATTACAATACTGTTATTATTTATATAATTCTAAATATTAAATACTATATATATATATGTGTATGTATGTGTAATTATGCGTGTGTATGTATATATATATATATATATATATATATATATATATATGTGTATATGTATGTATAAAAGTATATAAAAATATATTTATTTAGCATTTAACTCATTGCATATTATCATCAGTGGCTCAATATCAATCAATCTTATTGATGCTTTATTGCTTTACTATTATTTATTTTTGATTTCTTTTAATTACCATTCTTCAATATTCTACATTATCAAATTAATGTGTCTGTAACAGAATAAATAAATTAAATATATGTCACTTAATACATATCAGCATGTAAGGCTATTTTGTAGTAATGTTATAGTATACAATAATATATTTATACATCTTATTTCGATTTAGTTTTTATAATTGACTGTTACTACCTTAATTACTCATAATATTATTTTAAATACATTACAAATGGGTGACTTACCTGACATCTTCGCAACCATTAACACATGTTGACGAAATCACTATTGCAGGTAACTAAATTATGATATTAATCAAGAATTCTTTGTACTTACCTATTTGTTTTCCAATTGATTTTTATGTTATTTTCAATATAATATAAGTGACGTCATGAATCATGTATCATGTATTTGTATATTTATCCTTATCATGTATAATGTCTAATAGTTTACTGTTAGTGAATTAAGTTGCGTTTGTCTCAGCCACGTCACACGTGTAAGGGTACGACTGAAACATATCGCAAGGTCACATCATCCATCCCACTCGTTCTTTGGATAGGGTGAACGTAGGAATGATTTTTATACTATTGTTTGGTTAATTTCTTGTTCTATTGTATATTTTATTTCATATGTGATTATATAGAATTTTGATGTTATGTTATGTATATATATATATTTTAAATGTAAAATGTTGTTTTAAGTAATCTTGTTAGGTTTATTAATTGTCACTAGTGTTAGTTACGTCATGGTACGGCGGCCACTGAAAATCAGCGCTGGAGTCAAATAAGTATTCCAGCAACAGCTGAGTGGTCATCCGTTTTGGATGTCGCAGTAGATATTTATATTTTCTATTTGTTTTTTACTTCATTTAATTTTCTTTGTTTTAATGCTTTTGTATTTTGTATTGTTACATAACAATGTATGTGATGTCCAAATAAAGTTTATTTAATTTAATTTAATTTAATTTAATATAATGTATAATTAATTATCCAATTATGCAACTATATAAAACCAGAAATTAAAATAAATCTTGTTATTCAACACAAAACTCTGAAATAATGTTTTCCAACAAAGCCCATAGATCGGCAAACAATTCAACTACTTGAACGTAAATTTGAGAAGTTAAGGTTCAAGTAGTTGAACAACTTAAGAAAAGTTAGACGCATAATTTATTTACACAGTTATGAAATAAACGGTTACTGTTGACTGTTAAGTAAACAGTATAGAGTCAGTCAGATCAGTACGTAGGTAAAAATAGATTATAATGTCATCATTAATAAACAAGGGATCCTAGCTCTTACTAGACATCATACTCTCGGGAAACATTATTGTTTGCCAGAATTGGTTCATTATAATGAACAATGGTAAATCATTGATTATTATGATTATTATGTTATTGATTATTATGTTCACATTAATTCAATCGCTATTTTCCCTGACTAGTTTCGAACCCATTTTATATCCGAGAAAATATAAATATAATTAGTATGCTCTTTTTAAATATGTAAAGTATTTCTCAAAGTAAAGGATGTATATGAAAAATTCTGTTTTTTTTATCATAATACAATTTCGATGTACTTCACCTAGATAACATAAATTTCTAATTACTCAAAGACTATCATAATGTAATATTATATTACAGCATGTAATTTTATTGTAGGTATATATGTATCTAACAAATAATTTACCTCCTAAACTGTATAGTTTAGGAGGTGTATTATATATAATACAAAAAAATCAAATAAATCATGGTCAGCTGTGCAGAATAAAGTTATTATTAAACGAAAAATAATATTTAATAATATTAAAACTATAGAAACTTGACCTACTATTTTCACAGATTCCACGTCTTGGCTGTAAAGTTCTTGATGAGAATTAAGAAACAAACATTCGGATCTTTACCGTATCGGTGTCTATGGAAAAGAATGGCAAACAATAATGTTTCCCGAGAGTATGATGTCTAGTAAGAGCTAGGATCCTTTGTTTATTAATGATGACATTATAATCTATTTTTACCTACGTACTGATCTGACTGACTCTATACTGTTTACTTAACAGTCAACAGTAACCGTTTGTTTCATAACTGTGTAAATAAATTATGCGTCTAACTTTTCTTAAGTTGTTCAACTACTTGAACCTTAACTTCTCAAATTTACGTTCAAGTAGTTGAATTGTTTGCCGATCTATGGGCTTTGTTGGAAAACATTAATTCAGAGTTTTGTGTTGAATAACAAGATTTATTTTAATTTCTGGTTTTATATAGTTGCATAATTGGATAATTAATTATACATTATATTAAATTAAATTAAATTAAATTAAATTAAATTAAATTAAATTAAATTAAATTAAATTAAATTAAATTAAATTAAATTAAATTAAATTAAATTAAATTAAATTAAATTAAATTAAATTAAATTAAATTAAATTAAATTAAATTAAATTAAATTAAATTAAATTAAATTAAATTAAATTAAATTAAATTAAATTAAATTAAATTAAATTAAATTAAATTAAATTAAATTAAATTAAATTAAATTAAATTAAATTAAATTAAATTAAATTAAATTAAATTAAATTAAATTAAATTAAATTAAATTAAATTAAATTAAATTAAATTAAATTAAATTAAATTAAATTAAATTAAATTAAATTAAATTAAATTAAATTAAATTAAATTAAATTAAATTAAATTAAATTAAATTAAATTAAATTAAATTAAATTAAATTAAATTAAATTAAATTAAATTAAATTAAATTAAATTAAATTAAATTAAATTAAATTAAATTAAATTAAATTAAATTAAATTAAATTAAATTAAATTAAATTAAATTAAATTAAATTAAATTAAATTAAATTAAATTAAATTAAATTAAATTAAATTAAATTAAATTAAATTAAATTAAATTAAATTAAATTAAATTAAATTAAATAAACTTTATTTGGACATCACATACATTGTTATGTAACAATACAAAATACAAAAGCATTAAAACAAAGAAAATTAAATGAAGTAAAAAACAAATAGAAAATATAAATATCTACTGCGACATCCAAAACGGATGACCACTCAGCTGTTGCTGGAATACTTATTTGACTCCAGCGCTGATTTTCAGTGGCCGCCGTACCATGACGTAACTTATACTAGTGACAATTAATAAACCTAACAAGATTACTTAAAACAACATTTTACATTTAAAATATATATATACATAACATAACATCAAAATTCTATATAATCACATATGAAATAAAATATACAATAAAACAAGAAATTAACCAAACAATAGTATAAAAATCATTCCTACGTTCACCCTATCCAAAGAACGAGTGGGATGGATGATGTGACCTTGCGATATGTTTCAGTCGTACCCTTACACGTGTGACGTGGCTGAGACAAACGCAACTTAATTCACTAACAGTAAACTATTAGACATTATACATGATAAGGATAAATATACAAATACATGATACATGATTCATGACGTCACTTATATTATATTGAAAATAACATAAAAATCAATTGGAAAACAAATAGGTAAGTACAAAGAATTCTTGATTAATATCATAATTTAGTTACCTGCAATAGTGATTTCGTCAACATGTGTTAATGGTTGCGAAGATGTCAGGTAAGTCACCCATTTGTAATGTATTTAAAATAATATTATGAGTAATTAAGGTAGTAACAGTCAATTATAAAAACTAAATCGAAATAAGATGTATAAATATATTATTGTATACTATAACATTACTACAAAATAGCCTTACATGCTGATATGTATTAAGTGACATATATTTAATTTATTTATTCTGTTACAGACACATTAATTTGATAATGTAGAATATTGAAGAATGGTAATTAAAAGAAATCAAAAATAAATAATAGTAAAGCAATAAAGCATCAATAAGATTGATTGATATTGAGCCACTGATGATAATATGCAATGAGTTAAATGCTAAATAAATATATTTTTATATACTTTTATACATACATATACACATATATATATATATATATATATATATATATATATATATATACATACACACGCATAATTACACATACATACACATATATATATATAGTATTTAATATTTAGAATTATATAAATAATAACAGTATTGTAATAACTTTTTAAAATTGATACTTATAAAAGAAGTGATTGAATGTGATGGTAAATATATAAATGTACTCATGTGTCTATAATTTTATAAATTAAATAGAATAGTGTATTCACTTACAATGAAGATGCATTAACTGCTGTTTTTTTGCATGTTCAACAGTTTTTTTTTATATTTGGATTTAAATATCGTTTCTGATTTCAGGACACGCAAAGGGGGAGGGAGGTTATTCCAGCAGCTGGAGGCTGCATATTTAAAACTCCCTCGGAATGCAGCAGTTTTGTGCAAGGGAATACACAGCATGTTATTAGAAGCCCTTGTTTTATGAATAGGATTATAGTCACTTAACCATTTTAACTTATTATATAGATATACTGGGATTTTATATTTTATCACCCCAAAAAGCAGGCACGCCAAATGTAGTTGTCTTCTGTAGTCCATATTTAATATGTTTGCGGAATTAAGAAAAGGAGTAACATGGATACGCGGCGGGATGTTAAAACAAAACCTAGCACAGGCGTTTTGAACACGCTGGACAATCATTTTACTGCTTGCAAGTAATCTGGGACCTATCACGACGTCAGCATAATTTAACAAGGATAAGACAATCGCTTCACAAAATCTGATGCGTGCGTTGGTAGTTAAGTATTTCCGTATACGATATAGCAGCTTTAGTCGATAAAAACAGTTACGAACAGTATTAGTAATGTGTTTCTGAAATCGTAAAGTCTCATCCATCACTACTCCTAAATTTCTTGCCTCTGAAACGCGTTCGATACGTGAATTTTGTATCAATATATTTGGGATCTCTGTGCCAAATTTTTGTATGTGCATTTTTGTACCAAGTACTAGAAATTTGGTTTTACTAGGGTTTAGCATCAGATTATTAGATATCGACCAGGTATGTATACTATTTAAATCTTCATTAATCATATTAACCGCTAGTGATATGTAATGTGAACATAATAATCAAATCAGAATATGTATATATATATATATATATATATATATATTTAATATTTGAGTCGGATATCCACCATGCATTGTACGCGCAGGTGAATGCTCGGTTGTCTGGCGCACAGCACGAATTTCATCCCGCGCGGGGGACAGCGGGCAATCTGCTGCATTTAATGAGGCGGCCGGTCTTGGCAATAGATGCGGGGCGGTAGGTAGATGTCGCCTACTTCGATTTCCGAAAGGCGTTCGACGCGTAGTACGAGAGTTGGGTGACCTGGCGGACCACTGTAGACTGCAAGAGGACATTGACAGCGTTGTTGAGTGGAATCGCAGGAATAGATTACACTTCAACGTTGAAGTGTTCCTTGCTTTCTTACAGTCGCGCGCGCAATCCTCACTTTGCCTATCGCATGGGAGATCGTCCTTTGAAGCGCGTCACAGAGATAAAGGATCTGGGCGTTCGATTACCTCTGATCTTAACTTTCAGGACCATATAGCCGGGGTGTGCAAAAAAGCGTACCGGAAAGTGGACTTTTACTGAGGCAAGCCGGCAGCTTTACCAACTTCTCTGATTTACGTACATTATATGAGGCCTTGGTGAGGAGTCATTTGGAGTATAACTCGGTCATATAGCCTCCGTGTGAGACTAAGTATAAACTTATGATTGAACACATCCAAAATAAGTTTACTAGATTCCTCTATCATAAGGTGTATGGCGTGTATCCGGGCTAGCCGTTGCTGTATCCTACCTTGTTCGTTATCGGCATGGTGGGATACAGTAAGCTGGAAGCCCGGCCGGATGTCGCTCTCGCTAAATTTGTGGTAAGAATATTACGCGGTGAATTGAATAATCCGGCAATTCTGGCACAGCTTAATCTCTCTGCCCTTCCTAACAGTGTAGAGCGTCGCCGACTTCCGCCGCTGCTGGCAATGCCGTCTGCGCGCACTACGCTACTGCGCGACGCTCCGCCATCGAATGTTGTGTGTATGTATATTGAATAATAAAGACATCAATGGAGAAGTAACAAAGCCATAAAGAAAAAGGGAACACCGTGGCCCGAGTGTAATGGCACTGCAGCTCTAGGACCGCTGACTGTCGAACGCCACAAGACTCTTATTAGAAAATTAGATTATCATGGATTAAATATGGATTAGTTTATTTCGTAATTAAACCATTCAAGATGTAGATGTCAATAAAAAGAATTAGTCTGGTTTATTTTTTTAAAATCGCCGTACCTCGAGGCTTTATATTAGGGCTTATCGTGTTTAGCTTTATAGAAATTAATTACCTAAGTTTATGAGTGATAAACATGAAATAATAGAAAAATAATATACTTTTATTGCAATCACATAATACTCATAAACAGTATGTACTAAAATAGAAATGAGGGGTGTACAATAAGTCGGTCTTATGGCTATGTAGCAATTTTTTCTAGGGAACATTCTACTGGTAGGATTAAGGTGAGTTATAAAGAGGATAGCGGTGCGTAAAATATCAAAAATATACACGTATGTGGCAGCCATGTATGTGAAACATATAATATAGTGTAATACATATATAAGTACTCAACAAAACTAAATAAATATAATATATAAAATTAAAATACATATAGTAATATCATAATTACAGGAGATACTCTCATCAATATCAAGAGCACAAAAGAGATCAATGTGAAAAGAGCACAAGAAAGAGAAAATATAGGACTATATAATATGGAAAAGCGTTGAGAGATAATTATATTTATATGATAGTATACTGAACGATATAGAGCTGAACAAAGGCAAAGGTGAAGGCGAATGATCTTTGATCAATCCCTTAAAACTATTTAAATATTGTACTTGTCTGATAACTATTGGCATTGTAATGTATTTGCAGTATGTAGTAGCAATAAAAAGTTTTTTGAAAAAGCGAAAAAAGGAGAAAATGAGGTTATCAGAATACCTAAGAACTTTATTATGAGCGCCTAGAAATTGGAGTTAACTTAAGTTCAGTACGGAATACCGAAACGTGGTCATACTATTGGCCCTCTTAACTTTAGCGGGAAAGAGACAAATTTTGAGAACGTCGCAATCAATCCATAGCACCAAAAGTTTTCCTGCTAATTTCATTTATTTGGCAAGATCATAATATAGTGTTGTCTAAAACTCTTTAGTTTGTAGCTGTAGGGTATACTGACACCATCAAATAATATAGAAGTTAGATCCGACCAATCAACTCTAGCAATCATACTTCCAAATCTAACCCGGCCCTAAAGCGGCTACCTAACCCCTTTTTTAACGTGGGGAAGTCCTTTATGAATTGATATTCATAGGCAAAGGCAGCGATAGGACGGTTATGTGGGACTCGCTGAGCTTCAGCATATCAGACATAAAGGGATGCTCGGTGCAGCGTTCCCTTAGAAGTGACTCTAAGGAGTGAGAAGGGACTCTAAGGAAACGGTGTAATGACGATCGACCAAAGTAAAAAAAGGCAAGGGCGAGCTTCTGCTTCTTAAAGCTGGAACACCTTAGCCAAAGAAATACAATCCACGGTATTCCCGGAGGAACACTATGTACAAGGCAAACTTATCTTTACAGGTGGTAGTAGTAGTTAATACTGGTGGCAGTAAAGGTTATATGTGATCGTCTTTATCGGGACGTTGGTGACATCTATTAGGATTCTTTTGAAAATCCTAAACAATGTTTCTAACTTTGGCTGCTCTAAAAATAAAATAATAGCGCTTAAAGCTATAACTTAAAACAAAATATCTACTTTAATATAGTAATTTATTTCATATCGATACATATAATTAAATTGTCACTGATCCATTTCTGTACATGGAAAATATTTAAAAAAAACATCATGGGGCGCCTTTATAAAAGCAAGAGAACCCAAAACAATCGTTTTTCAGTTTGTCTGTTTGTCTGTATGTTTGTGCACGCTAATCTCAGAAACAGCTTAACCAATTTGAATGCGGTTTTCAGAAATATATTATAACAGTCTTCACTTAACATTAACTGTTTATTTTATTTAAATCGGCTAAGAAATAAAATAGTTATGTCAATTTATGTTAATCACGTAATAGGTACCATGCAAATCTTATTCTATATCTATACATGTAATAAATATGTAGAGGAGTAGTCTTTGTACATTGAAAATATTTAACAGGATCCATTTTCAGCATTTTTAAAGTCCTTGTATGTTTATCTGTTTGTTTTTTAGTTGTGCACACAACACGAAAAAAAATATTTTGAAATATTCATACAGGGGGGTTTTTATAACGGCAAGAGAATCCAAAACAATGTTTTTTCATTTTGTCTGTTCGTCTGTATGTCTGTATGTTTGTGCACGCTAATCTCAGAAACGAATAAATCGATTTGGATGCAATTTTCGGGATTGTAAAGTCATGGGATTCACTTTATAATCTGTTAAGAAAGAAAGAAGTTAATAATCTCTTATTGTCGTACCATTGCTGCTTACCAGTTTGAAGGTTTATACTTTTTACATACATTAGGTAAGTACAACGGGTACGTTTTTTCAAAATCGAAATCTACGCGTACGAAGTCGCAGGCACAGCTTGTTATATAATACAATTGTCTAAATTGAAAGAGCTTAATAATTATTATTTAGTTCTATTCCTCTATAGGTCTCGGAGTAATTTGAAGTTCACGCAATCTTTGGAGTGCAGAATTGAACTGAAAAGAACTGAAATTAGTTTTTTATTTTCTTCTTTTATTATTGAATTAAGGCACCTAAAATTGCACGATGTACTTCCTATTATCATCGGTTTAGTGTGTATCACTGTTTACAAATACCTATGTTATAATACTTAACTGATATTTAATTCCAGTATCTACAATTTTTAACAATAAAAAAATAGTTTTAACCCTTTACTTAAATTCCTTTTTTTTTTAATTTCAAACTGGACATTCCTAGCGGCTTCACCCCACTATATAGGAAAAAAAGGCTTGTTATGTAGGCCAAAAGGTTTTTACACTTACTCAGGTGAAGTACTATATTAAGTATAAGTGTTGCCCGTGACTGCGTCCACGTAGACTGTAAAAAATATATTTATATGGCTTGTGATCATATTCATTAAGAGTCACGGGCAACAGCTAGTGATAATATAAATCCCTTCATCATAGTGTTCTTAGTGATTGTAAATCATTTTAACTCTAAATGTTTATATTTATTAATATTCGTATATATCTACACGAAAAAGTCTTGAAGTGTTTCCTCTTTATGATATTAGTGACGACGATGATGATGATGATTAAATATAGCCTATTTTCATCAAGGATAATGTAGAATTCCAATCTTTTTTAAATCGGTCCAGCAGTTTCAGAGTCTATTTAATTCAAACAAGAAATAATCAAATCTTTCCTCTTTATAAATTAGTATTATAGATAAAATACATATATTGCATTTATGAAAATTAAAATCTACTTGCACTGATCTAAAGGCAAGAAGAACAGGCACGAAACTACTAGAAAACTCTTTTAACTCATTTGTAAAATTACAATTGTCCCTAGTAATGACTATTTCAGTTACAGTCCTAACTGATATGTGAAAATAAATTTATATTCCAGAAAAAATTGTTACCGAAAAGGACAATATAATAAACAACCACGAAACAGCAAATTTTCTGATGCTCTCACATTTATAACGCATTTAAAAATTCAACTTTAACTTTAACCATCGTGAATCGAAAATCTTAATTGTATAATGTCATACCTTAAGAACGCCAATAGACCAAAGTCCTGAAAACAACTATATTAAAGTAACTTGAGTCTGCTGTCAACCAGTTGTTAATTATTAAACTTTCATATCTTCAGCATGGGCATGGTGGACAATATTGTAATAAGCTTAAGATGAAAGTGCACGTTTAATGTAATCCTTATTTTTCCCGAATGGCTCCCGAATACCCACGAATGTAGCTCGAACGCCACTCTTTTGTAAAAAAAAATACAACTGTCTTTGAACTCTAGAGAAGAAAATTGGAAGACATAACTGATAAATCTAAGGATGTAATTTAAATCAACTAATATGGGTTATTTTAATATCATTCATTTTCGCAAACAATTCATCTAGCGCATACGGGCGCTAGTGGCTAGGATACCTGGCTTTCACCCGGGAGGCTCACGTTTGATTCCCGGTACGGGAATATTGTGCCTTGGATGTTTATACTTAGTTTGGCTCCAAAAATACTTGTGTGCTACCAAAATTGGTAATAGAATCGCTCATGTTATGGAAACATAAGAATTAGTGCATAAATTATTCAGTAGTATTTAAATTATTCTATTGTTATACTATATCATATATCAATGTCTTATTTTAATTTAAAGTACTAGAAAGTTAAGAGAGATATTCGAATAATTACAATAAAGTTATTTCCAAAATAAAGTCTAACACTAAGTCCAAATTTCTATATAGGCTTTGCAAGGCCTTCGGGTCGCAAATGGCTAGCGCTTTCGGTTGGAACCCTGGATAAGTAATAACGTACAACCATTAATCTTTTGTGTCCATAAACTCCTATTAAGAAGCCAACTGTCGACAATATTTCATAGTAATAAGTAATCAAATGCCTGTCTCAATTAAGAAGTCTACGAAATTATATTATTTATAAAATATACATCCATCATCAATCAAGGTAAATCCTTGCCTTTTTGATGCAAATTAATGTTTTTTTTAATATATTACTATTTCATACCAAATCTGGCCTAACTTATTTGACTTACATTTGAAAACAAGTACCTATGTACAAGAACAACAACAACAATGCTTCAATTTCTAATTAATAGTTGAATTCAAACATTACAAGGATTTAGGGAATAAAATGTTTATAAATAGCACTTAATGTATATTGATTAGTTTTATATTATTGAATTTTTATATTATTGAAAATACAAATGCACACCATCCTACTCAGGCTAAATCGGTTGCGGAAATCCCAATTACACGCATTTCCAAAGAGAGTTGACGTCGAATTTATGGTAATGTGTCCAAATTGATATATTGAATCGACCCTAAATAATTGAGTTAAGGACAGGGTGACGATTCATTTATCTCTGTAGCCAATTGTAAACTACTACTACTAGCAAACAACTTAAAAACTATTAGATATTTATTATCTACTTTTTATTTGAAAACTAGTCTTAAGATAAGTAAATGTTAAAGTTTTGTTCAAAATTTCAGACAGTAATAAAGATCGAGAGCATACTTTTATTTTATAAAAAAATATGGTCTTAAGACTTAGAACAAATTTAATCTTGGATATTCAAGAATCCCATTGTATACTGTATCATTATTATAAGAGTAAATTGTGAATTAAGTATATATAATATGTGTGGTGAGCTAAGACGTGGGAAGAGCGACGTGGATTTAGTTTTTGAAAAATATTGTTTTTTGAAATCTTTTATAAATGCATAGCAAGTTTAAGTGATTCTGGTTACAAGTATTTGTATCAATAATAATAAATATTAGTATTATTACCAAATAATGACAATTATCTGTACCCCGCATTTTGATGTCCTTTGAAGTTTATATAATTTAATTTAAATCTAAAGCCTTTCACATGAAACAATCGTCCCGGAAAATATTGGCGTTAGATTTAATTATGCGCTCTCACCAGGGAACTGATCGTTTAATGAAAATTCGGATCTTTATCATTAGTGCTTGTCCTGGATGTTAGAAAACCTATATTGCTCTTATAGCTTTAAGGTAATTAATTATTAGACATACTTAATGAGATCGCTTAAAATTTTGCAAAAACATTTATCACAGGTTCCTAGAAGGAAAATAAAATGTGAAATATTTTCTGCGCATAAGGTGTTCGACGGAAATGCCCTGCCTTTAGAATGGAACATGAGGATAGAAGTAAAATATTATATAAAAGGATTTTGAACGTCGGTATTTTTCTGGAACTGTTTGAGTCGGAAATAGAACCTGTGTTATTTAGCAACGAGAAGTTATTTATTTATTTAGTTACGAGAAGTTGTTGTTTCACCTACAATAGTGACCTACTATTAAATTATATTATTTAAAAAATAAAATATATTTATTGATTATGTCTCAGATATACATTAAATTTGTAACTTTTGGAACGAAACGAAACATAAATAAATAAATAAATAAAAATAAATATATGTACGGTAAAAGTGCAGAAAGCTAATATTTTTATATAAAAATGCATACATTAACATACATTAATTAACTTAACGAAAGAAACATTACACATACTATTTATATTAATATATATATATATATATATGTATATATATATATATATATATATATATATATATATATATATAATATACATACTATTTTAGTACAATACAATAAATACATTTATTTATATAAAACTCGCATGCTAACAAAGATTTTATCGGCACCTGATGCAATAGAAAAATATATAGAAATGTTCAGTTCATTTCAATTTAGTTCATATTTTTTTTAGGAATTTCATTACTTATCTAATGAAATTATTCTCCTCGCTTACCATTGTAACAAAATAATACATGCAATCAAATCACAAATTTTAGCGGGTCGATAACCTTATGTTCTTTCTAACTTAACAATTCAGAACAATTAGTTATACAGTATTAATTAGTTATTAGTTATTATTAGTTACTGTATGAGGGAGGCAGGTCGAACTTGACAGTTACGTAAACAATCTCATTGGAAATTCACGTATCGCTTGTTATGAATTCCGACATTGAATGACTGATAAGAATATAGGAAGCAGGTGAGGTTTGTTGACACAGCCACTTATATTTTCATAACATTTTTCAAGGTACCAGCACTAATTTAAAAAAATACTCAAAAGTTTATTCTAGCGACTTAATATTTTAAATAATAAATAAAGCTCCTAAATAGAAACTTGTGATACTTTAATATTATTATATTAATAAAACAATTAGTATAACATAGATATAAAAAATAATATTAACAACCAACGAACCAAATAAAAAATAATATTATCAATCTCTATGACGTCACAAAGTAAATATCTTAATATTGTGTCCTGTCATGAAAGTAAAAGGGATAAGAATTTATTGGGTAATATAGAAGACTTGGGAGTACAAGGAAAAAACTTCCAATACAAGTTTACAGAATAAATTTAGGCGATTACCTGAGGGAAGATACCTATATATACCTATACCACATCTATTCAAAATTATTTTAACAATCGTAGTAAAGATAATACATCAATATCAATTTTGATAAGCAATTATACATTTGTTTAAATAACTAATGTAAATAAGTTTTAATCTTGCAACGTATCAGGGTGTATAATGTATGTATGTATATTATGAATAACAACCTCACCTTCTTATGGTTCTTAAAACTTCTTAATGCACTCTTTCAATGAATTTCTGCAAACTGTAGAAGTAAATTCAACTGGCTGGGGAAAAGATTTTCTTGTGCTGGCATGTATAAACAATTTTAACAATTTAATTCAATATTATTAAATTTAGTTGTAATAAAAATATATATCTTGTAAGAGCAACTAAATTAAAATTCAAACTCGTATAAGGTTATAATTTTGTTACAAAAAAAAAAGAAAATATAAGCAATAGGTATTGATAAATATTGGACATAAAAGATGTTTTTACAAAACTATAACATTGTTAATAAAATACAACTGCTTTAAACATAAAAACCATTTTGTTGCTGTAATGCTATGTAGAAATATCTTAAATCATAAATCACCAAGATATAGAATGGATTTCTTTGGCGCTGTTTTAACCTCGATACGACTAGCGTGCTTAAAGAGATATCTCTCCCTTCTCAAAGGTGATGATGTATAAAAGTTATTTAAATCTCAGTCATATTTGTCTGAGGAATTTAACCAGTGGCATACCAGTGTAATATTTCTAATACATAGATGAGGACAACAACTAATGATAACAAAATATAATGAATAGTGACAATTGTATTGTAAAACTAAAAATTTATTAGTTTTTAACTTAGTTTTTTCTAGAATAATATCACCTGTTTAGTTAATCTTTGATCTTTGTCTGTATTTGATGATTGAAATGAATTATTGTTTGATTGTCGTTTAAAAATGTATTATTTATAATCATAATAATAATAATAATATCAGGACAAATTACACACACAACCCCTCTAACCCCTAAATTATTTGCTTGTGTTAAGGGTGTTAGACAACGATACAAATACATAGAAATACACATATAAATACTGAGAATATATTAATAAACGACCAAACCCAGAAACACAGACATCTATGTTCTTCACATAAATGTCTGTCTCTGCCGGGAATCGAACCCAATCCCCATTGCGCCGTGACACGTTAGGCGTCTGCGCTAACCACTCGACCAACGGGGCGGTCAAATTTGATGTTTATTATGCCAAAACGTTATCAATAGGTATGTTTTAATTGTCAATAACTATTGTAATATTTTTAATGAATAACGTTTTTAAAAATAATAATAATAACAATATTTTTTATTGTACATCCTCAAAAGTATAACATTTCCAACTATTATTAAATAATGAAATAAAAATGAAATAAGAGCGATATGGCTAATAAGTGATCTCTTCCAGGTAACCCTTACAATAAAGGACAATATATTAAATAGCGGCGGAAGACGAATAGATAAATGACATTGTACAAGCTTATAGCTAAAAGAGAAATCTTAAGACAGGTTTTGTGTATTGTAATGTTGTATATTTATATACATTCCCATCATTTTGACACGACCATTATTCATAACATGATTTACGTCATTAATCCAAGCATTCATTAGTTCAGTTAAGTAATCCGGATTATCTTCCAAGTATGTAATAATTAATCTTAGCATGATGTTTATTAGTGTCTTATTAATATAACGTTGTCTTGTGGAACATGAAGTGTTTTCTTTGCTATTATACTAATTGATCCAGTCATTCTTAAAATAATAATCTTAATTTATTTACCAAGCCTACATAATTTAACAAAATCTATCGAATATTTATAATGTAGCATTCTTGGTTATTACATACAGATTTTTTCCTGCCCATGACTTCAGCGTGATAAAGGAAATCAACAACAAGAATCAAATCAGTCAACACTATCAAAATGAAGTGGTTAATGCCATACAAGATATTCCCGAGACAATACTGTTGATTGTTGATTAAACAGTATGGAGCCAGTAAAACCCGTACCTAAGCATAAGCTGATTATAATTTAGGTTTTTCATCATTAACATGCAATTAATCTGACGTATACAGAATAGAAACGATATAATTATTATTTTTAAAATGCAAATTGCTTAAATTTTAACTAAAAATAGATATTTTTGATACAATAAAATAAAAATCCGTTTAAACTCCGTTTCCAACTAAAATAAAAGTCCGTTTATGTTATTAGATTAAACGTATACTTAACATATAGTAAAGATACTCTACCTTCATGTGTTGGAATGGTGTCAAGGAACGTATATGCTACGTTTTAGTTAGAAGCAGTCTTTTATGCTGTTCCATAATCATTTCTCATACAGTAAATATTCCAATTTAACAAATAGGCTTTGCTCAATGAATACCTACATTTTATAGTTCAGTAAACTGTTTGTGTTACCCATAAGAGCAATATTTAAGTAGCGTATCTATTGTACTAAAATATAAACAGACTTTTTTTAAACCTCTTATCTAGGTTGATAATTGTTAATAAAATTCTATAAAGAAGTAGAAATATTATAAATATTAAAAATCATTTCTGGAAATCTTTTATAATCGGAAATGTCCATGGTGGTAGATCATAACATCCGGTCGCCGGCAAAGTTACCACCCATCGGGCAGAATCGTGCCGCAAAGCGACCTAGTCGTGTTCCGGCACGTTGCTCGATGAAGCCGTTTATGGGAAATGGGTCTGAACAGTTGCGGTGCGTTGGCGAACTGGTCTGACGTCGGGTTGGTGTTTGTTTTGTCGGGTGTCTAGTCGAGGAGGGTAGCGGGATCCGAAGCGACGGCTTTCCGCTGGCCGCCCGCAGATAGTTGGGGGCCCAATTAGTGGGTTAGCCACCCACGAAAGGCTGCCCCGCCAGCTGTGAAAAATCCCAGGGTGGCTCCATCGTGCTGGTTGGCGACCAGACGAGGAGGCCCGATGGCGATCCCTGGGGGGGTTCGGGCGTCCCCGCAGTCTCCAGACTAGCCTCCCAGTGGCAAGACATCACCAATTTCGACGTCGGGTTCGATACGTGCCGTCTCTTTCAACTGCCATTTCCCATCCCTATTCACTTTTATATATATTTTTTTTTATGAAAAAGTTAAGAAAAAGGAACAAGGTTACACAGCGGTTGCACTCCTCCTCATTTAAAGTGCACCTTACTAATATCAGGGGTTTGCACTCAAATCTTTTAGCTGTCCACCACCACCTGGAGACAGAGCAGCCGCACTTGCTCTTTTTGACGGAGACGCAGATACAATGTCCTTTGAGCGCTGCATACTTGGATTATCCCGGTTACTCGTTAGAGCACAACTTTCGCTCACGGGCCGGAGTCAGTGTGTACGCGCGGAACGACCTCTGTGTTCAGCGTCTCCGTCACCTTGAAGACCCCACTTTTTCTTCTCTATGGGTTTTAGTGGACACAGGAAACGAAAAAATCCTGTATTCCTGTGTCTACCGTTCGCACAGCGGTGACCTGGAGACAACTCGTTTATTTGAGTATCTCAGTGAGGCTGCAGATATGGCTCTGTATCAGTACCCTTCGGCGCAGCTCGTCTTTCTGGGGGACTTTAATGCCTGTCATCAGGACTGGCTGTTCCCGTACCAGAAGACCGACCATGCTGGAAGAGAAGCGCGGAACTTTGCGTTGTCCTTGGACCTCTTTCAGCTGGTGAGGCAAGCGACAAGGGTACCAGATGTGGTAGGCCATACAGCAAATTGCCTGGACCTTCTGCTGACAACTGATCCGGACAGGTATTGTGTAGAGGTCACGTCCCCCTTGGGAACCTCCGATCACTGTCTGGTGAAATCTGTATTTACATATTCCCCACCAGCTTTCGAACCACATGGTGTTAGGCGAGTATGGAAATACAAGTCAGCAGATTGGGATGAGATGCGGCACTTTTTTGCGTCTTATCCTTGGCGGCAGGTCTGCTTCTCTTCTTTGGATCCGTCGAGTTGCGCGGATGCTATAACCGATGTGGTGCATCAGGCAATGGAGTATTTTATTCCTTTTGCTGACGTACCCATCGGTGGCAAAGCTCGCCCATGGTTTAATGCCGAATGTCGTCATGCACATGACCGAAAACATTCGGCATACCTCATTTGGGCTGATGCTCGAAGCCGCAAAACTCCGGATGTAAGTACAAAGAAGAGAGCCTTTAACCAAGCTGCCAAGTCCTATAAAAAGGCATTGCGGAAGGCTCGTCTTGATCGGATCGTTAAGAATGGCGAAAAGCTCTCTGTCAGACCAACTGGCAGTCGAGCTTTCTGGTCTCTTGCCAAAGCGATCGAGTCGAACTTCTGCCAACCCTCACTGCCTGCTCTGCTGAAGCCTGATGGATCCCTGGCCCACACAGCAACAGAGAAAGCGAATGTATTTGCTTCTCTGTTTGCTGAGAATTCGCATCTAGACACTGGCAATGCTTCTCCAGAACATCTTCCCCACTGCGGTATTTCGATGCCTGAAATCCGCATCACTAACAAAGAGGTATGGAGAACATTGTGTCGTTTAGATGTGAATAAAGCCAGTGGTCCTGATGGTATACCAGCCATTCTGCTCAAGACATGTGCAGCTGAGTTGTCTCCTGTATTGACACGTCTGTATCGCCTCTCTTTCAAGACTGGAAAAGTACCGGAATCCTGGAAGCTTGCCAACGTGCAACCCGTGCCCAAAAAAGGCAGCCGTGCCGATCCTGCCAATTATAGGCCCATTTCAATCACCTCCATACTCTGCAAGATTATGGAGCGTGTATTGAACTCGCGGCTTCTAGCGTACGTAGAAGGTAACGATCTCCTCAGTGACCGACAGTACGGATTTCGCCGAAATAGGTCCACTGGGGACCTTCTAGCGTACGCAACACACATTTTAGGCGAAGCCATCGAGAGGAACGGAGAAGCGGTCGCCGTCTCTCTGGACGTCTCGAAGGCTTTTGACAGGGTCTGGCATGTGAGCCTTTTAAGCAAGCTTTCAGCGTACGGTATATCTCCTGGTCTGATTGGCTGGATAACGGACTTTTTGAGCCGGAGATCTCTCCGTGTTGTTGTCGACGGGTGTTCTTCGGAACCCTTGACAATAAATTCCGGAGTACCTCAGGGGTCCGTTCTTTCTGCAACTCTTTTTCTGCTGCACATTAACGATCTGCTGAAGCCCGGTATCTATGGGTATGCAGACGACAGCACAGTTGTAGAAAGATATCTGCCAAGTTCTCGGGCTAGTAGAGATGAAGTACAATCTGAAAGAGAAGCCATGGTGCAACGTTTGAATGACAAACTTCAGGCAGTCTCCGCATGGGGCAATGCCAATCTTGTCAAATTCAACGCCACCAAAACGCAGACGTGTTTGTTCACCGCCAAAAGGAGCCCCTTCACCTTGGCTCCTACTTTCCAGAATGTATCCTTGGAATACAGTGACTGGCTTCAGTTGTTAGGCTTAGAGATCTCCTCGAATCTCAACTTTGGTCGGTACATTGAGTCCAGAGCAAGAGCAGCTGCAGGAAAGCTTGCCGTACTTGCGAAGGTGCGACAGTACTTTACACCGGGACAGCTTCTTGTATTATACAAAGCACAGATCCGGTCGTGTGTAGAGTATTGTGGCCACATATTTGCTGGTGCCGCAAAGACTCATCTTGCGGTTCTGGACTCAATTGAGAGGCGAGCAAAGAGGCTTATTGGCGACCCTAAATTGGTTGACGCCAAACTCCACAGCCTTGAACACAGGCGTAGAATTGCCAGCCTCTCAGTATTCTATAGGATACATTTTGGTGAGTGTGCGCAGGAATTGCACGACCTAATTCCCCCATCCCCCTTCCATCACCGGACGACCCGACGCACGGCAGGTTTTCATCCTTTTGTTGTGGACATTCCACCTGTCCGAATGAAGCGCTATGCTTCATCTTTTTTAGTGCGTACAGCGAAGGACTGGAACAATCTGCCGGCGTCGGTATTTCCGGCAAAATATAATGTGGGTGTCTTCAAGAGGAGAGTGAATAGGCTTCTAGGTTAATGCGCTTTACCACCTAAGACTACATTTCACTTTCCATCAGGTGGAATGTAGTCAAGCATTAACCTAGTTTTGTATAAAAAAAAAAAAAAAAAAAAAATAGAATGTTCGTATGGAATTTTATGGATAGCGAGGGGAGCGCATACAGTTAAGGTGAATTTAGATGCACATTTTAAAGGTATCCCTGAAATCTCTACTTGGCTCGCAAGTCCTAGGAAATGTTTTACCTCCATATGCTCTGGAATACGAGGAGCCCGACGTCAGCACGGTGAATGGATGGAATGCAAAGACATATAGTCTGTAATACATAAATATGAACTGCAAAAAGTTATTTGTTTAATCATAAATGTACATTAAAAAAAAACAGATTTTTATATTTGACTTTAAAAGAATAATATACATAAACTTATTATAATTGAATAATAACATTTGTTTGTCTTAGTCCAATATTTTTATAATTAATAATTACTTAGTAAGGGCTAGCAGTTTTCTAAAATAAATAGCCGGAGACGAGATATGCAAGAGAAATTCGTTGGCGTAAAAAAATTTTATTGGTTTAATGGATGCAATACATCAATTGTTTAATTAGGCTTCCTAGACGTTAAAAAGCACATTCATACTATTTATTTCAAAAATATTATTTATAATATTATTGTTATTTACTTTAAAATATTATTTATAGCTAAACAGTAAGTTATATTTAGACTTATATTATACCGCTTTTACTTTGTAACTTCGATATAATTTCCCCTGGATTAGTTGTCTCTTGTGTGCTGTACATTTTCTACGTTATTATCTTATTCTGTTTACTTTAAGACAAGACTTAGTTAATATCACATAATGAGACGGACTTATGTTGAGTTATAGTAACTGAATATTTATGATATTTTACTAACTTCAGTTTCTTGTTTGTTTATTTTTGGCACGAAAGGGGTCCAAAATTTAAATAAAAAGTCCTCAATCTTCATTGACTAACCAACAAAGCAAGTTTGTGTTCAGACCTTTATATAATAATTTAATCCTTTTTTATCAATACCTAGTATTAAAAACCATTGTATTTTTTATTTATGTATATATAGATATTTAATATATGTATATAAAAAAGACAATAAATCTAATTCTCTCATATTCAACCACTGAGTAACTTTTCATTTAGTTCATTAAAGTAATATAAATCGAGACAAGATTAGAGATTAATTTTAACTACACAATATCGTTTTCTCAAATTCGTTCTCTCTGCAACTTTATAAATTTAAAATTGAATTTAATTAAAGACTTTAAAATGTATCTCTCGCTATCGTATATCATTTTTGAATTGAAATAATTCGTCGGCCTATTTTTATAATATCAGTATTTATGTAGGAAATACACCCAAAGGAAATAGAGAACGAACTCGAATAATACAAAATATTGCTGAATCAGAAATTTTATATGTGCCATTAATTTAATGTAAGCAGTATGAACGGATTAAAGATATGTTTGTTATTATACAAAATATCGTATGCAGTAAGTAGCATGCAAAATATGTTATTTAGTTTATTGAAATTCTTTTTACTTAAACTGACTCTAAAAATGGGAGAGACCCATTAATCGAGAGAATAATTACCTCCTAAAAATACAATAGATTTTTACACTTCTCGCGGTAAGTGTAAAAACATTTTATCCGACCAACTGAATAAGACGGAATGGATGTTACAGTATTAAAAGAACATTGATGACTAACATGCACATCTCATGGTATAAATATTCTCTGAATCATAAGAAGCTCAATCTCGCATGACGATGTATGCAGATAAAACCGAAACAAGAGCTTACCATTCCATAGCATATTAAAAACGGTCGAACGAAAACGAAATGTTTTTTATAAATTTTCCTCGCTCAACATTGGGTTAGGGCAGAGAATATAAGGTGTAATAGTCAAGAATTATATTTAATTAGATAATTTAATAGAACAATAAATATCGAAGTGCCATTCGATATTTATTGCTTGGTTGCTTAAAACTTATAAAAAAATAAATAAAATAAATAAAAATAAATAAAATAAAAAAAGGATTTTTTTTATTTGTCGAGTAAAAAAATGGGAACAAAATATAAAGCTTCTTAGTGTTTTAATGTTTAATTTTATTATAGTTTGTTATATTGATAAAAATGCCAACTATAATATTAAAATACATTTAATGATTGATACATCAAAACATACATGTCAAATTGAAATTTTATAACATATGCCTTGGTTGTTGACAAAGAATTATTATGCAGTTGTTGATCTCAACGACAAAGCAAGTGAGATCTAAATGGGTGTCTAAATTCTGAAATGTATTTATAACGACGTAAAATATTTTATAACAAATGTTTTAAATGAAAAATATATGTTTGTACTAAGTTCCACTATTTAATGATTTTATATTTATGCTATGCGACCGGTTTCGAACATCATCGTCAGGCATACTAAAATAGATTGTGTTCATTGATGGGTAATTTACATAAAATAATATTAACTTACTACCCACTAAATTTACAATGCAAGCTATTAAGTTACAATCAATTTTTAATATTATTTTAAAATTTATAATAACAAATTCATAATAATTAGTATTGAAAATAATGTCAAAGTTTTAAAAAAATTACAATAATGTCAATAGAGAATAATTAATAGTTAATTGTATATAGATAATCACAAATTCTGGGTTATAAATATTGCTAATTAAATTATTTAATTTTTGTTGAGATGTACTGTAGTAGTGGCGATGTACTTAATTGCTCCTGCTCATTAAGTAATAATTCCGGGTGTAGGTGTTTATATTTGTTTATTTCTATAGCTTCTAAGGCGTTCAGTTTTCGTCCTTTGTCACACACATGTAAAACAGTCATGTCTTTTTCGGGGTCAAAAGTATGTTTGGTCTGATGTAAATGTATTGCGAATGTGGATTTTTTATTATTATTTTTCCAATTTCGTATATGTTCTTTCAGTCTTGTTTTAAAGTTTCTTCCTGTTTGACCTATGTAGACTGATTCACACGTAGAGCACTTTAATTTGTACTCCATTTGTAACTCCAGCTTGTTCCAGAATAGGGACTTTATCTTTATTATTACATAAAATACGTTCTTTTTTTTTTTTTTTTTATATGATCTAGGGCAATGCTTGACTACATTCCACCTGATGGTAAGTGGAATGTAGTCTTAGATGGTAAGTCGCATTGCCCTAGCAACCTATTCACTCTTCTCTTGAAGACACCCACATTATATTTAGCCGGAAATACCGACGCAGGTAAATTGTTCCAGTCCTTTGCTGTACGCACTAAAAATGAGGAAGCAAAGCGCTTCGTTCGGACAGGTGGAATGTCCACAACAAAAGGATGGATACCTGCCGTGCGTCGGGACGTCCGGTGATGGAAGGGGGACGGGGGAATTAACTCGTGTAATTCCTGCGCACACTCACCAAAATGTATCCTATAGAATACTGAGAGGCTAGCAATTTTACGCCTGTGTTCAAGGCTTTGGAGGTCGGCTTCGACCAATTCGGGATCGCCTATAAGCCTCTTTGCTCGCCTCTCAATTGAGTCCAGAACCGCAAGATGAGACTTTGCGGCACCAGCAAATATGTGTCCACAGTACTCTACACACGACCGGATCTGTGCTTTGTATAAAACAAGAAGCTGTCCCGGTGTAAAGTACTGCCGAACCTTCGCAAGAACGGCAAGCTTTGCTGCTGCTGCTCTTGCTCTGGACTCAATGAACCGACCAAAGTTGAGGTTCGAGGAAATCTCTAAGCCTAACAACTGAAGCCGGTCACTGTATTCCAAGGATACATTCTGGAAAGTAGGAGCCAAGGTGAAAGGGCTCCTTTTGGAGGTGAATAGACACGTCTGCGTTTTGGTGGCGTTGAACTCGACAAGATTGGCATTGCTCCATGCGGAGACTGCCTGAAGTTTGTCATTCAAACGTTGCACCATGGCTTCTCTTTCAGACTGTACTTGATCTCGACTAGCCCGAGTACTCGGCAGATATCTTTCTACAACTGTGCTGTCGTCTGCATACCCATAGATACCGGGCTTCAACAGATCATTAATGTGCAGCAAAAACAGAGTTGCAGAAAGAACGGACCCCTGAGGTACTCCGGCATTTATTGTCAAGGGTTCCGAGGAACACCCGTCGACAACTACTCGGAGAGATCTGTGGCTCAGAAAGTCCGTTACCCAGCCGATCAGACCAGGAGATATACCGTACGCTGAAAGCTTGCATATAAGGCTCGCATGCCAGACCCTGTCAAATGCCCTCGAGACGTCCAGAGAGACGGCGATCGCTTCTCCGTTCTTCTCGATGGCCTCGCCTAAAATGTGAGTAGCATACACTAGGAGGTCCCCAGTAGACCTATTACGGCGAAACCCGTACTGTCGGTCACTGAGGAGATCGTTACCTTCTAGGTATGCTAGTAGGCGCGAGTTCAATACACGCTCCATAATCTTACAGAGTATGGAGGTGATTGAAATCGGTCTGTAATTGACAGGGTCGGCACGGCTGCCTTTTTTGGGCACGGGTTGCACATTAGCAAGCTTCCAGGATTTCGGCACTATTCCAGTCATGAAAGAGAGGCGATACAGACGTGTCAGTATAGGAGACAACTCAGCTGCGCATGTCTTGAGCAGAATGGCTGGTATACCATCAGGACCACTGGCTTTATTCACATCTAAACGACACAATGTTCTCCATACCTCTTTGTTAGTGATGCGGATTTCAGGCATCGAAATACCGCAGTGAGGAAGATGTGCTGGAGAAGCATTGCCAGTGTCTAGATGCGAATTCTCAGCAAACAGAGAAGCAAATACATTCGCTTTCTCTGTTGCAGTGTGGACCAGGGATCCATCAGGCTTCAGCAGAGCAGGCAGTGAGGGTTGGCAGAAGTTCGACTCGATCGCTTTGGCAAGAGACCAGAAAGCTCGACTGCCAGTTGGTCTGACAGAGAGCTTTTCGCCATTCTTAACGATCCGATCAAGACGAGCCTTCCGCAATGCCTTCTTGTAGGACTTGGCAGCTTGGTTAAAGGCTCTCTTCTTCAAACTTACATCCGGAGTTTTGCGGGTTCGAGCATCAGCCCAAATGAGATATGCCGAATGTTTTCGGTCTTGAGCATGACCACATTCGGCATTAAACCATGGGCGAGCTTTGCCACCGATGGGTACGTCAGCAAAAGGAATAAAATACTCCATTGCCTGATGCACCACATCGGTTATAGCATCCGCGCAACTCGACGGATCCAAAGAAGAGAAGCAGACCTGCCGCCAAGGATAAGACGCAAAAAAGTGTCGCATCTCATCCCAATCTGCTGACTTGTATTTCCATAATCGCCTAACACCAAGAGGTTCGAAAGCTGGTGGGGAATATGTAAACACAGATTTCACCAGACAGTGATCGGAGGTTCCCAAGGGGGAGGTGACTTCTACACGATACCTGTCCGGATCAGTTGTCAGCAGAAGGTCCAGGCAATTGGCTGTATGGCCTACCACATCTGGTACCCTTGTCGCTTGCTTCACCAGCTGAAAGAGGTCCAAGGACAACGCAAATTTCCGCGCTTCTCTTCCAGCATGGTCGGTCTTCTGGTACGGGAACAGCCAGTCCTGATGACAGGCATTAAAGTCCCCCAGAAAGACGAGCTGCGCCGAAGGGTACTGATACAGAGCCATATCTGCAGCCTCACTAAGATACTCAAATAAACGAGTTGTCTCCTGGTCACCGCTGTGCGAACGGTAGACACAGGAATACAGGATTTTTTCGTTTCCTGTGTCCACTAAAACCCATAGGGAAGAAAAAGTGGGGTCTTCAAGGTGACGGAGACGCTGAATACAGAGGTCGTTCCGCGCGTACATACTGACTCCGGCCCGTGAGCGAAAGTTGTGCTCCAACGAGTAACCGGGATAATCCAAGTATGTAGCGCTCAAAGGACATTGTATCTGCGTCTCCGTCAAAAAGAGCAAGTGCGGCTGCTCTGTCTCCAGGTGGTGGTGGACAGCTAAAAGATTTGAGTGCAAACCCCTTATATTAGTCAGGTGCACTTTGTATGAGGAGGAGTGCAACCGCTGTGTCAACTTGTTTCTTTTTTTAACCTTTTTCATAAAATAAAATAAATAAAAGTGAATAGGGATGGGAAATGGCAGTTGAACGAGGCGGTACGTATCGAACCCGACGTCGAAATTGGTGATGTCTTGCCACTGGGAGGCTAGTCTGGAGACTGCGGGGACGCCCGAACCCCCCCAGGGATCGCCATCGGGCCTCCTCGCCTGGTCGCCAACCAGCACGATGGAGCCTCCCTGGGATTTTTCGCAGCTGGCGGGGCAGCCTTTCGTGGGTGGCTAACCCACTAATTGGGCCCCCAACTATCTGCGGGCGGCCAGCGGAAAGCCGTCGCTTCGGATCCCGCTACCCTCCTCGACTAGACACCCGACAAAACAAACACCAACTCGACGTCAACCGGTTCGCCAACGTACCGCAGCTGTTCAAACCCATTTCCCATAAACGGCTTCATCGAGCAACGTGCCGGAACACGACTAGGTCGCTTTGCGGCACGACTTTGCCCGATGGGTGGTAACTTTGCCGGCGACCCGATGTTATGGTCTACCACCAAGAAAAAATTATTATTATTAATTTATAAATTATTATTATTATATAAAACTGTCTGTCTGTCTTTGTTGTCTATGATCTTTTTTAATTTTACAGAAAGTTGTCCTACATATGGAATTTTGGTCCAAGTTTTCTTTTTATTTGCGTCCTTGTTATTGCTACAATATAATAGATTTTTAGTGATTTTTCTTTTCTTTTTTCTTGTAATGTCCCGAATTAAATTTTCATTATAGTCGTTATTTTTTGCAATTATTATAATATTGTTCAATTCGGTTTTATAGTCTTCCCTGGTCATTGGTATATTTAACATTCTATGAATTAATGAATGAAAGACTGCATGTTTGTGTGTACTGGGGTGTCTTGAGGAAGAATGTATTATGATATCGCTATAAGTTGCTTTTCTGTAAATTTTGTACTGCGGTTTGCCTGAAGAAATATCTATTGTGATGTCTAGAAAGTTTATGCGATTGTTGCCTATTTCCATAGTAAAATTTATATATTTGTTTATAGAGTTTATATATGTAAGAAATTCATTTAAATCTTTTTCCGTACCAGTCCATAAACATAAAATGTCATCAACGTATCTATACCAGTAAGTAATATATTCTTTGTATTTAGATTTGAGTATATTTTTTTCCAAATTGTCCATATATAAATCTGCACATAATGGTGAAAGAGGGCTTCCCATGGCAAGTCCGTCTGTTTGTTTAAAATATTTGTTCTTATATTTAAAGTAATTTTGATCTAGGCACATTTTAAAAGCAGCTTCTAAATCTATAACTTGTTGACATTGTAGGTTTGATTCACACAATTGTTCACTAATGATACTTAACCAATCCTTAACGGGAACACTTGGAAATAAGTTACGAACGTCAAAAGAAACCAATTTCGCATTAAGGGGAATAGGAATTTTGTCAATTTTTGTACTAAATCACTACTATTTTTGATGGTTTGTGATGGTTAGGACGCAAATAAAAAGAAAACTTGGACCAGAATTCCATATGTAGGACAACTTTCTGTAAAATTAAAAAAGATCATAGACAACAAAGACAGACAGACAGTTTTATATAATAATAATAATTTAGAACGTATTTTATGTAATAATAAAGATAAAGTCCCTATTCTGGAACAAGCTGGAGTTACAAATGGAGTACAAATTAAAGTGCTCTACGTGTGAATCAGTCTACATAGGTCAAACAGGAAGAAACTTTAAAACAAGACTGAAAGAACATATACGAAATTGGAAACATAATAATAAAAAATCCACATTCGCAATACATTTACATCAGACCAAACATACTTTTGACCCCGAAAAAGACATGACTGTTTTACATGTGTGTGACAAAGGACGAAAACTGAACGCCTTAGAAGCTATAGAAATAAACAAACATAAACACCTACACCCGGAATTATTACTTAATGAGCAGGAGCAATTAAGTACATCGCCACTACTACAGTACATCTCAACAAAAATTAAATAATTTAATTAGCAATATTTATAACCCAGAATTTGTGATTATCTATATACAATTAACTATTAATTATTCTCTATTGACATTATTGTAATTTTTTTAAAACTTTGACATTATTTTCAATACTAATTATTATGAATTTGTTATTATAAATTTTAAAATAATATTAAAAATTGATTGTAACTTAATAGCTTGCATTGTAAATTTAGTGGGTAGTAAGTTAAAATTATTTTATGTAAATTACCCATCAATGAACACAATCTATTTTAGTATGCCTGACGATGATGTTCGAAACCGGTCGCATAGCATAAATATAAAATCATTAAATAGTGGAACTTAGTACAAGCATATATTTTTCATTTAAAACATTTAGTTATGAAGTTCCATCAAGAAATATCAACACAAAGTGTAAATTATTTTATAACAACTTAAAATATAATTTCTTTTATGACTTATGATAATATTTTGAAAATTGAAACCACATGACTTCGCAAGTTCTAAAGCTATAAGTTCTTTTTTATTCATCCGACAATTCGTCTTGTTGGTAGAAACTAGCCATTGTACATAGGCCTCTTCCATCACTGTTTAGAAAGTACTTTATAATAATTTGCAATTATTATTAAGTACTTGCAATTATTATTAATTTGTATATAATTAATTGCAATTATTATTAAGTACCATGTATATAATTCATAAAGAGCAAGTAATCCTGAAGTCAATAAACCTATCCTCAGAGTTTCTGTTGGAAGGTAATGCAAGTAAATTTATGCAAGTAGGCTCCGGCTCTCAGTAGTGCCCACAATACAGGTAGGTAAATGAATATTTAGGATAAGTGAGGGTTTGCTTTTAGTTATATAGATAATTTTATTTTGTAATATACTCTGTATTTAATCGATTTATTATTAAACATTACCTTATTATTTTCATTAACTAATTTCGAACGTCTGGAATCCTCATGGATACACACCTCCATCCAGGGGAAGATGGAAGCGGTTATGTGAGACTCTTACTCACTAAACCAGACGGTCAACACCTCTCCGTCATAATGGAGCGCCACGGGAACGCTTGCGCACACATCCGCGTTGCTCCGACGGAAGGCCGCGTGAGCGACCACCTCCTCCATGGAGTGACGCGCCCGGTTGACTTGAGCGCGTCCCACTCCGGTGGCCGGCTTGTTGAATCGCGAAGGGCTCCCCTGCCCTCCACCCAAGCCGGCCGAGCCAAATCAGGACTCCCTCAACGAAGAAGGTGTCCCGATCCGACTCAACCTCCCGGGGCCGGACCACGTCCGAAAACGGTCGTAGTCCGAACCCGCAGCCGCCACCAGCGGCTGGTGTGCGTCGCGGGTGACCCTCCGAAGAAGACCACCCCGACACACGGGGCCGGAAGAGGTACACACATCTGCGCCGCAATTTAAACTGCCACCTGCAGACGACGCAGAATATGCGACCTCGACAGTCCCGCCACCCCGCTAACGGAGCCCTCCCTAGGAAGAGCTCCGTAGCCACCTGACCCGGACTAATCATCGTCAGGCGCTATTGTACCTGATGATGACTATTCCGGGCCACCACCCTATCAGCGCAACGGCCTCTACCTCAGCAAGGAAGAGACCACCACGTACCCCCCACACAACCACGGGACCGCCCCACAGTCCACTCTGCGCACAGAGAAGTACCAGGGGCGACCCCGCTGCTGTCCCCGGTAGAGAGGGCCTGCGCCCTCCCACCCTCAGTGCCCAGGCCAAAAGGCCCGAGCCCACCCCGCAGACAGACCACCCCGAAAGGCAGCCTGTCCGCCGGCCAGCCATGAACCGGGCACAAACCCCCATGACCGACCTCCACCGCGCCAGGTATCAGCCAGCGGGAGAACCCGAAGGTTCTCAGTAACCGCTGTTGCCCAGGGTGCACCACGAGGAGATTCCCGGCATAGCACCCCTGGTAATGTAGGCCTAGTTTAAGTAATAAAGCTATTCGGGGAGACCGAATAGCTTTATTACTTTATACACCAGATGTTGTCTTCTTAGTCTATTTTTTAAATTGAGAAAATAACCGTCTGGCGTTTTTCTGCAATAAAGAAATTTTATTATTTAATACAAGACATATTCACTGTGACATCATTAATATCGCAATGATACCAGTCTGATATAAATTTGATGCAAAAAAAATATATTATCTTCAGTACTATGGGACGAGCTGCATACATAGAATACCATGGCGGTTAATTCGTTCGTTGAAGTGATAGACATGTTTCTTTATATGTCTTATTTTTTCAAATGTGAGGAATGTCGACCATTGAAAGCGTATTCACAGAGCAAAAAAATTTCGACTACAAGCAGGTTCCTTTGATTTTTATATAAATATAGAATGTAAAAAACCGATACGGGCAGGGATTCGAACCCGCGACTACTGGGAAACCGTCCCGTCGCTCTACCAACTGAGCTACCGTATCGCTGTCCGTCTCGGTGAATTAAGCATTCTATATGTGATCGTCTTTATCGGGACGGTATCGAATCCCTGCCCGTATCGGTTTTTTACATTCTATATTTATATAAATTTAAATAAGCTTAACATGGCTATACATGTTTAAAGATATTTTCAAAAAGGTTCCTTTGATGTTTACCGCTTAAAAACGGAAAGTCTTGTCAACATTTTTATAATTTTTTGTTGTATTTATGTTCTCTGGTAACAACCATACGGAAAGGAAGTACGAATGAAAACAAAGAAGAGTGCAAGAAAATAATAATGTTACTAAAAAATGGTTTAACTCAAACAAAATGTCATATTAGTTTAAAATAATACGGCAACGAAAAAGTAGCTAAAAAAATCTTCTTTTTCAAACTGTTTATGTGCACTATCCTGTATTAAATACTTTTTACTCGATTTTTTCTCAATATTAGCTATACATTTTGTGTGTTAACTTTCATTTAAGTACTAAAGGCAAATTTCAAGAATAGTTTTATTTTTAAATAGAGCACAGTACTAGTCAGAAGAGGAGTGCTGTTCAGTATTTTCGCTACAGCGGTAATTCTTATTATGGAAGCAACGACGTGCACTTTCTCTAACTGCTATGAAGAACTATTTGTTTGCAAAGATTGTTCTTGAATTTATTGATGTTTATTGTTATTAACAAATATTTTGGTTCTTGTTTTTAGTTGTCGTTAGCTTTTATCTTACTTAATCACATTGAAGTTATACTTCTTAAACCATATGCTAATATAAGTAAATAATTTAAGTATAAAAAAATATATGTTATTTACTTCGTCACAAGTAGCCCCTGTTTGTAAGTAACCTCCTTCTTTTCAAGTAAATACTTGAGAAGAAATCCTGTATATTAGATCTATATACTTCGTAACTTATTAGAGATTCCATAAATCATAATAAATCTCACAAAATCATCCTTTCATTCAATCGTGATCACACTCGTTACAGTTTATTCGTTACGCTTAGTTGCCATGACTAAGCAAATATATTTATTGATTTCTAAGAAATAATGTAATAAGGATTTAGAAAAATAGTATTAGGTGGTTTTCTAATAAAGATGCAAATACCAGTTGCATTGTTTTTCAGCTTTAACCTCTATGGGAAATAATAGGAAATAAAAATTTTATTGTTGGCAAAGAGAAGAGCGAATTCTAGAATTTGGACAAACGTTTGTATTAAATTATTATTTAATAAATTATTAATTATTAAATTATTTAAATTATTTAATTTCAATCTCTTCCAGACTGTTTCTTACTCTTTTCCGTATTGAACGCTTTGAAAAAAATCATCATCTTACATTCAAATACATGGTGTTAGTGTTTGTTGAATATAATTTTATAATATAACTGCAAAGGTACAAAAGTTTATTCCGGAATTATTCAGTTCGTTCAAATATATTTCGAGTCAGGCCCTGATAAATACCGGCTGACCACACCGCATTTAAGTCCGCTCAATCTGGAGACGTGTGGGGCTAGTAGCTATTCTTCTAAGTATCGGAAGAGATTTAACTCTAAGTATATTTTTATCAAACTTTTTCAGCCTAAGGAGATTTATGTTTAGGACCTTTACGTATCTACGTAAGTATCTACTTATATTAGTGTATGTGTATGTGTATGTTCGTTACTTGTAATAATAAATTGATTAACCAATTTTATAAAAAAATGAATCGTTGGTAAATGCGTGTAGCGTGAGAATAACTAATTAAAAATATCGTTTAAAAAATAATACACTGACGGACACATAAACTGCATCAAAGTTCACAATTACTTTTGAATCAATATTTTTGATAACTATGCAAATATATTTCGGTTCGTTAGCTTTATACCATATCTTTAAGTGTATGTTTATGTACTGGAGAGGACTATTATTTTTTTTTAACAAAATCGATAAATATAACAAAAATTGGTTTTATTTAAAAATGTATTACCTCCATGTGCTCTTATTACACATTCTAATCGGCTCCGAATAGATCTTATTAGGGTTATTAGTCAGTCTTGTGGAATATTGTTCCATTTTTCTGAAATCGTTGTTCTTAGTGCTGCCACTGTTGTGGGCACAGGATTTCTCGCACGTTTTAAGCTGTCCCAAAACATGCTCCATTGGATTCAAATCCGGGCGATGTGCTGGCCAATTCATAGTACGGATCCCAGTCTCTTCGCAATATTGTTTCACTAATGCAGCGGCGTGAGCTTCTAAAACTTCTGTCTTATACCGTTGTGCCATCAATCCTACTCTTCGATCATTTTGACGGACCATATTGATGAACACAAGAGCCGTTCGCCCGAACACCAAAATGCCACTCCACACCATACACAAGCCGCCTTCAAAACGCTCCTGAATGCAACTTTGAGCATATGTCTCCCCTCGTTGACGGTAGACTCTTCTGCGACCATCTGTACTATTTAAACATGTCTTACACTCATCGGTGAACAATATTGAGACCCCTTGCTCTTCCGTCCAATTAAGATGTTCAAGGGCAAATCTTAAGCGAGCTTGTCTGTGAGCTACAGACAGCTTTGGACCATTCGCTGGTCTTAAAGGGGTGATTGCCGATTCCTTAAGTCTCTGTCTTATTGTTCGTGCACTCACGTTTACATCACGCACTTCATTCAGCTACGTTTTGATGTTTACTTACGTAAGGAAACGATTACGTGGGGAAGTTGAAACAATAAATCGATCGTCACCATGGGTGGTTACTTTTGTTCTGCCGGTACCGGGTCTTCTTTTGTGAGAACCTGTCTCTACAAATTTTCGGTATACTCTAGAATCCATTGATTGGTTTAAATTTAAATTTCTGGCCATCCTTGTTTGTGACAGACCTTCCCGCGCCAATGCAACAATTTGGACTTGTTCCGACGAAGTGTCCATATTTATGGTAACCAAACTTTTATTCAGTTAAAAAGACTAATAATCAATGCTATTCGTAACAGTATTTAAATCGCAAATGGAAAAAAAAAACAAAAAAATAATTTCAAACTTTACTGTAATAACGCACGAATTTGAGACTACGCATAAATTTAGTTTTCGCGTCTATAACTTATTTTTTTTTTGTAGTTCTATTTAAAACATTTTGATATTTTTCTTTTATGATTAATATATAGTCTCGACATTTTCATTAAGTTTAATCAAAAAAGTTTACATATAGTTTGAAACAAAATAATTCGAAAGTAATTGTGAACTTTGATGCAGTTTATGTGTCCATCAGTGTAGATGTATAAGGGGACTAGTTTTAAATTTTAATTGCATCTAAATTGGATTTTAATTTTAGTAATATTCTACTATATACAGGGTCAGAATTAATGTCAATTCAGGGGAAATAAATACATTTTGTATGAGAAAATTGAAATTTTAAAAACTATTAATTTTAAAAAGTCGTAGAATAAATGTTGTTGGGATTGATGCAAAGAGGCTGCCTTCAAGAGGTGATTAACTAATTACAAATAACCCTGTATATTATTATTTTATTTATTTCGTAGTCAACCTCCTAGTTAACAATGTGCACTTTTGCTTTCGGGAATATTGTTTCACCACAATCTTTTACTATTGTTAACATAAAACCAAAATAGGTTTCGTTTCTAATAAGATTTGACACTTTGTAAAATTTCAATCGATTTTTCGGAAAAGCGTTCTCAGTTAAAGCTTTTAAACAGAAGCAAAAAATTTTGGGCAAGCAAAATACTTGGGTAAATTAATTGGAAAGTTTCAGTTAATATCTCCACAAGATAAAGTGAAAATGAAAAGTTATAGTTACAGAAGTGAGCTAGCGAAATTAAATCATTAAGTTTGCTACTTAGCTAATTGATACACAAAGGCAACTTTTAAATTATATGTTATTTACAACAAAACTTTCGTTCTTAACGTGTGATTGGATTTTGAAATTAGTTCGTGATTTTTTCTTAAAATTTATTAAAATGATGTAGGTTCCTCCCCGTTGTATTTAATTAAAAAGTACATACTTTAAGGGTCATTTGTAATTAATTAATTGGCCGCCTCTTGCAGGAAGCCACTCTACATCTATCCCAACAACATTTCTTCTAGGACTTTTTAAAATTAATATTTTTAATATAGTTAATATTAATGTAGTTTTTTCTTAGTCCTCATAATACCAACAAGGACCATAAGCCCCAACTCATAATAACGATTTTAATCATTCATCTAATTAGTATGTTGTTCACTTGAATCAAAACCTAAAGAGTACTTCCAGTCGACCTAGAATTTTGAAATTTGTCATGAAGCAATCTTTTATAGCGCATATAGAGGAAAAATTCCGAAAAACTTAAATTTTTGCTTACTATACATATTCTTTATATATTACATATTTTTAGGGTACGAAACCCTGCGTGTGGCCAATATTTTTTTTTAAATAATCAAGATTATGAAGTACAATATTCTCAGCTTTATTCTAGAAACATAGTTTGTTTCATTTATTTCAATAAAAAGACTAAGCGAAATGATATACAAGTCATGACTGTAGGGAAGCTTAGTGACAGGCAAATGAATAATGAACCCCAAACCGCCCGACTTGTCTTGAGGAGCTTACTACTATTATTATTTGATAATGGCTGGCTGATAATAGCTGAAAGATTGTAATTGTAACAAAATAAAAGCGACAGAAGCTTTTAGAATTTTTTCAAATTAACAATTTTAAACATCATAAAATATCTCTCATAATAGTATATTCATTAAAATCTTATTTAACACATTTTTGTTCCACAGAATTAGGTACGTAAATATAATAATTTCCTATCTTAAGGATGCTTTTCATAGTTTGTCAATTAAATAATACATAAATAATAACAATGAAATATATTTTTAATCAAGTCTATTACTATAATATTTTGCAAATTTTTTGTCAATAGAACTAAATAGTCAATAAACAATTATCTTTATATTAATCTACATGAATTCCGTTTCCGCATCATGTAAGAATTTTAATAAAAAAATAAGAATTTAAAGTAATTGAGAAATTTATAGTTTTAATTTACATTATTTAATAACAATTCCTCCAATCTAAAGATTATAAGATTAAACTAACTTAATACAAATTACACAAAAGGACAAATCTATCACAGTTACATAAAACTAGATAAGATCACATGCTCTATGTTAATATTAACCAGCTCGGTGAAGGTCTTTGTATAGTGGGATCCTATACTAATATATGATTCCTAAGCTTGACTTATAGTAAGAAATGCCCACCATCTTCTTAAGGAATATTACATCTAACATTACTGTATAAAAACAATTTTATACTCGTACGTAGGCAATATTACAATGTAATACGTGTAATGTAGTGATATAAATTAATGGCAGCAAGAGAAGATCAAATAGCACTACGGAAAGGAAGTGATTTATACTGTACAAGATCTACAATTAAGGATCCAGCCGTTCACAGAGAGTTTCACAGACACCGACATCGACAATCCGAACGGTTTATTACTAAAGGCTGTCAATTTTAGGAGGTATTTTGGTAGATACTGCAGATATCTGGCTCTTTGAGTATGTTGTTTGCTAAATAAAATAATGTTTTCCAACAAAGCCCAGAATTCAGCTAACAATTTAACTACTTAAACCTAAATTGAGAAGTTTAAGTTCTAGTAGTTGCAGTAGTACATTTAAAATTGCAGTAAGATGAACTGTACTTACGGACATTGTTTCAGACCACTCAGAACTCCTAATGTAACGTAATGAAATTTAGAGTAGTAATATTTAATGAATATTATATATCTTTACGTAATTAAAGATAAAATATAATATTAAAAAAACGTATATTAATACTGACATCTATATTAATATAACATATATGCTAAATTTAGTGATTTTTGTTGAGAGCAATAGTAGTGTGAATTGTTTTATAGCAGACTGCGTCTTTCAGATCTTCCTTTAAATATACTAACTTTCGTTACAATATATAAATATGTTATTATATGGTATACAAATATAAAAAATACAAAAATCTGAAAAGGTAAATATTTATAAAAAAAAACAGTTAACACTTTCAGTTCTACGTTCGACAAAACGACGATTTGATACGACGAAAGATCTAGTTCATATTGTGTGTGTGTCGGCGACAATTCATGACATTAATATTAATAATATTTAATTGTTTTATTTTCATATAACTTGTTATAAAATTAAAATGACTCAGAAACATTAAATAGTAAGCATTTGTCGCACTTGCTACAGAGCATTCTTTTGTGCAACAATAAGAAAGAGAGAGATAGCATTCGAAGGCTATCTCTTTCGCTCTTGATATACCCCCGAAGAAATGTAAAATCAGATAAAATTTGTTAATAGTAAATTAATTACATAGTATATAACGGGGTGAACATAACATTGTATGACACTTCATAGGGGAGAATGATAGTATATAAGAAATAAGACTTTGAAACTGCTTAAAATTGTATAGAATTTCTTATATTTTTACTATTTTATTTCTCATAACTTTTGTATTTGTATAACTTTTATTAATCATTATATGTGTATGTGAAGGTGATTTTGTTACCTTTTTGAAAAATTTATTGTGATATCTGTGTACATAAAGAAAATAAAGATATGTTAAACTCAGTCACGGGGGCGTAGATAAAAATACGCGTAAAACGCGTTGCTATTCAGTGGCTCTCTTTACGGTATAGCCGGCCGGTTAATAAACGGCTAGTATGGAGATGAGGTATTCCATTCGCCTAGGACCGCAACATTGTAGAAAGAAGAACAGGGAAATATCGTAGAAGAGCCCTGAATAGCAACATTATATGGGATTATCGTAGAAGAGCCCTATTATTGTGCGGGAGGATCGTAGAAGAGCCCGATCGAAAAGCTACTCGTGACTGGGTTAACTGAGTGTTCGGACATTCTCGTTTTAATTACCCCTTCGAGTCGAGACCCCTATATCCATGAGAGACGAATCACCGGCGCCCGTTAGGAGTGATCATTAGTCACCCGACTTGACGTCACTCCTGCGGACAGGGTTCGTTTCGCCCTACAAAGCGGGAGGGTGCGGTAGCTGAGGTCCAATCTAGCGACCTCAGCGTAATGCCGCTCCGGTCTTTTAAGACCGCAGCCCCCGACCGCGACAGTGTGGATGATGTGATTAAAATTAAAAGAACAAATAAATCATTTAAACGTGTGTACATTTGGTATTATTATTATTATTTGGAAAATTTTCTATCAGTATAATTGTGGTTCTGTAAAAAAAAATATCGTCTTGTAGTTATTTATGAGGATTGTTTTGTAAAATTAAACAGAGGTAACGACTTACAACTTTTGTTTTACGTATAATAAAAAATGTAGAAAAAGTTATGTAACTTCAAACTGATAAAATAATGCTAACAAATTATACCTAGAATCTGTTATCTCGTAAAAAGGTTATTTATATAAGGTAGCGAATTCCGAAAGCTAAAGGTATTTTTTGAAATTAAAGATGTTAAAAATAAGAAAAACAGTACCCATTATTTAGATTTTAGCCTAATAATGCCTTTATTGCCTTCAAAACAAAATATAATGCTCAACCTAATAGCAGCTTATATTTTGCAAAGGAGGATAACTAAAACGTGGAATGTTTATGAAAAGACCTAAATTCTAAATATGATTGACGGTTTCATTCATCGCTCTATCGTGGTTAACATCCGAGATCCGTTGTGTAAAAATAAATAACAATCTCGCATACTTCGGAAATAATTTTAATATATTTTTTATGAAAACAAGCTGAATATTCATGATCCAGATAAATCCTTATTCTTTACTGTTATTATAATTTTCGATCTTTTATACATTTATGACGTTAAAATATGTTTAAGGTATGTTTAAGGTAATTAATTTTACCGTAGCACAGATTTTAGTCACAAAAAATTTAATCAGAACCGTAACTATAGGGGTAGCGGTTATAATTAAAATATGTTTCTGATAGGACAACTATAGTTATTATATATTTTTCTCAAATTTTTGTAGGTCAGTTCTATACATATTAGTCTATCAGACCTGCCTTATTCCAGTTATGAGGTTAAACATTTCGAAATATAATTTATACTTTAAAAAGCTGTGTCTTTGCTCGTATTCAATAAACATCTTCTTCGTTGTATTACAATCAGCTAAAATAAATTAATTTTGTTAAGAGTAAATTACACAATTATTTTTATGAAACTTATAATTGGAAGTTACTAAAATTGATAAACAGCTTGCAAGCTATTTGTCCGGAGTTCGAAATTTATGGGCGCTTTCAAAAACTGCCTGTGAAAAAATCTGCCAGCCTTTTCTCCCACCTTTGTACATGCGGAATGGTTCCCTGGCTCATACGGTAAAAGAGAACGCCAATCTTCTTGGAACTTCTCTTTTTTGCCTTCGCAGTTTAAGAGCAGACATTGTGTTCCGAAAAAAATCTTTAAGACAAACTCTCCGTTCCTTGAAGGTTAATTTTAAAGGTCGAGCGAGTCTTTCGAGAAAACCACTTTTTTACGTAAGCTCTCTAAAATATAACAAAAACGAAAATACCTTACCTCAGGTCCGAATCGCCGGAGTATTAACTTCTATCACTTCACAACATCTAATGACAAGCTGTTCGAACTGTCGGAGATCCAATGCTCTGTAAAAGGTTTGAACATATTGCATAGCGGGGGAAAAGAATATTCTACTGCATTTCACAAAAATTGTTCTGAAAGTTATTTGATTTCATCCCCACCAGAGATCCACTATCGCACTGTACGCCAGTGCCTACAACACCAAGGGGTTATGTATACCCTACCGCATAGTCAAATAAATTTCTACCATGAACCACCAAAATATACAAAACAATGAATTTTATTTGACGCTGTTTCAACTTCGATACGGCATGTGTTTTCGATATGCTTTATTTCACTCCTCAAAATGATGACATATCATAGTTATTTACATAGTAGTCATATTGGCCTAATTAATTTAATTAGTGGCAAACCGATTCGAATGGTAACATTTCTAATAGGTAGATGAGGACCACAATCAATTATAGCAAAATATAATGAATAGTCACAACATTACATCATTAAATAAGTTTATAAATTATTGCCCTCAATAATTTTAAATATTTTTTATTTAATTAGAAAGATTTTTTAGAATAAGATCAGCAGACCTACTTACTACCTACTATTGAGTGAACAATATAAAAACAAGAAGGCCAGTAAAAAGGAGAAAACAGATTTTAATTTAGGGTTTTCATCATTAGCAGACAATTCATACACGACATGGAAACGATATATTTATTAAGATATATTATAGGCAAATTATTAAAATATTTCAAACCAAATATCCACTTGACTTCAGTACGGAAAAAGATCTGATTTTTTTCTTAGTGACAGTCAAATCCTCTGTGAAGTCTATGAAAACTAACTAATGTTGTATATTTATATACATTCCCATCATTTTGACACGACCATTATTCATAACATGATTTACGTCATTAATCCAAGCATTCATTAGTTCAGTTAAGTAATCCGGATTATCTTCCAAGTATGTAATAATTAATCTTAGCATGATGTTTATTAGTGTCTTATTAATATAACGTTGTCTTGTGGAACATGAAGTGTTTTCTTTGCTATTATACTAATTGATCCAGTCATTCTTAAAATAATAATCTTAATTTATTTACCAAGCCTACATAATTTAACAAAATCTATCGAATATTTATAATGTAGCATTCTTGGTTATTACATACAGATTTTTTCCTGCCCATGACTTCAGCGTGATAAAGGAAATCAACAACAAGAATCAAATCAGTCAACACTATCAAAATGAAGTGGTTAATGCCATACAAGATATTCCCGAGACAATACTGTTGATTGTTGATTAAACAGTATGGAGCCAGTAAAACCCGTACCTAAGCATAAGCTGATTATAATTTAGGTTTTTCATCATTAACATGCAATTAATCTGACGTATACAGAATAGAAACGATATAATTATTATTTTTAAAATGCAAATTGCTTAAATTTTAACTAAAAATAGATATTTTTGATACAATAAAATAAAAATCCGTTTAAACTCCGTTTCCAACTAAAATAAAAGTCCGTTTATGTTATTAGATTAAACGTATACTTAACATATAGTAAAGATACTCTACCTTCATGTGTTGGAATGGTGTCAAGGAACGTATATGCTACGTTTTAGTTAGAAGCAGTCTTTTATGCTGTTCCATAATCATTTCTCATACAGTAAATATTCCAATTTAACAAATAGGCTTTGCTCAATGAATACCTACATTTTATAGTTCAGTAAACTGTTTGTGTTACCCATAAGAGCAATATTTAAGTAGCGTATCTATTGTACTAAAATATAAACAGACTTTTTTTAAACCTCTTATCTAGGTTGATAATTGTTAATAAAATTCTATAAAGAAGTAGAAATATTATAAATATTAAAAATCATTTCTGGAAATCTTTTATAATCGGAAATGTCCATGGTGGTAGATCATAACATCCGGTCGCCGGCAAAGTTACCACCCATCGGGCAGAATCGTGCCGCAAAGCGACCTAGTCGTGTTCCGGCACGTTGCTCGATGAAGCCGTTTATGGGAAATGGGTCTGAACAGTTGCGGTGCGTTGGCGAACTGGTCTGACGTCGGGTTGGTGTTTGTTTTGTCGGGTGTCTAGTCGAGGAGGGTAGCGGGATCCGAAGCGACGGCTTTCCGCTGGCCGCCCGCAGATAGTTGGGGGCCCAATTAGTGGGTTAGCCACCCACGAAAGGCTGCCCCGCCAGCTGTGAAAAATCCCAGGGTGGCTCCATCGTGCTGGTTGGCGACCAGACGAGGAGGCCCGATGGCGATCCCTGGGGGGGTTCGGGCGTCCCCGCAGTCTCCAGACTAGCCTCCCAGTGGCAAGACATCACCAATTTCGACGTCGGGTTCGATACGTGCCGTCTCTTTCAACTGCCATTTCCCATCCCTATTCACTTTTATATATATTTTTTTTTATGAAAAAGTTAAGAAAAAGGAACAAGGTTACACAGCGGTTGCACTCCTCCTCATTTAAAGTGCACCTTACTAATATCAGGGGTTTGCACTCAAATCTTTTAGCTGTCCACCACCACCTGGAGACAGAGCAGCCGCACTTGCTCTTTTTGACGGAGACGCAGATACAATGTCCTTTGAGCGCTGCATACTTGGATTATCCCGGTTACTCGTTAGAGCACAACTTTCGCTCACGGGCCGGAGTCAGTGTGTACGCGCGGAACGACCTCTGTGTTCAGCGTCTCCGTCACCTTGAAGACCCCACTTTTTCTTCTCTATGGGTTTTAGTGGACACAGGAAACGAAAAAATCCTGTATTCCTGTGTCTACCGTTCGCACAGCGGTGACCTGGAGACAACTCGTTTATTTGAGTATCTCAGTGAGGCTGCAGATATGGCTCTGTATCAGTACCCTTCGGCGCAGCTCGTCTTTCTGGGGGACTTTAATGCCTGTCATCAGGACTGGCTGTTCCCGTACCAGAAGACCGACCATGCTGGAAGAGAAGCGCGGAACTTTGCGTTGTCCTTGGACCTCTTTCAGCTGGTGAGGCAAGCGACAAGGGTACCAGATGTGGTAGGCCATACAGCAAATTGCCTGGACCTTCTGCTGACAACTGATCCGGACAGGTATTGTGTAGAGGTCACGTCCCCCTTGGGAACCTCCGATCACTGTCTGGTGAAATCTGTATTTACATATTCCCCACCAGCTTTCGAACCACATGGTGTTAGGCGAGTATGGAAATACAAGTCAGCAGATTGGGATGAGATGCGGCACTTTTTTGCGTCTTATCCTTGGCGGCAGGTCTGCTTCTCTTCTTTGGATCCGTCGAGTTGCGCGGATGCTATAACCGATGTGGTGCATCAGGCAATGGAGTATTTTATTCCTTTTGCTGACGTACCCATCGGTGGCAAAGCTCGCCCATGGTTTAATGCCGAATGTCGTCATGCACATGACCGAAAACATTCGGCATACCTCATTTGGGCTGATGCTCGAAGCCGCAAAACTCCGGATGTAAGTACAAAGAAGAGAGCCTTTAACCAAGCTGCCAAGTCCTATAAAAAGGCATTGCGGAAGGCTCGTCTTGATCGGATCGTTAAGAATGGCGAAAAGCTCTCTGTCAGACCAACTGGCAGTCGAGCTTTCTGGTCTCTTGCCAAAGCGATCGAGTCGAACTTCTGCCAACCCTCACTGCCTGCTCTGCTGAAGCCTGATGGATCCCTGGCCCACACAGCAACAGAGAAAGCGAATGTATTTGCTTCTCTGTTTGCTGAGAATTCGCATCTAGACACTGGCAATGCTTCTCCAGAACATCTTCCCCACTGCGGTATTTCGATGCCTGAAATCCGCATCACTAACAAAGAGGTATGGAGAACATTGTGTCGTTTAGATGTGAATAAAGCCAGTGGTCCTGATGGTATACCAGCCATTCTGCTCAAGACATGTGCAGCTGAGTTGTCTCCTGTATTGACACGTCTGTATCGCCTCTCTTTCAAGACTGGAAAAGTACCGGAATCCTGGAAGCTTGCCAACGTGCAACCCGTGCCCAAAAAAGGCAGCCGTGCCGATCCTGCCAATTATAGGCCCATTTCAATCACCTCCATACTCTGCAAGATTATGGAGCGTGTATTGAACTCGCGGCTTCTAGCGTACGTAGAAGGTAACGATCTCCTCAGTGACCGACAGTACGGATTTCGCCGAAATAGGTCCACTGGGGACCTTCTAGCGTACGCAACACACATTTTAGGCGAAGCCATCGAGAGGAACGGAGAAGCGGTCGCCGTCTCTCTGGACGTCTCGAAGGCTTTTGACAGGGTCTGGCATGTGAGCCTTTTAAGCAAGCTTTCAGCGTACGGTATATCTCCTGGTCTGATTGGCTGGATAACGGACTTTTTGAGCCGGAGATCTCTCCGTGTTGTTGTCGACGGGTGTTCTTCGGAACCCTTAACAATAAATTCCGGAGTACCTCAGGGGTCCGTTCTTTCTGCAACTCTTTTTCTGCTGCACATTAACGATCTGCTGAAGCCCGGTATCTATGGGTATGCAGACGACAGCACAGTTGTAGAAAGATATCTGCCAAGTTCTCGGGCTAGTAGAGATGAAGTACAATCTGAAAGAGAAGCCATGGTGCAACGTTTGAATGACAAACTTCAGGCAGTCTCCGCATGGGGCAATGCCAATCTTGTCAAATTCAACGCCACCAAAACGCAGACGTGTTTGTTCACCGCCAAAAGGAGCCCCTTCACCTTGGCTCCTACTTTCCAGAATGTATCCTTGGATCACAGTGACTGGCTTCAGTTGTTAGGCTTAGAGATCTCCTCGAATCTCAACTTTGGTCGGTACATTGAGTCCAGAGCAAGAGCAGCTGCAGGAAAGCTTGCCGTACTTGCGAAGGTGCGACAGTACTTTACACCGGGACAGCTTCTTGTATTATACAAAGCACAGATCCGGTCGTGTGTAGAGTATTGTGGCCACATATTTGCTGGTGCCGCAAAGACTCATCTTGCGGTTCTGGACTCAATTGAGAGGCGAGCAAAGAGGCTTATTGGCGACCCTAAATTGGTTGACGCCAAACTCCACAGCCTTGAACACAGGCGTAGAATTGCCAGCCTCTCAGTATTCTATAGGATACATTTTGGTGAGTGTGCGCAGGAATTGCACGACCTAATTCCCCCATCCCCCTTCCATCACCGGACGACCCGACGCACGGCAGGTTTTCATCCTTTTGTTGTGGACATTCCACCTGTCCGAACGAAGCGCTATGCTTCATCTTTTTTAGTGCGTACAGCGAAGGACTGGAACAATCTGCCGGCGTCGGTATTTCCGGCAAAATATAATGTGGGTGTCTTCAAGAGGAGAGTGAATAGGCTTCTAGGTTAATGCGCTTTACCACCTAAGACTACATTTCACTTTCCATCAGGTGGAATGTAGTCAAGCATTAACCTAGTTTTGTATAAAAAAAAAAAAAAAAAAAAATAGAATGTTCGTATGGAATTTTATGGATAGCGAGGGGAGCGCATACAGTTAAGGTGAATTTAGATGCACATTTTAAAGGTATCCCTGAAATCTCTACTTGGCTCGCAAGTCCTAGGAAATGTTTTACCTCCATATGCTCTGGAATACGAGGAGCCCGACGTCAGCACGGTGAATGGATGGAATGCAAAGACATATAGTCTGTAATACATAAATATGAACTGCAAAAAGTTATTTGTTTAATCATAAATGTACATTAAAAAAAAACAGATTTTTATATTTGACTTTAAAAGAATAATATACATAAACTTATTATAATTGAATAATAACATTTGTTTGTCTTAGTCCAATATTTTTATAATTAATAATTACTTAGTAAGGGCTAGCAGTTTTCTAAAATAAATAGCCGGAGACGAGATATGCAAGAGAAATTCGTTGGCGTAAAAAAATTTTATTGGTTTAATGGATGCAATACATCAATTGTTTAATTAGGCTTCCTAGACGTTAAAAAGCACATTCATACTATTTATTTCAAAAATATTATTTATAATATTATTGTTATTTACTTTAAAATATTATTTATAGCTAAACAGTAAGTTATATTTAGACTTATATTATACCGCTTTTACTTTGTAACTTCGATATAATTTCCCCTGGATTAGTTGTCTCTTGTGTGCTGTACATTTTCTACGTTATTATCTTATTCTGTTTACTTTAAGACAAGACTTAGTTAATATCACATAATGAGACGGACTTATGTTGAGTTATAGTAACTGAATATTTATGATATTTTACTAACTTCAGTTTCTTGTTTGTTTATTTTTGGCACGAAAGGGGTCCAAAATTTAAATAAAAAGTCCTCAATCTTCATTGACTAACCAACAAAGCAAGTTTGTGTTCAGACCTTTATATAATAATTTAATCCTTTTTTATCAATACCTAGTATTAAAAACCATTGTATTTTTTATTTATGTATATATAGATATTTAATATATGTATATAAAAAAGACAATAAATCTAATTCTCTCATATTCAACCACTGAGTAACTTTTCATTTAGTTCATTAAAGTAATATAAATCGAGACAAGATTAGATATTAATTTTAACTACACAATATCGTTTTCTCAAATTCGTTCTCTCTGCAACTTTATAAATTTAAAATTGAATTTAATTAAAGACTTTAAAATGTATCTCTCGCTATCGTATATCATTTTTGAATTGAAATAATTCGTCGGCCTATTTTTATAATATCAGTATTTATGTAGGAAATACACCCAAAGGAAATAGAGAACGAACTCGAATAATACAAAATATTGCTGAATCAGAAATTTTATATGTGCCATTAATTTAATGTAAGCAGTATGAACGGATTAAAGATATGTTTGTTATTATACAAAATATCGTATGCAGTAAGTAGCATGCAAAATATGTTATTTAGTTTATTGAAATTCTTTTTACTTAAACTGACTCTAAAAATGGGAGAGACCCATTAATCGAGAGAATAATTACCTCCTAAAAATACAATAGATTTTTACACTTCTCGCGGTAAGTGTAAAAACATTTTATCCGACCAACTGAATAAGACGGAATGGATGTTACAGTATTAAAAGAACATTGATGACTAACATGCACATCTCATGGTATAAATATTCTCTGAATCATAAGAAGCTCAATCTCGCATGACGATGTATGCAGATAAAACCGAAACAAGAGCTTACCATTCCATAGCATATTAAAAACGGTCGAACGAAAACGAAATGTTTTTTATAAATTTTCCTCGCTCAACATTGGGTTAGGGCAGAGAATATAAGGTGTAATAGTCAAGAATTATATTTAATTAGATAATTTAATAGAACAATAAATATCGAAGTGCCATTCGATATTTATTGCTTGGTTGCTTAAAACTTATAAAAAAATAAATAAAATAAATAAAAATAAATAAAATAAAAAAAGGATTTTTTTTATTTGTCGAGTAAAAAAATGGGAACAAAATATAAAGCTTCTTAGTGTTTTAATGTTTAATTTTATTATAGTTTGTTATATTGATAAAAATGCCAACTATAATATAAAATACATTTAATGATTGATACATCAAAACATACATGTCAAATTGAAATTTTATAACATATGCCTTGGTTGTTGACAAAGAATTATTATGCAGTTGTTGATCTCAACGACAAAGCAAGTGAGATCTAAATGGGTGTCTAAATTCTGAAATGTATTTATAACGACGTAAAATATTTTATAACAAATGTTTTAAATGAAAAATATATGCTTGTACTAAGTTCCACTATTTAATGATTTTATATTTATGCTATGCGACCGGTTTCGAACATCATCGTCAGGCATACTAAAATAGATTGTGTTCATTGATGGGTAATTTACATAAAATAATATTAACTTACTACCCACTAAATTTACAATGCAAGCTATTAAGTTACAATCAATTTTTAATATTATTTTAAAATTTATAATAACAAATTCATAATAATTAGTATTGAAAATAATGTCAAAGTTTTAAAAAAATTACAATAATGTCAATAGAGAATAATTAATAGTTAATTGTATATAGATAATCACAAATTCTGGGTTATAAATATTGCTAATTAAATTATTTAATTTTTGTTGAGATGTACTGTAGTAGTGGCGATGTACTTAATTGCTCCTGCTCATTAAGTAATAATTCCGGGTGTAGGTGTTTATATTTGTTTATTTCTATAGCTTCTAAGGCGTTCAGTTTTCGTCCTTTGTCACACACATGTAAAACAGTCATGTCTTTTTCGGGGTCAAAAGTATGTTTGGTCTGATGTAAATGTATTGCGAATGTGGATTTTTTATTATTATTTTTCCAATTTCGTATATGTTCTTTCAGTCTTGTTTTAAAGTTTCTTCCTGTTTGACCTATGTAGACTGATTCACACGTAGAGCACTTTAATTTGTACTCCATTTGTAACTCCAGCTTGTTCCAGAATAGGGACTTTATCTTTATTATTACATAAAATACGTTCTTTTTTTTTTTTTTTTATATGATCTAGGGCAATGCTTGACTACATTCCACCTGATGGTAAGTGGAATGTAGTCTTAGATGGTAAGTCGCATTGCCCTAGCAACCTATTCACTCTTCTCTTGAAGACACCCACATTATATTTAGCCGGAAATACCGACGCAGGTAAATTGTTCCAGTCCTTTGCTGTACGCACTAAAAATGAGGAAGCAAAGCGCTTCGTTCGGACAGGTGGAATGTCCACAACAAAAGGATGGATACCTGCCGTGCGTCGGGACGTCCGGTGATGGAAGGGGGACGGGGGAATTAACTCGTGTAATTCCTGCGCACACTCACCAAAATGTATCCTATAGAATACTGAGAGGCTAGCAATTTTACGCCTGTGTTCAAGGCTTTGGAGGTCGGCTTCGACCAATTCGGGATCGCCTATAAGCCTCTTTGCTCGCCTCTCAATTGAGTCCAGAACCGCAAGATGAGACTTTGCGGCACCAGCAAATATGTGTCCACAGTACTCTACACACGACCGGATCTGTGCTTTGTATAAAACAAGAAGCTGTCCCGGTGTAAAGTACTGCCGAACCTTCGCAAGAACGGCAAGCTTTGCTGCTGCTGCTCTTGCTCTGGACTCAATGAACCGACCAAAGTTGAGGTTCGAGGAAATCTCTAAGCCTAACAACTGAAGCCGGTCACTGTATTCCAAGGATACATTCTGGAAAGTAGGAGCCAAGGTGAAAGGGCTCCTTTTGGAGGTGAATAGACACGTCTGCGTTTTGGTGGCGTTGAACTCGACAAGATTGGCATTGCTCCATGCGGAGACTGCCTGAAGTTTGTCATTCAAACGTTGCACCATGGCTTCTCTTTCAGACTGTACTTGATCTCGACTAGCCCGAGTACTCGGCAGATATCTTTCTACAACTGTGCTGTCGTCTGCATACCCATAGATACCGGGCTTCAACAGATCATTAATGTGCAGCAAAAACAGAGTTGCAGAAAGAACGGACCCCTGAGGCACTCCGGCATTTATTGTCAAGGGTTCCGAGGAACACCCGTCGACAACTACTCGGAGAGATCTGTGGCTCAGAAAGTCCGTTACCCAGCCGATCAGACCAGGAGATATACCGTACGCTGAAAGCTTGCATATAAGGCTCGCATGCCAGACCCTGTCAAATGCCCTCGAGACGTCCAGAGAGACGGCGATCGCTTCTCCGTTCTTCTCGATGGCCTCGCCTAAAATGTGAGTAGCATACACTAGGAGGTCCCCAGTAGACCTATTACGGCGAAACCCGTACTGTCGGTCACTGAGGAGATCGTTACCTTCTAGGTATGCTAGTAGGCGCGAGTTCAATACACGCTCCATAATCTTACAGAGTATGGAGGTGATTGAAATCGGTCTGTAATTGACAGGGTCGGCACGGCTGCCTTTTTTGGGCACGGGTTGTACATTAGCAAGCTTCCAGGATTTCGGCACTATTCCAGTCATGAAAGAGAGGCGATACAGACGTGTCAGTATAGGAGACAACTCAGCTGCGCATGTCTTGAGCAGAATGGCTGGTATACCATCAGGACCACTGGCTTTATTCACATCTAAACGACACAATGTTCTCCATACCTCTTTGTTAGTGATGCGGATTTCAGGCATCGAAATACCGCAGTGAGGAAGATGTGCTGGAGAAGCATTGCCAGTGTCTAGATGCGAATTCTCAGCAAACAGAGAAGCAAATACATTCGCTTTCTCTGTTGCAGTGTGGACCAGGGATCCATCAGGCTTCAGCAGAGCAGGCAGTGAGGGTTGGCAGAAGTTCGACTCGATCGCTTTGGCAAGAGACCAGAAAGCTCGACTGCCAGTTGGTCTGACAGAGAGCTTTTCGCCATTCTTAACGATCCGATCAAGACGAGCCTTCCGCAATGCCTTCTTGTAGGACTTGGCAGCTTGGTTAAAGGCTCTCTTCTTCAAACTTACATCCGGAGTTTTGCGGGTTCGAGCATCAGCCCAAATGAGATATGCCGAATGTTTTCGGTCTTGAGCATGACCACATTCGGCATTAAACCATGGGCGAGCTTTGCCACCGATGGGTACGTCAGCAAAAGGAATAAAATACTCCATTGCCTGATGCACCACATCGGTTATAGCATCCGCGCAACTCGACGGATCCAAAGAAGAGAAGCAGACCTGCCGCCAAGGATAAGACGCAAAAAAGTGTCGCATCTCATCCCAATCTGCTGACTTGTATTTCCATAATCGCCTAACACCAAGAGGTTCGAAAGCTGGTGGGGAATATGTAAACACAGATTTCACCAGACAGTGATCGGAGGTTCCCAAGGGGGAGGTGACTTCTACACGATACCTGTCCGGATCAGTTGTCAGCAGAAGGTCCAGGCAATTGGCTGTATGGCCTACCACATCTGGTACCCTTGTCGCTTGCTTCACCAGCTGAAAGAGGTCCAAGGACAACGCAAATTTCCGCGCTTCTCTTCCAGCATGGTCGGTCTTCTGGTACGGGAACAGCCAGTCCTGATGACAGGCATTAAAGTCCCCCAGAAAGACGAGCTGCGCCGAAGGGTACTGATACAGAGCCATATCTGCAGCCTCACTAAGATACTCAAATAAACGAGTTGTCTCCTGGTCACCGCTGTGCGAACGGTAGACACAGGAATACAGGATTTTTTCGTTTCCTGTGTCCACTAAAACCCATAGGGAAGAAAAAGTGGGGTCTTCAAGGTGACGGAGACGCTGAATACAGAGGTCGTTCCGCGCGTACATACTGACTCCGGCCCGTGAGCGAAAGTTGTGCTCCAACGAGTAACCGGGATAATCCAAGTATGTAGCGCTCAAAGGACATTGTATCTGCGTCTCCGTCAAAAAGAGCAAGTGCGGCTGCTCTGTCTCCAGGTGGTGGTGGACAGCTAAAAGATTTGAGTGCAAACCCCTTATATTAGTCAGGTGCACTTTGTATGAGGAGGAGTGCAACCGCTGTGTCAACTTGTTTCTTTTTTTAACCTTTTTCATAAAATAAAATAAATAAAAGTGAATAGGGATGGGAAATGGCAGTTGAACGAGGCGGTACGTATCGAACCCGACGTCGAAATTGGTGATGTCTTGCCACTGGGAGGCTAGTCTGGAGACTGCGGGGACGCCCGAACCCCCCCAGGGATCGCCATCGGGCCTCCTCGCCTGGTCGCCAACCAGCACGATGGAGCCACCCTGGGATTTTTCGCAGCTGGCGGGGCAGCCTTTCGTGGGTGGCTAACCCACTAATTGGGCCCCCAACTATCTGCGGGCGGCCAGCGGAAAGCCGTCGCTTCGGATCCCGCTACCCTCCTCGACTAGACACCCGACAAAACAAACACCAACTCGACGTCAACCGGTTCGCCAACGTACCGCAGCTGTTCAAACCCATTTCCCATAAACGGCTTCATCGAGCAACGTGCCGGAACACGACTAGGTCGCTTTGCGGCACGACTTTGCCCGATGGGTGGTAACTTTGCCGGCGACCCGATGTTATGGTCTACCACCAAGAAAAAATTATTATTATTAATTTATAAATTATTATTATTATATAAAACTGTCTGTCTGTCTTTGTTGTCTATGATCTTTTTTAATTTTACAGAAAGTTGTCCTACATATGGAATTTTGGTCCAAGTTTTCTTTTTATTTGCGTCCTTGTTATTGCTACAATATAATAGATTTTTAGTGATTTTTCTTTTCTTTTTTCTTGTAATGTCCCGAATTAAATTTTCATTATAGTCGTTATTTTTTGCAATTATTATAATATTGTTCAATTCGGTTTTATAGTCTTCCCTGGTCATTGGTATATTTAACATTCTATGAATTAATGAATGAAAGACTGCATGTTTGTGTGTACTGGGGTGTCTTGAGGAAGAATGTATTATGATATCGCTATAAGTTGCTTTTCTGTAAATTTTGTACTGCGGTTTGCCTGAAGAAATATCTATTGTGATGTCTAGAAAGTTTATGCGATTGTTGCCTATTTCCATAGTAAAATTTATATATTTGTTTATAGAGTTTATATATGTAAGAAATTCATTTAAATCTTTTTCCGTACCAGTCCATAAACATAAAATGTCATCAACGTATCTATACCAGTAAGTAATATATTCTTTGTATTTAGATTTGAGTATATTTTTTTCCAAATTGTCCATATATAAATCTGCACATAATGGTGAAAGAGGGCTTCCCATGGCAAGTCCGTCTGTTTGTTTAAAATATTTGTTCTTATATTTAAAGTAATTTTGATCTAGGCACATTTTAAAAGCAGCTTCTAAATCTATAACTTGTTGACATTGTAGGTTTGATTCACACAATTGTTCACTAATGATACTTAACCAATCCTTAACGGGAACACTTGGAAATAAGTTACGAACGTCAAAAGAAACCAATTTCGCATTAAGGGGAATAGGAATTTTGTCAATTTTTGTACTAAATCACTACTATTTTTGATGGTTTGTGATGGTTAGGACGCAAATAAAAAGAAAACTTGGACCAGAATTCCATATGTAGGACAACTTTCTGTAAAATTAAAAAAGATCATAGACAACAAAGACAGACAGACAGTTTTATATAATAATAATAATTTAGAACGTATTTTATGTAATAATAAAGATAAAGTCCCTATTCTGGAACAAGCTGGAGTTACAAATGGAGTACAAATTAAAGTGCTCTACGTGTGAATCAGTCTACATAGGTCAAACAGGAAGAAACTTTAAAACAAGACTGAAAGAACATATACGAAATTGGAAACATAATAATAAAAAATCCACATTCGCAATACATTTACATCAGACCAAACATACTTTTGACCCCGAAAAAGACATGACTGTTTTACATGTGTGTGACAAAGGACGAAAACTGAACGCCTTAGAAGCTATAGAAATAAACAAACATAAACACCTACACCCGGAATTATTACTTAATGAGCAGGAGCAATTAAGTACATCGCCACTACTACAGTACATCTCAACAAAAATTAAATAATTTAATTAGCAATATTTATAACCCAGAATTTGTGATTATCTATATACAATTAACTATTAATTATTCTCTATTGACATTATTGTAATTTTTTTAAAACTTTGACATTATTTTCAATACTAATTATTATGAATTTGTTATTATAAATTTTAAAATAATATTAAAAATTGATTGTAACTTAATAGCTTGCATTGTAAATTTAGTGGGTAGTAAGTTAAAATTATTTTATGTAAATTACCCATCAATGAACACAATCTATTTTAGTATGCCTGACGATGATGTTCGAAACCGGTCGCATAGCATAAATATAAAATCATTAAATAGTGGAACTTAGTACAAGCATATATTTTTCATTTAAAACATTTAGTTATGAAGTTCCATCAAGAAATATCAACACAAAGTGTAAATTATTTTATAACAACTTAAAATATAATTTCTTTTATGACTTAGGATAATATTTTGAAAATTGAAACCACATGACTTCGCAAGTTCTAAAGCTATAAGTTCTTTTTTATTCATCCGACAATTCGTCTTGTTGGTAGAAACTAGCCATTGTACATAGGCCTCTTCCATCACTGTTTAGAAAGTACTTTATAATAATTTGCAATTATTATTAAGTACTTGCAATTATTATTAATTTGTATATAATTAATTGCAATTATTATTAAGTACCATGTATATAATTCATAAAGAGCAAGTAATCCTGAAGTCAATAAACCTATCCTCAGAGTTTCTGTTGGAAGGTAATGCAAGTAAATTTATGCAAGTAGGCTCCGGCTCTCAGTAGTGCCCACAATACAGGTAGGTAAATGAATATTTAGGATAAGTGAGGGTTTGCTTTTAGTTATATAGATAATTTTATTTTGTAATATACTCTGTATTTAATCGATTTATTATTAAACATTACCTTATTATTTTCATTAACTAATTTCGAACGTCTGGAATCCTCATGGATACACACCTCCATCCAGGGGAAGATGGAAGCGGTTATGTGAGACTCTTACTCACTAAACCAGACGGTCAACACCTCTCCGTCATAATGGAGCGCCACGGGAACGCTTGCGCACACATCCGCGTTGCTCCGACGGAAGGCCGCGTGAGCGACCACCTCCTCCATGGAGTGACGCGCCCGGTTGACTTGAGCGCGTCCCACTCCGGTGGCCGGCTTGTTGAATCGCGAAGGGCTCCCCTGCCCTCCACCCAAGCCGGCCGAGCCAAATCAGGACTCCCTCAACGAAGAAGGTGTCCCGATCCGACTCAACCTCCCGGGGCCGGACCACGTCCGAAAACGGTCGTAGTCCGAACCCGCAGCCGCCACCAGCGGCTGGTGTGCGTAGCGGGTGACCCTCCGAAGAAGACCACCCCGACACACGGGGCCGGAAGAGGTACACACATCTGCGCCGCAATTTAAACTGCCACCTGCAGACGACGCAGAATATGCGACCTCGACAGTCCCGCCACCCCGCTAACGGAGCCCTCCCTAGGAAGAGCTCCGTAGCCACCTGACCCGGACTAATCATCGTCAGGCGCTATTGTACCTGATGATGACTATTCCGGGCCACCACCCTATCAGCGCAACGGCCTCTACCTCAGCAAGGAAGAGACCACCACGTACCCCCCACACAACCACGGGACCGCCCCACAGTCCACTCTGCGCACAGAGAAGTACCAGGGGCGACCCCGCTGTTGTCCCCGGTAGAGAGGGCCTGCGCCCTCCCACCCTCAGTGCCCAGGCCAAAAGGCCCGAGCCCACCCCGCAGACAGACCACCCCGAAAGGCAGCCTGTCCGCCGGCCAGCCATGAACCGGGCACAAACCCCCATGACCGACCTCCACCGCGCCAGGTATCAGCCAGCGGGAGAACCCGAAGGTTCTCAGTAACCGCTGTTGCCCAGGGTGCACCACGAGGAGATTCCCGGCATAGCACCCCTGGTAATGTAGGCCTAGTTTAAGTAATAAAGCTATTCGGGGAGACCGAATAGCTTTATTACTTTATACACCAGATGTTGTCTTCTTAGTCTATTTTTTAAATTGAGAAAATAACCGTCTGGCGTTTTTCTGCAATAAAGAAATTTTATTATTTAATACAAGACATATTCACTGTGACATCATTAATATCGCAATGATACCAGTCTGATATAAATTTGATGCAAAAAAAATATATTATCTTCAGTACTATGGGACGAGCTGCATACATAGAATACCATGGCGGTTAATTCGTTCGTTGAAGTGATAGACATGTTTCTTTATATGTCTTATTTTTTCAAATGTGAGGAATGTCGACCATTGAAAGCGTATTCACAGAGCAAAAAAATTTCGACTACAAGCAGGTTCCTTTGATTTTTATATAAATATAGAATGTAAAAAACCGATACGGGCAGGGATTCGAACCCGCGACTACTGGGAAACCGTCCCGTCGCTCTACCAACTGAGCTACCGTATCGCTGTCCGTCTCGGTGAATTAAGCATTCTATATGTGATCGTCTTTATCGGGACGGTATCGAATCCCTGCCCGTATCGGTTTTTTACATTCTATATTTATATAAATTTAAATAAGCTTAACATGGCTATACATGTTTAAAGATATTTTCAAAAAGGTTCCTTTGATGTTTACCGCTTAAAAACGGAAAGTCTTGTCAACATTTTTATAATTTTTTGTTGTATTTATGTTCTCTGGTAACAACCATACGGAAAGGAAGTACGAATGAAAACAAAGAAGAGTGCAAGAAAATAATAATGTTACTAAAAAATGGTTTAACTCAAACAAAATGTCATATTAGTTTAAAATAATACGGCAACGAAAAAGTAGCTAAAAAAATCTTCTTTTTCAAACTGTTTATGTGCACTATCCTGTATTAAATACTTTTTACTCGATTTTTTCTCAATATTAGCTATACATTTTGTGTGTTAACTTTCATTTAAGTACTAAAGGCAAATTTCAAGAATAGTTTTATTTTTAAATAGAGCACAGTACTAGTCAGAAGAGGAGTGCTGTTCAGTATTTTCGCTACAGCGGTAATTCTTATTATGGAAGCAACGACGTGCACTTTCTCTAACTGCTATGAAGAACTATTTGTTTGCAAAGATTGTTCTTGAATTTATTGATGTTTATTGTTATTAACAAATATTTTGGTTCTTGTTTTTAGTTGTCGTTAGCTTTTATCTTACTTAATCACATTGAAGTTATACTTCTTAAACCATATGCTAATATAAGTAAATAATTTAAGTATAAAAAAATATATATTATTTACTTCGTCACAAGTAGCCCCTGTTTGTAAGTAACCTCCTTCTTTTCAAGTAAATACTTGAGAAGAAATCCTGTATATTAGATCTATATACTTCGTAACTTATTAGAGATTCCATAAATCATAATAAATCTCACAAAATCATCCTTTCATTCAATCGTGATCACACTCGTTACAGTTTATTCGTTACGCTTAGTTGCCATGACTAAGCAAATATATTTATTGATTTCTAAGAAATAATGTAATAAGGATTTAGAAAAATAGTATTAGGTGGTTTTCTAATAAAGATGCAAATACCAGTTGCATTGTTTTTCAGCTTTAACCTCTATGGGAAATAATAGGAAATCAAAATTTTATTGTTGGCAAAGAGAAGAGCGAATTCTAGAATTTGGACAAACGTTTGTATTAAATTATTATTTAATAAATTATTAATTATTAAATTATTTAAATTATTTAATTTCAATCTCTTCCAGACTGTTTCTTACTCTTTTCCGTATTGAACGCTTTGAAAAAAATCATCATCTTACATTCAAATACATGGTGTTAGTGTTTGTTGAATATAATTTTATAATATAACTGCAAAGGTACAAAAGTTTATTCCGGAATTATTCAGTTCGTTCAAATATATTTCGAGTCAGGCCCTGATAAATACCGGCTGACCACACCGCATTTAAGTCCGCTCAATCTGGAGACGTGTGGGGCTAGTAGCTATTCTTCTAAGTATCGGAAGAGATTTAACTCTAAGTATATTTTTATCAAACTTTTTCAGCCTAAGGAGATTTATGTTTAGGACCTTTACGTATCTACGTAAGTATCTACTTATATTAGTGTATGTGTATGTGTATGTTCGTTACTTGTAATAATAAATTGATTAACCAATTTTATAAAAAAATGAATGGTTGGTAAATGCGTGTAGCGTGAGAATAACTAATTAAAAATATCGTTTAAAAAATAATACACTGACGGACACATAAACTGCATCAAAGTTCACAATTACTTTTGAATCAATATTTTTGATAACTATGCAAATATATTTCGGTTCGTTAGCTTTATACCATATCTTTAAGTGTATGTTTATGTACTGGAGAGGACTATTATTTTTTTTAACAAAATCGATAAATATAACAAAAATTGGTTTTATTTAAAAATGTATTACCTCCATGTGCTCTTATTACACATTCTAATCGGCTCCGAATAGATCTTATTAGGGTTATTAGTCAGTCTTGTGGAATATTGTTCCATTTTTCTGAAATCGTTGTTCTTAGTGCTGCCACTGTTGTGGGCACAGGATTTCTCGCACGTTTTAAGCTGTCCCAAAACATGCTCCATTGGATTCAAATCCGGGCGATGTGCTGGCCAATTCATAGTACGGATCCCAGTCTCTTCGCAATATTGTTTCACTAATGCAGCGGCGTGAGCTTCTAAAACTTCTGTCTTATACCGTTGTGCCATCAATCCTACTCTTCGATCATTTTGACGGACCATATTGATGAACACAAGAGCCGTTCGCCCGAACACCAAAATGCCACTCCACACCATACACAAGCCGCCTTCAAAACGCTCCTGAATGCAACTTTGAGCATATGTCTCCCCTCGTTGACGGTAGACTCTTCTGCGACCATCTGTACTATTTAAACATGTCTTACACTCATCGGTGAACAATATTGAGACCCCTTGCTCTTCCGTCCAATTAAGATGTTCAAGGGCAAATCTTAAGCGAGCTTGTCTGTGAGCTACAGACAGCTTTGGACCATTCGCTGGTCTTAAAGGGGTGATTGCCGATTCCTTAAGTCTCTGTCTTATTGTTCGTGCACTCACGTTTACATCACGCACTTCATTCAGCTACGTTTTGATGTTTACTTACGTAAGGAAACGATTACGTGGGGAAGTTGAAACAATAAATCGATCGTCACCATGGGTGGTTACTTTTGTTCTGCCGGTACCGGGTCTTCTTTTGTGAGAACCTGTCTCTACAAATTTTCGGTATACTCTAGAATCCATTGATTGGTTTAAATTTAAATTTCTGGCCATCCTTGTTTGTGACAGACCTTCCCGCGCCAATGCAACAATTTGGACTTGTTCCGACGAAGTGTCCATATTTATGGTAACCAAACTTTTATTCAGTTAAAAAGACTAATAATCAATGCTATTCGTAACAGTATTTAAATCGCAAATGGAAAAAAAAACAAAAAATTAATTTCAAACTTTACTGTAATAACGCACGAATTTGAGACTACGCATAAATTTAGTTTTCGCGTCTATAACTTATTTTTTTTTTGTAGTTCTATTTAAAACATTTTGATATTTTTCTTTTATGATTAATATATAGTCTCGACATTTTCATTAAGTTTAATCAAAAAAGTTTACATATAGTTTGAAACAAAATAATTCGAAAGTAATTGTGAACTTTGATGCAGTTTATGTGTCCATCAGTGTAGATGTATAAGGGGACTAGTTTTAAATTTTAATTGCATCTAAATTGGATTTTAATTTTAGTAATATTCTACTATATACAGGGTCAGAATTAATGTCAATTCAGGGGAAATAAATACATTTTGTATGAGAAAATTGAAATTTTAAAAACTATTAATTTTAAAAAGTCGTAGAATAAATGTTGTTGGGATTGATGCAAAGAGGCTGCCTTCAAGAGGTGATTAACTAATTACAAATAACCCTGTATATTATTATTTTATTTATTTCGTAGTCAACCTCCTAGTTAACAATGTGCACTTTTGCTTTCGGGAATATTGTTTCACCACAATCTTTTACTATTGTTAACATAAAACCAAAATAGGTTTCGTTTCTAATAAGATTTGACACTTTGTAAAATTTCAATCGATTTTTCGGAAAAGCGTTCTCAGTTAAAGCTTTTAAACAGAAGCAAAAAATTTTGGGCAAGCAAAATACTTGGGTAAATTAATTGGAAAGTTTCAGTTAATATCTCCACAAGATAAAGTGAAAATGAAAAGTTATAGTTACAGAAGTGAGCTAGCGAAATTAAATCATTAAGTTTGCTACTTAGCTAATTGATACACAAAGGCAACTTTTAAATTATATGTTATTTACAACAAAACTTTCGTTCTTAACGTGTGATTGGATTTTGAAATTAGTTCGTGATTTTTTCTTAAAATTTATTAAAATGATGTAGGTTCCTCCCCGTTGTATTTAATTAAAAAGTACATACTTTAAGGGTCATTTGTAATTAATTAATTGGCCGCCTCTTGCAGGAAGCCACTCTACATCTATCCCAACAACATTTCTTCTAGGACTTTTTAAAATTAATATTTTTAATATAGTTAATATTAATGTAGTTTTTTCTTAGTCCTCATAATACCAACAAGGACCATAAGCCCCAACTCATAATAACGATTTTAATCATTCATCTAATTAGTATGTTGTTCACTTGAATCAAAACCTAAAGAGTACTTCCAGTCGACCTAGAATTTTGAAATTTGTCATGAAGCAATCTTTTATAGCGCATATAGAGGAAAAATTCCGAAAAACTTAAATTTTTGCTTACTATACATATTCTTTATATATTACATATTTTTAGGGTACGAAACCCTGCGTGTGGCCAATATTTTTTTTTAAATAATCAAGATTATGAAGTACAATATTCTCAGCTTTATTCTAGAAACATAGTTTGTTTCATTTATTTCAATAAAAAGACTAAGCGAAATGATATACAAGTCATGACTGTAGGGAAGCTTAGTGACAGGCAAATGAATAATGAACCCCAAACCGCCCGACTTGTCTTGAGGAGCTTACTACTATTATTATTTGATAATGGCTGGCTGATAATAGCTGAAAGATTGTAATTGTAACAAAATAAAAGCGACAGAAGCTTTTAGAATTTTTTCAAATTAACAATTTTAAACATCATAAAATATCTCTCATAATAGTATATTCATTAAAATCTTATTTAACACATTTTTGTTCCACAGAATTAGGTACGTAAATATAATAATTTCCTATCTTAAGGATGCTTTTCATAGTTTGTCAATTAAATAATACATAAATAATAACAATGAAATATATTTTTAATCAAGTCTATTACTATAATATTTTGCAAATTTTTTGTCAATAGAACTAAATAGTCAATAAACAATTATCTTTATATTAATCTACATGAATTCCGTTTCCGCATCATGTAAGAATTTTAATAAAAAAATAAGAATTTAAAGTAATTGAGAAATTTATAGTTTTAATTTACATTATTTAATAACAATTCCTCCAATCTAAAGATTATAAGATTAAACTAACTTAATACAAATTACACAAAAGGACAAATCTATCACAGTTACATAAAACTAGATAAGATCACATGCTCTATGTTAATATTAACCAGCTCGGTGAAGGTCTTTGTATAGTGGGATCCTATACTAATATATGATTCCTAAGCTTGACTTATAGTAAGAAATGCCCACCATCTTCTTAAGGAATATTACATCTAACATTACTGTATAAAAACAATTTTATACTCGTACGTAGGCAATATTACAATGTAATACGTGTAATGTAGTGATATAAATTAATGGCAGCAAGAGAAGATCAAATAGCACTACGGAAAGGAAGTGATTTATACTGTACAAGATCTACAATTAAGGATCCAGCCGTTCACAGAGAGTTTCACAGACACCGACATCGACAATCCGAACGGTTTATTACTAAAGGCTGTCAATTTTAGGAGGTATTTTGGTAGATACTGCAGATATCTGGCTCTTTGAGTATGTTGTTTGCTAAATAAAATAATGTTTTCCAACAAAGCCCAGAATTCAGCTAACAATTTAACTACTTAAACCTAAATTGAGAAGTTTAAGTTCTAGTAGTTGCAGTAGTACATTTAAAATTGCAGTAAGATGAACTGTACTTACGGACATTGTTTCAGACCACTCAGAACTCCTAATGTAACGTAATGAAATTTAGAGTAGTAATATTTAATGAATATTATATATCTTTACGTAATTAAAGATAAAATATAATATTAAAAAAACGTATATTAATACTGACATCTATATTAATATAACATATATGCTAAATTTAGTGATTTTTGTTGAGAGCAATAGTAGTGTGAATTGTTTTATAGCAGACTGCGTCTTTCAGATCTTCCTTTAAATATACTAACTTTCGTTACAATATATAAATATGTTATTATATGGTATACAAATATAAAAAATACAAAAATCTGAAAAGGTAAATATTTATAAAAAAAACAGTTAACACTTTCAGTTCTACGTTCGACAAAACGACGATTTGATACGACGAAAGATCTAGTTCATATTGTGTGTGTGTCGGCGACAATTCATGACATTAATATTAATAATATTTAATTGTTTTATTTTCATATAACTTGTTATAAAATTAAAATGACTCAGAAACATTAAATAGTAAGCATTTGTCGCACTTGCTACAGAGCATTCTTTTGTGCAACAATAAGAAAGAGAGAGATAGCATTCGAAGGCTATCTCTTTCGCTCTTGATATACCCCCGAAGAAATGTAAAATCAGATAAAATTTGTTAATAGTAAATTAATTACATAGTATATAACGGGGTGAACATAACATTGTATGACACTTCATAGGGGAGAATGATAGTATATAAGAAATAAGACTTTGAAACTGCTTAAAATTGTATAGAATTTCTTATATTTTTACTATTTTATTTCTCATAACTTTTGTATTTGTATAACTTTTATTAATCATTATATGTGTATGTGAAGGTGATTTTGTTACCTTTTTGAAAATTTTATTGTGATATCTGTGTACATAAAGAAAATAAAGATATGTTAAAGTGTAAAAACCTTTTGGCCTACATAACAAGCCTTTTTTTCCTATATAGTGGGGTGAAGCCGCTAGGAATGTCCAGTTTGAAATTAAAAAAAAAAGGAATTTAAGTAAAGGGTTAAAACTTTTTTTTTATTGTTAAAAATTGTAGATACTGGAATTAAATATCAGTTAAGTATTATAACATAGGTATTTGTAAACAGTGATACACACTAAACCGATGATAATAGGAAGTACATCGTGCAATTTTAGGTGCCTTAATTCAATAATAAAAGAAGAAAATAAAAAACTAATTTCAGTTCTTTTCAGTTCAATTCTGCACTCCAAAGATTGCGTGAACTTCAAATTACTCCGAGACCTATAGAGGAATAGAACTAAATAATAATTATTAAGCTCTTTCAATTTAGACAATTGTATTATATAACAAGCTGTGCCTGCGACTTCGTACGCGTAGATTTCGATTTTGAAAAAACGTACCCGTTGTACTTACCTAATGTATGTAAAAAGTATAAACCTTCAAACTGGTAAGCAGCAATGGTACGACAATAAGAGATTATTAACTTCTTTCTTTCTTAACAGATTATAAAGTGAATCCCATGACTTTACAATCCCGAAAATTGCATCCAAATCGATTTATTCGTTTCTGAGATTAGCGTGCACAAACATACAGACATACAGACGAACAGACAAAATGAAAAAACATTGTTTTGGATTCTCTTGCCGTTATAAAAACCCCCCTGTATGAATATTTCAAAATATTTTTTTTCGTGTTGTGTGCACAACTAAAAAACAAACAGATAAACATACAAGGACTTTAAAAATGCTGAAAATGGATCCTGTTAAATATTTTCAATGTACAAAGACTACTCCTCTACATATTTATTACATGTATAGATATAGAATAAGATTTGCATGGTACCTATTACGTGATTAACATAAATTGACATAACTATTTTATTTCTTAGCCGATTTAAATAAAATAAACAGTTAATGTTAAGTGAAGACTGTTATAATATATTTCTGAAAACCGCATTCAAATTGGTTAAGCTGTTTCTGAGATTAGCGTGCACAAACATACAGACAAACAGACAAACTGAAAAACGATTGTTTTGGGTTCTCTTGCTTTTATAAAGGCGCCCCATGATGTTTTTTTTAAATATTTTCCATGTACAGAAATGGATCAGTGACAATTTAATTATATGTATCGATATGAAATAAATTACTATATTAAAGTAGATATTTTGTTTTAAGTTATAGCTTTAAGCGCTATTATTTTATTTTTAGAGCAGCCAAAGTTAGAAACATTGTTTAGGATTTTCAAAAGAATCCTAATAGATGTCACCAACGTCCCGATAAAGACGATCACATATAACCTTTACTGCCACCAGTATTAACTACTACTACCACCTGTAAAGATAAGTTTGCCTTGTACATAGTGTTCCTCCGGGAATACCGTGGATTGTATTTCTTTGGCTAAGGTGTTCCAGCTTTAAGAAGCAGAAGCTCGCCCTTGCCTTTTTTTACTTTGGTCGATCGTCATTACACCGTTTCCTTAGAGTCCCTTCTCACTCCTTAGAGTCACTTCTAAGGGAACGCTGCACCGAGCATCCCTTTATGTCTGATATGCTGAAGCTCAGCGAGTCCCACATAACCGTCCTATCGCTGCCTTTGCCTATGAATATCAATTCATAAAGGACTTCCCCACGTTAAAAAAGGGGTTAGGTAGCCGCTTTAGGGCCGGGTTAGATTTGGAAGTATGATTGCTAGAGTTGATTGGTCGGATCTAACTTCTATATTATTTGATGGTGTCAGTATACCCTACAGCTACAAACTAAAGAGTTTTAGACAACACTATATTATGATCTTGCCAAATAAATGAAATTAGCAGGAAAACTTTTGGTGCTATGGATTGATTGCGACGTTCTCAAAATTTGTCTCTTTCCCGCTAAAGTTAAGAGGGCCAATAGTATGACCACGTTTCGGTATTCCGTACTGAACTTAAGTTAACTCCAATTTCTAGGCGCTCATAATAAAGTTCTTAGGTATTCTGATAACCTCATTTTCTCCTTTTTTCGCTTTTTCAAAAAACTTTTTATTGCTACTACATACTGCAAATACATTACAATGCCAATAGTTATCAGACAAGTACAATATTTAAATAGTTTTAAGGGATTGATCAAAGATCATTCGCCTTCACCTTTGCCTTTGTTCAGCTCTATATCGTTCAGTATACTATCATATAAATATAATTATCTCTCAACGCTTTTCCATATTATATAGTCCTATATTTTCTCTTTCTTGTGCTCTTTTCACATTGATCTCTTTTGTGCTCTTGATATTGATGAGAGTATCTCCTGTAATTATGATATTACTATATGTATTTTAATTTTATATATTATATTTATTTAGTTTTGTTGAGTACTTATATATGTATTACACTATATTATATGTTTCACATACATGGCTGCCACATACGTGTATATTTTTGATATTTTACGCACCGCTATCCTCTTTATAACTCACCTTAATCCTACCAGTAGAATGTTCCCTAGAAAAAATTGCTACATAGCCATAAGACCGACTTATTGTACACCCCTCATTTCTATTTTAGTACATACTGTTTATGAGTATTATGTGATTGCAATAAAAGTATATTATTTTTCTATTATTTCATGTTTATCACTCATAAACTTAGGTAATTAATTTCTATAAAGCTAAACACGATAAGCCCTAATATAAAGCCTCGAGGTACGGCGATTTTAAAAAAATAAACCAGACTAATTCTTTTTATTGACATCTACATCTTGAATGGTTTAATTACGAAATAAACTAATCCATATTTAATCCATGATAATCTAATTTTCTAATAAGAGTCTTGTGGCGTTCGACAGTCAGCGGTCCTAGAGCTGCAGTGCCATTACACTCGGGCCACGGTGTTCCCTTTTTCTTTATGGCTTTGTTACTTCTCCATTGATGTCTTTATTATTCAATATACATACACACAACATTCGATGGCGGAGCGTCGCGCAGTAGCGTAGTGCGCGCAGACGGCATTGCCAGCAGCGGCGGAAGTCGGCGACGCTCTACACTGTTAGGAAGGGCAGAGAGATTAAGCTGTGCCAGAATTGCCGGATTATTCAATTCACCGCGTAATATTCTTACCACAAATTTAGCGAGAGCGACATCCGGCCGGGCTTCCAGCTTACTGTATCCCACCATGCCGATAACGAACAAGGTAGGATACAGCAACGGCTAGCCCGGATACACGCCATACACCTTATGATAGAGGAATCTAGTAAACTTATTTTGGATGTGTTCAATCATAAGTTTATACTTAGTCTCACACGGAGGCTATATGACCGAGTTATACTCCAAATGACTCCTCACCAAGGCCTCATATAATGTACGTAAATCAGAGAAGTTGGTAAAGCTGCCGGCTTGCCTCAGTAAAAGTCCACTTTCCGGTACGCTTTTTTGCACACCCCGGCTATATGGTCCTGAAAGTTAAGATCAGAGGTAATCGAACGCCCAGATCCTTTATCTCTGTGACGCGCTTCAAAGGACGATCTCCCATGCGATAGGCAAAGTGAGGATTGCGCGCGCGACTGTAAGAAAGCAAGGAACACTTCAACGTTGAAGTGTAATCTATTCCTGCGATTCCACTCAACAACGCTGTCAATGTCCTCTTGCAGTCTACAGTGGTCCGCCAGGTCACCCAACTCTCGTACTACGCGTCGAACGCCTTTCGGAAATCGAAGTAGGCGACATCTACCTACCGCCCCGCATCTATTGCCAAGACCGGCCGCCTCATTAAATGCAGCAGATTGCCCGCTGTCCCCCGCGCGGGATGAAATTCGTGCTGTGCGCCAGACAACCGAGCATTCACCTGCGCGTACAATGCATGGTGGATATCCGACTCAAATATTAAATATATATATATATATATATATATATATATATATATATATATATATATATATACATATTCTGATTTGATTATTATGTTCACATTACATATCACTAGCGGTTAATATGATTAATGAAGATTTAAATAGTATACATACCTGGTCGATATCTAATAATCTGATGCTAAACCCTAGTAAAACCAAATTTCTAGTACTTGGTACAAAAATGCACATACAAAAATTTGGCACAGAGATCCCAAATATATTGATACAAAATTCACGTATCGAACGCGTTTCAGAGGCAAGAAATTTAGGAGTAGTGATGGATGAGACTTTACGATTTCAGAAACACATTACTAATACTGTTCGTAACTGTTTTTATCGACTAAAGCTGCTATATCGTATACGGAAATACTTAACTACCAACGCACGCATCAGATTTTGTGAAGCGATTGTCTTATCCTTGTTAAATTATGCTGACGTCGTGATAGGTCCCAGATTACTTGCAAGCAGTAAAATGATTGTCCAGCGTGTTCAAAACGCCTGTGCTAGGTTTTGTTTTAACATCCCGCCGCGTATCCATGTTACTCCTTTTCTTAATTCCGCAAACATATTAAATATGGACTACAGAAGACAAATACATTTGGCGTGCCTGCTTTTTGGGGTGATAAAATATAAAATCCCAGTATATCTATATAATAAGTTAAAATGGTTAAGTGACTATAATCCTATTCATAAAACAAGGGCTTCTAATAACATGCTGTGTATTCCCTTGCACAAAACTGCTGCATTCCGAGGGAGTTTTAAATATGCAGCCTCCAGCTGCTGGAATAACCTCCCTCCCCCTTTGCGTGTCCTGAAATCAGAAACGATATTTAAATCCAAATATAAAAAAAAACTGTTGAACATGCAAAAAAACAGCAGTTAATGCATCTTCATTGTAAGTGAATACACTATTCTATTTAATTTATAAAATTATAGACACATGAGTACATTTATATATTTACCATCAAATTCAATCACTTCTTTTATAAGTATCAATTTTAAAAAGTTATTACAATACTGTTATTATTTATATAATTCTAAATATTAAATACTATATATATATATATGTGTATGTATGTGTAATTATGCGTGTGTATGTATATATATATATATATATATATATATATATATATATATGTGTATATGTATGTATAAAAGTATATAAAAATATATTTATTTAGCATTTAACTCATTGCATATTATCATCAGTGGCTCAATATCAATCAATCTTATTGATGCTTTATTGCTTTACTATTATTTATTTTTGATTTCTTTTAATTACCATTCTTCAATATTCTACATTATCAAATTAATGTGTCTGTAACAGAATAAATAAATTAAATATATGTCACTTAATACATATCAGCATGTAAGGCTATTTTGTAGTAATGTTATAGTATACAATAATATATTTATACATCTTATTTCGATTTAGTTTTTATAATTGACTGTTACTACCTTAATTACTCATAATATTATTTTAAATACATTACAAATGGGTGACTTACCTGACATCTTCGCAACCATTAACACATGTTGACGAAATCACTATTGCAGGTAACTAAATTATGATATTAATCAAGAATTCTTTGTACTTACCTATTTGTTTTCCAATTGATTTTTATGTTATTTTCAATATAATATAAGTGACGTCATGAATCATGTATCATGTATTTGTATATTTATCCTTATCATGTATAATGTCTAATAGTTTACTGTTAGTGAATTAAGTTGCGTTTGTCTCAGCCACGTCACACGTGTAAGGGTACGACTGAAACATATCGCAAGGTCACATCATCCATCCCACTCGTTCTTTGGATAGGGTGAACGTAGGAATGATTTTTATACTATTGTTTGGTTAATTTCTTGTTCTATTGTATATTTTATTTCATATGTGATTATATAGAATTTTGATGTTATGTTATGTATATATATATATTTTAAATGTAAAATGTTGTTTTAAGTAATCTTGTTAGGTTTATTAATTGTCACTAGTGTTAGTTACGTCATGGTACGGCGGCCACTGAAAATCAGCGCTGGAGTCAAATAAGTATTCCAGCAACAGCTGAGTGGTCATCCGTTTTGGATGTCGCAGTAGATATTTATATTTTCTATTTGTTTTTTACTTCATTTAATTTTCTTTGTTTTAATGCTTTTGTATTTTGTATTGTTACATAACAATGTATGTGATGTCCAAATAAAGTTTATTTAATTTAATTTAATTTAATTTAATATAATGTATAATTAATTATCCAATTATGCAACTATATAAAACCAGAAATTAAAATAAATCTTGTTATTCAACACAAAACTCTGAAATAATGTTTTCCAACAAAGCCCATAGATCGGCAAACAATTCAACTACTTGAACGTAAATTTGAGAAGTTAAGGTTCAAGTAGTTGAACAACTTAAGAAAAGTTAGACGCATAATTTATTTACACAGTTATGAAATAAACGGTTACTTTTGACTGTTAAGTAAACAGTATAGAGTCAGTCAGATCAGTACGTAGGTAAAAATAGATTATAATGTCATCATTAATAAACAAAGGATCCTAGCTCTTACTAGACATCATACTCTCGGGAAACATTATTGTTTGCCATTCTTTTCCATAGACACCGATACGGTAAAGATCCGAATGTTTGTTTCTTAATTCTCATCAAGAACTTTACAGCCAAGACGTGGAATCTGTGAAAATAGTAGGTCAAGTTTCTATAGTTTTAATATTATTAAATATTATTTTTCGTTTAATAATAACTTTATTCTGCACAGCTGACCATGATTTATTTGATTTTTTTGTATTATATATAATACACCTCCTAAACTATACAGTTTAGGAGGTAAATTATTTGTTAGATACATATATACCTACAATAAAATTACATGCTGTAATATAATATTACATTATGATAGTCTTTGAGTAATTAGAAATTTATGTTATCTAGGTGAAGTACATCGAAATTGTATTATGATAAAAAAAACAGAATTTTTCATATACATCCTTTACTTTGAGAAATACTTTACATATTTAAAAAGAGCATACTAATTATATTTATATTTTCTCGGATATAAAATGGGTTCGAAACTAGTCAGGGAAAATAGCGATTGAATTAATGTGAACATAATAATCAATAACATAATAATCATAATAATCAATGATTTACCATTGTTCATTATAATGAACCAATTCTGGCAAACAATAATGTTTCCCGAGAGTATGATGTCTAGTAAGAGCTAGGATCCCTTGTTTATTAATGATGATAAGACGAAGCTTCTTAGCAATCCATGGATTCACCGTGCGGGTGCCGGGCCCATCGCGTTGCAAGGAGAGGAGTGCAAGCAGTGCCTGGGACTTGCGACCCAGGAGTAGGTTTAAGGGGCCCCTTTATTATGCGCAAAAACGCTCACCTTCACCCTCCACACTCCTCTCCCTACCTAACCAAATTTGGAAAGAACCTACTAATGCCGCCTTTGAAGTACGTTCTAGAAATGAACCGATGCTTGTTCTAGAAAGGCCAAGATCTTTAAGTAGGCTATAGAGAGATTTTGCTGTTATACCTCTCGCTCCCACTTCTACCGCGTACAAACTAACTATAAATTTATTCCTGATCAGTTCGTTGGTTAGTTCGTAATACTTATTGAGCTTGAATGTGTGATCCCTTGGGATGTTTGTTTCCCAAGGAACAGTAAGCTCCACAAGTATCACGCGCCTCAGATGTTTCGAATACAGGAATAAGTCCGGTCTGGATGACGAAACACCAACATCCCCAGGGATTTTGTAATGCTTTTCATACGTGTCCATCATGAGAATCCAATCAGGAGCCGCGCCTAATATTGAATAAGGCTTCGCTTTTGATTTTTTGGAGGAGCCTTCTTTTACGAATTCTATAGATCGTTCGGTGGTTGTTATACCCTTCCGCGCTCTTGCTACTGAAAGACTAACCGCTTCCCGTATAATTTCTAATACCTTGTCGTGGCGACGCGAGTATTGACCTTTATCTAGAAGTACCCTACACCCTACTAATAGGTGTTTCGCGGTTCCTATTGCCTCCCCACAGATGTTGCAAGACTTTTCGGTGGCTTTGCCCCATCTTACTAAATTACTTTGATCTGGGAGAGTCATTTGGAATGCATTAAGATAGAATTTTAATAATGCTGGGGACCAATCATAAATTAAGGTGCGCCACTTCAAAGCTAGTGGAATACAAAAATCTCCTATGGTCACCCATTCGTTTTGAATTTCTAGGCTCATCGCGTGGAGTCGGTAATTATCGTTTTCGTCTTGTCGAATAAAAGATTTTGTTATGTCTATGTCTTGAACTTTCCTACTTGATCCTAGCCCTACTTTATTTGTTTGAGCACCTATCATAAACTTTTTATGGAATTGAAGTCGTGACTCGAGCTCTGAGGCAACTTTGTCTTTTGGGAGAGAAGTTACAGTATCATCTTTAGATTTTCCGATGATATGTCTTTTGGTAACTCTTAGATGTTTGTAGAGCTCCGATGGTTTCTTTAATTTTAATCCAAAGTTGTTACGGTCTCTAAATAAGGTTGAAGAGTCCGCTGAGTGCGCTAACCCGAGCCATAACTTCAATGTCTTTATGACGCTTGCATCTAACTTTGACAAAAGGGTTTTATTTATATCATACACGAGGAAAGGCCAATTTAGACGTGATGTTAAATAATTATCGTAAATCCAAGCTTTTTTGACGTTACTTATTGGTTGGTTGTCTACCTTTTTGAGATCGTTTAAAAAGCTATCGACTATTACATCCAACGATGGAGTACGGCCTTGGTAATCGATTTTTTTTTTTTTATAATGATAATCTATTTTTACCTACGTACTGATCTGACTGACTCTATACTGTTTACTTAACAGTCAACAGTAACCGTTTATTTCATAACTGTGTAAATAAATTATGCGTCTAACTTTTCTTAAGTTGTTCAACTACTTGAACCTTAACTTCTCAAATTTACGTTCAAGTAGTTGAATTGTTTGCCGATCTATGGGCTTTGTTGGAAAACATTATTTCAGAGTTTTGTGTTGAATAACAAGATTTATTTTAATTTCTGGTTTTATATAGTTGCATAATTGGATAATTAATTATACATTATATTAAATTAAATTAAATTAAATTAAATAAACTTTATTTGGACATCACATACATTGTTATGTAACAATACAAAATACAAAAGCATTAAAACAAAGAAAATTAAATGAAGTAAAAAACAAATAGAAAATATAAATATCTACTGCGACATCCAAAACGGATGACCACTCAGCTGTTGCTGGAATACTTATTTGACTCCAGCGCTGATTTTCAGTGGCCGCCGTACCATGACGTAACTAACACTAGTGACAATTAATAAACCTAACAAGATTACTTAAAACAACATTTTACATTTAAAATATATATATATACATAACATAACATCAAAATTCTATATAATCACATATGAAATAAAATATACAATAGAACAAGAAATTAACCAAACAATAGTATAAAAATCATTCCTACGTTCACCCTATCCAAAGAACGAGTGGGATGGATGATGTGACCTTGCGATATGTTTCAGTCGTACCCTTACACGTGTGACGTGGCTGAGACAAACGCAACTTAATTCACTAACAGTAAACTATTAGACATTATACATGATAAGGATAAATATACAAATACATGATACATGATTCATGACGTCACTTATATTATATTGAAAATAACATAAAAATCAATTGGAAAACAAATAGGTAAGTACAAAGAATTCTTGATTAATATCATAATTTAGTTACCTGCAATAGTGATTTCGTCAACATGTGTTAATGGTTGCGAAGATGTCAGGTAAGTCACCCATTTGTAATGTATTTAAAATAATATTATGAGTAATTAAGGTAGTAACAGTCAATTATAAAAACTAAATCGAAATAAGATGTATAAATATATTATTGTATACTATAACATTACTACAAAATAGCCTTACATGCTGATATGTATTAAGTGACATATATTTAATTTATTTATTCTGTTACAGACACATTAATTTGATAATGTAGAATATTGAAGAATGGTAATTAAAAGAAATCAAAAATAAATAATAGTAAAGCAATAAAGCATCAATAAGATTGATTGATATTGAGCCACTGATGATAATATGCAATGAGTTAAATGCTAAATAAATATATTTTTATATACTTTTATACATACATATACACATATATATATATATATATATATATATATATATATATATATATATATATATATATATACATACACACGCATAATTACACATACATACACATATATATATATAGTATTTAATATTTAGAATTATATAAATAATAACAGTATTGTAATAACTTTTTAAAATTGATACTTATAAAAGAAGTGATTGAATGTGATGGTAAATATATAAATGTACTCATGTGTCTATAATTTTATAAATTAAATAGAATAGTGTATTCACTTACAATGAAGATGCATTAACTGCTGTTTTTTTGCATGTTCAACAGTTTTTTTTTATATTTGGATTTAAATATCGTTTCTGATTTCAGGACACGCAAAGGGGGAGGGAGGTTATTCCAGCAGCTGGAGGCTGCATATTTAAAACTCCCTCGGAATGCAGCAGTTTTGTGCAAGGGAATACACAGCATGTTATTAGAAGCCCTTGTTTTATGAATAGGATTATAGTCACTTAACCATTTTAACTTATTATATAGATATACTGGGATTTTATATTTTATCACCCCAAAAAGCAGGCACGCCAAATGTAGTTGTCTTCTGTAGTCCATATTTAATATGTTTGCGGAATTAAGAAAAGGAGTAACATGGATACGCGGCGGGATGTTAAAACAAAACCTAGCACAGGCGTTTTGAACACGCTGGACAATCATTTTACTGCTTGCAAGTAATCTGGGACCTATCACGACGTCAGCATAATTTAACAAGGATAAGACAATCGCTTCACAAAATCTGATGCGTGCGTTGGTAGTTAAGTATTTCCGTATACGATATAGCAGCTTTAGTCGATAAAAACAGTTACGAACAGTATTAGTAATGTGTTTCTGAAATCGTAAAGTCTCATCCATCACTACTCCTAAATTTCTTGCCTCTGAAACGCGTTCGATACGTGAATTTTGTATCAATATATTTGGGATCTCTGTGCCAAATTTTTGTATGTGCATTTTTGTACCAAGTACTAGAAATTTGGTTTTACTAGGGTTTAGCATCAGATTATTAGATATCGACCAGGTATGTATACTATTTAAATCTTCGTTAATCATATTAACCGCTAGTGATATGTCTTTGGGCTTACAGGACACATATAATTATATATCGTCAGCATAAATATGATAATTACAATGTTTAATGGAATTGATAATGTCTGCACAATATAAAGAAAAAAGAATAGGTCCCAAGATGGAGCCCTGTGGGACGCCTCTCGCAACAGTCCTACTTACAGATATGGATCTTGAGCCATCCTCATTTATAACTTCCACCGCTTGAGATCGGTTAGTGAGGTAACTTTCAAACCAATTGATAGTTGAAGAAGTAAAGTTGTAGAAATGCAGCTTAGCAAGGAGCAGTGATATATCTATTGAGTCGAAAGCTCGGGAGAAATCCAACAAGACTAGGATTGTGACCTTGCCTAAGTCTTGCGCACTCAAAATATCGTCTACAACATTTATCAATGCTGTTGTAGTGCTTCTTTTCCTCCGAAACCCTGACTGGACACAAGGTAATATATTATTCTTCTCAACAAAGTCTGACATCTGATCATAAACAATTCTTTCTATAACCTTAGAAAGGCAGGGCAAGATGCTGATTGGACGCAAGTCGCGTATTGTTTTTGGGCTATCATTTTTTGGTATAGGCCTGACAAGAGCTTTTTGCCAACATTTAGGAAAATGACCGGAAGCTATAGAGAAATTGATAATGTGCGTTATAGGTTCTATAATGTAATTAGTGGATAATAATAACATCGACAGAGATATACCATCTGAGCCTACAGCATTTGACTTAATAGTACCTAATATTTTAGTAACTCTTTGTGCATTAACGGGGACCAAATTAAAGTTACATGAAAGGCTCGTGTGGGATTTAAAAAATTCTATAAGCGAAGGAGATATGGCCGTAGGGCACGGAATATTTAAGAATTCTGAATTAATTACATTAGGATTATTGAGATGACAGGGGAGACAGAAATCTTTATTTGATTTGTATGATATATTTCGTTGTAGCAGCTTCCATGTTCTTGAGTTATTGAATTTATTGTTTATATAAGTCGAAAAGTAAACGCTTTTTTCTCTATGGATTGCTGTCTCTACTGTAGCCTTTAAATCCTTGTAGTAGTTAATATGTATAACATTTTTAGTCTGCCTAGCTCTAATATGTGCCTTATCTCTGATTTTTATCATTTTATTAATGTTGTATGTTATCCATGGAAGTTTGTGCTTTTTGAAAAATCCGCTTTTAAGTGGTGCTAATATATCAAACACGGTGAGTAAATAGTTATTAAATTCAGAGACAATATCATTTATATTTCGGTACTCTGAAAGTTTGTGCCAGTCAATTAATTCCAAAGTTCTCTGGAGTGCATCAGATTCTATCGCGTCATAGTGTCTATAGGGCTTGAGCACTCTTTTAAATTTAACCTTGAATGTTTTAAGTTCAAAGGTTAGAAAAGGATGACTGCTAAGATTAGGGATATAATCGATGTCAACATTATTGATATTTATATCTGAACATACTAAATCAAGAAGGGATTCGCTGTAGGAAGTGAAGTGCGTCGGTTTAGCTACGAACTGTTTTAAATTAGTGTAGTTAAGGAAGTCATGCAGCTTACTAGTATCATTGTTAACATCTAAACAATTTATATTAAAATCACCCAGCAGTACGATGTGATCATGAGTAGCAAATCCTACCAATGCATCTGTTAAGGCCCCTAAAAAGATACTTGTATTCAACCATGGCGGTCTATAAGCTGTGCCTATTATGATTTTTTTTCCTTGAATACTGACACTAAGCCACATTTGCTCAACAGTTGCAGTTTCAACATGGGTAAGGATATGTACTGAAATGCCTCTTCGGATATAAAAGCCTACACCACCACCGCGAGAACGTACATCTTCAGGCCGAGGTTTATGTCGTAGACGATACCCAGGCACATTTGGAGCACGACCATCTTCCCCCTTCCTTAGCCAGGTTTCGTTCAGTGCCATGATGTCTACATTATGTCGGTCCATGGCAATCATAAATTCGTCATGACCTGTTCCTAAAGAACAGGGGTTAATGAATCTAATTTTCAGTGTGCGTGGTCCTAACATAAATAGTAAATACATTTCATCATGTCACTACACGTATTTTTTTCGAAACTAGTGGTCCTTATATTATAAGTGTATTGTTGAGAATTGTAGATTTATTTTATTAATAATGACTTAAATTTGAGTATTAAAATAAATAGTATGATAATTTGGTGTATTTTTAAATATTTAAATATATATATATTAATATTATGTTTAATATAAAAAAAGTAGCATAGTTTATTATCTAACAAAAAATCTTGATAAACACGGATGGCAAATATATAGGTCACAGTTCTATCTAATAAAGTAAAAAATACTAATATGAGGCTTACAAAAGTATAACAAATGCATTTAAAAACTAACTTAATCCTAAGAAATTGCAATATAAAAAAGACTAAATAGAATGATCGGAAAAAACCCGAGCAATATCACCTTCCGAACGGATGCGGTAAACAGTAGTATCAGGGGCCCGTCTTGCAAAAATCTTACCACCTTTGGTCCAAGCGTACCGCCAGCTTTTAATTTTTCCCTCTTCTCGCGCTTTATAAAGAAGATGACGGTTAATTGAAGTCAGATGCTCGTTGATATAGAACCGCCGGGCCTCACCATCCAGTATACCCGTGGAATCAACATTGCGTCGTACCCGAGCAGCACGCAGAACGTCATCCCGTACACTCCGACGCGCCAGCCGGATAACAATTTTTCGTGGCTTGTCGCCTTGCAGTTCTCTCGGACCCGTACGCTCGGCGCTCACAATATCCCTGCTATCAATATCTACACCGATCTTAGTGCCAATTAAGTGCACAATATTTATAATATTCTCTCCTGGTTTTTCTAGAAGACCGGAGACTTCAATATCATTAAGAAGATAGTTTTGATCTCTGTCGTTTAATTCTGATCTTAAATTTGAGATAAGGTCAGCTGAAGAACCAGGTCCGTTCTTGTCCTTTTCTTTTAATGTTTCTAATTGGGTTAATCTACTTTCTAAGGAATTGGTTCGTTTATTCAAATTATCTACAGTTGTATTACGACGTAATAGCTCTTCCCTAAATGAATACATTTCTTTGGAAACCGTAGCCATCTCCTGTCTTAACATACGTATTTCATATATAAGAGTAGAATTATTTTCATTTATTATATTCAAATTATCATTGCTTGCATCCTCGACGGCAGAGGAGGGACTGTCTTCAGATGGCTTGACTGGGGTGCAAAGCTTTTTGGTCTTAACTACCTTACATTCCTGACATTGCCATTTAGCAGATATCCGAGTATCTGGACTTATGTTCACACAAGGCCGATGGTAACGATGTAAGCACTTTGAGCACTTAGCGCCCTCTGTTGCGCTAAAAAATTTTCCGCAATGATTGCACTTGAAAGCCATATCTATGTAATCAATATAGGTGTAAAGATATTGGAGATGGACAATAGATGGCTCCTTATGCAATTATGTATTTATTAAAAAATAAACTCTGTAGGTCTTGCAAGGATGTGTATTTAGTTTAATAAATTTATTCACATAAAGAATACTATGATTTATTTTATATAAGGCACTGAAACTAAATTTCAACTCTAATAATTCAAAAGTAATTTACGGGGGTATATGAACAGCTGACTGTCACACAAAACTATCCCTGATATATTATCACTGTAACACATAAAAACGAAAACTATTAGCTTGAATGTTAAAGCACTCCACAAATTATCATTTAGTATCACAGATGTCTATTTACGAAAGTTTTAGAAGAATTTATCAATTATTATTATCGAGCAAGAAAAAATCGTCACTAGCGTTAGCAGCGCCACAAACACTTTGGTTTACACAAAAATATATGGGATGGTTTATTTAGTAAAACAATTATAATCTTGATTTTCTTCTCATTGATCATACGAGAGAAGACGGATGTAATTAAATAGTAAAAATATACTTTCTAGGGAAGGTCTCTAAAACTAAACCAAGCTCACCTTAAGAAGAATGAAGAACTTTACGTTTTAAAATTTCATACTATGGTCAGATTAGTCAGTTGGTCAGTACGGTCAGCTGAAGTGCAAGGCCAGGTGTGCCTCTACATGATTTTTTAGATCTGTATTAAGGGCAGGTCTGGCCATATGGAAGTCAGATCAGTATCTACTATATAGTAATGGTATGCTTCGTGTCCTATGCCCTATGCTTCGTGAGTAGCTCGATTCTTAATCGTAAATCTTCTGGTCATATGGTCAATATGGCTTTAGGCCACTATTCAAAACGTCCGTAATGGAAAGCTTGCAAATTAAGTGACTTTTATACTTACTGTTCACAATATATATACTTGATGTTATATATTTTGTTGATATAATGTATTGAATTATTAGCCCATGGATATATATTTTTCTCTTTGTTATATTTATGTGTAGTTATGTTTTTTTCATATTATATACATTAATAGAGCCTTATAAAATCTACATACACAAATACAAGATGGCTACATACAGGTATTGGCTACAATACCACACCTGTCACAATGTCCCATAATTTATGACAGTGGAATTCTCCACGATCACCAAGAGGTAGATAAAACTTCAGATTTTCTAAATTTATAAGACATGAGTCCTTTAAAAAATAAAAATATTTTTTAAAGGTCCTTTTAAAAATATTTCTTACAGACCGGCAAAGCTTTTATGACTTCTCAGATATTGCAGTAGTTCGTCTGGATCAGCGCTAACTTAATACCAGATTGTTCATTTGGTGACTGATGAAGTACATTTAAAAGTATAAATCAAAAGTTTTATTTATTATGTCTTTATAATTTTAAATCCAGTGTTGTAATAAATTAAAGCTTGATATGTAAATAGTATGTATTCCGGGGTTCTGGCTCATTTGTATGGGGGGGGTGTTCTGGCTCATTTGTATTGGGGGTGTTCTGGCGCAGCGCAGGATCTTGCTCAAATTTGGGTCTGACTCAACCTAAAAAAAAAAAGGTTCAGCTATCATCTAAATCGTTTGCTGCTATCCCCGTTGCGCTAGCTCTTACGGTTAAAGAGATAGGTTTTTGATTTAGACTAAACACCGTTATTCAGATCTGTTTCACAAATGTAACAAAGTTTGCCGCTACTTATTTTATAATTATCTACTTCTGACAATCGTTTTGGAGATCGTCATAAATTATTTTTTTCGTATATTCATTTTACATCATCGTATAATCGTTTCATAAACACTTCTGAACAATTTTGACCACTGTATGACTCATATTTACTCAAAGTACGTTTTATCAAAAAAACATCATAGATAAGTATGTATTATCAAAAGAACATTTTAGATAATAACCAAAACTGTAAAATCCATGTTTCTGTGTGTTATTTGTAAATGGTTTTGATGGATCACTAGCACATGTTTGTATTGGGTATAAGAATGCTTCAAAATGAGCATAAACTAAGAGTGGGACTTTAATTTTCTTGTAAAATTTATCAGATTCTAAATAATCACTAGGTACAAACTTTCCGAACCAATTTATAGTTAACTTATCACTGCTAGGTAAATTAGTAGTGATATGAAAGCAATCGTGAAGTTGGTGCTTACATAATTTTTCTTTGGTAGTAAAATGTACTAAACACCCATTGAATATATGTACAGCTACTTTTTTCTTTGTTTATTGCGTGCTTACTAAACGAGATAAGTTCTTAATGATAATTACTATTATTTTGAAAGAGTAATAAATTAATATGATTAGTTTTACGACATTTACTAAAATAAAGTGGTCCAACTACGGAAAGCTTTTTCGTCTTGTTATCCCATTCTAAACCCAAGACATTTATACTGATATTATTTTGTTTTTCTACTTTAGGTATATCATTCAATTTAACCGGGAAGGATATCCCATCAAGTTTAATTCTATGAGAATTTAAAGTGTAGGATGATGGTCGATCCGAATTTTTTTTCACGGGGTATAAAACCGAAAGTATAGACCGCTTTAAGCATAATTGATCTGAGTTTTTAACATTTATAACAGCTTTCTTAAGTTTTATATCTTTTGGTAAGACAATATATGAACCACCACGAAATGGACTAAATTTGTTTATATTCAATCTTAGTAATTTATATGTTTTAGACTCAAACCAATTTTTTTTTCAAAAGAATTTCTCAGTGTATTTTCATCGATATCATAAAAATGTTATGTCAGTTATTCTCAATCCTTAATGATCCATCTTCTCCTCAGTACTTGAAATCTAAATTCCTTTTATTAAGTAACACCCACGATTTACAACTACGCTCTTCGTTTAACCTCAGTTTATGCATACCTTCACACCGCACTGGTTTATTATCCAACTCTTTCACACTACACGCTATAAAACTCTGGAACGGCCTTCCTGATACACTTCGACGAGCCCCCAATAGGGTTCTTTTTAAGAAACGTGTCCCCAAATACCTTCTTGAGATGGTATAATTTTAGTTATTTTTTAATTAAAGTAGATGTGTATATATGTGTATTTATATTATGTATATCAACATATATTTTATTTTATTTTATTTATATCTTTTCCACTTAGAATCATAATCAGTGATCACTTGTGTACGTCAACATGGAAATGTCAGGAGGGCCTATTACGATACTAGATTTATCGTAATAAGCCCTCTAGTTTAAGTATATGTGAATGTATAAGTATAAGTATGTTTATCTAATATAAGAATATAAATCCGTCCATATGGATAAATTTATAAATATAAGTATGTATGTATATTATATTAGTAATTTGTATGTATTTATTGATATGTAGTATATTTTATTTCTATAGCATTGTTACATGTATTAGTTTGTATTGTGTACGTGTAAGTAAGTAGTTTTATGGGTATTAATTCCATTATTTTAATTGTTTTAAATTTTTAATATTGTGCCCCCTCATTTTTAGATTTCGGTTACTATGTCGGTTGACTGGTAGAGAATGCTTTAGCATTAAGTCCGCCATTTGTACGTTTTTTGTGTGCAATAAAGATTTTAAATAAATAAAGAAATAAAAAATGTTTAAATCTGCAGCTTCAGTTATTATAAAATTACTTGTTTGAAAATCAAAAGAGTTATTTATTTGTTCTGTTTCAGGCACAAAATGTAATAATTGATAATTTATTCCAGTATTATTTTAAATAAAATGTAAAATTTTAATTTGTAGTATTATTGCATAAAAAATCTATATAATTTGGTTAGGTTATGTTAGGTTGTATAGATTATATTTAGGATAGTATAAATAATATGATAATAATAGATATTATAAATAAATGTAAAATTTGAATTTGTGGTATTGTTACATAAAACAAACATCTATATAATTTGGTTAGGTTATGTTAGGTTGTATAGATTATATTTAGGATAGTATAAATAATATGATAATAATAGATATTATAAATAAATGTAAAATTTAAAGTTGTGGCATTATTGCATAAAACAAACATCTATATAATTTGGTTCGGCGATAACGCTAAGCGAGTTGAGTAGGGAATAAATGGTCTTATCGGCCTTCGGCGATAACGCCGTACGAGGTAATTAGGTAGTCTAAATCAAAAATCTATCTCTGTAACCGTAAAAGCTAGCGCAACGGGGATAGGAGCAAACGATTTAGATGATAACAAAACCCCTTTTTTTTTTTTTCGAGCTGTGCGCCGCGCTGGGCCAGAACACCCCCAATACAAGTGGGCCAGAACACCCCCACATACAAATGAGCCAGAACCCCCGAATACACACTACTTATGTAAGTATAAGTTCACAGAAGACAATACGTTCGATTGTTATCCTATTATTGTATTATTTATTTAGTATCATTGTCTTACTTACAACAAATTTGTTGTTGTTTGGAAATTTGTAAGTTAAAATAACAATAATAATAAACCCTCAAGGTAAATAGGTAAATGAGGCAGTTTGGGGATCGTTACTCATTTGCCTGTTAATAAGCTTCCGTACAGCCACGACTTGTATAAAATTTGGCTCAGACTTTATATTTTAATAGATAAACTTGCTCCATAAATTAGGCTTGTAGAAAAAAGCTGATAGTATTTCATAATATTGATTATTATAAGAAATGGATCCTAGCACCATATTTTGTGACTACATTACACTTACAAAAAAAACAACATGTCGCTTTTCGTAAGTGCGAAATGATGTAATTGTATTCCATGAAAACAAACCGACAGTAAAGATATTTCATGAAAGAATTTATGACAGCTTCGCAACACTAATAAAATTAAAGCATTTGGGAAGTAATTGTTTGTTTTTGTTTTCTCCATATTGTGCCTGTAAATGCCAACTTGAATAAAGATATTTTGATTAAAATGTAACAACTCGGCCATCCTAAACATAACGAGTCCACTCGTTAACAAAATCCATTTTTTACAATAATAATATTTATACTAATAATATAAATAATAATGATATTTATATATTATTGGGCCATCATATATAAATAATTAGTCCTCCAATTAAGACAATGTTTTTTTTTTTATTTAGACTCTTAACAAATTCAACTATAATAATCAATTGGTATAAGCTATCTTAATCTGGCTCAACAGCCTCATACGAACAATAAAAAATCTACTGGACAGAAAAAAATTGCTTCACAAATCTAGTAAGTTCAATATCCCCAATATATCAAATACTACATTCAGAACTTGGCTTATCGACCTCATGTGAGCATTTGACGTCGCCAAAAGCTACAATCATAATTTGGCTTATCGGCCTCATGTGAATATTGGACGTCCTCAAACGCGACAATCATGATTTGGCTTATCGGCTTCATGTGAGCGTTTGACGTCCCTCAAACACTGTAACCATAGATCGACTTATCGGCCCCATGTTAATAATAAGTCAACAAAATCCTCATTCACATAAAATATTTAATAGAAAATCTATTCAAATTAAATACTTTTCTCATCTTAGTTTATTCTACATATTAAATATATTGAACTAATAAATAAATAAGTAAATATAATAGCCAAGTTACCACATTTAAACGAAAGATCTAGTTCATATTGTGTGTGTGTCGGCGACAATTCATGACAATAATATTAATAATATTTAATTGTTTTATTTTCATATAACTTGTTATAAAATTAAAATGACTCAGAAACATTAAATAGTAAGCATTTGTCGCACTTGCTACAGAGCATTCTTTTGTGCAACAATAAGAAAGAGAGAGATAGCATTCGAAGGCTATCTCTTTCGCTCTTGATATACCCCCGAAGAAATGTAAAATCAGATAAAATTTGTTAATAGTAAATTAATTACATAGTATATAACGGGGTGAACATAACATTGTATGACACTTCATAGGGGAGAATGATAGTATATAAGAAATAAGACTTTGAAACTGCTTAAAATTGTATAGAATTTCTTATATTTTTACTATTTTATTTCTCATAACTTTTGTATTTGTATAACTTTTATTAATCATTATATGTGTATGTGAAGGTGATTTTGTTACCTTTTTGAAAATTTTATTGTGATATCTGTGTACATAAAGAAAATAAAGATATGTTAAACTCAGTCACGGGGGCGTAGATAAAAATACGCGTAAAACGCGTTGCTATTCAGTGGCTCTCTTTACGGTATAGCCGGCCGGTTAATAAACGGCTAGTATGGAGATGAGGTATTCCATTCGCCTAGGACCGCAACATTGTAGAAAGAAGAACAGGGAAATATCGTAGAAGAGCCCTGAATAGCAACATTATATGGGATTATCGTAGAAGAGCCCTATTATTGTGCGGGAGGATCGTAGAAGAGCCCGATCGAAAAGCTACTCGTGACTGGGTTAACTGAGTGTTCGGACATTCTCGTTTTAATTACCCCTTCGAGTCGAGACCCCTATATCCATGAGAGACGAATCACCGGCGCCCGTTAGGAGTGATCATTAGTCACCCGACTTGACGTCACTCCTGCGGACAGGGTTCGTTTCGCCCTACAAAGCGGGAGGGTGCGGTAGCTGAGGTCCAATCTAGCGACCTCAGCGTAATGCCGCTCCGGTCTTTTAAGACCGCAGCCCCCGACCGCGACAGTGTGGATGATGTGATTAAAATTAAAAGAACAAATAAATCATTTAAACGTGTGTACATTTGGTATTATTATTATTATTTGGAAAATTTTCTATCAGTATAATTGTGGTTCTGTAAAAAAAAATATCGTCTTGTAGTTATTTATGAGGATTGTTTTGTAAAATTAAACAGAGGTAACGACTTACAACTTTTGTTTTACGTATAATAAAAAATGTAGAAAAAGTTATGTAACTTCAAACTGATAAAATAATGCTAACAAATTATACCTAGAATCTGTTATCTCGTAAAAAGGTTATTTATATAAGGTAGCGAATTCCGAAAGCTAAAGGTATTTTTTGAAATTAAAGATGTTAAAAATAAGAAAAACAGTACCCATTATTTAGATTTTAGCCTAATAATGCCTTTATTGCCTTCAAAACAAAATATAATGCTCAACCTAATAGCAGCTTATATTTTGCAAAGGAGGATAACTAAAACGTGGAATGTTTATGAAAAGACCTAAATTCTAAATATGATTGACGGTTTCATTCATCGCTCTATCGTGGTTAACATCCGAGATCCGTTGTGTAAAAATAAATAACAATCTCGCATACTTCGGAAATAATTTTAATATATTTTTTATGAAAACAAGCTGAATATTCATGATCCAGATAAATCCTTATTCTTTACTGTTATTATAATTTTCGATCTTTTATACATTTATGACGTTAAAATATGTTTAAGGTATGTTTAAGGTAATTAATTTTACCGTAGCACAGATTTTAGTCACAAAAAATTTAATCAGAACCGTAACTATAGGGGTAGCGGTTATAATTAAAATATGTTTCTGATAGGACAACTATAGTTATTATATATTTTTCTCAAATTTTTGTAGGTCAGTTCTATACATATTAGTCTATCAGACCTGCCTTATTCCAGTTATGAGGTTAAACATTTCGAAATATAATTTATACTTTAAAAAGCTGTGTCTTTGCTCGTATTCAATAAACATCTTCTTCGTTGTATTACAATCAGCTAAAATAAATTAATTTTGTTAAGAGTAAATTACACAATTTTTTTTATGAAACTTATAATTGGAAGTTACTAAAATTGATAAACAGCTTGCAAGCTATTTGTCCGGAGTTCGAAATTTATGGGCGCTTTCAAAAACTGCCTGTGAAAAAATCTGCCAGCCTTTTCTCCCACCTTTGTACATGCGGAATGGTTCCCTGGCTCATACGGTAAAAGAGAACGCCAATCTTCTTGGAACTTCTCTTTTTTGCCTTCGCAGTTTAAGAGCAGACATTGTGTTCCGAAAAAAATCTTTAAGACAAACTCTCCGTTCCTTGAAGGTTAATTTTAAAGGTCGAGCGAGTCTTTCGAGAAAACCACTTTTTTACGTAAGCTCTCTAAAATATAACAAAAACGAAAATACCTTACCTCAGGTCCGAATCGCCGGAGTATTAACTTCTATCACTTCACAACATCTAATGACAAGCTGTTCGAACTGTCGGAGATCCAATGCTCTGTAAAAGGTTTGAACATATTGCATAGCGGGGGAAAAGAATATTCTACTGCATTTCACAAAAATTGTTCTGAAAGTTATTTGATTTCATCCCCACCAGAGATCCACTATCGCACTGTACGCCAGTGCCTACAACACCAAGGGGTTATGTATACCCTACCGCATAGTCAAATAAATTTCTACCATGAACCACCAAAATATACAAAACAATGAATTTTATTTGACGCTGTTTCAACTTCGATACGGCATGTGTTTTCGATATGCTTTATTTCACTCCTCAAAATGATGACATATCATAGTTATTTACATAGTAGTCATATTGGCCTAATTAATTTAATTAGTGGCAAACCGATTCGAATGGTAACATTTCTAATAGGTAGATGAGGACCACAATCAATTATAGCAAAATATAATGAATAGTCACAACATTACATCATTAAATAAGTTTATAAATTATTGCCCTCAATAATTTTAAATATTTTTTATTTAATTAGAAAGATTTTTTAGAATAAGATCAGCAGACCTACTTACTACCTATTATTGAGTGAACAATATAAAAACAAGAAGGCCAGTAAAAAGGAGAAAACAGATTTTAATTTAGGGTTTTCATCATTAGCAGACAATTCATACACGACATGGAAACGATATATTTATTAAGATATATTATAGGCAAATTATTAAAATATTTCAAACCAAATATCCACTTGACTTCAGTACGGAAAAAGATCTGATTTTTTTCTTAGTGACAGTCAAATCCTCTGTGAAGTCTATGAAAACTATATCAACTATATACTACTAGACATTAAAACTGTATATAAATCATCCTTTTTTTTTTTTTTTTTTTTTTTTTTTTTATCGTCAGGAATCCTCATGGATACACACCTCCATCAAGGGGATGATGGAGGTGGTTATGTGAGACTCCTACTCACTAAACCTGACGGTTGCCGCCGCCGTCATAATGGGACACCACGGGATCGCTTTCGCACTCACCGCGATGCCCCGACGTGATCCACGGAGAGGGCACCCCGCAACGAGGAGCACCCATCCCTTTTTCGCAGGCTTGATAGATCGTGGAGGGATCCCCTTCCCCCCACCCAAGCCTGCTGCCTCAGAAGGGGGCCGAGACCCCCTTCTAGCTGGACTCAGTCTCAGAATCGAGCCAGTTGGACAGACCGACTCGACCATTGACCGTGTCCAGCTCCGCCGCCGGTTATCTCCCCGAGAGGAGACCACCGGTCAGACCCCCTGGAAGAGCACACTCCCATAAGACCCAGTGATGCGCAGACAGCCTCACTGCAACACACTGGAGTCGAACGTGAGTCCGCTCACGTAGGGGGCCCAACGTCGAACCCGACAGGCCTTTACCGCCGGCCACGGTGATCAGCCGAGACCAGCAAGAAAAAGGCATAAGTCGGGAACCCACCACGCCCAGACCAACCATCACCAAGCGCAACCGTGGCGTCGCGCTCGGCAACGATTAATCCAGGCAAGGTCTCGGACCGTCTCCCCACCAAGCACCCTCTCTAAAGTGCTTGGTGGAAAGAGGTCCAGACCCTAACCGCCGCAGGCAGCCTCTCCCTCAGCAAGAAAGCGACCGCCGCGGACTCCCCCCACACAGCCGCGGAACCACTCCACAGTCCACTCTGCTATCAGAGAAGTACCAGGAGTAATTCCGCAGCCGACCCCGGCAAAGAGGGCCTGCGCCCTCCCACCCTCAACGCCCAGGCCAACTTTCCAACGTGATCAAACGATAGAAAGAGGCCCGAGCCCCCCCGCAGACAGACCACCCCGAAAGGCAGCCTGCCCGCCAGCCAGCCATGAACCGGGCACAAACCCCCATGGCCGACCCCCACCGCGCCGAGTATTAGCCAACGGCTAATGCAAACCCGAAGGATCACATTAACCGTTGTTGCCCAGGGAGCACCGGCCCGTACCGCTTCCGATGCCACCGGACGAATCCGAGCAACAAGGGAAACAGACGGGCACACGAGGAGGTTCCCGGCGATGGCCCCCCGTATATAAATCATATAATAACTCAATTAACTACAATTTACATATATACAGACTGTTATGAATGTTACATGATATTCTCTATGTTATTCATACTAGTATTAATGTATAGTAGTATATAATCGTATCTTATACTTTGCAGTGGCTTATGTAAATTATTATAGTACACTGCTGGCCGTAATTCCATTTAATTTCTATATATATATATATACTAGCTGTTACCCGCGACTTCGTCTGCGTGAACCAAAAAACATCTTCATTGAGTTCAGATCAGAAGCTCTATCAAAATAAAAAAGGTTAGGTTAGTCAGTCAGTTAGACAGTTTCTATTCTACCTTCACCTATCTTGAGCAGTTTCTCAGCGTACGCGCCTGACCCTATATCATTTAATAACTGTACACGCATGTTGGTGGTAAGATGCAGTTTTTGAACTTTGCTCCATATATATGAGGACTCCATATATATGAGGACATAAGCTGCAGTACCTTTCTCTCATCTCCTGCATCTCCTGCCTTTACACCCGGCCAGCCATGGACAGGTGTTCCTTGCAAACGACGTTTCCACTCCTTCCTCGCCGTATTCCAAGTGTAATAGCGAAGTACGTCAATGTAGATTAATGTTTTTGCAAAACAATCACGTTGGCACAACTGAAAAAACGCTGTTAGTGTCGTTTTCGGTGGTACTGACAATCTCTCTCTAAAATTATTTTCTGTTAAATAAAGCCTCTCATCATTGGGTAGATGGATCGCTAGAGATGAGTGATTTTCCTCCAAATTGATTAGTGTAAAAGACAAAATTTATTTACATTCAATACTTAAAGTGACAGATGTATAAATTTTCATAAGAGTTTGATAAATATTCTAACATGTGCATTGTTAAAATATATCCAATTAAATTGTATGTTTGGTTCAGTATTATGGTCATAGTGACTTACACATAAAAGATAGATATATGCTGTCGCGGACTTTTATTTAGAACTATTTAAGATAAATAATCTTCCAGTAATTATCTTTGTGTAACTCAAACTATAAGGGCAGCGCACGCCAATATAGCTCTCAGGGGGCTGATTTTTTTCCGGCTTACTTGACATTTATCGTTTTTTTATCACCCAATTATAAAAAATCCCTATAAATTTTAACTTATTATGTTATTTTGATATCAAAGCTATATTACTGCAAAGTTTCATGAAAATCCGTTCAGTAGTTTTTGCGTAAAAGAGTAACAAACATACACACATCCTTACAAACTTTCGCATTTATAATATTAGTAGGATAGGATGTATTCTATATATTATGTATATTTTCTACAATTTATTTCACCTCCTAAACTCAATCACTTCACCTACGACAACATTACATGCTGTAAAAGACAACTTTATGAAACTTTATGAAAGCATTTTTATGGCTAGGAATTTATATGTGTAATAAATACATCGACATCGTATCACGTGTTCCAAGTCTATCTGTTATGCTTTCACGGCTAAGCCATCGAGTTGATTTGGATAGAATATATTCTATAAATGAAATGCATTCTATAATTGAAAACAGTTGAAGACTCAAGACTCAAACATAGGCTCTTTTTTCTTTAAACTGAAAAATTTGAACCACGTAATCGATTGTAATGAATTTTTGCATAAATATATTCCTTTTCTTAACAATATATATATCTCAGGGGCTGAAAGAGGGGATGAAAATTTGTAAGAAAACTTAACAGTTTGTAATAAATTTTGGTGTACAAATAGTTGGTAACCTAGGGTAGAAGCAAGGGACCTTTTTATATAATATACGCAATCTACAAATTTTTATTTTAAAAATACCAAAATGCATGTTTGGCTATAATCATTACAATTCACATATTGTTTTCCTTATATTTGGCTTAATTGGGTACATCTTCACTACTCAAGGATAAACATGAACATTCACGCTATTACAAAAAATAAAAGTGGGTTTGTGTTTAAATTAATTTATTAATATAATCAAAAATAATACAACCACACATTAAACCTTATAATTTATAATGTTAAACAACAAAAAGGAGAATTTCTTAAATAATGACATAATAATGTCAAAATAAATGTTACAAAAAATGCCAGCTAGACTCAGCGGTGGGTTACTTGAGATAACACTTTTAATATTAAATTATATTTAAAAATTACTGAAATATAAATCCTAGGCGCCACTGACAAATAATAAGCGAAGACATGTATGTGCATGATCCTCCTGCTTGTCAGTACTGGAGAATCACAGCCCAACACTTGTTCTTTATAAAACTTTCAAAAATGGAAGTGTTGATTATTGGTATAAATAAATTTTGTACATCACCATAATATCGGGATTACAATAAAGACGAGCTCCTTAAACTCAGCTAGTCAGGAAGCAGGATACAGGACCAACAGGACGACGCTCCGAAGATTCACGTCTACCCCCGCGAACCAATTATAAATTTACCCGTATCTTCTAGGGTACAAACTAAAAACCTCCTTATGGAGGAAAAAGGCCTCGCAAGCACTAATATTAGCCTATGTCGACTCCGAGGGTCGAATCAGGACAAATAGAAATATTGTTTCAACAAACTTTGAAACTGCCCGGGAAGTGCTGGCAATAGGAATTATAACTATTCCATATTAATATATTAGCCCGAAGGCTAATAAAATATTCAATTCGGAAGTGCTTCCGAAAGAAAAGCTCTAAAGGTCACGACATTGAATTTTATAGTCAAAATATGCATAATAAGCAAACAATGTGGCTATGCGCAGCCGCGTTACACGAAATGTGGGTAAAATTGATATTAATCGGAAGAAGACCAATTTTTAAACAATTTAAGAACAATGCACCAATTATCTAAAGAATGAAACGAGTGTAATAAATTTATAACAAATTGTTATACTAATAAATATAACAATAAAACAACGTTGGCTGCTATTAAACTTCTGAAACAATATGACAGCTACTTTTAAATAAATATCTAGCGATGTGCTAACTTTAATAATGATTAATAAATGAAATTTAAAATAGTAATTATTAATAAAATGTTTATATTTTTAATAACATTTTGGGGACTATAAAGTTAGCTTAAGCTGGCAACATTCAATATCTTAAACAAAAAGAAATGTCACAGACTCATTAAGAAATTGTAATTAGCTGTCAACAGATAAATAATTTACCTTGTCTACGAATTTGACAGATAATAAGAAACCGATAATATTAAAATTATAAATATTTAATTATCTACAGAAATGAAATTTATATGTAACAGTAACTCCCTTCCCGGAAGAATTTTACGCGATATAAGAGGAAAATTCGAGCTGGCCCTCCAGCTCATAAAGCTCTCATACCTAATTGTGAAAAATATATTAAATAAAACCTAAACAAAAGAAAGGTATAAACTTAATTAATAAAAATAATTAAGTAGGTATCTACTACCAAATAGTAGACATAACATAAACAGTTTTACAGAAATAATAAAAATACAAAAACTTATCATGAATAATAATAAGTGCTGCAAAACCAAAAACTCTCAATTAGAGTAACACCGAACCCACAACTCAACATATGTGTGCTGCTACCAAATGCAGATCACACACCCATAACACCACCTAATCATCAATAACATAATATGAAATTGATAAACCGAAACAAGGTACTACCTTATCTCAGGTACAAAATGATTCCATAAAAGGATAATAGCTATCCCAGTAACCACATTATACAACAAGAACAAATAAGTCCAAGTACAGATAATAAATGTTCAACAGTAACTCCCTACTGAGAACACATTGCTGCATACATAAGATAAAACAAATAAATCCTTAACTTTAATATTTAAGGTAAGACCCAACAAAATAATATGTCAGATATCTATAACTATCCAATAGATAGCTGGGAACATAATATTCAACTTAATAAAATATCCTAAAAAAACAACAATACTTAACAACAGATATCTATTATTTTTAAATAGATAGCTGGAAATTAAGGTTTCTTACACAAAAAAATTAACTAAAACCTAAACAAATATAGAAGAAAACTAACAATAAATAACACTTAATAACAGATATCAAATTAAATTAGATTGATACTGGAATTTAAGGTATTCAATTTTAGTTACAAAATGACCTAATGACAATACAAACCATGTTTTAACCAACTGTCAGGACCGATGTTACATTCAATACAACTCAGCTGTCCGGACGAATTATAAACTAAACATTAACTAACCAAAGGTAACACTTATTAACAGATATCAAATAAAATTAAATTGATACTGGAATATAAGGTAACTAAAGATCAGCAATAAAATCCTAACTAAAAGAAAAGAAAAAGAAAATATAATAAAAATAAATAACACTTAACGACAGATATCCCTTACATTTAAAGTGATACTGAAAATTAAGGTATCAAAAACAAGCAGAACCTACGGACAATACAAACCATATTTTAACCAACTGTCAGGACCGATGTTACATACCATATAACTCAGCTGTCCGGACGAATTATAAACTAAACATTAACTAACCAAAGTTAAAACTTAATAACAGATATCAAATAAAATATGTATTGATACTGGAATATAATGTAACTAAAGATCGATCGATCGATTTACCGCCCTGTTGGTCGAGTGGTTAGCGCAGACGCCTAACGTGTCACGGCGCAATGGGGCTCGGGTTCGATTCCCGGCGGAGACAGGCATTTATGTGATGAGCATAGATGTCTGTGTTTCTGGGTTTGGTCGTTTATTAAATATATTCTCAGTATTTATATGTGTATTTCTATGTATTTGTATCGTTGTCTAACACCCTTAACACAAGCAAACAATTTGCTTACTTAGGGGTTAGATCAATGTGTGTAATTTGTCCTGATATTATTATTATTATTATTATTATAAAGATCAGCAATAAAACAGAAAATAAAAAAAATATATACTAAAAAATAAATAATACTCAACTACAGATATCCCTTAAATTTAAAGTGATACTGAAAATTAAAGTATTAAAAAAACAAGCAGAACCTACAGACAATACAAACCATACTTTAACCAACTGTCAGGACCGATGTTACATACCATACATTTCAGCTGTCCGGACGAACTATAAACTCAATTATTCTTTAAGATTTTTAATATGCCAATTACCTAATGCCTTATTGGTGGCGAAATCTACTAATTCATACACTAATGGGCTTAATTTACGAACTACACGGGACTTTACATACTTAGGAGCTAACTTAGAGGTGAAAAATTTACTAGCATCACTTAAGGGAAAAGTTTTTCTCCACACTATATCATCAACATTAAATTGTAAGGAGTGACGCGAGCGATTATAATAAACTTTACTTTTAACATGAGCTTTACTAATAGCTTCAGTGACTTTAATAAAAATATTTTCTAAATTACCTAATTTTTGAACATAAGAAGTGCGAGATGCGCAATCTAAAGAAAACTGATTATTCGAAACGGAATTATAATGACTACCACTAATAATTGGTTCCCTACCATGAACTATGAAAAATGGAGAAAAACGCGTAGTTTCATTAACAGAAGAATTAAGCGCAAATTGCACTTTGGGCAGAAAAGTATCCCAAGTACGATGATCGTCTTTGACAAGAGTAGATAACGCGGTTATAACAGTTCTGTTATACCGTTCCACAGTATTAACTTGAGGACAATATTTAGGAGTATAATGGATTTGTGGAATGTTATACTTTTCAAAAAATGCTTTTACTTCACTACCGGTAAACTGGGTACCATTATCCAATATTACCGTGCGTGGCACTCCGTGAATTAAAAATACTCCCTCTTCCAATCGAGACACTATAGACTTACCAATTGCCCTCCGTAATGGGAACAACAAAGTATATTTGCTAAAACAACAAACCACCACCAATAAGAACGTATGACCCGCGCGAGAGCGAGGTAAAGGACCAACAAGATCGACACTAATCATTTCAAAAGGTCGAGAACAAACCTTTTGATCCCCCATAAAACCAGGAGTAGAATTTTGCTGATGCTTATAAGCAGAACAAGTATCACATGAATTTATATAATTAACAACATCCTTGTACAGACCAGGCCAAAAATAATGAAGAGATAATCGTTTGTAAGTTTTAAAAAATACAAAATGCGGCGAAAGTTCATTGCAATGATTTAAATTTAAAATATCTTTTCTTAGTTCATAAGGAACAACTTCTTTCCAATCATTCTCACCAGAAATACTGAATTTATTTTTTGAGTATCTAAAGAGTTTGCCATTATCAATAAAATAATTTGTACAGGATTTTGGAAATTGTTGACAACGCTTAAACATTTTATTATACCAAAGATCTTCAACAGTTGTTCGGATTTCGTTTACAACAGGAACTGAACGCGAAAGTGCGTCTGGAACAATGTTGTCTTTACCTTTGCGGTGCTCAATAACAAAATTGAAGGCAGAAAGTCTGCAACCCCATCGAGCTAAGCGACCTGTTGGATTAGACAAATTAAAAAACCACTTAAGACTGGAATGATCAGTTATAACTTTAAATTCAGGACCACCTTCTAAATATGATCTAAAATGTTCTACAGCAAAAACAACTGCTAACGCTTCCCGCTCTGTTGCTGAATAATTGCGTTCAGCCTTATTAAGAGACCGACTGGCAAAAGCTACTGGATGCTCTTCCCCATCGCCATTAATTTGTGTCAGAGTACCTGCTATACCATAACTAGAAGCATCACAGTGTACTGAGAATGGTTTTGAAAAATCTGGACATGCCAAGATAGGAGCAGAAACTAAGCAAGATTTTAGTTCATTAAAAGCTCGCTCTGCATCATCGTTCCACTTAAACGGAAGTGCATCCTTACGAGAGCACGTAAGTGCGTTGAGAGGCGCTGCTATAGTACTAAAATTTCTAATAAAACGACGATAATAGGAAGCTGTACCAAGAAACATTTTAACTTCCTTCCTATTAGTTGGAGTTGGATAATCTACTATAGCTTTAACTTTATCAGAATCGGTATGAAGACCTTCCTGATCAACCACCACTACCAACCACATATCCAAGATATTTAAGTACCTTTCTGAAAATTTTTGACTTTTTTAAGTTAATAGTTAAGTTTGCTGATTTTAACCGACTTAAAACTTGTTTAAGTAATGTAATGTGTTCTTCAAAACTGGCGCTGATGATTATTATGTCATCTAAATAAACAAAAACCTTATTACTAAATTCAGGACCAAACAATTTATCCATAAGACGCTGCTGAGTCGCAGGTGCACCCTTTAATCCAAAACACATAACTTTAAAATGAAATAGTCCGCGACCTGGAACTGTAAAAGCAGTTTTCTCGCGACAAGATAACGACTGTAAAGGAATTTGCCAAAAAGCAGCTTTCAAATCAATTGACGATAAATATTTAGCTTCCTTAAGATGATCTAAAATATGAGATATATAAGGAAGTGGATATGCATCTCCCTTGCTAACAGCATTAATTTTACGACTATCTAAACAAAATCGAAGCTCTCCATTAGCTTTAGGAGCTAGCAAAACAGGATGATTCCACGGGCTAGCACTAGGCTCTACAACCCCCAATTCCAACATTTCATCAAGCTGACGATTTAATTCCTTTAAACGTTCTGGAGATAAACAATAATACCTTTGCTTAATTGCAGCAGTATCTCCAGTATTAATAGTATGAGTAATTACACTCGTACGACCTAAACCTTTTTTCTCAAAGGATATCTCTTCAAAATCTTTCATCACTCCTTTCGCAATATAGAGTTGCGAAGAAGAAAGATTTTCAAAGGGATGTAAAAATCTTAATTCCGAAACACGAGCTTCGGAAGGTTCAAATGAAACCTTAAAAATAAATCTGGCGCTAAATCAAAAGCACGCTAAAAATTTACACCTAATAACACACGAGTAGACACATCAGGAATAACATAAAACTTAATAACTTTATTCTTACCCTTAAATAAAACAGGAAGAAATAGATAACCAGCTACACGAGACACCGAATTATTAACAGAAGAAATATGAGTAATATCAGATCCACCATGCAACGTAACCCCTTGTTTTATAAATTGACTCCCTAATGAAGAACCTAATATAGATATACTTGAACCTGAATCCAATAAACCGTAATAAAATTTATCATAAATTGATATTGTAATATGAGGCCTAATATCATGAGGACTACAATAATTTACCTTTGTAGGACCTCTATAAGAAAAGAAAAGTGAAAGTTGCTTAAGATACTTCCGCCAATCATCACGATCAAAATTAGGCGAACCCCTTGACGGAAGCTTTATAAGTTTTTTGACTCCGTGGAAACTTTAGAATTCAAATGTTTATTACACTTAGTGCAAGTAAATTTAGAGACGCCCTTATTACCACATTTAAAGCAAACAACTATTTTATACTTACAAGATTTTAAAGTATGATCACTTGTTCGGCAATGAGCACAACGCAATTTAGAGTCATGTTGCACTAACTCAACTTTAGAAAAAGTTTTAAGATTCTTAAAAGCCAAATCAGGAGCCACTGTATCCGCAGTAACCCTTGGAGGTTGTACAAAGTTAGAAACTTGATAAATAGAATATTCTAAAAGTTTACATTTATTCTTAAGATCTTCAATGCTTACAATGCTTTCAAGAGCAAGAGATTCAATAAAATTAGGTCTTATATTTTGTCTTATAATTTTTAATTGTTCTACTTCTGAAACACTATAAGAAAGACGACTAAAATAATTAAGCATAGTTGAAATAAATAAAGATGATGATTCAGAGGAACCCTGAGTACGACGACGTAATTCAGACATGAGCCTATCATCATAATCTAAAGGTGTGAATTCATTAACTAATTTTTCTTTTAAGGAAGACCAACTAAATACTTCAGACTTAATACTACGATACCAAATCAATGCATGACCTGAAAAAAGTTCAGCAGCAGATTGAAATAAAACATCTTCACTAATACTACGGGCCAAGCAAAGTTCTGAAAGTCTATCTAAATATAAGTGAATACAAGATTTGCCGTCAAAAATATGATTTAACCGAGAAATAAATTTATATCCGTTAGAGCAAGTAATATTTGATGATGGATGTGCAGTAGATGGAATATCAAAAGAAGTACAAAAAGATTTAAACAAGCCATCCACTTGTAACAAACACTTATTTAATTTATTTTTAATTTTATTATTAAGAATCAATAAAGAATCATCGACTACAACCCTACTAAAGCGATGAAAAAGGTGATGAGCCACTGTCCTAAAGCGATTAAAACTCTTAAAAGGTGGAGGAGTAGATAAAGCACTTACAATCTCAGTTAATTTGAAATCAATAATATTCAATTCAGAAGCCGACTCATAATTTGTTTCCAAAATCTCATCTGCAGGAATAGATGAAGCTAACTCCCTAATCTGGATTCTCAATTCTTCAACAGTACCCTTTGGTTTGGTATCCCGAATAACAACCTCATAAATTAATTCATCCTTACGAAGCAGATTATATGCTATTGGACGCTCCATGGTGCCTAATAAAAGAAAATAAAACAACTAAACTAAACTATTTCTAATTAGAATTAAGTTCTAATTTCAAATCAAAACTATCTCCCGGCAAAGCAAAAGATTTAAAAACTTCTAACAAAAAATAAAAAATTAAGTTACTATTAAAAAAAGTTCAAAGTCAAAGTTAATTGAAAATTAAAGAAACTTGAATGACAAACTAATAAACTAACAATAAACTAATTGTATTGTAGTATAAAATATTTATGAAAAATTAATATTCAAGATCTCTAAAAAAAATAATATTTAAATATTCAGTTCTACTACCAAAAGTTAAATATTTAAACTTTATAAAAACTAATAAGTCGAGCTGGCTTCACAATAAGGTAAGAATAAAATTAACTTAAATATAACATAATATTATCAAAAACAAAAGTGAAAAATATTACACATCAGCAAATATATTGCTTACCATAATATAACATAAAAGTTATATTAAGTACACTAAATAACATAGTGTAAAACACAAATATTATCACCATATAAAAATAGTTCAAATTATATCAACACTACCTTATTAATTGAAAAATATATATAAAAAGTGTATTGATTGATATAGCAATATGATATATCAACTATCTCAAGTAATGCCCCGACTGTTGTGCGCCACTGTTACAAAAAATAAAAGTGGGTTTGTGTTTAAATTAATTTATTAATATAATCAAAAATAATACAACCACACATTAAACCTTATAATTTATAATGTTAAACAACAAAAAGGAGAATTTCTTAAATAATGACATAATAATGTCAAAATAAATGTTACAAAAAATGCCAGCTAGACTCAGCGGTGGGTTACTTGAGATAACACTTTTAATATTAAATTATATTTAAAAATTACTGAAATATAAATCCTAGGCGCCACTGACAAATAATAAGCGAAGACATGTATGTGCATGATCCTCCTGCTTGTCAGTACTGGAGAATCACAGCCCAACACTTGTTCTTTATAAAACTTTCAAAAATGGAAGTGTTGATTATTGGTATAAATAAATTTTGTACATCACCATAATATCGGGATTACAATAAAGACGAGCTCCTTAAACTCAGCTAGTCAGGAAGCAGGATACAGGACCAACAGGACGACGCTCCGAAGATTCACGTCTACCCCCGCGAACCAATTATAAATTTACCCGTATCTTCTAGGTCACAAACTAAAAACCTCCTTATGGAGGAAAAAGGCCTCGCAAGCACTAATATTAGCCTATGTCGACTCCGAGGGTCGAATCAGGACAAATAGAAATATTGTTTCAACAAACTTTGAAACTGCCCGGGAAGTGCTGGCAATAGGAATTATAACTATTCCATATTAATATATTAGCCCGAAGGCTAATAAAATATTCAATTCGGAAGTGCTTCCGAAAGAAAAGCTCTAAAGGTCACGACATTGAATTTTATAGTCAAAATATGCATAATAAGCAAACAATGTGGCTATGCGCAGCCGCGTTACACGAAATGTGGGTAAAATTGATATTAATCGGAAGAAGACCAATTTTTAAACAATTTAAGAACAATGCACCAATTATCTAAAGAATGAAACGAGTGTAATAAATTTATAACAAATTGTTATACTAATAAACTTTTTATGTAGGTTTTAATCGCTTTAAAACTGATTGGTTGCGGCTTCAAACTGGGTGATGTGGCGCTATACATTCATCCATCGCTAGTATGCATCGAAAAAGTTTCGTATGCTTAAAACTCTTCACTTGTATTATTAAAATATATTAGATTCTCACAAACCCGACCAGAAAGATAAACATTAAAAATCAAATAATCAATTATTGTATTATTTGCTACCAAGTGTGGCTTTTTCATTTTCATAAAACAAAAAAACGTTTTAATACTTATTTTGAAATATGTTCTTTAATTATGAGTATTTTATAAAAGTTTGAATGCTTTGGATTTTTTAATAAGAACAATATTCTTGGAGCACTTGGCTGCATCAATTTTATACATGTTGCAATTACGTGCAGAACAATTCTTTTAGAGATGATTATAGGTTAGTATATTTTACAAAGAAAAGGTCTTTTTTTATTATTTTAAATAATAAAATTCGAGCTTCTTTTTTGTTGCATTCATTTTCTAATATTTTAAGGTCGCGCCAAATCAAGTTTTTATTTTTATTAGTTTGTCATTTTTGAAACGTCAAAAAAAAACAACTAAAATACATTTTATACAGCCGGAATAAACTATTCGTATCTAAAATAATGAATACATATATATTATTCGCTATTTTTATTCTTATCTTCTTATTTCGAAAGACGTGTGTGAACTCGAAATAGGTTCAGAATAGCTTTGACATCTTTGTTTCGTTCGTACCGTGTTTCGGCCGAATGTCGTATCAACGTATATTCAGCATAGGCCCCCTGGTTGCAACAAGGTAAATGGATGGCTTCTAATAATTAATTATTAATAATTAATTATAATATTTATTATATTATATTAATAATATATAATTTCTAAACGGCAACTAATCTTGAGGTTAACAAAGAGCTGACTATAGAGATTCTGTAGGCAAGTATTTGTGTATGCAAGTAGCCGCAGGCACCGAACCCCAGCATCGCCCACAATTCAGGTAGGTAAACGAATATTGAAGATGGGTGAAGGTTTGTTTTTAGTTATAGGGATGGTTTTATTTTCCATAATAATGTTCAATGTATTTATTGGCTTTATTAAAAATAATAATAGGATTTGGAGGGAGATGAGTTGGCCTAGTTTAGTTAAATGTGATTATTTTACCTATGAACATTTTACAGAAACTTTGTTTTATTAGCTAATATAATGTAAATGCTATGTTTACTTTAAGAAAACAGTAGTTGTGTAATAAATCTCATGCTTAATAGGCATTCAGTCACATAAATAAGTATATAATGATAAAAGTCAAGTGTTTTTGGGCCACTGGGGCAGGTGAGAGAGAAAAATCAATAACCATTGCCCCGGTCCACTGTTCCGCGCTTAGTGGTAACGCGACCAGTAACGAAGACCTGTACGAAACCTCTGAACTCGATACTACATCTTCCCCCCACCGTCGCGACGCACCCAATGAGCTGCTGCACGCAGTTCACGCCGCTTGCTTCGAGCTCATGAATAGGAACCCCGGATGGGTTCGAAAAGAGACGGTCAAATTCCGATTTCATTTTATTTGTAAGAAGTACTTAAAAGATCAACACTCAGGCGACACTCATACCGACGCGACGCTCAGAGTTAATCCCAGTTCAGAGACAACAAATAAATTTTGTTTGGGAAAAATTAAAATTTAAAAACTATTAATTTTAAAAAGTCGTAGAACAAATGTTGTTGGGATTGAAGTAAAGAGGCTGCCTGCAAGTGGTGGTCAACTAATTACAAATAACCCTGTATAATTAAAAATTTATAAGGTTACTGTAACATCATTAATATCGCAATGACTGATAAGTTGGACATAAAAGTGATGCAAAAAATATATATTATTATTAGTACATTGAACATGCCTTTATTTGTTTTATTTATTCAAATACCGAGGAAGGTCGACACCTTTTTCCAATTTTGTAGTACGTACATATTTGTATTATCTGATAACAACCATTCGGAAAGGAAGTACGAATGAAAACAAACAAAAGCACAAGAAAATAGTAACAATACTACTAAAAAATGCTTTTACTGGAACAGACAAAATGTTCTCATTTTAAAATAAGACGGGCAAATAAAAAGTAGCTAATAAAATTAATTATAAAAAAAACTGTGTCTGGGCACCATCTTGTATTAAATATTTTTACCTAGATTTTTTCTTGAACTTTACTTATGATGAGTGCTCTTTAGTATTTCTACTACAGCGACAATAGCACTTACTGTCACTGCTCTAAGGATTTTTTTTTGTTTTTGCAAAGATTGTTCATAAATTTATTTCTAGACAGTAAACATTTGGTTTTTGTTTCAAGTTTTTATTAGCTTTTATTTTATTTTATCATATGAAAGTTATACTTGTTATAATATATACAGTTTTCAGGAATATATTGTAACAGTCTTTACTTAACATTTTGTTTTTATTTCATCTAAATCGGTTCAGAAATAAAAAAGTTATGTCAATTTATATGAATCACATAATAGGTACCAAGCAAATCTTCCTCTATACATGTAATAAATCTGTGGAGGAGTAGTCTCTATACATTGCAAATATTACAAAATAATTAAACTGGATGTGAAGGGATAACTAACAGAATCCATTTCTAACATTAAAAAAAAATCTGTTCATCTGTTTGTCTTTTAGTTGTGCACGCAACACGTAAAAAATATATAGCCAATTTAAATTCAATAACATTTATGCATAAAAATTGAGCGCCACTCTGAATAACATTTAGTTTTCCACTTTCATAGCACGCATTTCACAATATCAAATGATATACAGGTATATATATATATATTTAAAGTATTCAAGAAATGCTTCTATAATACAATTCAAAAAGCTGTAACTGATCGCTGTCTGTACATAGAAAATATTTTCAAAAGTTCATAATGGGAAGGGAGGGGGTAGTAGAATTTATATAAGCAAGAGAACCCAAAACAATGGCGTTTCAATTAGTCTGTTCGTTTGTATGTCTGTATGTTTATGCACGCTAATCTCAGAAACGTATATAATGATTTGGATGCAGTTTTCGGGAATATGCTGTAATGGGCTTCACTTAACATTTTGTTTTTTTTAACAATCTGGTAACAAATAAAGAAGTTAATAATCTCTTCTTTTCGTACTATTGCCACTTACCAGCGATTAAACATAAAAAAATATACGTAAATAAACCAGAAATACTCGTATAGGTATGCAAAAAGTACTTTATTGAGTTCGATGAAACTTTGAAGGTTTATAGTTTTTACATACAACGGGTACGTTTTAATGAAATCGAAATCTATGCAAACGAGGTCGCAGGCACAGCTAGTACTTAATAATATCGATCACAACAAATTTACAAAAAAAATATGGATTTATGAGGGAAGCAGAATTTAGTTTTATTTACATCTCAAATGGATTTTTATTTTAGTCATTTTCTAGTATCAGAGCTTTTTATGATATATTTACTATTCTTTTATTTTAATTCGTAGTTAATCTTCTTGCTAACAATGTGCAATATTGGATTTGGGGAATGTTATTTCTTTTACGATTGTTAACATACAATCAAAATATCTTTTGTATTTAGATTTTAGGAAAAGTTCTAAGAATGCAATTTATTCTTTTTATTGACTATGGTATAAACATATAACCTATTGTTTGGAAAGTAATATATTGTTAGAACACTAACGTAACGTGTTATTAGAACCTGTCTGTACATTGTACAATTACTACTGATTATGTACGCAAGAATAATAACTACCTGCACTAAAATCTGCATAGCCTTGGTTAGTACTTAGTTGCAAGTAGTTTTGTTATTATTAATGTTGCTCCGAGTGGCTGGAATATGTATATATATATATATATATATATATATATATATATATATATATATATATATATATATATATATATATATAATTTTCAAAGAATGGGCTAAAGGTAATAAAAGTTATTGTCCACTCTTGGTCGTCGAGGGAATTAAATAAGAGTCAATAATGTCCCACTGTCGGATGGATTCGACACGGGGATCCAGGCCGTCATATCCACTCCAGATATATAACAATGCGATTTTGTAGTTCAGTAAGAAGTACGTGTGCCTATTATTATTAGGAATATTGTTAGGAAGATAAAATTAGTTGAAAATCAACCACCCGAGATAGCAGTGGTTACAAAGACATCACACATTTTAATCATTTATTTATTACTCAGTTAATCTTTTTAATTGTTTTATATTTTACTAGTTTATATAACAAAACGAAATGTACCTGTCCTTGTAAATACACCATAATATATTTATAATATATATACACGATAATATATTTGTAATATTTATAAATAATACCAAAAAACATTTTTTAGGTCTTTGTGTATTTACATATCTAATTAGTTAATTACCAGATTAATTGGATACGTATTAAAACGAACCAAGACCGTAATTACATATAAGCAAAGATGTTGATTGAGAAATTATATTAGGTTATTGTCATTACTACAGAAGATTTGAAATAACATGTTGATTGAAGATCTTTGTTAGCAATGATATCGCATATATAAACAACAAACAAATATTTTAAATAAAATATTGTCTATTAATTTCTTATTTTAAATAGCGCATATACTTTTTTTAATATAAAATTAAAGGCTATTTCAATACCAATTCAATGATACGATATAAGTAGGGATAAAGTTTATCCGACTGGCAAAAAACAACGACATAAACTTATTCATCTTAATTAGGATATTTTAGCTTAATTAAACAATTAGTAAGTTGACGATATATAAATAAAACAAAATTCACAAAAAAAAAAATTAATTAATGATAATTTTCATAGAATCTATCAAGAGTTTGATCAAGTCTTGTAACTTAGCATTCTATTCTTCCTTGAATGCATTTTGTTGCTTCTGAAGGTTGACTGGAGCAATCAGTTGTCGCGCTGCGTTGTAGCTCTGGTTCTCTCTGGCTCTGTCCAGTTTCTTGTAATTAGTTACACTACCTTATTATTGAGTATTATTAAGATAGTAACTACATTATTAACTAAATAGTTACTTTATGTCTCAGTATCAGCGCTATCGGGAGACTGGTGGGTATAAATATACCCACCAGCCTCCCCATAGCGCTGGTACACAGGACGGACGGACTGAATATCGACTAATATTCAGCTGTCGAGCCTGCTTCAATTAGAACCACAACTCGATCAACTTTTTCCGGAGTAGTATCCACTTTCTTCAGATTAATGGAACTGAAATCACTTACTTTCTCTCAGGTTAAATGATGATATTTATATTTAAAACATGGCTTTTTATTCTTCCAATTAGTCTCGCAAACTGCAGCGGGCTTAGTGAGCAATATTGTTGTTTATTTTTGGGCTGTTGTTTTCGACAGTAAAACTAATGCACACAAATTTAGGCAAGAGTTAAAAAAAAATATTTTCGGCTATAGATATAAGAAACTAAACCTCATCTATACCTTCGACTATTGATTTATTCATATGGGCGCTGAAAGGATTTTTTCAGAAGAGGATTTTATCTGTGACATAATACGTGTTCAAAATATTAATGACGGCTTTGTATTTTTCTCCAGTGAAAGCCATAATTATAATAATGTCATCAATCACCTCACGACAACCGTAAAAAAAAGTCGCTAAGACGACAAAGAAAATTATATGTCATGAGCATAGCTAGGCCATCAACATCAAAAGACAATGTCACAGAACTGTCCTTCCGTTTTAGTATATTTTTATCTTGAATAGATTATTAAATACAAATATATATAGAAGCTTATTTTTGTATTTATAACAAATATAATATTAAAGACAAGGATCTACTTTAATTATAATATATACCTACATCAATTTGTGTAAGTGGTTTTAGTCCGGTACTAACTCTGATTTTTTATGATCTGATGTAAATGAGCTGCAGTTAAGTATAAAACAACTAACGCAAAATTCAAACGTTTATTATTTGATTTCAACGGACAGCGAATTAATAAAAGTTTGACTACCCATTCCAATGAAACCAATGAATGAAAATGTTTATACAAAAAAACTGCAACAAAAAGTAAATGACGTAATTTAGTACGTTACGACGATACAGAAGTCCAAGCTTTCCTTTTTTTTTCCTCCAATAAATTGTGAAATGCATGCTATACGCATGCTATATGTCAAAATTTCAATTATCAAAGTTAGATGGTACTATTTACCATCAAATGCTAGTTTGACACTGTAAAAAAGGCATCAATCAAGAATCGATAACACCAACGCCAGCGTTTAAAACGAAGATAGATAAATAAGTTCTCTGATTTCATTGATATGCTCAGTATTTGTTCAAACTTTGAGAACACCGTGAGGAGGTCATACATTTTTATTAAATTTTTATTAGATCTGGCACTCATGTAGATACAAATTCCTAGTTCTTCCAACTACGCAACTATTGATCTTAAATCAACTATCAATTGCGATTCAACTTGTTATGAACAATCCAATCACCTTCCAGCCAAACTCTCTATCGTGAGTTATCGTGGTGAAAGACCCCTTCTTTACACCCGTTCTATAGATTGATTCTTGACAATTTCTTTCAAGTTCTTGCTTTAATTTTATCACCTGTAGGCAGTAAAGATCCGAATCGGGTTTCACCACAGTCTGTGAAGCGTGACCGACCTTTGAACACGACCTGTTTCACATGTTCTTATCGTATATGATCAACTTCTTATTACAAGTTATCAATATCTTCAAAAACTAGACGGTTTCATTATGTCTCAGTAAAGAATCGCAAATGAGTACAAGGTTCATTAAGTTCCTTTCAGTAAGCTCGTGTGGCACCCAAAATGTCTAGCAATTTTATGTATCCAGTACCCTTTTTTCAAATGAGCCAAAACTACTTAGTGGGCAATGTCCAGTTCTTTAGCTACGTCATACCTACTGAAATGTCGGTCCAGTTTTTCAAAAATTGGTCTATTTCATTTGTGGTAGGGCGACCAGATCGAAAACGCTTAAATAAACTTTGTGGTTGTCTTCTTAACAGTGTCAAGTTAAGTAAACGTCACAATTTTTTTGCGGCTTGCATCGCATTCTTGCCTTTTTTTAGTAATAAAACGTCAAAATGTATAGAATTTCTTCATTAGATATACTCATTTTGACAGAAAGAAAAACAAATGAAAAATGGCGGGAAACAACATTTTGCTTAAACAGTTTCATTTTTTTAATGTAACCGTATTCATTTCATAAAAACCATCCAGATATGTAATCTTAATAATTGATATTTTGCTGTACGCATTCAGACAAGAATGAATATACATAGTTCGTGGCTTGAAATATATATGTTCATTTACATCATTGTCATTTCATAGAGTAAAATAGTATTCGTAATTATACTACATGGTGGTTTAATTTAATATTTAATCTTAATATCGTTGTTTATTATTTACATTGTCAACATTACAATTTAATTCTCTACATGTTAGACGTCTTTCAATATATTTGTCCTTAGAATTTGTCAAATATTAATCAAATATTAAAATAACGAAACGAAGACTAAAATGGACAATGGATTAAAATTCATTTTGTTTCGATAAAAGTATTTTTTAATAAAAAATCTAAATTATATTGTTTTTCATAACTCAGATATTGAACAAAACCAGATTGATAAATATGTTGGAAAACTTGTTGAATAATTTAATTACCACTTTTTAATATAGGACGTTTATAGTTTGTCAGGCTCATGTAATAAACTGTGATTCTATAATTGAATTTACTTATCTCATAAGATACCAAACCGCTTCTTGAATGTTAGAAATTTTATTAAAGATTCCAATAATCATTAAAAAATAAACATTGGAAAACTATCGATGTAAACATGATCTTAAAATTTTATTATCTAGGTTCTGTTTGAAAATTTCAAAATGCTTATTGAAAATTCAATCTCATTTTTTGTATATATATTGATAAAGTGAAAAAAGGCAAAAACTTTATTCTAATCATATTTAAATAAAAAGTTATATTTATTTTCTCCCTTTATAAATTATATAATCAAAGCCCTCGCCTATATGTATGTATAAATAGATGGAGCGCTGAGATTATTCTTTTAGGGTAATAATAGCAGGTTACAGATTATATATTTTTTCTACCTGAGGATATAAATAATTTATCAAAGGCTTACAAAATTATTGCTTTTTTACTATATCCATTTATAATTTACATTCTTAGGTAGTAACTATTTTAGAATTTTAAAATGTTATAAAATATTAGTATTTAGTTAAGTTTTTTTATAATATTATTATTTGGTAGTTGAAATTAATGGTAAATCAATAAATCTAATCAAGATCGATCAGGACTAAATTATATCTAGATATTTTAGTAAACTATCATAATATTATGTTTCTACATCACAAAACTCTATATAATCCACGTACTTTAGGGAGTTACTTTAGCGAATAGTAGATTTAACTTTAGCGAGTATTAGGTAATCAATCTTAATATAAATAATTTATTTAATGGGTAGAGTTTAGCGAATTTTATTTAAGGCTGCGTTAATTAGAACTGAGTAAAAGCAAGTTCAAACTGACGAAATAACATGCTGTATTTCTCGTAGTTTACATATAAATTGCCTTGCAACTTAAATTGTAAGTAAAACGTGAATGTAATATTATATCCATTAATATAAAGGAAGTTTCAGAAATTCCTGCAGTCCGTTTTACTCTGAGATCATATGAGATACTTTTGGTATTAAGTAACAGGCTGTAAACATAATATAATAAATAGAACAACGTACTGCCTATGTTTTCGTTAGCTGTAGATTTTTGTTGTTCGTTTATATTATTCTAAACTCTACTTTAAATTACATTATAATGGAAAACAAATAAAATTAGTTATAAATCTTATTAGATATATATTTACAAATACTTTCAATACGTCTTCCAGACGAAGTATGTTGTTGTTCTAAGTTCTTTAAAATAAAATCTTTGTCAGTGAAAGTCCCTTCAAATTGAAATCTGGATTTCGTGATACTAAATAATGTGAAATATGTAAATGTTGTAATTAATTACTTTGAATTCTTATTATTTTTTTATTTAAATTTATACAATAATCCTAAAACTAGATATAACTGTGATGATATAACCTATAAAAAAATCTTGGTAATATAAATATCTGAGAACTCTATAATGTATCTGTTTCGTAATCGTTTACCACAAAGTTAACCAAAGTTAACGTCGAAGCGCAAAAACTCTTTATATTTTCTCCAACTCCTTTTCTTGACGTCTGTCATATTTTTAATATAAAAGTTTACAGCATATCTTATAAGTCATGGTCTCCTTTGGGATTTACAAAAACAATAAGAAAGAAAATATATTGCAATAAACATAACTTATATCTATTCCATTTTATCTTACGCAAGGTACCTATAAAGCGTGTTCGTGAATCAAAAATATATATCTGATTTATATTCGTTGTTTATTAATACGATATAATATTTAATTAGTTATTACTAAAATAAACAAAAATAATTACATTAGTTATAAATATCAAAAAACATTTCATACTGATCTTAATGTATCACTAAATTAAGTGATGCTGATAGACAATAAAGACAAATATAGCTTTGTCTAAAAAATTAAGATTAACAATATTATTTTTAGTTCCTTTTAATGTTTGAGTTGCGTCATGGCGGTACACTTTTTTATGAATTTAGTTCTAATCGTCTTTTTGGAGTAGGAAAATCTCATAAATGATTTTCTAATCTTTCCTGTTGAATAAAGAATAATAAAGATTGATTGTATTCGAAATTACAATGTAAAATTATTTAAAGATATAACTTGCATTGTATCCTATGGATATTTAATTTAAATTCTCAGGCAGAGTAGCAGCAGCCATGACGTGGGAGGATCGCAAAGAGAAGGAATACGACACATTTAGCCAGGACAGTTCATGTACAGACGGACGGACGGACGGACAGACGGACAGACAGACAGACAGACAGACAGACAGACAGACAGACAGACAGACAGACAGACTGACAGACAGACAGACAGATAGATAGATAGATAGATAGATAGATAAATAAATGTTTATATATTTATATATGTATACTAGCTGACCCGGCAAACGTTGTTTTGCCATATAAATAATTTCTATGTACTTTCTAGTGCCGTCAGAAAATAACTAACCTATTTTAAGTGTGTAAGGATGTGGTATATGCACGAAATAGGTGTGTATGCGTAGGTGTGTAATGCGTGTGGTGCGTGTGTAGTGTGTAGTGAACGATAAGGGAATATAGAAATAACAAACGCCAAGCACTATATTTATTAATAGTTCATTATAATTTATTTCTGTAATATATATATACGTATCATTATTCGATAAGAACGGCAACACTATCAAAAAATATCAGTCTCTTAATGCTACAGCGTGAACAATATTTTTTATTAGCCCATCTTTAGCTAACACAAACAAACTTGATGGTTTACCCACTCGAGAGCATGCCACGTATAATTGTCCGTGTGAAAAACATGGCGTGCTTAAATCTAAGCCACAAACCGACATCGTTTGGCCTTGGGATTTATTGATGGTCATGGCAAATGCCAATCGAATTGGAAAATGAACACGTTTTAATTGAATTGGCACATCCGTAGGTATTATAGGAATCCGTGGTATTAATATGTTTTCACCTCGGAACTTTCCATTTAAAATGCTAGCTTCGATGACGTTCTTCATTAATTTTCGAATGACCAATCGCGTACCGTTGCACAGCCGTGGCGGGTTCAAATTGCGAAGCATGATAATCGGAGATCCAACCTTTAATTGTAAATTATGCGGTGGCACACCTGGCAAATCCAGTGAGTTCAAAAACTCTGTCGGAAAATTTACAGTTTCGCTCGCATCACAAACTGTGTCAATAGATTTATATGATTCCAAGTTCCCTGGCAGTAACTGTTGTATCTTCAGATTCAAATTGTCAACGTCTACATTTTTTGCGGCTAAAATTGCTCTTTCTACAAGCCACTCATGATTTAAGTACTGTGTGTGTACATCAGGAAATATTTTTTCAATGAGAGTGTCTTGCGAGTCAACGATTGTGCAAAAATCTGTCGGTAATTTTACGCATCCAGTCTCATCTATAGTTACTTTTCCATCACCGATATCTAGGAGTTGTTTTGAGAATGTTTCAGCGGATGGATCTTGAAGCATTTGAACGCGCATATTTACTTTCAGCTGTACTTTTTCAACATTACGCCACAGTGTAGATGATTTTAAGCAAGCATTAATCTCATCAGCGTATGTTGAACGTGGAATGACGGGAAGTGTTTGCCTGAAATCACCTGAAAGGACTAACAGAGTGCCGCCAAATAGTTTGTCGTTGTTTTTGATATCTTTTAACGTCCTGTTCAACGTCTCAAGTGAATGTTTGTGCGCCATAGTACATTCATCCCAGATGATAATTTTACATTGTTTCAGCACGGTGGCCATGGACGATTGTTTTTTTATGTTGCACACTCCGTCAGCATTATTTTGAATATTTAATGGCAGCTTAAATACTGAATGAGCTGTTCTGCCTCCATCCAATAAAGTTGCAGCAATGCCTGACGATGCAACGGCGAATGCGATGCCATTATTTGATCGTATTTCAGCAAGAATTAGCGAAATAAGGAATGTTTTTCCAGTTCCACCTGGTGCATCCAAAAAGAAGAATCCACCTTGTCCTGCTGAAACTGCGAGCATAATGCAGTCGTAAATGATTTTTTGTTCCTCATTTATTAATGGGACATTGCGAGTAACAATCGCCGCCATTTCTACAGTGTTGTACTGCATTTCACGATTCATTTCCGTGTTCATGAAATCAGATACAGCTCGATCTGGCGAATTCATACCGAAATGACTGAGTGATAAATTAGCAATTATAATGCAGAGATCTTCAATAGCAATCAATGCTTCATTGTACATAGCGTCGCTGAACGTTATCGTTACATCGTTGCATCGTGTACGATGTTGATGCAATATATCATCAGTCATTGAATCTTTGTGATTATCCCACAATATCTGTGCTCGAGCTGGAAAACATGTAGTTAACACTATAGCGAATAGTAGACGAATTTATATTGCTGTACAATTCAATGCTGCTTCAGCAAACATACATTCCCACTGGTTGTCGTCTTCCAGCAAGCCGAGTGCAAGGCACGCATCTTTATACGTTGAATACTGTTGCCCATTCACTTTCCGTATATCTTGAAATGACAATGGGCCAGTAACATTAACCAACAACAATCGAAGATAAAAGCATTCAGTTTGCTTTGGATTGACTGTAAATACTCGCCCCAAAGCGTTTGATTTAAATAAATTGGGACATGCATCAACTGGGCAGCCTTGCTTGCGGGGCATCCATTTTTTTGTTTGAGCCCATGTGAAATAGCATGGTACTTGTGAATAGAGTAACGTTCGTGCAAAGGCACCAAAATCATCCGCACGATTACACAATTCGAAAAATTCAGTGAGAGTAGTTTTAGGTGGATTTACAGCACGATCAATTGCTGTCTCGTTCGTGAAAAATACACGCTGGCCGTTTTCGAGATGGACGGCTAACTGAACAACTGCTGGATCCCGTTCATGAATCGGGAAACCAAAGATACGCCAAGCAGCTTCATTGGATCTGATGTACCGACCAATTTGATAAAGTGTTATTTCATCGTTTTTATTCACTGGTTGAGCATTCACGTTAGTATTTTCCACTCTAAACACAGCCATATCACTGCCTTTATGGACATACTTGCAAATGTATTTGATGCTCTTCACAGAACTGCAAAACTCAACATTAATATGAGCATTGTATGTCTTGCTCAACAGAGGTGAATATGGTACCACCCAACGATTATCAATGTCAATGTCTGTGTTGTTGATGTTTTTAATAAATGATCGTCCGCCATTATCGGGACTTCTTCGACATTTGTGATCGTATCGTTCGTGAAATCTTTAGGGAAATTTTTAGTGCATTTTCCATCTGCCATGCAAGGCGATGTACGATTAAGAGTACCGCATGGACCATGAATCATGTTCGCTGTAACAATATCAAACAGCAGTTGGTCAGTAGACTGATCTGGAAGTTCTGCAGAAATGATACTATCGATTTCTTCAGGACGGATTTTATCGATTAACCAAACCAAAATGTGAGCATGAGGTAATCCTCGCTTTTGCCACTCAACTAAATACAGCCAGAAACGTGTGCGGCCGAATACATGTAATTTAGTAATGAAACTTATTAAAGACTTCAACTTTTGTTTGAACACACGTGCTGTAACGTCATGACGATGGATTGAATTTTGGCCAGGCAATAGCAAAGATTCAATCTCTGGCCATTTTGGATTACATGTAAACGTGATAAATAAACACGGTCGTCCATATTCGCGCACGAAAGTCAGAGCATCCTGTATATATTCTTGCATATGACGTGGACTGCCCACGGACGTGGAGCGTCAGCGTTGTTGTTAATAGCGTCCCGCAAGTGAATGTACTCTTCCGCACGCAGCTTGAGTTGATTATATCGTAAGTATCGTAGTCGTTCGCCTTCTATCTTGGCGTACATGTCGACCATGAATTGTTGACAAAGTTCGCGACATCGTACAATGACGTTGTTCCGGCCGCGTCGAATCATCAATCGGTACGCATAATAATCTTTCGAGCTAACGTTCTTGTTTGTTTCGGCTCCTGTAATAATATATTTTTAAATATTAGATTAAATCAATTACGATAAATATATATATTTTTTTTTATTAGTAATCAAGTTTAAAATGAATGAAGTACCTGATACGGGATCGCGTTGTTTGATATTTATGCAGTATCCGTCTTGTCCCTTCCAGAACTTTAGCGGATATTGGAGAGCATCATATGAACGATGTGTATCAGTAATGAACTGAAGATTATTACTCCTTCTACGAACCACAATTTCTCGTGCGCCTGTACAATCGCCAACCACGATTCCCGCAACGTCGTCAACAACAGGTGCATTAAATCTACGAATATGCTCTCCAGCTGGTGTTTTATCAGGATTAATGACAATAGCGTGGTTATCGTTTTGTAATTTATGCATGTGTGATTTGAATATTTTCAACAATTCATTGTGCTCATTCAGTAAAGCGTCCAGTTCGCTCACGATGCGTTTGGCAAAAAATGAATCAAGATTGTTATAGTCACAACGTGCATTCACACGATTGGCAAGTGCGCTTCCGGAATCCTCGCCGCCCATAAAGTAGATTTGTAAAAATTTACGTGCTTCGTTTGGCATTGGCAGTAATGAGCCTATTTTATGATAAACTTGGCCTCTAATTTTAAATGTAGAATTGTATTGTTGACCAAGTGAATTAGTATTTCGAACTATTTCTGTTGCTCCGAACGATGTCATTTGAAAGCATGAATTGAATGTTCGAATGGACTTCAAGAACACGTTAGAATCTGGATCCGTGCCGATAAGTAAACCGTTCAATGGTTCCGGTGGTGTTTCAATGTCGGGTAGTTGAACTTTTCCTGACGCGCAACACATCCCAGCTGGCTCGTTTTTAAATTTAAGAGCATGACAATTTGAACAATCGTTGTCCATAGCACCAATCACCACTTTTGTATGGGCATAATATTCCACATCAGGCTCATACTGGAATGCTAGCCGCAGGAATGAATCATATGTAAATGCTCGGTGTATCTGTTCGGCGTTGCTGGTTGTTTGTTCTGCGTCTATTGGCTGTGAATCGGCGTGATTGTCGTTGTTGTAATATTATCACTTTATTGCGTTCAGCTCGTGTATCTTCAGATTGTTCTTGACGCAATTGCGCCATGCTCACACGTGCATCAGTATTTTCTTGCTGGATTTCTTCTTCAGTTCTTTCGGATCTTAAATTTCTCTTGCTTCTGGTTTCACTTGTATTACGGCTCAAATTAGCCTCTTTGCGTTTTCGTGGCATTGTTCGCTGTACAAAATACACATAATTAGAACTAACAAAATTACTTTAGAGTGAAAAACATCGTAATTATATTGTTATTAACAACAATTTGAGTATAAAAAAAAATATACTTACAACAACACAAAAGTCGTTGTTGGTAGGAGCCCCTGACACGCGTTGAGTATTTTTAGGTTATAATTAATAATAACAGATATTATTAATATTATCTTATATTATTAATTTACTATTAATTAATTAATTGTATGATTAATTTAAGACAGTTATTATTATGTAGTATTAATTTATAATTAATAATGAGAGTTACACTGACATAAAAAATAACAATTCTAAACGTCAAAAAATGAAACTCAAAAAATGTTTCAAAAACTGTCTCAGATACGATTACTTCAACTCTATCGGTAGTTTGAGGAGAACTGAGGGAAATTTGAATTTTCAAGCCTTTTATAGACAAATGCAGGACCATCGCTTAATTGTTTTCAAAAAGGTAATTAACGAAAGGGACCAGGTGTTCTTTTCTTTTTGAAAAGTGAGAAACTTTTAATCGGAAGGTCGGAATTTGTACAATAGGTAAAGATTGTAAACTCAAACAAAAAGATTTTTGAATGAGGATTACCTTAGTAATAAATATTTCTATAAATAGCATTTGTTCTAATCGATAACGACTTTTGATCACAATAAGCGGCTTTTTTCAAATGTATTTTTAAGGAGAAATTTGAGACCGACCATTTTCGATAACAATAGCCGGCTGATAACATTAATCGCGATCACAATATGCGGCGTCCACTGTAGTATTAATTTATAATTAATAATGAGAGTTACACTGACATAAAAAAATAACAATTCTAAATGTCACTACTAAGTTTGATACATAAACATTAATGATGGCCGACAACAGTGGAGGGAGTGAGAGAAACAGGAGACCGGCTTCGGTCTCATCCCTACTCCGCGTTGTTCACTGGGTAGTTACACCGACATAGTCTGGCCAATGAGTATCCAGAGTAAAAGCGCGGAAAATTTTAAAAATTAATTAAATTACTAAAATAATTATTAAAAAATAGGGGTTGGTGATAGAAAGGCAAAAACTTAGGGTTGTATGTATTTTTGAATATCGTATCATAAAAAAAAATTAAAAAAAAAATTGTCAAAAAAATTGTCAAAAAAATGAAAAAAAAATTGAGGGGTGGACCACCCTTATTATTTAGGGGTGTGAAAAATAGATGTTAGCCGATTCTTAGACCTACCCAGTATGCTTACTAAATTTCAGAGGAATCGGTCGAGCCGATTCGGAGGAGTATGGAGACTAACATTGTGACACGAGAATTTTATATATAAGATGTAATTGCTGTGCAACGAACTTGCCTTACTAATATAGTTTTTAAGATACCTGTACTAATGGACTCCTTTTTGATGTGATCTCAAAAAACAACGATTAATCTAGTTACAGAAGGGAGCTACCAAAATAAAGTTATTAAGCTTGCTATATAGATAATTGATACATAGATAACTTTTATTTTTTTATGTTAATTGCAACAAAACATTCATACTTAACGTGTGATTGGATTTTGAAATTAGTTTATTCGAATCGTTGCAATTTTTTTTAAATATAATTTTTATAATAAACTTCGTGTTATCCAATTAAATATTACATATACATTTATAATTTTGGATAAAAAATATAAGATATAGTGAGCATTTATAATTTTGGATAAAAAATATAAGTTATATTTAAAGGATAAAATATATTGAAATAAAAAAAAAAAATCTATACATAGATATATATATATATATATATATATATATATATATATATATATATATATACATATACACATATATCTATGTACACTAAAAGTGAAGATGTTTATGTACAGTATGTTTATGTAACAATGCCATTACATACATTAAATTAATATAATATTTCAGTATTTATGGTAAATGTCAATGTTGGTAATACATATACCTAAACTATATATATAAACTATTTATAATAATAATAACTACAAATTTCATTCCAAAGATGTCAATCTGAACTGGTATAGCTCATACGAATACATACATATTGAAGAGGCCCTGTCAATATGTGTTCCTGAGGCATTGGACTTGGTGGGTACATGGATGGCCAACCCATCTGAACCTACAGGTGGTTAACGCCGCAAAGTATAGACCACGTAAGACTTAGTAGTCAGAAATCAGCACTTACTCGTGCAGCGCTGGCGAAAAATAAGACGCGTGTGATGCGTCGATGCGGTGGCAGCAGCCGCTCCGGTGGTATTCAGGTCTGACGCGGCGCCGCACGCTCAACAGAAAACTTCACGTAACGCCCACAGTGAGATACGTACCTCAAAATTAAGTGTCGACAAGGTTACCGTAACATCGCCGACGGCTACTCAGCGATCAGTTAGGCTCGAAATTCCGAACGTGAGTGATAGTGAGTGTAGTGAAAAAGTGTAATGAAACCAAGTCGGCCTGAAACTTTTAAATTAATATTAATCTGTATCTTTTCTTTTATCTGTATCTTTTCTTCTTTTAGAGTGGGCAGTATGTACAAAGTATAAATTCGTACATGTTATATTTAATAAATCAGTGTAAAAACAGCACTCGCGGAGTGTAGACTTTTCTTACCTAACTCCGCTAATTTATTGTATGTGTACAAACAGTTCCGTACAGTACATAGTCCTTATGTATTTTAAATTTAAAAAATTAAAATAGTTGGTAGTTTTTATATTTCGGAAATCATACCTATTGTATATAATATACCTTACTACCATTAACATACCTTTACTAAACAATATAGATGCATTAGAAAGTAAGTTAGTTTTATGGTGGTATTTAATTGGATGGTGCAATAAAAAAAACATTTTTATATAATTATTTTTTACTAGTTCCAATCACGATGAATAACTCTATGCCTTTAACTTTCATTATTTCCCTGAAAGAACACTAAAAATATGAACAATGTAAATGTTTTCTTGAATTCTAAACGGAAGACATATAATAAAAATTGCCGATGAAATACAATTTCTCTAATGGTGTACAAATGGGACGAAACGCTGAATTTGCCTTAAAAAGCCAAATAAACAAAGTTGATGGAAGGCGACTGTGCCGAGAACATCACGAGCTGGCACAGCGCCAGCGCCGTGTTAGAAACTATCTCTCGCATCAGCATAGTGTCAGTACAGTAAAAGAATAATTTATTGTATTTTTGCTTTTGACACAATAATTAATATATAACTTAATACAGTGCAATTATATATATGTATTTTTATTTGTAATAATATGTTATTAGATTAAGATGTACGTTTTTAAATGTAATAAATAGGCTCTAAAAAGAAATATTAATAACAAGCGCGGTCAGTTTCTGAAGACAGCTTTTCTCAGGTCTGGGTGACAAATCATGTGAGACAAATCATTTTTCTTGCTGATATGAGCGTATACATGTGCAGCTATGAAAACGAAATACTTCCATAATAATATACTAGAAAGAAAATGTTTATCTCATGTTAGGAAAACACATGTTTTCTTACGTATAAGTGTTAAAATAAGTTTACAAAGAAAACGAAAATGTTATTTCTTTTGTGTCTACTTGGGTTCTTGTCATGTAATTGAATCAACTTTGCGAAAGTGTTTTACGTTACTTGTAGCCGTGTTGTTCAGTGACATTACTTAATAATATTGATTTATAAAATACAATATGTATACTTACTGGAATTAGTATGTATAGTGTTGCCAAACTATGATTATATTAAAATTTAAATTAATATAGAATAAAACATAAATCGAGATGGTTAGGAATTCAAACCCCGATATCTGAAAAACCTTCGTGTCATTTTAAGAATTGAGTTACTGTATCGCTTTATTCCCCTACCCTACCCGTTGCCACTAATGTCAATAAAATAAAAGGTTTTTAATATGGTGGTGAATTATGGATCTTTACATATGATTATGTTCAAAATAAAATGTCCAGGAATAAATTTATAGTCACTATAGTTACCTTAAATGCGTAGAAATGGGAGTGAGATGTTTTACAGCAAAACCTATCTATAACTTACTTAAAGAAGTTGCCTGTCTAGAATTTCTAGCATCGGTTCATTTCGAAAACTTATTTCAAAGACGGCATTAGTAGGTTCTTTTCAAATTTGGTTAGGTAGGGAGAGGAGTGTGGACAGTGAAGGTGAGCGTGTTTGCGCATCATAAAGGGGCCTCTTAAACCTACACCTGGGTCGCAAGTCCCAGGCATTGCTTGCACTCCTCTTCATGCAACGCGATAGGCCCGGCACCCGCTCGGTGAATCTATGGAACGCGAAGAAACTTCGTCTCTCATTATGATATAGTGATACCTGATACGATTTCAGGACAGATTTATACACATATTCACAGTTAAATTTATATAAATATAGAATGAAAAATAAACCGATACGAGCAGGGATTCGAACCCGCGACCTCTGGGAAACCGTCTTGTCACTCTACCAATTGAGCTACCGTATCACTGTTCGTCTCAGTGAATTAAGCATTCTATATGTGATCGTCTTTATTGGGGCTGTGGTGACATCTATTAGGCTTCTTTCGAAAATCCTAACCAATGATTCTTTCTAACTTTGCAGTATAGATAAACATTGAATTTTTATTAGTACTTAAACAACTCCACTATCGTGGAAGGAATCTTGGGACTTAACTAGGATCTTCTCTCATATATCCATCAATCAATCCATCAAGAACAGGATAATATTAACATGTTTACATCTTAACGTCATAGAGTTAAATATTTAAATATAGTTAAATTACTATAGTTAAATAAATAACAGGGTTAAATATAGTTAAATAAATAACATTATTTATTGAAACCAGTATGCAGTTGACAACTGTTTATTTCATATTATTGTCAGATTACCCTCAACAGGTGGTAAAATCGAAACAACTACTGAAGCGCCACGCAAAAGAGAGGTCACAGAAAAATGTTGTTTATGGATGAGAAATTTTTAACAACATTTTAACAAAGAAAAATACTCAAAGCTCTGAGGAAGCTTCCCAATTAGTAGAAAAAGAGTGCAACGTAGGCATTATCCGACTTCAGTGATGGTTTGAGGGGATGTTAGCTATGAAGGAGTGCCTGAGTCATATTTTTGTGAGAAAGGTATCAAAACATCAGCATAAGTATACCATTCTTGAGAAGGTAAATAAGCCCTTTTGTAATACCATGTTCAATAACCAAGAATGGTCCTTCCAGCAAGACTCGGCGCCTGGTCATAAAGCTCGATCCACGCAGTCTTGGTTGGAAGCGAACGTCTCGGCTTTCATCATAGCTGAAGACTGGTCGTAGTCTAGTCCCGATCATAATCCGTTGGATTATGATTTATGGTCAGTGTTAGAGAGTAGAGTTTGCTCTAAATGCCATGATAATTTGGAGCCCCTGAATCAATCCATATGATTGGCAGTGATGAATATCCCCATGCCCCATGGAAAGAGCGCGTGCTTATATTGATAACTGGCCTCAACGTTTAAAAGACTCTATTGCAGCCAATGGACACCACTGCGAATAAGTTTTTTATATTTTTGATTGTTTTATATTTGTGTATTAAACTAACACACTGTAAAAATAATAAATGTTATTCGAAATTTAAAAATAAAAAAAATCTCTGTTACAATATGGCAAGACTAGGTATAATTAACAAAAAATATATATTTTGAGGAGGTATATTAGTGACTACGTCCTCTAAGGATCACTAGGAGATATACCAACGTCTCCAATCCGCAGTCGACTCCCTCGAGAGTTGGCTGCGGAAATGGCAGATCGAGGTAAACCCTGAGAAGAGCGTTTCGGTGGTCTTCGAACAGGGCCCCCCAAGGATCCTCCCGCGAATCAAACTCTTTGATAAACCGATACCTTGGAAAGATGAGGAAAAATACCTAGGAGTAACGTTAGATAGAAAGTTAGTTTTCACTGCGCATATTAGGACATATTAGGTCGTTTATATCCGCTGTTAGGCAAGTAAAATGTTCCTTCGCAATAAGGTGACATTTTACAAAGCTTGCATACGTTCCGTCATGTCCTATGCGAGTCCCGCTTTTGCGCACGCTAATCTGAAACCCCTTCAGGTGATTCAGAACAGGTTTACACGGATTGCAACCGGGACGCCGTGGTTCGTATTCAACATCGATCTCCATAGAGACTTAGACCTTCCGACCTTCGCCCAGTACTTCAAGGGGCTTTCCCAAAAGTATTTTGAACGTGCTGAGTGACACCCAAACCCACTGCTGGCTGACGCCGCAGAATATAGGCCACGTAAGACTACTTTAGTCAGAAAAGGAAGACCCAAGTCGGTATTCGTTGACCCCGAAGACGCGTTCACAGTAGGTAATAACGTACGCGTAGGCATAAGGGACACCACACAACATATAGACACACACCGTCTATACGTTCCGTTGTTCCGGCCTTCTGCCGTCGGGGACGCTAGTGTCCAAATTTCCTTAGCTTCCCTCCTGACTAACGACGCCCCGAACCGAGGTCCGTGTCTCAATCTGAGACGCCCTCGGGACGTCGTTCCCCATGGGGGCCCATCTGCCCCCCCCTTTTTAAGGGCGGGTCTCCTGACCCACCCGCTCCCCCAGTGACGCTGTAATAGCCAACAGGGCTAACAGTATAGACAGACAAAAAAAAATAAAAAAAATATTAGTGACTTGCTCGTTATTGATGGAGTCATCTGGTGCAGAATCCGTCACGTAGGTCTCAGGCAATTAAACTACAATTACACGGTATGATAATTCTTGTATCACAAATTACTCAGTATATATATAATTAACAGAGTTGGTTCACCACCGGTCCCGTTTAGAGAGTCCGAACTGTATCGATCTCTCTAATCAATTCCAACTCAACTCGATGCTCTCCAATATTTAAAAAGGCTCATTTGCCCTTAATGAATAAAATGAAATTATAGGTAGCTTTGTTGCTTTTTTTTCATGTTTACTACTACTACTACCACTAATTTTCATGTTTATATTGTTAGCCCTGGCTATCATAGCTGCACCGGTCAAGTCAAGAGAGTTCTCCGAGTCGGAGAACGGGGCCTTGGGAACGAGCGTCCTGAGGGCCCCTCGTGTAAGACACGGACCCGGACTTCATTGGTCAAGAGGAAGGAAAGGAAAATTGGACAAAGGAAAATTGGACAAAGGACACTATCTTTTTCGGTAAAGACGATGTTCATGTGTGTTTTGTGCTGTGAGAATTATGCCTACGCGTATATTATTACCAAACGTGAACGTTTCCACTATGAAACAAGTAACAAGGCATTCTGCACGAATCACTGCATCTTCATTACTACTCTGAGTAAAAAATCAACAATTTTATTATTTTTTGATGTTGACGCAACCATATTCACATGCTTACTTGTTTCAAAATGTTGAATTATGTCTCTTCTCCCACCATGTGCAATGCTGAAATCACTAGAACAAACTCCGCAAAATATATAATTTTCGCCCCGGTTGGATTTGTTTAAGCAGGAGAATTCGGCAAAATATTCATTTTTTACAATTTTGAAGATATTTTTTCTTATGATAATTATTGATAATGAAAAAGATACAATATTCAAGTTTATTTTTGTTTACGCACACGTTGTTCAAAAGAAAAATATAAACAAGAAACTTGTTGCCAACTTTCAAAAGGAAATAATGCACGAAAGTTATCGCTGATAGCTGATTCGTTGATTACGACATGCCACAGACTAGCCATCCGAAGATTCGAATCCGAAGACTCGCTAAGTTATGAGCGCCATCTATTGAGAAATACGAGAAATTATTTGGCAATACCAAAACACTTGCTTATAACTTGAGATTTCTTTATAGTTTTTATAAGTTATCTATATTTTTGAATATGCAGAAAAAAACGGGAGAAATGTATGAATATACGGGAAGTCGGGAGATACTCCGAAAATACGGGAGTCTCCGTTTAAATACGGGAGAGTTGGCTAGTATGAAACATATTTATATAAATTTGTATTGACATTTTAATTATTTTTTCGGTAAAGCGCTTTATTGATTTCCAAACAATTGAATTTTTTTTGTGTGTCTGTAAGTTTATTTAGTACAATTCAGAAACAAAACTTTAAAAAGCAGAAAAAAAATAATTCAAAATTAAAAAACCCCCGATACAAAAAGACCTCTAAAAAGAATAAAAATAATATTATTATGTACTTATTGAATTCGTTGCGTCGGGGGACCGTTGTAAATACATGTGATTCACAGACCATAACTTTGGTTAGTTTTGGAAAACAGTTAGCATAGGCTTGCGATAAATCAATTTTGCTAAATCGTTGCCCCCCATCTAAGCGTGCTAACAAATCGTCCACTTTCGGTAAGGGGTATCGATCAATTTCCAATACTTTATTTAAAGTCAACTTATAGTCGGCGCATATTCTAATATCTTTTTTAAGTATCGGTACAATGGGCGTAGCCAAGTCGGAATGCTTAATAGGTGTAAGGATGCCGTCGCTTACCATTCGATCGAGTGCATGCTCCACCGGCTCGCGCAGCGCATAGGATAGTGGTCGCGCTCGCAGGAACACCGGCTGTGCCCTTTGCGCACTCTTATGCTCACCGTACCGCCGGTAAAGCGCCCCAGACCATTCGCAAACACTTCAGAGAATCTGGAACTGAAATCCTTTAAATTAAATGACTTATCAGTTTCTAACCTGTTCACGGTACAACTATTTTCAAATGATATACTTATGCCCAAATGTGATAGCCACTGTCGACCCAATAATATAGATTTTCCATTCTTAATAACATAGAAATTTAAATTTCTATTTTTATCTTTATATTTTACTAATGGTGCTATCATACCCAAAGGCTGCACTAGCTCACCAGTATAGTAACTAAGAACAATTTTACATGGAATTAATTTTAAGTTATTAAAATATTTATCATACATTTTATGGCTTATACACGATACGGCACTTTCAGTATCGCACTCCATTTGTAATATACGATTCTTCACATTTAATGACAACATAACAGGTTCACCCTGATCGCTTGACACACTATTAACTATCATTGTTACCTCGTCACTAAGTTCCCGAGTCTCCCAACTGTTGTTAGCACCAGAATTCGTCTTCTCCCCCCTTAAATTAGGGCAGACACGCCGTAAATGCCCCTTCTGGTTTCATACTCGACAGACATAGTCAGTGAAAGAATACGTGGCGGTGCCATGAGGCCCCCCGCACGCCCCGCAACGTGTCTGTAGCAGCTCCGCCGGGCCGCGCTACGACCTGCGCCCGCGCTGCGGCTGCCGCGCCGACGGGCACACCACGCGCCCTGTATCATGGCTCCTGCTCCCCTGTTTCCACTTCTCTCCTGCACCGCTCGTGTCACGCCTTATCCGCTCCACCGCATGGCACTCGACGCGGCTAGTGTCCGCCGTTGTTACGCCTGCTCGACCCCCAATACTCGCTGAATATTTTTCGGCTGCCTGTAAACTAGTAGCCAATCTATAGGCTTTTCATAGTCTATGTCTTCTTCCGCAAATAACCTTTGACGAATACTCTCATTATGTAATCCACATACAAACTGATCGCGTAAGCTGTCCTGTAAGGTCGATTGAAAATCATGTGGAGGACATTTTTTTAAGTACAGCAACGTAATCTGCAATCGACTCACTACTCCCTTGCATCTGCAATCGAAACTAGTATCATTCGGCCAATGTACTCGGTTTCGGTTGTAAATGCTTTTCTAAAATCGTCGTCAATTCTTCAAAATCGAATGACTGCGGTTCTTTGGGGTACATCAGTTCACTAATAACTCGTAGCACTCTGCACCAATGACCGTTATTAATGTCGGTACATCCAAAACTTTTTTGATTTTGTTAATCAAAAAGTACTGTTGCAATCTTTCAATATATAATCTCCAGTTATCACTTTTGACGTTAAATTTATTTATTTTAGCGATCGACATGTTGAACTGTCTTTCCTTATTTTCACACGCGTCTTTTCGAATCGTTTAGTCGCCACTGTAGAATATTTGAGGAAAGAAAAGGCGTACGTTACTTAGGACACGTATAATACGACTGATGGCATACAGTTGTACTTAAACTAAGGAATTTACCTACTACCTACATTACAATTTTGTGTGACTTTTAAATCATAGTCATTTAAATAAAACTATTTTTACGGATTTAACTCGCGTATATTGAATTAAGTTTTAAATTTACATTTTAAATCTAACCCGATGTTTCGAATGCTTTGCAGCAATCGTGTTCACGGTATGACGAGATGGAGGTGTCTGTCAGTAAAGTCAGTTAATTAGTTATCTACCTCCAACGGTTTCTAAGCTTCCGGGCGTACAGTTCAGGATTCATACAAAACGCACTAACAGTATCTTGAGGTCTTACAGTGCGGTCACAGACGTGGGATTTTTAATTTTTCAAAAGTGGGTCCCAGGTGTTAGATAATCCCCAACCAAGATGGTTGGGAATTATCTAACACCTGGGGATTATCTAACTCTATTAAAATTAGGATGTTTTTTTAATTTCAATAGCCTCACGAACCATTCTTGGAATGTAACGTTGTTCTTTAGCAAGGATTTTAGGTTTATCAAATCTTATATAATGATTGGGCTTGTCTATGGTATGTTCCCACACTGCAGACTTCGATGTACGCCTATGCTTGATATCCGATATGTGTTCCTTAACTCTTTTACCGATGCTCCTCTTTGTTTGACCTATGTATGACAAGCCACAATCGCAGTCAAGTTTATATACTCCAGCACATTGTAAAGGAATATTACTTTTGATAGGTCTCAAGAATTGGCTCACTTTCCTTTAAGGTTTGTAGATAGTTCTAATAGAAACCTTTTTTAAGATGTTGCCGATTCTGTCAGTAACTCCTTTCACATATGGTAGTAGGGCCGGTTGACGCTCAACTGTGGGTGGCTTGATGTGGTTTCTGCGACGCTGGCGAGGTACGGGCAGGTGGTTGTTGAACAAGACATGCTTGACATTCTGCAGCTCGCAACAAAGATTTGCCAACGGTAGCTAACTGGCTAGGGTGGTGGTGTGATTTACCATTGAGGTACCTATCTGTATGTGTGGGTTTCCTATAAACAGTGTGTCCTAATGTATTGTCAGGATTCTTGATAATAAGAATATTAAGGAAAGCTAAAGTATTATTTGACTGCAATTCCATTGTAAATTGTATTTTGTTGTTAATGGAATTAAGGTGTTCTAGAAAAGCAGATGTTTGATTCATAGGTAGTATTGTGAAGGTGTCATCTACGTACAGCAGGTGCAGAGGACAGTGCCCTTGCCTCGAAGTGCTCCATGTAGATATCAGCAACAACGGGGGAGACCGGGGAACCCATTGCCACTCCATCAACTTGTACATAGAATTCATCCCTCCACATTAAATAGCCAGATGTTAAGCAATGCTTCAGTAATTCTTAAATTAAATTTAGACAAAAAATCACTCGTACCATCATGTGATTTAAACTGAATATTTAAATATTTAAATATTAACTTTAAATTGAATATTTAAATATTTCCCGTGAAAAATGCAATAAAAGACTCAAAAGAAGCTTTATGCTTACAAAAAGCCAAAGAATCAGTTAATTAGTTATCTACCTCCAACGGTTTCTCAGCTTCCGGGTGTACAGTTCAGGATTCACACAAAATGCACTAACAGTATCTTGAGGTCTTACAGTGCGGTCTCAAACTTGAGAATTTATATTTTTCAAAAGTGGGTCCCAGGTGTTAGATAATCCCCAACCATCTTCTCTATTAAAATTTGGATGTTTTTTAATTTCAATAGCCTCACGAACCATTCTTGGAATGCAATGGAATGCGTTGTTCTTTAGCGAGGATTTTAGGTATATCAAATCTTACCGTGAACACGATTGCTGCAAAGCATTCGAAACGTCGGGTTAGAATTAAAATTTAATTTAATATTAAATCCGTAAACATATTTTTATTTTAATGGAAAATGTTTTTTTTTTAATTTACAGGTACATGTTGCTATATTTTAGTCAATTCACATAATTTTCTGATACATTATAGACTATGACTGATTATCATGGTGCTGTGACGTATTCGTGCAATGTTTGATCTAAATCGTTTCCGAAATTTTTGTGAGAGTATCAAATATTCATCCATATAATTAATTATACATCTATTTATTCTTGCTCTAAAAAAGTAAAAATTTATTTTGCCTATAGCACAATGAAGCTGAAAGCACAATAAAGGCACATTGCTTTCAGCACAAAATATATTTCTCGACCTATCACGGTTTATATTTTACAAAGAAGGACAACAAAAACGTGGAATGTTTATGAAAAGATCTAAATTCCAAATATGAGTGACGGTTTCATTCATCCTTCTATTGTGAAACGTTTGAGATCCTCTGTGTAATAATAAAAAAAGAATCTGGCATACTCTAGTTATATTCCCATGCATCGCGGGAACCGCTTAGCAAGCGATGGTGCAATATGTACATTCCATTGCATCAGAATCCAGGGATTATAACAATCAAAAAGCTTAACTCGCACTTCACATAAATGTATTATTTAATTATAATTTTATAACAATCCTTTAGCTGAATCTGCACTTCACATAAATGTATTTCATTATAATTAATTTAAAATATAATTGTCACTCTTGTTTTCTAATATCGGGCAAGCAGTCGTCATTTTAGTTATAACATAATTTGTAATTTTAAATAAAGTATTTTTATAACTTTGGTTTTTTTTGGATCCTCGGCTGCCACCGTACTTAATTGGCGCAGTCGGTAGGATACTCGCGGGCCGGGTCGCGAGCAACGTAAATTATATATTCTTGAAATCAAGATTATCGTCTTGCGGTCCATCCGGGAAGCTATCAAGTTTCAACACGAGTATCCTGAATCTACGAGGCGGCGCAGCGAGGCGTATCCGAACATTGATACTCCAGAGAAACCCAAATTAAAACTGTAAGTACATTAGAATCTTTCTAGTGATTGCTTATCCCTATTTTATAAGATTTTTCCTTCCAAGATTTCCCTTCTGCGGCAATCGAAGACCCCTAGGATTAGTACGTATAGTAGTAGAGCGCGCTTCCAAGACGCGAATAGAAATTTAATATCTTATAATAACGATAAACTAACTTTAGAAAAATATAATATGGCCGATTTAGGTAACATTTTTCAAGCCTTACGCTTATTGCCTGAATTCGATGGAAACCCAAATGTATTACCTAGATTCATAAAATTATGTGACCAGTTAGTTCAGGAGTTTGTGATTAATAACCCTGATAACAATTTATTAAATGTTGCTCTCGTAAATGGAATTTTAAACAAAGTAACAGGGTCTGCAGCACGATTAATTAATACTAACGGTATCCCTTCAGACTGGACTGGCATTCGTAAGTCATTAATTAATAACTTTTCCGATCAACGAGACGAAACCGCGTTGTACAATGATCTTGCTCTTTTAACACAAGGTTCCACTACACCTCAGGAGTTTTATGAGCGCTGTCAGAACTTGTTTAGTACAATTATGACATACATAGCTTTACATGAGAATATTAGTACCACAATTGAAGCGAAAAGGGTTTTATATCAGAAATTAACTCTGCAAGCCTTTTTAAGAGGGTTAAAAGATCCTTTAGGTTCACGTATTAGATGTATGAGACCAGAAACAATAGAGAAAGCATTGGAATTCGTGCAAGACGAGTTAAATATTATGTATTTACAGGCTCGTTATGAACCTGAAAGAAACAAACACCCTATGGCATTTTCATCTCAACCTCTTAAGGTAAATTCAAATTATAATTCTAACACAACACAGTCTAGGCCATATACATTTCTAAACCATCACCAACCGCGTCATCAATTCCCAACACACACACAACGACCCCTATTTAGACCTCAACCGGGTCCAGGTCCCTCACACACTCAACAAATATTTAGGGCCATTCCTCCAATTTCACAATTATTTCGATGGTCTAATAGGTACAGATTTCTTAGACAAATGGGAAGCAACCATAGATTATAAGAGAAAGTTATTTGTTACTAAAAATGCTTCAAACCCCATACAGGTTTATAATTCGCGTAATGTAAACTTATACGAGGATATAATACCCGCTGGTTCCTCTAAATTAGTTAAACTACCAATTAATATCCACATAGGGGAAATTTTAGTCCCAGAGCAAACGATTTCGCGTTGCATTATAAAAGAATGTTTGACATCTGTTAAAGATAATAGAGCTATAGTAGAAATTTTTAATCCAAATCGTAGTGACATAATATTTTCTTTAGACCAGCCCATTCAAGCTGAGCTATATAACACTGAATATTTAAATACTGAATCAATTAGTGAACGAGAAAAGGAAGTACTATCTCGTCTTCGAACTGATCATTTAAATGAAGAGGAAAAAATTAATTTAGAAATTCTTTGTGGCCGGTACGCGGATGTATTTTACTTAGAGGGTGAGCCATTAACCTTTAGTAATACTATTAAGCATTCAATTAAAACCACAGACGAAATTCCCGTATATACTAAAAGTTATAGATACCCATTCATACATAGGGGAGAAGTTAGGGATCAAATCCAAAAAATGCTCGATCAAGGTATCATAAGACCCTCTGACTCAGCTTGGAGCTCTCCAATATGGGTAGTTCCTAAGAAAAGTGACGCTTCAGGGAAAATTAAATGGCGCTTTGTCATAGACTTTCGGAAAGTTAACGAAAAAACCATCGATGATAAATATCCCATTCCAAATATATCTGATATTCTGGATAAATTAGGTAATTGTCAGTATTTTAGCACCCTAGATCTCGCAAGTGGCTTCTACCAAATTGAGATGAACCCTTCTGATATATCGAAAACTGCATTTATTGTAGAACATGGGCATTTTGAATTTTTAAGAATGCCCATGGGCTTAAAAAACGCACCATCAACCTTTCAAAGGGTAATGGATAATGTGTTGAAGGGTTTACAAAATAACATATGTCTCGTTTATCTCGACGACATAATCATTTTTAGTACTTCTCTTCAAGAACACATAATTAATTTAGAAAAGGTTTTTAAAAGGTTAAGAGATTCAAACTTTAGAATACAAATGGATAAGTCAGAGTTCCTGAAAACAGAAACTTCTTATTTAGGACATATAATTACTAAAGAAGGAATAAAACCTAACCCTGATAAAATAACTGCTATTCAAAATTATCCTATTCCTAAAACAGCTACGGAAATAAAACGATTTTTAGGTTTGCTGGGCTATTATAGAAAATTTATTCCTGACTTTGCTAAAGTAACAAAACCTATGACTCAATGTTTGAAAAAAGGCTACAAAATAACTTTAGGACAGGACTACATTGACTGTTTCGAAAAATGTAAGAGATTACTTGTTAATGACCCCATCCTTCAATACCCAGACTTTTCCAAAGACTTTATACTGACCACAGATGCTTCAAACTTAGCAATAGGAGCAGTACTCTCTCAAGGCTCCCTTGGCTCTGATAAACCCATAGCATACGCATCTAGAACACTTAACTCCAGTGAAATTAACTATAGTACAATCGAAAAGGAGTTATTAGCAATTGTTTGGGCCACTAAATATTTTCGTCCATATCTTTTTGGAAGAAAATTCAAAATTATGACTGATCATAGGCCACTTCAGTGGATTATGAATATTAAAGAACCTAATTCAAGATTAACTAGATGGAGACTTAGTTTAAGTGAATATGACTTTACTGTAATATATAAACAGGGTAAGTATAATAGTAATGCAGACGCGCAATCCCGAATTGAAATTCACAATGAAGAGGCTAGCTCAACAGTTGTGAATCCCTCTGAAAAATCACCCTCCAATATAAGCTCTCGAACCGCCACTGTACATTCTGACTCAGAAAATCCCTTTTTAGAAATCCCCATAACTGACGACGCCCTAAATAAATTTCATAGACAAATTATCTTTAATATCGTTGGTGACATTAAAAATAAGCCCATAGTGACGAAATTATTTGAAAACTACTTCAAAGCTACCATATCGATTTCGAGCTCAAATTTAGAAAATGATGTAATAAATGCAATAAAAGAATACGTCAACCCTAAAATAAAAACTGGTATCCTCATCAACCCTCCGTTGGGAATGTATAAAATAGTTCCTGTAATCCAAAATATTTTTAAAAATTCTGCTATGGACATTGTTCTGACAAAAACTGATTTAGATAACGTTAAAGATTATTTTAAACAGCAAGAAATTATCAAAAATTACCACGAAGGTAAAACTAATCATCGTGGCATTAACGAGTGTTACTTATCTTTGTCAAAAAGATATTTTTGGCCAAAAATGAAAGAACAAGTCACCAAATATATAAATGAATGTCCAATTTGCGGTCAAGCAAAATACGATAGAAACCCTATTAAACAGAAATTTAAAATTGTCCCTCCTCCAAGTAAACCTTTTGCTATAGTTCATTTAGATTTATTCAGTGTCGAAAATCAAAAATATCTTACAATAATCGATGCTTTTTCAAAATATGCACAGAGCTAAAACCTAAGAGACGGTACTGCAATCAGTGTCGTACAGGGATTATTAACGTTTTGTACTCATCATGGAGTTCCAATTACAATCGTTACTGATGGAGGTCCCGAATTCACAAATCAATTATTTTTAGAATTTCTTAGACTTCACAAAATAAGTCATCATAAAATTTTGCCTTACACACCCAATGAAAATGGATTAATAGAAAGACTTCATTCCACCCTATTAGAACATTTAAGGATTTTAAGATTGAATAAACGTGGAGAGTCTATTACTAACCTTATGCCATATGCTCTTCTAGCTTACAACAGCTCTATACATAGCTTTACTAAATGTAGACCAATAGATATCATAACTGGACATTTTGATCCCCGTGACCCTATAGACATAGACTTAACAGAACAACTATTACAACAATACACACAAGACCATCGTGACCGCATGATTAAAGTTTATGATATTATAAATGAATCCTCTTTACATAAGCGTACCCAAATTACTGAAAATAATAGACCTACACAGTTCTGAAAAAATTGAAGTTTCACAAACGTCATTACAACTAAACACTATCGACCTTAAAAAACTTCAAGAAATAAGTAACAAAATATCATTGCAGCCGAAAATTTCAGGAACAACTGAAACAGACAGTCTTTATCATACTACAATCCCCTTATATGGAATAATATTAAGTGCAAGCGCACTAAGCATTGCTGTTATAATATATAAAAAGCTGAAGAATCGTAAAAGCCTTAAAGTCAAGAAAGAACAAAAGCTAACAGGGGACGAGGAAGGAAATTGTAATCACGTGGAGAAGATTTTACAGCACTACTCGAGATCTAAGGACGTCAAATAGATGCTGTTCTTCAGGAGGGAGGAGTTATATTCCCATGCATCGCGGGAACCGCTTAGCAAGCGATGGTGCAATATGTACATTCCATTGCATCAGAATCCAGGAATTATAACAATCAAAAAGCTTAACTCGCACTTCACATAAATGTATTATTTAATTATAATTTTATAACAATCCTTTAGCTGAATCTGCACTTCACATAAATGTATTTCATTATAATTAATTTAAAATATAATTGTCACTCTTGTTTTCTAATATCGGGCAAGCAGTCGTCATTTTAGTTATAACATAATTTGTAATTTTAAATAAAGTATTTTTATAACTTTGGTTTTTTTTGGATCCTCGGCTGCCACCGTACTTAATTCTCTCGACTTTTTTTTATAAACATTTTTTACTTTTATGAGAATAACCTGATTATTCATGATCTAGATATATCCTAATTATTTATTACTATTCCAATTATCGATACATTACACATTTCTGATGTTAAACTATGTTAATTAAGGTAATCAATTATATCATGACATAGACTTTAAGCATAACAAATTTAATTGGACTAACCGTAACTATAGGGGTTACGGTTATAATGACAATCTGTTTCTAATTGAACAACAAAAGTTTTTAATATTATGTATCAAACTTTATCGGAACTGCCTTAAACATGTTAAATATTTTTAGTTATAATACCTTGAAAAAAACTGTCATTCCCCATTATCAATAACATGTTCTTCTCTGTGTTATTTACTTATTTATTTATTTATTTAGGACACCTCACAAAACATACACAATTTTTAGTTTTACAATAAATAAAATTATTTTTTTTGCTGAGTGTTGTTTCATTTAAAAGTTGCCACGGCATGGCAATGGACAGTTTAATCTAATTACCTTACGGTACTTTTCTTTATCATTTATCCGTTTCTTCCACACCAGTCGACTAAGACGTTTAATTCCTCTTGTAGTAGGTAAGCATCATGTTTGTTTTTTATTTGTTTCGCGATTTTGAAATCGTTGGCGTAGAGAAAGCATTCGCAGTATTTGAAGATTTGCACAACATCGTCTACAAATATATTAAACAAAATGGGCTCCAGCACGAATCCTTGGGGGACACCTGATTGGGTTAAAATGATTAAGACGCGTACCCACTAAAACCACCCTAGAAATTCAGTTGCTTAGATACGACGAAAACCATTTTAGTAAATTTCCTGTTATACCGAAGGTTGAAAGTTTGTGAAGAAGAATACCGTGGTCCACGGTATCGAACGCCTTACTCACGTCAGTATATATGGTGTCAACTGGTATATTGGAATCAACCGAATCGGTCAAAAATGTCACAAATGAAACAAGATTGGTTCTTGTGGATCGCGCTGCGAAGAAACCAGACTGCTGTGATGACATCATTTGCTTTATATGCCAAGTAATTGTAGGTTTTATTAATTTTCCAAAAATAAGCAGAACAGAAATTGGCCTATAATTTTTTTATTGAGGAAATATCACCAGACTTTGGAATTGGTACGGATGCGAAAAAGGACGCAAATAGATCACAAATGTCAGAGCCATTAGAAGCTCGTCTGTCGTCTAGATACGTGGATTGAAATACTATAATCTGCTAAAAACATATATTTTGGTAATAGTAAGTAATATAATATTAAAACTGCTTAAAGAAACTTATAATATTACAATAAGTGTGTATTAAAAAGCCGAATTTCATTTAAACGGATCTCCGCAGTTACAAAATAATTATTATATATTTATATACTAGCTGTGCTGCGACTTCATACGCGTAGATTTCGATTTTAAACGTACCCTTTGTAATAATTATATAATAATAATTATATAATAATAATAATATTCTTTAATGTACACCCAGATCAACATTTACAAAAAGCACAGATAGAAAACAAAAAACAGGTACAAATTTGGCGGCCTTATAGCTAACGAGCAATTTCTTCCAGGCAACCAATTAGTTGAAGGAAAAGACAAACAGGAGACTTAATGTGGGTGTTGTTTAGACAATAACAAGAGAAGAGACAAAAAGATAGCTATACATATAATGCAAACTTACATACATACATACAAAGTTCCATACATACATAATGAAAAATTAAAAATAAACCACCGTCGCTCTACCAACTGAGCTGCCGTATCGCTGTCCGCCTCGGTGAATTAAGCATTCTATATGTAATCGTCTTTATCGGGACGAATCCCTGCCCGTATCGGTTTATTTTTCATTCTATATTTATATAAATTTAAAATAAGCTTGCTATGTATACATGTTTAAAGATATTTTCAAACATAGATTTATAAAAATATTATTTTTTTTAGATAAATTGATAATGAGTTTGCAAGGTTAATGTGAATTTATCCAAATTGTAAATTACAAATATCTTTGATCCCGATCTCCCGAGTATTGACTTCAATTATTTGACAACGTATAATGACGAGCTGTTCGAATTGTCGAGATCCAATGAGATGAGATCCAATGCTCTATGAAAGGCATGAACGTATTGCACTGCGGAATATGCTTTTGTCACAATTATGCATATTCTATCGCATCTATGCATGTTCTGAAAGTTTTGTGATTTAATCCCAATCATAGTCTAAGAAATTTCTACCACGATATACTAAGATAATGACTTACTACTATGATACTAAGATAATGGACTTGATTTGGCGTTCTTTCAATTTTATCAAATTATTTATATATTAGTCATATTCTTTAGGAATTCAAGTTGCATATCGATGCGGTAACATTTCTAATAAATAGATGAGAACCACAATCAATAATAACTAAATATAATGAATAGTCATAATATTGCATCATTAAATAAGTTTATTAGTATTTAACATATTGCCATCAATATTTTACAACATATTTTATTAATTTGAAAGAATTTTTAGAATAAGAGCAACAGATTAGTGACCAAAGCTTTGATCATTACACAGCTTTAACGATTGAAATGATTTATTGACGGTCGGCCGCGGAGTAGGGATAAAGTGAAAGGCGCTCGTATCGATGCGGTTTTTACTAGATACATTGAAAAAATCGAATGTAAGTCACTGTTCACGTATTTTAGTTACCATAAAATATTGGTTACATTTATAAACTGTGAAATTCATGATGAAGATGGAATTGATAATAGAATGATTGAAAATAATTGAAAAACGGATCAAAATGACTCAACGATTATAAAATATTGTTTTCAGTGTTTTAATATGTGTATATCATCTAAATAATTGTTAAGTATTATGTATGTCGTACTCTAAGACACAGAGTTCAATAAAAATATTAGTTGGAGACCTAGTCTACTTTTATCATTTCCCATTATCATTCCCATTTTCTAAGTATAAAATTAAGATTGATGAAGCAATTTTTATACCCTTAATGGAATATTATTCCGAAAATTTTTAGTTAAATGTCTATAATGTGAAAAAAAGTTTCACTTTTACGGTGGTTTCATAAAACCACACAAGTTTTTTTATTGAATAATGTTTTTAAAAATACTCTTATTGGAATATATAAATGTCTTTCTAAAAGCATGTGGCTAAATGAGGAACCTTATGATTAGTTTTTCTATTGTATTGTTGTATATTCTTATAACTGTCCAACATATTTGACATGACCATTAGTAACAATATGATTTCAGGCATTAATCCAAGCAGTCATTTGTTCAGTTAAGTGATCCTGAGAGCACTATTTTAGATGTATAATAATTAATCTTAACATGACGTTTATTAGTGTGTTAATAATTGAACGTTGCTTGTCTAATATGAGGTATATTCTTTGCTATGATGTATACTAATCAGTTATGTAATTCTAGAAATATTTATCGTTACTTATGTAGATTACGTTAAAAATAATATATCTTAGCATGTATGCAAACTTACATAATATAACCAAATTTAATTGGTTGGTTAAAAATTCAGTATCTTTTTTTATTTCAAATAGGCATACATTGCATTTATGGAACATACGTTAGACACACATAAAACACGGTTCGTAAGAGTAGGTTTGTGGAAAAGAACCCGCAAGAAACTCCATGAATCTTCAGATCCCATTCAAGCGAAAATTTTAACTTTCGTAATATATGTTACGAAAAGTAAAATAAAACATTGAATCTTAGTTATACAATTTTCTGAACAAAAAAGTTCTTAAGACATTTTTTTAAATACTTACACTTTTATAATAAAATTATTAATAAAAAAATGTTGAGTGTGTGCGCTCATTTTGTGTCTGTCAGAACTATTTCTAAAAAAACAAGGTTAAGAAATTTAGAAAACCTACTATTTCCCAAAATGTTTTAATTTTATTATTGTTTTGCAACTGATATAAATTCCTTTGTCAAATCTTTTTATTGCCGTGTGGTTTCTATAGAATACAATACCATCAGTTAAAGCCGATGGTAGTAAGAATAGGAACAGAGTATCTACTGTTCCTTTTGTAAATGTAATTTTAAATAAAATTAACAATTTGACGATCACCTAGATACCAACTCGAATGTTTATAACTTTTTTAATTTTTAAAATCCTTAACCAAAAAATTATACATTCAGATTTGGCATAAAATATTCAGATATATATAATTAATATTATTTATGTATAGTAGATAGTATATAATATTTAGCAATGGATCTTGTAAAATATTATACTGCACTGCTGGCCGTGGTTTCATTTAATTTCTTGGATATTTTCTACAATTTATTTTACCTCTTAAACTACTTAATTACGATAAAATTACATGCTGTAAAAAAAACTTTTATTAAGATAGCATTTTGATGATTAAGAATTTATATGTGTAATACATACATCGGAATCGTATCAAATGTACCATAACTTTTATTTTAAAGAAATACCACTTTCAAAAGGTGTTTGACAAAAACCCTATTCTTTTTAACCCCCGACTAAAAAGAGGGGTGTTATAAGTTTGACCTGTCGATCTGTGTATCTGTGTATCTGTCTGTGGAAAATTTGCGGCCAAACGCGAGGACGGATTTGAATGCGGTTTTTTTTAACCGAAAGCTATGTTCGTCGAACTGGTTCTTATATATGTTTGGTCGAAATAGAAATAGTCGTCTCCAAGATATTGACGATTTATTAGTGCGGGGGAGAGGTTCTTATGCAATAATTAGCTGTTTCCAGCGGCTTCGCCCGCGTTATATAGCAAAAAAGCCTTGTTATGAAGGCCAAAAGGTTTTTACACTTACATATATTTATATGGCTTATTATCGTAGTCATAAAGAATCACGGGCAACAGCTAGTGATAATATAAATCTCTTCATCATAGTGTTATTAGTGATTGCAAATTATTTTAACTTTAAATGCTTATGTTTATTAATATTCGTATATATGACACCTACCTATCTACCTACCGAAACTTTCACGCGGATCCTTATTTTATTAAATATAAAATATATCTATTTCTCGTACATATAATAAAATTGTCATTGATCCATTTCTGTACATTGAAAATATTTAAAAAAAATATCATAAGGGGCCTTTATAAGTGCAAGAGAACCCAAAACAATGGTTTTTCAGTTTGTCTCTATGTCTGTATATCTATATATCTGTATGTCTGTATGTTTGTGCCCGGTAATCTCAGAAGTGGCTTAACCAATTTGAATGCGGTTTTCAGGATTATATTATCACAGTTTTTACTTCACATTTGGTGTTTCATTTATCTAAATCAGTTAAAAAATAAAAAAGTTCAGTCAATTTATGTCAATCACATAATAGGTACCATGCAAATCTTATTCTATCTATACTAATATTATAAAGCTGAAAAGTTTGTTTGTTTGAACGCACTAATCTCTGAAACTACGGGCCCGAATTGATTTTTTTTTTGTGTTGAATAGTCCGTTTATTAAGGAAGGCTATAGGGTATATAACATCTCGCTGTGACTAAAAGAAGTCAAGGAACAATGAAAAATGCTGCAAAAAAGGGAAAATATTTCTTTTTTGAGAGCCTTCCTCACGTGCGCTGAGTAAACGTTGAAAGTTACGCAAAAATAATGTATAATTAAATTGTTTCCCTTAAAAAGTTCTGAAAAGAACTCCGCGACAGCATATATCTAGCTTTTAAGGTTGACTCACTATAACCTTTTCTATGGTAATTAAATTAGATCTAAATAATATAATATTTTGAAATGTGTTTTAATTACCGTGACATTAATCTTAATTAAATTAATACACTATGGTCTAATACCACACGCGCATTGACGTGCGGGGTGTGTGGCTGTGACTTGCGACGTAACATTAGCACCCTTACGGAATGGTTGTGGTCGTGTAGTAGGTAGGTACGTAAGTTTCAAATTAGTTCAACGTTTGCTTTTTTATAGATTAGGATATTTAGTAATCTTAGTAAATAATTTAACTTGACGTGTTTTTTAAATGGTTTTCTTTTAAACATTTCTTATTATAGTACAACATAGATAATAAAATTACGTTGTATTTTGATGTATTTTTGAAGTTATACTTCTTTAGGCGCGTTATGAAAAAATGATGAGAGTGAAATTTTACGATGCGCGCGCATCTGTGACACGAAATTCACAGTATGAAGTACGGGTGGATAACTTCATACCATAAAAACTCGCATTAATAAAAGGCTCACATTATCATATCGAAATTGACAGTTCTTTCCCCCTCTCCCCTTTCCCCTCTTTCGCTGACATTGAACTGACAGAGTACAGTATTATTTGCATAGAGATATTATACAATATTATTTGTATATTAATTCTATGAATATTTGAATATGAAATAATCGCCATTATTACAGTTTCAGAGTTGATCGAGTGAAGTTGCGTTGAGTTTTTAATTCCGTTTCTTATCCTCTCCGTGTCTGTTATTGTAATAATATCCTTAAAGCTTGCACGATGTATAATCATTGTGTTGTGAAGTGTTGTGATAGTATACGAAAGGACGTTAACTTTTATTCTTTTCCAAAGAACGAGATAGGTCTCAAAAAGTGGTTAGAGACCATTGATTGTGATAGATTACGGAGCTTATCCGACCGATTCACAAGCATTTCGTGTGTCGGAAGCACTTTGAAAAAAGATTTCTGACATCATCGTCGTTGAGATCTCGTCTTCGTGTCGGCGCTTATCCTACACTGTTTACAGAAGATGAAATGGCTAGAATTTCCATTTGAGTTGTAAGAGTTTTGGTTTGAAAATGGTATCATTTGAAAGGGGTTGGTCTCCCCTTTCTTTTAATACTATTCCCAGCCTGAGGAAATGCGTAGTTTCTTTTTTATATGTTTTTTTGTGTGAAATAAACTTACCATGTTTTCACCAATATTAGCACAAAAACACAATGTTTAACACAAGAACACTTCACATCTATGCAATATGTTTATCAATTATTTATATGATATTATCAATTTTTCATTTTAATTTAACAAGAAAAACACAATTCGTAACAACTTTGTTGTTTTAGATTCCCTAATGTTAAATGGCGGCAACTTGACATATGACGTTTGTGATTTAAAATGCTTTTTGAAATAATTAATATTTATATTACTTTTTTTGTCAAAACTGACTCTGTTAACCCCGACTCCACGTAGTCTTGTCTGCCCTACCCCTAGAGTGTTTTTGTAAATCCGGAGGCGCGGAAGGAGGGCAGCCCCCACCCGCCGTTACACTGAGTTGAAACCCAATCGAGCCGTAGCTACTGAGGCTGGTCGCCGAAGGCGACCAACAAGCCGAAGTGGCGAAGGCGAGCTTGGGTTTCAGTTCAGTGTTACGCAAGGGTGAAGGGGCTGGCCATCCTGAAGCGCCGGAGACGTCACAGAAGTCTTAATTACTTACATTTTAGGTTAGTTTTTACGAAACTTCAAATCGAAATATCTCCAAAACTAAACATTTTCTCACAATAAAAATGGTGTCAGGGGATAGGGCTTCGACCCCTCTTTTCTCCCTATCCCCCTCTCCCTTCTATTCTTACAACTCAATTGGAAAGAGTTACCGATGAAATTATTAGTGGTATACCTCAAACCAGTAACCACTCGCACCGTCATCAACAAAAGTATGTAATTCCTATGAACATATCTTCGTAATTTTCTATGTTTAGTTTATTTTGGACATAAGTTTTTAGATAAATTATCCACGCAGGTTTGATTTATTTTAAAATGAGTACCCAAATGCAATTTTCTTTAAAGATAAGAAGCAGAGATGAAGTGTAGATTTTCAAACAACTTAACAAACCCTCTGAGTCCAGAAGTCCATTAAATACTTTATATAAAAGAAGTAGATCAGACATGTGTATTAATATTGTTTTATTAAAAATGATGAACAATATGAGCTGTAACTTTTGAATATACATCATCATTTTCTAAACGAAGGACAGATTTTAGGACACAATAATTTGTTACTTCATGTAATTATTAGAAATGTAAAAAAACAATAATTGAATTAACTTAAAAACAGACCAAGCTCAAGTTATCTTGAATGCAGGTGGTGGCTATTAAACCGGTGACCTACTTATCTATTGTTTAGAACTACAATTACATATTGATAACCATTACTTTATTTTAATAAAAAATAGTTTAAAATTATTATTTTAAATAAGTATTTGTCATTATTCAAAGGTTTAAAATTAAAACCAGCTCTTTAAATGTGTCCTTTGTCTATTCTTTAGCCCTAGGCTATATATAATAAGCATTTATGTATTTTATTTGTATTTTAGTAGAGTAAAAGGAGGAAAACAATTGGAGTTTACACATAGACCATTGAAATTTTCAAAAGAGAACTCTTTTGAAAGAATGACAGAAAAAATGAATCCATTAGCAAAAAGAATCATGTGGATGCAAATAAAACAATGCACTAAAAAATCTAAGGGGAGACGGTTCTCTTATGAAGATAAACTTATAGCACTGTCTTTAATTAAACAAAGCCCAAAATGCTACAAATTTTTACAGAAGATATTTATATTGCCATCTAAATGCACTCTTAATAAAATTATTTCTGAGTTAAACATTGAAACAGGGATCAATCCTCAAATCTTTGAAGCTATAAAACAAGAGGTAACTATTAAACCTTTAAACAATGCTATGCTTGTATATTTTTGTGCCAAAATCTATTAATTCTCCATTAACTATATAGGCTATATATGAATGTATGAGTTTATATATAATTATTTATATATAATAAAAAGAGTGCAATTAGCTAATGTGCCTGTATATCAATTTGTGTGTATAATATTTGTTTTTGAATTCTGTTGAACTATATTATATTCATTCCCAAAACCACCAAAAGGGAAATTTGTTCAATTTAAAAAATAAAGTCCAAGTTGGGTCAATAATATTTCTCTAATATAAAGAAAAGTTATCATTAATTCAATGTATTGCTAACCCGAAAGAGATATTGCGTGACTTTTATTTATTATTATTATAGAAACATGACTAATTAGTAATTTGCTTTTAGGTGAATACTTGGGAAGAAAAGAAGAAATATTGCTCAATCCTTTTTGATGAAATAGCTCTGGAAGCTGCCTTGACATATGACAAACACAAAGACACCATAGATGGTTTTGTTGATCTGACAAACATGAAAAGTGAATATTAGATAAAGAAAATAATAAAAATATTTAAATAAACTTAAATTCTAAATTTATTTATTTACTTTAAGAATATTAAATAATCAATAATTAACATTTAAAATTTAGAATCTCAAAATATTTAGTACAAATTATGTCCTATCCATTTATTTATTTAATTTTTCAAATTTAAACTAAAATTTATTGACTGTTTTGACTATCCTTTTCCAGTCCTTTTATTATTTCATTGTAATTAATTATTTGCATGCAATTAAAAAAACAATTTTTTAATGATGCCAAAGAAGTATAACTTCTTACGCGCGTACATAAGTACACGCACAGTTTTTTCTATTGATCTTATTTTATCTTTAAGGTTTGTTTTTGTAGATAGGTACATTCTCTAAAATTTCTCTATCCCTTAAAGATATTAGAAACTATAACAAAATTGTGGGTGGAATCACTGTCATTTTTGCTTTTATAGCAAATAATCTTGTTGACAAAATGAATACCCTTATTTTAAGTAAATGCGATACATTATCCAGTAGAGTTTCTCAATTCCCTAAATCCGAGTGTCCTTCTTCCGCATAGCTTAAAATTAAAAACTGGTATTCCAATTATTTTGCTCAGAACCCTTAAACCACCAAATTTGTGCAGCGGAACTAGACCTTAAATTAAATTGTAATAATGTGATAGTTGTTATTTGTTCCAGCATTTAGGCAAATGGTGCTCATACCTCGCATTCCAATGATTCCCAATGATTTACTGTTAAAGTTTCAAGGTCAAATCACAGGGACAAACAATAAAGCACGGAGAAATAAATTTACGGCAAGATTGTTTCACACACAGACATCTATATGTTGCGTTATCAAGATCAGGTTGTGGAAAAAACCAGTCCGTTCTCCTAGCACCAAACAGCAATACAACAAAAAATATCGTGTATATTGAAGTACTTTTAAAGTACGTTCTTTATATCAAAGACACTGTATAATCTAGTATAATCTAATAGTTTCTGACTGACTTAGTTATAGCACACAATTTAAACCGCAGGTCGTAGGGATAGTAAAATTAAAGGGTACATTTGTTTTTCTACGTAGTGGTGTACTAAGAAAGGATTTTTAAATTCCACCCTTAAGGGTTTTAAATAGAAATTTGGTATGGAACTCGGCGGCAACACTAAAAACCGCGCGGACGAAGTCGCGGGCGACCCCTAGTAAATGAAATAAATCTGTACAGGAGTAGTCTTTGTACATTTGAAAATATAAAAAATATATACCAGGATGTTAAGTGATAACTAGCAGACTCCATCATCAGCATTTTTATAATCTTTGTCTGTTTATCTGTTTGTCTTTTAGTTGTGCACACAACAAAAAAATATATTCAGAAATTCATATAGGGGACCTTTATATAAGCAACAGAACCTAAAAAATGTTTTTCATTTTGTTTGTTTGTCGATATGTTTGTGCACGCTAATCTCAGAAACGGATTAATAGACTTGGATGTTTTCGGGAATATATTGTCAGGGGATCCACTTTAAATTTTTTCTTAAACAATTGGTTTACAAATAAAGAAGTTAATAATCTCTTATTGTCGTACCATTGCTGCTTACCAGTTTGAAGGCTTATAGTTTTTACATACATTGGTAAGTACAAAGGGTACGTTTTATCGATAAATGAAATCTACACGTACGAAGTCGCTGGCACAGCTAGTTAAAAATATAACCTTTGTACATCAGAGGTGATGATGATTTTAAAATATAGCCAATGTTCATCAGGGATAATGTAGGATTCTAATGCTAAAAGATTTTTTAAATCGGTCATAAAAATAACTTTAAAAAGCAGAAAATAAAATAAATAAAAAAATCTAAAAAACCCCGATACAAAAAGGCGTCTAAAAAGAATAAAAGTAATATTATTATGTACTTATTGAATTCGTTGCATCGAGGGACCGTTTAATAAAGGAAGAAATTAAAATGCAAGCAAGTTAACAATTCAAATAAAGAAATTACGATATCGAATCGTATAGTTTAAGTCCTTAATGATTATCTTCGTAAAATAGACACCATCGTTAACGTACGTACAACGGTCCTCCGACGCAACGACTTCAATAAGTAGGTACATAATAATATTATTTTTGTATCGGAGGTTTTTTAAATTTAAATTTAATTTTTGTGGGCATTATATAAGATAAGATAAAATATTGTATTAGTTTTAATAATCTTTATAATATATTAACATATCTTATTTGATTTACTATTTGCTTTTCAAAAAAAATATATACATTAAATAATTTAGAAAAGAAAAGTGCCCCTAAAACCTCTTAAGAGTTTTATCTGGGAAAGTTTTCGTTTTCAAACATAGCTTCATATTTAAAACACCTATTTAAACAGATCTTATTCGTGTATAATTGTTTTTACATGATTGAAAATATTTATTAACTGTAAAGTCATGATACGATTTTTGAATTTTTAATAAATGTAGAATGAAGGGACAAGGGACTTGAACTCACGACTTCTGGAAATTCTCTCCATTTAACCGGCTATGCCGAAAGTATGACAACTGTATCTAGATGACACCTATACAATATTATTCACTACTAGTGGTCACCCAGGGGCCAAAAATCGATCGTAATCTAAAGTGTTAATGTTTATAAAAGTTTGAGTTTAAACCTCTATGCATATTATTTTTGTTTTTTATTTTATTACGTCAAGCGACCATCAACTCTGTGCGACTATTTACATAGAGCTCAGAATATTAATTAAATCATAGTAGACGAGAGATTCTTTTCTAGTGATGTGACATTGTGTAAACTTATCCGCGATATCGATAGTGATCCTTATGTCTATGGCAGTACCTACCTTTTTAAAGGCTGGATAGTTACTTTCCATTACTTGCTAGAACGAGAATCATCGAAAAGTAATCACCTCGAGGATTTTGCCAAGTGCGATAACGTTTAGCTATATTTCGTCCTAGAAAATGACTTAAATACTCTAAATACGACAAATTAAATAAAAATACTAAATATAAAATATTTATTTGAAAATAAGTAAAAAAAAAAGTAAGGTCAGGTTAACACATAATTTTTTTATTTAATTTCCGCCTCTTCGAGAACCTCTTATAAAAGAAATAACAAATAAATTACAATGAAACTACAATCCTTATTTTTAAACTACTTTTAAAACAATCGATGTTACTAAAATATTGAGGACTAAAATGTTTTGAAAAATTCGCAGCTGCTTCTTTCATTCCCATTTTTTTTGTGCAATCGTGTCGATCTATATCTGTCGTCAGCTAACGTCCTTGGGAAATTTAGACTAATAATCCGTGGATATATCATATAGATTTGCAGAATCTATTAGAATAACACTGGATTTAATTATCGATAACTGGGCTTTTTTCAACACTATTGCAAAAATATATAGAAAACTTTTAAATGCTCAAATATCATAACAAAAATATTGCAAATAGCAGGCTTGTAATTGGGCCATAGGACAATTCTCTCTTTATAATTTGTAAATCTGTTAAAAAACTAAAACAGTTGTATTGTAATAAAGAAAAACGTAAAAAAATACCATGTTAGATCACTTACCGAAGGAAGGTTACGTTCTTAACTTAATTTTATTTCCGGGTAGAATGGGATTTATATCCCCTTATTATGTAGGACATTGCTCAGTCTATTAGGTTTTATTTTTTTTCAACGAAAAGGAAAAATATGTAAATAACTATATTAATTCGTTAATGAAACTAAACACGAACACACCACTGACAGCCGACATCAAACACAACCATAATGTATAAAAGGTATCCATACCCAATAAGTCAAATATGAATTGCTTTAGTTATAGTTCTGAGAGTTATTATATAAGTTGACATCAGACAAATAATATTATATACTTGACATTGAACATGTCAACGTTAACAACGCAGTAGTGTGTGTAATGTTTCGCATCGTAGTGTGTGTAATGTTTTTCTCACTAATTTATTTTTTTATTTAAAGTACATTATTATTGAAAAATATTAGTGTTCTGCACTTTTCCTACACATAGACTATAAGAGTGCTAAATTTCTTACTCTTCCGTTGGCGTAATTTTCGTAAAAAGGAGTCCAAAGATTTTTCTTCACGTATTAATATAATGATGATTAAACATTAATTTTTCAAGATCACTTTAATTCCATTAATATTCAAACACATTTTAAAATAGAGTTAGATTCAAATATATCTTTAACTTTCATTGATATTCCTATCATCCCCAGTTAGCTTCAATTGACATATCTTTGCCCTCAGAGAACACAACACACCTCATCAGAGAACACCAAAACGTTATTCTCCACAATGTCAAAGATGCCTTGGGCAAAACAACCTGCCCGATCCTCTACATCGTCGCAGTAGCCACATCAAGCCAAGAAAGAGTTGAGCGCTAACTAGTCCTACTAGTACTAGCAAAAAGACAGCGAAGTCTTAGGAATAGGGTTCAGTTTTTACCGTTTGGGCACAAAACCCTAAAGAGATATAACAATTTAAAAATTATCAAGATTTTATTTTATAAATAGTCATTGGAAATAATTGGCTTACATCATTACCATGTAGGTATGTGTTAGAGGTATGGTAGGTATATTTCAATCTTGAATTAATATTTTTTAATTTTTTAGAGAAAAGAATTTATGCTTATAAAAATATTTAAAAAAACTAATAAAAATAATCATTGCATCTATGTATTTTAAAATATGCTATTGATTATTGGATTTTATTTCGACGAGGTCACATTTGACTTCCAGTAATTATCAAAATGTCATTCTGTGGGTCAGTAAAGAACTTGTAAATTGTAAATTAAAACACAAAGGCTGTTGAAATTTAAGTAAAAGAACCGAAGTCTTAAATGATTTACTAGATACGCAAGTTTGTGAGCGTATTTTTACATTTATAATAAATAAATGAAATGGTCATTCCAAACACTCTCATAAAAAAACGAATCTTATAATCCGTTGTCTTTTTTATATATGTATATGTGTATGAAAATATTTATAAACATTGTGTAGCCATGTTAATTTTATTTAAATTTGATTACTAAATATAATCAAAAAATACCTTTTCTTTGTAAAATATACTAAACTATAATCTTCCTTTTAAAGAATTGTTCTGCACGTAATTGCAAGTAAATGTGTGAAATTGATGCAGCCAAGTGCTCCAAGAATATTGTTCTTTTTTAAAAATCCAAAACATTCAAACTTTTATTAAATACTCATAAATTAAGTACCTACATATTTCAAAATTAGTATTAAAACATTTTTTTTATGAAAATGGAAAAGCCACACTTGGTTGCAAATAAGAAATTAGTTGATTATTTGATTTTTAATGTTTGTCTTTCTGGTCGGGTTTATGAGAATCTAATATATTTTAATATTACAAGTGCAGAGTTTTAAGCATACGAAATTTTATTGGTGCATAATAGAGATGGAAGAATGTATAGCGCCACATCACCCAGTTTGGAGCCGCAACCATTCAGTTTTAAAGAGATTAAAACCTACATAAAAATAAATGATGAGTAAGGAAAGTAGAAAATAGGCAAATAAGGAATGAATTACCTTTGTTATCGTATGTAAAGTTCGTCAACTTTTTGTTGTACGAAGTAATAATACTACTAAATTCTCGAATGTCTGTCGGTTGAGTCTATTTAAAGAAATAAACTCAACGTCTAGTATACTATCAATATTAAAAGTATTTTTTAACCAATACACTCACTGTTGCTGTCGGCGACAATTCTTGACATTATTATTAATAATATTTAATTGTTCTATCATCATAATTCATTATTTGATTATTTTCATATAACTTGAACAGGAAGATTTCTGCTCTCTCCCTTTATGGGGAGAGGGGAGACGGTCACAAGGCGTAGCCTCTATGCCGTGGTTTAATTCGGCGTTTATTAATATAAACGCGGCCTTTGGTTTGGGCTTTAGGCCCATTTAGAGAATTCGTCTTGAATAAGGATGCTTTTGTGTGATGGTAGAGTACCTGGGCGGTCAACCCAACCGGGTGAGACCTCTGGCGAACCAGAGGAGGCCCAGTTAGGCGACCAGCGACCTAGGTGATTAAAATGCTTTCATGTGTAAAGAATGTCTCTAGGTAATCTGCCTGATATGGTGTCAGGAGGCCTGGTATGATGAGGGGCGATGTCCTGTAAATGGGAGAATTCGGAAGCGTCCGCCTTGGTGAACATGTTTTCAGCAAGGCGAGCTATGTGCTTAAATATGCTTTCAATATGGAGGTCTCGCTCGATTGTTGTGGTGCGCACAAACCAAGGGGCTCTTAAGATCCTCCTTAGGACTCTGTTTTGAATTTTTTGGAGTCTTATTCTTTGGGAGTGGCAGGCTAGGGCCATCCAGGCAGGAGCGGCATAGGTGAGGAGAGGCCGTATATACATCTTATATACTAAGAGTTTGGTTTTGATCGGTAGCTTGGAGTTGAGGATTGGCCCCAACTGATGAACTGCGGCTTTGGCTTTATTGGTCGCTTTAGTTATGTGTGGTGCCATGGTGAGGCTTCTGTTGATGGTGACACCGAGGTATGTGACTGTCTTTGTCCAAAGAACGGGAGTCCCTTCTATTATGATGGGCGGCAATGTCTTTCTGTGAAGGCCAAATGATATCAATTGTGTTTTATTGATATTAAGGGCTAATCTCCATTCTTCCAGCCACTCTGGAAGAAGATCTAACGCTTTTTGAATCTTGCTGGCTGCATGTGTTGGTTTCAGCGATTTGGCCAAGAGCGCTATATCATCGGCATAAAGTGCCAATGTAGCGTCTTGGCCTACCGGGATGTCATTTGTATAACAATTATACAAAACTGGGGACCATGTGCTTCCTTGCGGTACGCCTGCAGGGGAGATGCGGCTGCTTGAGAGGGTGCCCTCGACTCTTACTCTAAAAGACCTGTCTCGGAGGAATCCGGCGACAAGCCGAGCAAGGTAGAGAGGGACACCATCTCTTTTGATTTTGTGAATCAAGCCAGGGTGACAAACCTTGTCGAAGGCGTGAGCGACGTCGAGGAAGGCCGCAGCTGCGTACTCTTTCTTGATAGCGGATGATGATGCAAAGTGTATCACCCTGGCCAGTTGCAGGGTGGTAGAGTGGCTTCTTCTAAAACCAAATTGCTCATCTCTTGGTTTAAGGTATTCGTTTAACGATGGCAGTAGTAATTTCTCTAAAAGTCGATAAAGTGCTTAATAAAGTGATTGGCCTATAGCCTTCAACCATGCGATGGTTTTTTGCTGGTTTAGGTAGCACTATAATAATACCTTTCTTCCAGGAATCTGGGAAGTGGCCTAGTCTGATGATTGCATTAAACAGACGCGTAATAGCAATCTGCGTTTTAAAGGGAGCATGCCTTAACATGGCATTGGATATCTGATCTTCGCCAGGAGCCTTTCTTGGCTTGAGGTTTCTGATAGCCTTTCTTATTTGGCCGGGAGAGAAGATTGGTGGGGGCATGTTGGAATCTAAAGGGCTCGAGAGCCAATCTTGAACAGACCTTTCCAGCTGTTCGTGAGCTTCAGCTCTGTGGCTAGGGTGAGGAATAAATTGCTCTTCCCAATAGTCAGCATGAGCCTCGGCTTTTTCTTGTGAGTCGAAGCACAACGATTCGTCTGCTTTTTTAATAGGATGTATGGATGGTGGACGTCTTTGGATGATGCGGCACAACTTGTTTAGGGTGAAATTATCTTCGCTAGCTGAGTGAATGAAGTTATTCCAATTGTTTGTAGTAAAGGATTCCAATTCAGTTCTTATTTTTTCAGCCAGGGCATTAAGTAGTGTTTTGGAGGCCGGGTCACGATTCCTCTGCCAGATCTTGCGTAACCGTCTCTTGCGGGAAATGAGTGACATTATATGTTGAGGTATTGGTGGCAATGCGTTTTTCTGTGGTCTGACATTAGATTCCGCCATTGCTTTATTAAGAGATTTCGTTAGATGTTTGATTTCTTCGTCTATGTCCTCTTTTGTGTTTAGAGGCGAGTTGGGTTTAATGAGTTCATCAGCTGTTGCCGAGAAACGGTCCCAGTCTGTTCTGCCCTTCGGGGGGAGATGAAGAACTGCGGACATCTTGCCTTGTAGTGTTAAAAGTATAGGTAAATGGTCAGAACCATGGGCGTCATTTAGTGTTTCCAGTTGGAGTTGATTTGGTAGTAAGCCTCTGTGAACCGCTAAGTCAATGGTAGAAGGTCTTTGGCTGCAGATGTTCGGGTAGTGTGTAGGCTCATCTGGGCCTTCCACAGTGTAGCCGTGCCTTCCTGCGTTTTTCTTAAGCTGGTGCCCCCAGGTGTTCGAGTGGTGACATCCCCACGCGGTGTGGTGAGCGTTCCAGTCACCTGCGGCGATGGTGGCTATGGAACTTTGGAAAAGTTCACTGATTTCCTTGATCTCAAACTTGGTTTTTACTGGCCGATAGATGGCAAAGATGCGATGAATCTTTCCGTTTATAGCCACTTCAATGCCTAGTGACTGGAACGTACTTGAGTTGGTAATTGGTATGGGCTGAAATGTAATAGTTTTTCTGATAACAGCAGCATAAGCAATAAGCAATAAGCATAAGCAATAAGCAGGCCTCTTTTTGAGGTACTCGATGGATCATCAAGTCTTATTATTGAGTATCCTGGTAAGTTTAAGGCGTCTGTAGAATGTAAATGCATTTCATTAATGAGAGCTATATCGATGTTTTGTTGTCTGAGAATTACCCGGAGGATTGGTTTCCTCATTTTCAACCCCGCGGTATTCCAAAATAAGATTCTCGTTTGTTCCATTATATTTTGATCAGTTGGAGCATACCGGCTAGGACTGCTTGTACAGGGATTTGCCCTTGCTTCATGGCTGTTAGTATCTCCATGATAGCTTCTATTACCCTGTTAACAGATCCCAACTCTTGATCGGGTATTATGGATTCTTGGTGGTGTGCCTTTTGGGCTACAACCGGTGTGGAGTTGGATTCTTTGAGACTTGAGGTAGAAGGATTTCTACCTTTTCTTGGGCCTCTTTGCTTGTTCCTTCGGAAGCTAACGCCTGGATTATTGGCAGGTGCCATTAATGAGGAGGCTTGTGCCTCTGCTTCAACTGTGTTTACGTTGATATGAGTGTTCTCATTGTTTGATGGTTTGTCAATGGCTTCTTTGGCTGCTTGTCTTTTAGTGAAAGCAAGGGCTCCTGCCTTCCAGTTTCTTATTTCTTTGCGGAACTGCGGGCATCTGGCCAAATTGGCCGGATGCGGCCCCCCGCAGTTCGCACAGGTCGCGGGTTCACTTAGCGGGAGGGGGCAGTCCCGCGCCGCGTGCTCTCCGCCACAACGCACACAAGCTATCCTACGATGACAGCCGTGGCTAGAGTGGCGGAAGCCTTGGCATCTATGGCACTGGGAGGGGCCTTTTCTGCCCCTCCATGCTTCGATTACTCCACCAGCCATGTTTAGCATTGTATTAATTTGATAAACATTAGGAATTAAATTCTCCGTTCTTTTCAGGATGGCCATAAAAATACATCCTGGGCGGCCCATTCGGGCTTTGATCGGCCGGACGTATTCCGCCGTGAAGCCCAGGTATGTAAATTCCTCTATTATCTCCTCTGGTTTGGTATCCACCGGTAGGCCTCTTATGGCTATTTTAAGGCCTCTTTCAGAAGGTAAATCATACGAGAACCAGTATACTTTTGTATCTTTTTCAAGGTCCGTTAGGTACGCTTGAATGGTTCTGTATTCGTTCACGGAGTCTGGAGTGAAACGGACGCCTTGCCCGTATGGGCGTGCATTGGGTGGGAATCCCAATTTGTCCTTTAGCATTTTAAAATGATGCGTCCAATTTGGGAGGTCTTCAACCACGAGGGGCGGGATTCTTAGCTTCGCGGGTTCTTCTGGATCTTGATCAGTGTCCATTGATGTAGGTTCTTCATTTGTTACTTTTTGCGGTGTTGTTGCTCCCAAGGCACTGGCGTAACTGCGCCTCTCCGCCGTCTGCACTGACGTGCTAGGAGTGGAGGGGGTTACGGGAGTGGTGGGGCGCGCACTCGTTGCGGAGCTAGTTGATGTAGCCCGCTTGGAATTGGAAGTGGAGGGGGTAGTGGCAGCTGGTGAATCCGTTTGCTTGTTGTCAAGCGCGGGAAATGTCTCTTTTTGGCTTCTTTTTTCCGATTTGTTGCACGGCCTCTTTTTTAAAACATCTTCGTCCTCACTGTCCGATCTCGGACGGCGGGACATGGTAGTTATTGCTTCTGATGGACTTTTTAAAGTCGTAGGTGTGGCGGCGTTGTCGGAGAGCTCCTTTCCGTAGTCAAAGTTAAGGAATTAGACTATGTGTCGCATCAGGGGACGCGATAAAGCGCCTGTCCTGGCCAATTCCGTAACGGCTTTGATGTCGTTAAGCCTCTCAGCGCTTATCTCGACCTCATCGTCGTCTATACGGGACGGGGCTGAGGGAGAGCGTCTGGGGCTGCTCGTCTTTGTGGCGTGCGTGGAGCACGAAACAACTTGTCATCTGGCGGCGGGCGAGTAGGAGTTGTGTCTCTACTTACAGATTGAGTCGTCTTGGGCCGTGGCGAGGAAGGTGACTCAGAAGGACGCGCTGGCGGGCAGCGAGTGACTGAGGCTTGATCAACCACGGTAAGGCCGGCCGATTTAGGGGCCGGAGGAGGTTTGGTGGCAGGGCCTGGCTTGTTGGCAGGCGTCGTAGACGGCGAAGCGGGAATGGAGCGTGGCTCCGGTTCCGAGCTTGAAACAGGTTGCTTCTCGGGAGGCACGCCGGACGAATCCGAGTGTGCTCCGCTGCGGTCACTCATCCGGTGCGGGCTTCAAACTTCACAACGGGGCACTCGTCTTCGGCAATCGTACATTCCTCTTTTGACGGAGGAATGAGCAGCAACGGGTGGCGATCCAATCTCGCCGGCTTCTTCGCGGTTCGCCTTGAAAAAGGCGTTTTGGTTGACTGCAGTTAGCTGCTCACTAGTAACAGCTAACAGAGTCAGGGCGTGGTGGCGATTCCGAACCGAACTTAACAGAGCATAGGAGATGCGTACTGTATGACGAGCAAGCTAATCCTCATATAACTTGTTATAAAATTAAAATGACTTAGAAACATTAAATAGTAAGCATTTGTCACACTTGCTACAGAGCATTCTTTTGTGCAACAATAAGAAAGAGAGAGATAGCATTCGAAGGCTATCTCTTTCGCTCTTGATATACCCCCGAAGGAATGTAAAATTAGATAAAACTTGTTAATAGTAAATTAATTACATAGTATATAACCGGGTAAACATAATATTGTATGACACTTCATAGGGGAGAATGATAGTTTATAAGAAATAAGACTTTGAAACTGCTTAAATTGTATAGAATTTCTTATATTTTTACTATTTTATTTTTCATAACTTTTGTATTTGTATAACTTTTATTAATCATTATATGTGTATGTGAAGGTTTTTTGTTACCTTTTTTAATATTATATTGTGATATCTGTGTACATAATATTAGAGCCCTCTTACCGCAAAGAATCGCCAACAACAGTTCTTTTATTCTTTAAAGCACTTTATGACACTGTTCACAAATACACTAAACTGTTTACCATTTAAACTCTTAACTATCACTGTTACACAACTTAGTCTCTCGATCTCACACTCAGCGGTTAATTATAACTGTTACACTTTTATCACAATACTACCACCCCACAACTTGCACTCCCAATTTCACAATGCCTTCTCTTAACGGAGCTGCGATTTATATACTTCTTATTCTTAGTCAAATCAGTATTTAATATTACATTTATTTTATCAATTAAACTTCTATACAGAGATTCAATTGTTTTAGTCAAATCAACAACTTATATCTTTGTTTTTAGTCAAAACCAAACTACTACATGTATAAAAGCTAACAGCTCGGCCATCCTAAACATAACGAGTCCGCTCGTTATCAAAAACCATTTACTTACAATTTTAATTCTGAAGTAATTTGTAAATCTAATTATTATAATTGTAAAGTCACAGAATCTAATCTAAAGTCTATATATTATGATACATTAATATTTATACATTTTTCGTCCATCATATATAAATAATTGGTCCTCCAATTTAGACAATGTTTTTGAAATTTATAGACTTAACAATTTCAACTATAATGATCAATTGGTATAAGTTGTCTGATTACGTGTTCAATCTGGCTCAGCAGCCTCTTTCAAAAAAAAAATCTACTAGACACAAAAAATGTTGCCTCATAATTCATAATCATAGTCATAGTCATAGTCAGTTCAATATCCTCAATGTACCAAATACTACTCAGAAGTTGGCTTATCGGCCTCATGTGAGTGTTTGATCTTCTCAAACGCTACTCAAAAATTGGCTTATCGGCCTCATGTGAGCGCTTGATGTCCCTATACCTCAAATGCTACACTCATCATTTGGCTTATCGGCCTCATGTGAGCATTTGATGTCACTAGCCATAGTCAGTTCAATATCCTCAATGTACCAAATACTACTAAGAAGTTGGCTTATCGGCTTCATGTTAGTGATCAGACAACAAAACCCTTATCCACATAAAATACTTTTTAGAAAACTATCCAAAGTAATTACTTTTATCATCTTAATGTATTCTCCATATTAAATATATTGAATTAATACATAAATAAGCACAAATAATAGCTAAGAATACCGAATTGAATTAATACATAAACAATAATATAATAAAGAATACCGAATTGAATTAATACATAAATAAGCACAAATAATAGCCAAGAATACCGAATTTAAAACGAAGTTATTTAAAACAAAAGTTTAAAACATTGTTTTCCAAGTTTAAAACAAACACTCACGTTTACGAAAACCCGGAATAAAATAATTTCGCGCCTTATCATAATACGTAACAAAATACGTCAAGTTAAAGTGAAATAATTATCAGTAAAAATTAAACAAGATCGTGAAGGTTGATCGCTAATCTCAATACTAGTTATCTCAACAATAATAATAAAGTGCTTACCACTATATTTAATCGCTTAATTTTCTTTAACTAGCGAGTATTTAAGGCAAAAATTGGATGTAAATCGAAACGAATCACCTTTATGCTGTGACGTAATCGATGATGGATAAATTGCGTGAACATCAACGTGTTGCTCGCCGCGTGACATGCCAGCACAGCTACCATAGCTGCCATCGCCACGACCGCCATCAACACCATCAGCAACATTGACACCATCAGCGCCAACCGCGCTGCGCCTTCATCGCCATCCGCGCCGCGCCATCACCGCTATCCGCGCCACGCCATTACCGCCATTCACACCGCGCCATTACCGCCATTCGCGCCGCGTTGTCACCGCCATAATTTCTCATTTCCTTCTTTCTTCATTAGCGACGATTCCTTCTTTCGTAGAATTCTTCCAATGGTTTGTCACATAATCTAATAAACGACTTGCATAAGCGATTAAATAGGTATTTTCACTCGGTTTTCTTGATATGTGGGTAGATCTCAATTTTGAAGTTTTGAGATAGCAAATTTAACTTGATTGATTGATTTACAACCATTGATTATCAACTATTGATTGATTGTATTGATTCTGGAACTTCATTGTTATTATCTTGTAGTGTGCGTTTCAAATAATAATATCACTTAATTTTTTTGCTTGATGTGGTTTTGTAGCTTCAATAAACTTATCTTGTAGGTAGTTTGTGGTTTTAATGCCCGAGTGAATCCCACTTCTGAACTATTAGAGCCCTCTTACCGCAAAGAATCGCCAACAACAGTTCTTTTATTCTTTAAAGCACTTTATGACACTGTTCACAAATACACTAAACTGTTTACCATTTAAACTCTTAACTATCACTGTTACACAACTTAGTCTCTCGATCTCACACTCAGCGGTTAATTATAACTGTTACACTTTTATCACAATACTAGCACCCCACAACTTGCACTCCCAATTTCACAATGCCTTCTCTTAACGGAGCTGCGATTTATATACTTCTTATTCTTAGTCAAATCAGTATTTAATATTACATTTATTTTATCAATTAAACTTCTATACAGAGATTCAATTGTTTTAGTCAAATCAACAACTTATATCTTTGTTTTTAGTCAAAACCAAACTACTACATGTATAAAAGCTAACAATAAAGCAAATAAAGATATGTTAAACTCAGTCACGGGGGCGTAGATAAGAATACGCGTAAAACGCGTTGCTATTCAGTGGCTCTCTTTACGGTATAGCCGGCCGGTTAATAATCGGCTAGTATGGGGATGAGGTATTCCATTCGCCTCGGACCGCTACATTGAAGAAAGAAGAACAGGGAAAAATCGGAGAAGAGCCCTGAATAGCAACATTGTATGGGATTATCGTAGAAGAGCCCACTTATTATAAGGGATTATCGTAGAAGAGCCCTATTATTGTACGGGAGGATCGTAGAAGAGCCCGATCGGAAGCTACTCGTGACTGGGTTTACTTAATGTTCGTACATTCTCGTTTTAATTACCCGTTTGAGTCGAGACCCCTATATCCATGAGAGACGAATCACCGGCGTCCGTTAGGAGTGATCATTAGTCACCCGACTTGACGTCACTCCTGTGGACAGGGTTCGTTTCGCCCTACAAAGCGGAAGGGTGCGGTAGCTGAGGTCTGATCTAGCGACCTCAGCGTAACGCCGCTCCGGTCTTTTAAGACCGCAGCGCCCGACCGCGATAGTTGCCATTCATTAATTTTCTCTTTAAAGGTATTTCAATTGTTGAGAGCCTCCGCCATAATTCCAAGTAAATTGAATAACATATATTCTTACATAATTGATAAATCCTAAAAACGAATAAAATCAATGGCTATAATGTAAAAAATACTACTTACGAAACTCAAACGGCAACTCTTTTTCTAACGTTCATATTCTCTTTAAATTACGCGCGAGAGTTTGACAAAAGTGACAATTTCTTCTTCGTTTCGTGTTTTGGGAATAGCAAATTACGAAAAACGTTGCCACAGCATCGAAGGACGTCTCGATTTTGATCGCGAAGTAAGTTCGGAATAGGAATAGGACGAAACGAAAGACGAAGTAACGTTCGGAATAGACCTCCTGAATATAAGATTTTTTCGCTCTTCAACTTTATGATTTGAGCTTTAAAATCTATCCTTCGCCATCATTTGTAATTTTTGAAGTGAAAAAATAAGCCTGCCGAAAAACTTATACCTTAACTTTGAAACAATGAATAAAATGTACTAACAAGAATATAATAAAAAAAGTAATATTGACTGGAAGCAGTCAATAAGCTTGACTTGTTGCTCGAAGAAAACGAATATGCTATGCCCATTGATGTAACTCGCCACCAGGTAAACTATTGGTTAGCCCAGCGAAGCGGGCTGGGTTCGCTAGTATATATATATATAGAAGGATGTTTGTATATATGAAATCGATGAACTCAGAAACTATTGGACCGATGATTATGAAAATTGGTATGTATATGTATTTTTCCACGGAGAAGGTTGATATGGTATGCCCATTGATGTAACTCGCCACCAGGCGGCGCTGTCAAATATAGACTTCCGCCCCGTTCAACCGATTGTCATAAAAATTGGTATGACCATGTATTTTTCCTCGAAGAAAACGAATATGCTATGCCCATTGATGTAACTCGCCACCAGGTAAAGTAATGGTTAGCCCAGCGAAGCGGGCTGGGTTCGCTAGTAATATATATATTTTAATATATATTAAATAGTAACATGTATTATTTCAATTATATTTTTTGTAGGAATGGATAGCAAAGAAATAAGCGATTAACTTGATGGCAAGCGGTACCGTGGTCTATAGATATCGGTAAATAAGGAATATACAAATCTACCAGTAGGAAGATGGGATGATGGCAATGATGAATAAAATTAATGATATTCTCAACCGCTCTCTTTATTTACAGCGTAGGTGTGCGTAGGTAATAAAATTCTAAATAATAATTTGTGTCTCTCGGATTGCTTATAACAAATAATATTGACGCAACAGATGCTCCTACTTGCTATCAAAGAGGTTTTTATTTTTGGGGTTCCGTAACCGAGGGGTAAAATGCTCCCCTATTTTTAAGACTGTCCGCGTCCGCTACACTATTCGTTCAGTCTGCCCGTCTGTCTGTGTCCACACTATATCTCATAACCATGATGGATAGACAGTTAACCTTTTCGCGAATGATGTATTTCCTTCTTCGTTAGTCACTTTAAGAATGAAGTAAAATAAGTATTTAAAGGGGGGCTCCCATTCAAAGAATGCGGTGCCACCTAAATCTTTTTTTTTATTTAACAACACGATAAGATGTTTTTGTGGCAGTTATGTAATTCTATAATTTATATGCCTAAATTTAACAATGAAAAATAGGATTTGGGAGACATACTAACTAAATATAGTACTGAAAAAAATAATACTTAATTTATTAAAATACTTAAGTTCGTTTTTCATTTAAAAAAAAAAAGTTTTAAGAGAATAAGAATTATCATAAATTAGATAAGATTCCAATACATTTATTGTGTAAAGAAAATGCTAGAAATTTTAAAAGATTTTACAGAGATATTGGCTATAAGAAGAAATAATCGGATATCTTTTCCCGAGGTGCACAGAATACAAAATACTTAAACATTTATATACTTTCTGTTTACAAATATCCGTTATTTGTTAATGATGATACACATAAATTACAATATATTTGTATCTACCTATCACCACTATCTCCACATAATTTACTCAACAGTAAATAGTAACCGTTTATTTTTTGTCTACATAAATGAATTATTCGTCTAACTTTCCTTAAGTCAATTAATTTCATGAACTTAAAGTTCCCAAATTTAAACCGTTTGTTGAATTCTAGGCCTTCTTGGAAAATAATATTTAATATCGCAAACGAGTTTTAGATTTATGTAGGACTTATTTTAATTTCAAGTTTTACAGATTTACACCCCTCGGAAGATTACATAAGTACACTTTCAATATAATTTTGATATACTCAATGTTATATCTTTTGTAAAATATATATAACACTCCGTAATGCATTCACAGACACTTAAAAAAAAGACGTTGGTTTAACAAGATTGAGCTACAAACCTTAAAAATAAAAGTCCATATTAGTACATATAACTTTTTTCGGTGAACTTTTTTTCCACCCTTAGAGAAGTTACGGGTCTGTGCATCTTCTACCTCGTTTATCACTTCTTAATACGTACGTATGGTAGATCGCAGGTAAAGTTACATCAAAGAAGGTAGCCATCAACAAAGTTGTGCTGCAAAGCTCCAGTTAATAGAGAGAGGTCTGAACAGCTGCTTTGCGTTGGCAAACCCTTTTGACGGCGAGTGAGTATTGTTGTGTTGAAGGGGGCAGCGGGACCCAAAACCAGGGTTTCCCGCTGGCCGACCACAGGTAGTTAGATGTCCAAGTAGTTGGCGATGACTTTGGTCCCTGGGGAAGTTTGGACTCAGCCGAACCCAAACTTTGTTTTGTGTTTTAGTTGGATAGGCAATCGATTTTGGGTGGAATCTAGGCATGCAATAACTTATAATATAGATATAAAAAAATAATTTGGACACTTCCAAATTGTTTATCCAAATCACAATTTTTATCTATTATAAGTGTTTGATCTAATCCTTGTTGTTTTTTCCATTATCACACTGCATCTACCGGCTACAATATCATACCTACTATTTGAATGAGGGACATTCTTTAACAATAAAAGAACTTCCCTTCATGAACCAGCAACATTATATAACAGGGTATCTTAAAAACTACTTTAAACATCGGCTAAGCTTTCATAAATCCAGTTTTTCATCAATTTCAGTAGTCCATGAGGCCGTAAAAACCACACAATTCATTCCCATCGCCATAATCATCATCAGTTGCCATTCATTTCGTAGTAACCAGTTGAATTGTAACTGAAACACTGAAACATATGCTGAAACTCGTGTTAGGTTACATTATTGTTAAACGACTATTCAATAATAATTCGTATATTTGGCCTTTTTTATTATTTATGTGAAGAGGGCGTTTGTAAAGAAGGGTATATAAACTGCGTTTAGTATGATATTTGAGAGAAAAACTGCTGTATATTGATAAGGAAGTGTTAAAAACTTATTAAAAGACAAAAGTTATAGATATAACGGGTAACGACGGTAGTCGGCTGAATCTTCCGAATCCATTTGTAATTGTAGGTAGACGTAGGTAGTTGGGCGAGGAGAATAAAATATATGGGGGGCCGTCGCCGGGAACCTCCTCGTGTGCCCGTCTGTTTCCCTTGTTGCTCGGATTCGTCCGGTGGCATCGGAAGCGGTACGGGCCGGTGCTCCCTGGGCAACAACGGTTAATGTGATCCTTCGGGTTTGCATTAGCCGTTGGCTAATACTCGGCGCGGTGGGGGTCGGCCATGGGGGTTTGTGCCCGGTTCATGGCTGGCTGGCGGGCAGGCTGCCTTTCGGGGTGGTTTGTCTGCGGGGGGGCTCGGGCCTCTTTCCATCGTTTGATCACGTTGGAAAGTTGGCCTGGGCGTTGAGGGTGGGAGGGCGCAGGCCCTCTTTGCCGGGTTCGGCTGCGGAATTACTCCTGGTACTTCTCTGATAGCAGAGTGGACTGTGGAGTGGTTCCGCGGCTGTGTGGGGGGGTCCGCGATTAGGGTCTGGACCTCTTTCCACCAAGCACTTTAGAGAGGGTGCTTGGTGGGGAGACGGTCCGAGACGTTGCCTGGATTAATCGTTGCCGAGCGCGACGCCACGGTTGCGCTTGGTGATGGTTGGTCTGGGCGTGGTGGGTTCCCGACTTATGCCTTTTTCTTACTGGTCTCGGCTGATCACCGTGGCCGGCGGTAAAGGCCTGTCGGGTTCGACGTTGGGCCCCCTACGTGAGCGGACTCACGTTCGACTCCAGTGTGTTGCAGTGAGGCTGTCTGCGCATCACTGGGTCTTATGGGAGTGTGCTCTTCCAGGGGGTCTGACCGGTGGTCTCCTCTCGGGGAGATAACCGGCGGCGGAGCTGGACACGGTCAATGGTCGAGTCGGTCTGTCCAACTGGCTCGATTCTGAGACTGAGTCCAGCTAGAAGGGGGTCTCGGCCCCCTTCAGAGGCAGCAGGCTTGGGTGGGGGGAAGGGGATCCCTCCACGATCTATCAAGCCTGCGAAAAAGGGATGGGTGCTCCTCATTGCGGGGTGCCCTCTCCGTGGATCACGTCGGGGCATCGCGGTGAGTGCGAAAGCGATCCCGTGGTGTCCCATTATGACGGCGGCGGCAACCGTCAGGTTTAGTGAGTAGGAGTCTCACATAACCACCTCCATCATCCCCTTGATGGAGGTGTGTATCCATGAGGATTCCTGACGTTAAAAAAAAAAAAAAAAAAAAAAAAAAAAGGAGAATAAAATATCACACTTCGGTACAAAATATAATCAATATCGTATATTACAACAATTACGCACTCTAAATCTAATAACGTTCCACCTAACACGTTGTAACGTGGTATTTTGTAATCCGTTACATATTTAAATATATTAAATTTTTGGGGATATTTTACTTTAAATACAACAAAACAAAAGGTTTGTTCACATATAAGTTGTCATTTGTCACTTTAAAATTTGCCAGTTAGCTTCACATTCATTACACATTCTATTGCACAGATAACACAAAGAATTCAAAGGTTTTAAAACAGATATTTTTAGTGTTGCTTAAATGGCGGTTAGTTGGACATACTTTAATATATAATTAAAAATGAAAACCACAATTTTGTTGTAATGTTTTTATTATTTATAAATAATTTGGAAAACAAAATCAAATTGTATTAGTTAATAGTTTTTCTTAAATTCATTTTTACTTGGCAGTTCAATTAGTTGTCTTCCGGTTGTTTTTATTTTGTAGTCTATTGACTTTGACGTTTTCACCTTTCCCTTGGAATTTGTTCAGTGAACACGTTATTTTTGAATCTCTAGTTTTTTCCATGATATTGGTCAATCTTTTAAAATACTATGATTAACGTTTAAATATAAACGCATATAAGCGTGATAAACGTTAATTTCTCTGTTGCTGCAATTTTGGTATTTGCTCGCTTATTTGCTTGTGCATTCTTTATTGTAAGTTCACATTAGTTTGTTTAATTCGAAGAGCGCGTGCCTACGCGTTCTTCAAGCTCTTCAATTTATTCGATATCTTCGTTTTCTTCAATTTCTTCGTTATTATCTCTTTTATATTTGGATCTTGTTATTTTTTAATTTTGTTTATCCAAATAGAACCATTTTGGTTTGGGCTTCTCATATCACCTGGTTCCTGTTTTGTACATTTCTGCACATGGCTACAATTTTTGCATAATAGTATTATTGCCTAAAGCATTAGAGCTTAACGCTGACTTGCTTTAACAACCCGCTTGCCACTAAAGAACGCCAAGTAAAATAATGAATTACTGAGGATGTGCTGCGGCTGAACCTACATTGCCGGCTGTGGAAAGAATGTTTTAGCAAACCAGAGTCCTTTATAATTATTACTTAGGTTATTAATCTATCAAAACCTAACTGTAAGTACTATTTATTTTTTAATTTAAAGTATAGAGGTCTGTAACTGTAATTGTAATTTAACTTGTTACAAGAATTTGTTTTGTTGTATTGTTTTGAAATATATTGTTAAATTGTAAGTTTTCTTTTCTTTGGCTCTCTGTCAACACACCAAAAATGCACACCAATTCCCGCCTAGATATTAATAGTTCAATGGTCTATCCAGCAGACTTCTGAGTGATTCTTAAGCACTGGTTCTCTGGCGCCCGATTATATTTGTTAGTTAGTTTGTTTGTTTTTTTATTTCTCTTTTTTATTTATTTTGAAAACCATAGCCAATACCACCTCGGCAAGCACACACACTCATTTATTTAGTTAATTTTGTTTTGACTTAACTTCTTTATTTTTATTTTCATTCATCATCATACATTTTTATTTTTAAATTCATTTTTTTTAACAATACAACGTATAACAACGTACAACTTATTAACGATGCGAACCGATTACCGTCCTAAGCCTTGATGACGGCTCTCAGTCCCTTCCGCGTGCTAGCGCTCGGTGTTACCTCGGAGTGAATGATAAATGACAGCTGACATTTAATAATCAGTCTGTGGTAGCAATCACAACACACTTCTCTCTCTAGAACTGATATGCGCCGTCAACTATAATATTTTTCGACATATTATTCTAAAACATAAATAAAGGTTATTATTTCTAAAACAACAAAACGAATGATGGTGTATATAAAACAAATAACAATTGCACAAAATATTATATGTCACATTCTAAAACCCAAAGTTTAATGGATAAGACACTAATATACATAGTAGTTTTTTTAAGATTAAATTAGAGTATAATAATGTTAACTGTGCACTTCCGTCTAGTCCTTCCTATCTCACCCCACATAATCTCTTCTATCTTTAAATATACTTGCAACAGCCACATGGATACATTTTCTATTACCTTCCCGATCGCAACATAAGGTCCACAAGATACCGGAAGACCTATCAGGGCCTTGGTAACTGTTCTAGAGCTCTAGATACTGAGTTTAGTGAGTTCCAATCTTCTCGATATTCTCATATGGCTGCACGCCCAATGATGTAAAGCTTAATTAGTACCTATAGGAAAGATAACCAGTTTAGGATTACTTAACTAAGCAAATGATTGCATGGATTACCATTATGAATTATATTATGACTAATGGTCGAGTAAAATATTTAAAAAATATCTAATTCTACAAAAAAAAAAATCCAAAAATAACATGTCAAAAAATTGGTCAAAAGGTTTTTGTCATAGCTTGTAGAACATAATTAATGTAATCTACTAAAAAATATTAAAAAATAAAAAAAATGTTACGTATAAGCGAAAAGACACTATTTAATATCACCATGTAAAAATTATAAACGCGATCACTTAAGTTCATTTAGAATCGTCAACTTCAATCGTCAATGTCAAGGTACCACGATGAAAATACTACTACTATAATAAGTTAGTATGTCTCCCAAATCCTATTTTTCGTTGTTAAGTTTAGGCATATAAATTATAGAATTACATAATTGCCACAAAAACATCTTATCGCGTTGGTAAATAAAAAAAAAAAGATATAGGTGGCACCGCTTTTTTTGAATGGGAATGCGTCAATATTATTTATTATAAGCAATCCGGGAGACACAAATTATTATTTAGAATTTTATTACCTACGCACACCTAAGCTGTTAATAAAGTGAGCGGTCGAGAATATCATTAATTTTATTCATCATTGCTTCCCATCTTCCTACTGGTAGATTTGTATATTCTTTATTTACCGATATCTATAGACCACGGCACCGCTTGCCATCAAGTTAATCGCTTATTTCTTTGCTATCCATTCCTTCAAAAAATATAATTAAAATAATACACATTACTATTTAATTATTATTAAAACATATATATATATATATATATATATATATATATATATATATATATATATATAATTACTGAAACAGTCTTTTTATTTTCTTGTAATCTTATTTAAAATTACAGTTCTCTAGCTTAAGCAAAACTTTCTTTAATATATACATCATTTAGCAATTTGAAGGAAAAATATGTAAGCCTAAAAACTACAAACATACATACAAGTAAATAATTTACTGTAAAGTTATTTTTTTACCTATACTTGTTTGATTTACACATTAAAAAAATGTATAAGTATAACCATCTTACGCAAAATCGAAAGAGTGCATTGGACACTGTTATACAATCGACCGTATTCCTTTTATATTATCTTTTTTATGAATTTTTATTAAAAATTTAGGTACTTAATGGTAATTTAAGGTATTTAATTATCATCGTAGAAATTTATGCTACATACATACATACAACATACAACACTAAGAAACTATATAAATCCTATGAGATTCTGAATCACGCTATCAAAGTTTCTACGCTCCCTGAGTATATATAGAGCTTGTGGGATGGAGCATTACAGGAGGACCGTCTCTACGTAGTGAACCGGTTTGCTTCCGTGCCGGTTTAATACGGTCGCACCATTGAGATGACTGTTATTCAGTGAATCAATGCGAGAGAAGCCATACAAATGATGAAACAAGTTAAAAAAGAGATACAAATTGGTTAAAGGTCTTCAAATTGTCCAATAGCCAGCCCCCACTATCGTAGAGAATTTGTCCTCTTTTTTTCGCTCTGTATATTTTTTTATTTTTTTATTACTAGCTCTGCCTAAGATTTCATACGCGTTAATTTCGGTTTTGATAAAACTTACTTTTTGTACTTACCATTTTGTGTAAAAACTATAAACCTGCAAAGTTTCATCAAACTCAATCAAGTAGTTTTTGCGTGTATTTCTAGTTTTTTTTTGTATTTTTATGTGCGGGAAAAATTACAAAAGACGAGCCTGGTTTATTAAACATCTTAAAACACACAATGGTGCTGAAGTGCGGCAACCGTCGGTAAGATCTTCAGTTTTCACTGCGGATAGAGTTTACCCTCATATATCTCATGGTGAGCCATTGAATGAAAACTATCAGGAGTCCATGACCATCCGGACGCGTCTTAGCATTCCAAATACTAAACAATCGACCTGGAAAGTACATGACCAAAATATAGCGGCCCTGTTAGAGCACCCGGGCTCAAATCAGGTACTCGATGCGCAAGTAGAGACTTTCCAAAATACTATTTACGACTACTTTAATGAGCACTATCCACCTACGAATCGTTATGCTCACAAAAATAAAGAAAACGGTTTTAAATTGAAAATGAGGAGGAAAAAAAGAGATCTTATAAAGAAACTTCGTATAGCCAAAGCCTTAGGCGATAATCAACTTAGTCAAAAACTGTCTAGGGCATTGCGATCAATTCTTAAACTTATCCAAGGTATAACAAATCAAATAACGAAAAATCGTGATAGCTTTGATCGGGCAAAACATGAAGTAGACTTTGATAAAAATCCTTTTAAATACTCAAAAAACATTTTCAAAGATCAAAAAGGTAAGCTTCTCTTGACCAACGAGCAAATTTTCGACCATTATAAAAGCACATACGAAGTGCCAGAAAACCAAAGACTATATGGGGATCCAAACGAACACAAACCTGAGACTCCTACTGAAGATTTTCAAGCCAACCCACCAACTTTGGAGGAAATCAATAAAATAATTAAAATGAAACCATCTAAGTCAGCACCAGGTCCGGATGGTATCCCTTATATAGTTTACAAAAAATGTCCGTCGCTCCATAAACATCTTTTAAATATATTCGGTAAAATCTGGTCAAGAAAGCAAATACCGGTATCGTTCGGAAAAGCCCTTTTTGTCCTCATTCCGAAAAACGACAATGTCAATAATCCCAAGGATACTAGACCGATAGCCCTAACAAATACAATTTCCAAAATATTTTTCTCTTTTTTACAAACTAAAATGACGCAATTCATGATTAACAATAGATATTTCAGGCCTAATCACCAGAAAGGGTTTTTGCCCGGAATTTCTGGATGCCTGGAACATAATACGTTAATATCGGAAAGCCTTAAAGATGCTAGAACTAGCGAGAGACAAATTACGGTTTGTTGGATAGACTTAGAAAACGCCTTTGGGTCGGTACGACATGAACTAATGATGTTCGCGCTTAAATGGTATAACTTTCCTACGGTGGTTCGCGACATTATTGCATCATATTATTCAAAATTAAAATTCTCAATAATTTTTAATGAAAACCATTCAAAACCACTTAATTATAACGTTGGTTTATTTCAGGGCTGTTGTATTTCTCCTATTATATTTAATATAGTTATTAATATTTTAATAGACAAATTAATTAGAAATGAAAAAAAGTGGGGCTATCGGTTTAAGTTCAACAACAAATACACAGAATCCATACTAGCTTTTGCAGATGATCTCGCGATACTGACACGTAATCCGAAACAATGTCAGGTACTTTTAAATGTAGTTGAGGATTTCTGTACGTGGACGGGCGGATTGAGGACAAAACCAAGTAAATGTTTTAGTCTGTGTCTGGGTAGACGGAATACCAAATATACCTCTTACGATCCGGGTCTTATAATAGGCGGTCAGTGCGTTAGTACGGTTACGGAAGCAGCTCCGTTTAAATTTTTAGGTAAAAAAATCGATTACCAAGGCCGTACTCCATCGTTGGATGTAATAGTCGATAGCTTTTTAAACGATCTCAAAAAGGTAGACAACCAACCAATAAGTAACGTCAAAAAAGCTTGGATTTACGATAATTATTTAACATCACGTCTAAATTGGCCTTTCCTTGTGTATGATATAAATAAAACCCTTTTGTCAAAGTTAGATGCAAGCGTCATAAAGACATTGAAGTTATGGCTCGGGTTAGCGCACTCAGCGGACTCTTCAACCTTATTTAGAGACCGTAACAACTTTGGATTAAAATTAAAGAAACCATCGGAGCTCTACAAACATCTAAGAGTTACCAAAAGACATATCATCGGAAAATCTAAAGATGATACTGTAACTTCTCTCCCAAAAGACAAAGTTGCCTCAGAGCTCGAGTCACGACTTCAATTCCATAAAAAGTTTATGATAGGTGCTCAAACAAATAAAGTAGGGCTAGGATCAAGTAGGAAAGTTCAAGACATAGACATAACAAAATCTTTTATTCGACAAGACGAAAACGATAATTACCGACTCCACGCGATGAGCCTAGAAATTCAAAACGAATGGGTGACCATAGGAGATTTTTGTATTCCACTAGCTTTGAAGTGGCGCACCTTAATTTATGATTGGTCCCCAGCATTATTAAAATTCTATCTTAATGCATTCCAAATGACTCTCCCAGATCAAAGTAATTTAGTAAGATGGGGCAAAGCCACCGAAAAGTCTTGCAACATCTGTGGGGAGGCAATAGGAACCGCGAAACACCTATTAGTAGGGTGTAGGGTACTTCTAGATAAAGGTCAATACTCGCGTCGCCACGACAAGGTATTAGAAATTATACGGGAAGCGGTTAGTCTTTCAGTAGCAAGAGCGCGGAAGGGTATAACAACCACCGAACGATCTATAGAATTCGTAAAAGAAGGCTCCTCCAAAAAATCAAAAGCGAAGCCTTATTCAATATTAGGCGCGGCTCCTGATTGGATTCTCATGATGGACACGTATGAAAAGCATTACAAAATCCCTGGGGATGTTGGTGTTTCGTCATCCAGACCGGACTTATTCCTGTATTCGAAACATCTGAGGCGCGTGATACTTGTGGAGCTTACTGTTCCTTGGGAAACAAACATCCCAAGGGATCACACATTCAAGCTCAATAAGTATTACGAACTAACCAACGAACTGATCAGGAATAAATTTATAGTTAGTTTGTACGCGGTAGAAGTGGGAGCGAGAGGTATAACAGCAAAATCTCTCTATAGCCTACTTAAAGATCTTGGCCTTTCTAGAACAAGCATCGGTTCATTTCTAGAACGTACTTCAAAGGCGGCATTAGTAGGTTCTTTCCAAATTTGGTTAGGTAGGGAGAGGAGTGTGGAGGGTGAAGGTGAGCGTTTTTGCGCATAATAAAGGGGCCCCTTAAACCTACTCCTGGGTCGCAAGTCCCAGGCACTGCTTGCACTCCTCTCCTTGCAACGCGATGGGCCCGGCACCCGCACGGTGAATCCATGGATTGCTAAGAAGCTTCGTCTTGTCTTTATTTATAATGTTTTTTTATGGGCAATAAGGGATTATTAAGTTATTTATTTGGTAACCGATTGTTAAAAAAAAACAAAATGTAAAGTGAATCCCATGACAATGTATTCCCGAAAACTGACGAAAAATATTTTACATGTACAGACAGCGATAAATTAGAGTTTTATTATATGTATAAAGATAGATTTCTGGAGCACTTTAAATACATACATCTTTTGATAGAGTGACGGGTGCGTATTAATGAAAGCTAAAAATTAAATGTTACTCAGAGTGACGCTCAATTTCTAAGTATAAAAGTTTACATTAGCTTTATTTTTTTTCGTGATGCGTACACAACTAAAACACAAACAGGTAAATAGACAAAAATTTTAAAAAATGGTGATAATGGATTGTGTTATTTATCACTTCATATCCTGGTATATTATTTTAATCTTTTTAATGTACAGTTTATTTTCATTTTCAATTTCAGTTTGCAAATGTATTTTTATTTAAATTTTAAATAAGCTACTACTTACTTGCTAAACTGACTACTACTGACTTACTTAACTATATATGCTTATAGATATTTTTAAACATTATTTTTGACTGTGGCTTCTTTTCATTATTATTATTTACTTCAAAATTAAAAATATTAAATAGGATTTTCGAAAATCTTTTATATAATATGTATTAAATAGTAACGATCATATACGAATTGCCTAGGATTGTATATAGGTGGCGATACTGTAACTCAAGTGGTAGAGCGATGGTAAGGTTTTCCAAAAGTCGAGGGGTTCGAATTGTATCTGCTTGTAACGGTTTATTTTTTATTCTTTATTTATTAAACACTGTATTATAATAATATAATGTATATAACGCCCTATTTGTTTCGACATATTATTTATGAGGTCATATATGTTGCAACTACAATTAGTTTAAGATATTGCCTTTTGAAAATCTCCTTCCTATATTTATCCGATAACTGAGTATAATTTATGTACCTGTAAGAACTAGACAGTTATTTAATTATTGTATAATGGATTAATAGATCATATTTACTAATCGTCAAGTCAACAATGATACGACTAGTTCTGACCTGAAGGTGATAAACATATATTATATGCAGCCGCAAATGAAGGTGAGGAAATAAGGTTATTCAAACGCTTCCTTCCTTAGAGACAAAATATATGTCTGAAGTAAGGATATATAATATACACCCAAAAGAACACACTACTTATATTTGAATAATAATATTAATAAAGCAACTGTTACGGGCCGTGCAAATGTCGTACTGTTTCATTGATATCTATTTCTTGCTTTCTCATTGCATTTTAATTGCTGTTGCACAATGACCTCAAAATATATCTATATTTTGTATATATATATAAAATGTATATATGTATAAAATAAATTCTATATATATATATATCGTGTAAACTAGTATTTTTTTGCTTTATTCAAATAAGTATGGATCATCTAAGTATTCTTTGGCATATTAATATACTCACTATTGTTAACAGGGAAGTCATTAAAAATATAAAGAAATCGGAGATTTATTGTTTCATGGAAATATTATTTTTAGGAATACAAAACTTAATAGTTCAATGGTATCAATATAACCTATAGTGCATAGTGATTTAATATTACATGAAGATTATCTTGCCTGTTATAAGTCTGAAAATATCAACAATTATACAATTAGATATCAAGTTAACGTTTACTAAACATTAATTTATTATCAACTTAGAGTTGGGTTGCGAAGTTGGGTAAATTGAAACGCTTAGTTATTTGTAAGGATATAAAATGGGGATCGCTAACATAACTTTATATTAAATTATCGAGCTAAAAGATGTAACTGTAAATATTTACTCTTCGGTGTTTCATAAACTTCTATTTAATAGCAAACTGGGGGCAATAATTTATAATTTAATATTATCTATTTCCGGCAACCGTTTTGAAGTCTACAAAATTCTATTATTGTTGTACTAAAATGTATATTTCCAACATCTTGGTGTAAGTTAAAGGATTTTGTTGTTAATTTCAATATCATTTTACCATATTATAAACATTTCATATTATAAGTATTTGAACTCATGATGTTCATGAAAACTTTAATCTTTGATTAATGATTTAATTCAAATATTTGGAAAATATATTTATTGTTATATGATTCAGATACAAGAATATTATTAAAAATACTGTATATTACTGTATAATATATGAAACAAATGATATATATATATATATATATATATATATATAATGTAATTATACATAAAGTTGATGAATATAAATATATGTTCCAGATATATATAATTGTGATTATGTGTGGTGACGGTCACAAATAGTATTTTAACACGGTATTTGAAAACCGCTTGGATTTGAAAGCGTCGTATTTCAAACTGGAAGAGCTTGATTCGAGGAGATGATCATATTTCCTAAGGACAAATATGATTCGAATGCACAGGATTTTTAGGCGCCCTAGTTTGTTAAGAAGTTTTTCAGTTAGGTCCTGATAGCAATCATCGGCGTAATTTATAATATGCAGAAGGAGAGTAGTGAACAAAAAGATCATAAATTGTACATAACGTATAGTGATTAGTTTTTTTTATTACATCACCTGGTTTTGACTTAAAATAGTTTCCCCCCATTTTTTTTTACAAGTTTCAGGACTTTCAATTTTGATTTTGGCTGTGTTGTTATTATATATTTGTTTAAGAAACCTAGTATATTTTAATTCTGTGCCTTGATTTTTAAGAGTTTTCCAAATCTTATCCTGTTCCATCAAGTTGAAAGCTTTGATTTAGTCCACAAAGCAGCTGTAGAAGGTCATGTTATATTTTCTGCCCTTTTCAAATAGTTATTTCACAACAAGAATGTGGATCTCTCGGTTGGTTGTCGTCTAACGCCTTAGTTATCCTGTTGAGAATAACCTTAGTGAATACCTTATAAATATTTGACAGCAGACTATAGTTGTTTGTTGTTTGTTGTTTCGCTACCCAGCATTGCGTTGAAAAGGTATGTTAGGGTCAGGAAAAGGTGTTCTATGTTATCTGTAAGAAATTTATCACAGATACCGTCTGATCTGGGAGCCTTATTTTTTGTCTTCTTATATCTTTTCCACTTCTACTGAAATTATTTTCGGTACTTTTTTCCGCCTCTACCAAATTAGTCGGTTTACTTGTTTCTTTGAATCCAGGACCAGGAAAAACCTGGTTTTTATTGACATCATTTCTGGACGTCTTGTTTTGAGTTTTATGTTTTTGTTAGACAAAGTGGGTATTCAATCAGTTTTTCTTTCACTTGCTTAGTTGCTTTCTTGATGCCTCTAGTTTTCTGAATACATTTTTTCAGTATTTCTAGTCTTTGTCTTTGTCTGTACTTTCTCATGTTTAATTTTATATTTTTGATTACCTCCTTCAATTTTTTGTCCTTCTTGTCTTTTCAATAGTAGCTATTAGATCCACTCTGCTTTTCAAGAATTCTTTTGTTTCACTGGCAAGCTATTTTTCTTTATTTTTACTATTTACTGGTTTAGTCATTTTTCTGTCTCTATAAGCTTTTCAAACTTATTATACTTGTTTTGGATCTTGTGTACCTTCGATAAAATTTACTAATTCTTTTTTCCATCTTTCTATACAACATTAATCAATATATTCAATAACTACTAGCAATTTATGATATAAATCTTACTGTAAAAATGATTTGTTCATAACTCAAGACAGTTGGTAAGTTTGAGAACCTTAAAAAAAATCTTAATAAATATTATAGTCCAAATGACGTATAAATAATATGAAAAACTATTAAGAACTTAGAACAAATTTAATCATCTACATTTAAGGTAATTTTTGTATGTTTTACAAATATCTTATGTTTTGAAGTATGTATAATAATATTACTAAACTCTGTTTAGTACATAACGGAATATCTGGTGAAAAAGACTTGCGAAGAGGGCATCATGCATCTCAATGCACGATACGCTTCTAGTAATAAAAATCTGTAATAAAAACATAAATAATTTAATATGAGTTAAAAGCCTTTCACATGAAATAATTTTGTTCCGGTGAGTATTGGTGTTACCTGCAATCATGCGCATTTTTCACGTAACTTTACGTAGGAATTCCGTGAGTTATTTTATGTTTGAACAATTTTATCATTGTTGTTGTGAATGTTGGTTAAAGTAATTTTATTAAATTTCAATGTAGATGTTATATTAAAACAAAAAAGATGTGTGTTTAATCTATAAAATATATATCCTGAAATATATATATATTTATATAAATGTCAGCTTTTCTATAATAGGAGGGTAGATTTTGATCAAAAATTTTATATATCAGTTGTTAGTCTGACTTGAATATGTAATGTTTGTATAAAAGTTTGATTGACTAAATAAAAAATAATAAAATTTGATACTGATTTGATCTTTGATTGATACTGATTTGATTAGATTGAGTATTGAATATATAAATTGTCTCCCAGCTAAGAGAAGGCAATATGTGTGATCAAAAGACTAAGTTATGTAGTAGAAACTAGTATAACAAAGGGTTTGCGATTAATTTTCATTTGTAATTTGACATAACTGTAAACAAAATGTACCGTTGTTGCTCGAAATAAAGACATTTTTTTTTATTATTAAAGTGATAGTTAAGGGTTTAATAGTAAATAGTTAAATATTAAACAGTTGAGTGTGAATTTACCAAAAATATTCATCACATAATTACCAGAAAAAAATTCAGTGCTACGTATTTTATGCGCACCAAGTGGCCGATGGTAATGCCATGCCTTCGGGTGTCATCATATTTTATATTTTATTAACCCCTGAGTAAAAAGAGGGGTGTTATAAGATTGACCTGTCCATCTGTGTATCTGTGTATCTGTGTATCTGTGTATATGTGTATCTGTGTATATGTGTATCTGTGTATATGTGTACCTGTGTATCTGTCTGTGGCAAATTTCCGGCCAAAACGCGTGGACGGATTGGAATGCGGTTTTTTATAATCGAAAGCTATGCTCATCGAGATGTTTCTTATCTATGTTTGATTGAAATAGTAATAGTCGTCTCCAAGATATTGACGTTTAATCGTGCGGGGGAGAGGTTCTTATGCAATAATTAGCTGTTTGCGGCCAAATGCGTGAGCGGATTTGAATGCGGTTTTGTTTAATCAAAAGCTATGCACGTCAAGATGTTTCTTATCTATGTTTAATTGAAATAGAAATAGTCGTCTTCAAGATATTGACGTTTTATTCGCGCGGGGAGATGTTCTTGGGTAATAATTAGCTATTTGCGGCCAAACGCGTGGACGGATTTGAATGCGGTTTTGTTTAATCAAAAGCTATGCTTATCGACATGATTCTTATTCATGTTTGATTGAAATAGAAATAGTGGTCTCCAAGATATTGACGTTTTATTCGTGCGGGGAAGGGGTTCTAAGGCAATAATTAGCTGTTCCCAGCTGTTTCACCCGCTATATAGGAAAAAAGCCTTGTTGTGAAGGCGAAAAGGTTTCGACCCTTTAATAAAGGAAGAAATTAAAATGCAAGTAAGTTAACAAGGCAAATAAAGAAATTACGATATCGAATCGTATAGTCTAAGTTTTCAATGATTAACTTCGTAATATATACACTATCAACTTACGTACAACGGTCCCCCGACGCAACGACTTCAATAAGTACATAATAATATTATTTTTATTCTTTTTAGAGGTCTTTTCGTATCGGGGGTTTTTTGAATTTTAAATTTAATTTTTAATAACAACGACTTCATCAACATATAATGATTCCGGCAAATAACTTTCTTGCTTTTGCTACACCATGTATTGGCCTTTTCTTTTTGTATATAGTGATATAGAAAGTGTGTTTGTTTGTTTTTACTGTATGTTCTCCATATTTGTCTTCTAACAATTTTGAGGCTTATTTAGTCAGATACTCGAGATATTAACGGATACATATTAAAATTAGGAATTTCTAAACGTTTAAGTTTAAACGATAATTTCAGTACCACGCTCAAATGTTTCATGAAGACTATGCGACTTACAACGTCTTCTTTTTTCTTCCGAATATTGTAAGTATGATTACAATTCCATAGAACGCTACCATAGGACATCTATTAAACTTCCAACTGTAAAAACAGATAACACAGGATAATCAGGCCGCCTGTGATTTAAGTGTAGTAAATAACAACTTGCGTTTTGCCAGAAGTTATATTTTGTCTTTATTTGTTTCTCGAAATGTAGGACCTCTCATGGATTCCTAACGTTTCAAAAGTGTCTCAGTATGAATCCATCTTACTATTTTAATATACATCTAATTAACAAAAAAAAATACTGTAACGTAAGACAAGAGCTAAAAAAGATTACAGTACATGCGTGTCTAAACCCTTTGAGGCCTAACAGCCACGGATTTGCACTTTATAAAAAGAGAACAATATTTCTAAAAGGTGGATGTTATTTTTCACATAACACAAACATTAACAAAAACAAACAATGATGAGCAAAAACACAGCATACATTCACGAGAATCATATATTTTACAATAATAACAAATTGCTACTAAGACGACGTAGAAAATGAAAACCGACGATTTAAGAGTGTAGTAAAGTCTATACTCTCAGAATATTTAAATTATTTACGGTAAAAAAAACTTTCACAGCCAAATATTTGAGAACAAAGTCGGAATGTAGTACGTGTTCTTTTAAAAATGAAGCTTCCTATAGGTACTTAGTAATAGTAATATCGTGGCTTGTCCAGTTGCTGATGCTAATAAACTACAATATACAAAGGAATTAAAATTTTAATCCCAATCTCTGTATGAATACAGATATTATAATCACTGATACAAACTCGGAAACTGCATTAACTCATTCAAGATCTGACAGTTATTTTTATATGATTATTACACTTATTATTATCTGATTATGTTCCTATTATCTGACAGTTATTATTATCTGATTATTTTCTTATTATCTGACAGTTATTATTATCTGATTAGTTAAGTAGAAAATAGACAATTATTTATGGAGTTTGTATTCATATTGTTGGAAATTAATTATTTCGAGACGTAAACCATTCAAAAGAATTGTCACGAGAATAAAATATATTTTTATAACCTTCTAAAGTCTCCGATAAAATGGGCGTTAGACTAATTTAATACAATTTTTTAGAAAGATTGAGTTGGTATTCCTTAGTTTTTAATTAAGTATTCTCTGGAGGAAATTTAGACGAAAAGTAAATTTAAATTTTAATTAACAGACACGGTTCCTTTAAGTCAATAAAGATTACTTGGTTGTGCTTGTGTAATTGCTTTTTTTCTCTTTTTACTAAAAAAACACAGAAGAAAGAACAGCTCTTAGTGATAATTTCCTACCTTTCCGGACTAATTTGAATTGGAATATTAATATATTACTTTAAAACTGAAGTATAATGTTATTTTTAATTTGTTTCAAATAATAAGCAACAAATATACGTGATATCTTGACATTGATTAAATTATTTAGGATTTAAATTAAAGAGCAACCACTTAGGTATACATTGTAAATATTGTATGTGAAATTATTTACAGTCATAAAGAATTACGATTAAGTTTGGCATTTTTCAATAATTTGGGTGTTGTTTATGAGTCTATTGTAACCGGTGATGAAATTCATTTTTTTTATAATATTTTGAAATAAATGAAAAACGTTTTTCTTCGAACAAAACAGTTATAAAATCACACAAAAGCAGACCACTTTTCCACTTTGGCACTGCCCTTAGAGCACAAAGTGCCATATTTCTTTTTGTTGATTACATCATTTAAGGACCTATCCTTAAAAAGATATTATCTATAGCTAAATATCCTATATTTAACTATAGATAATATTTTTTTAATTAATTGCTATTTCAAATATATTTGATTATTACATTTATCCTCATATTGTGACATGTCATGTGACATGTGTCAATTCCTATATTACAACTACAACTTAACAACTTAATTTAGAATTAAAAATAGGATAATCCGATCACAGTTTGTTAACTTAATGTTGGTACAACACTCATTAGTTGACTATGTAAAGATAAAATTCATCGTTAAATTTATATTTTTAATTACTTCACAAATAGTAGATTTAAATATCGTCTATTAAATATAATTACAGTAAAAGATAACTCCTAAGTAAATCAACAAAAATAAATCTTACTAAAAAGCACGCTGACAAAGAAAATATGAACGATCTCGGAAATAAACTGTGAGAGAAAACTATGTAACTAAGTAACTTATTTTACTTTATATATACAAGTGTGCAAACAAAAACATTAATTTAATAATTCCAGGAACGAACATTTTTTCACTCCTAATAATATAAATATGCGTAAAATAAATAAAAGGTAAAACATAAAAATTTTCTTATTTTATTTATAATACAAATGCTAATGATTCCCTAAATATGGATGTATAGTGATAAACTTTGTCAAAGTCATGCAAAGTAAATATTTGCATGACTTCTTCGTTTTTAAACTTTTTAATTTTTCTAAAAAACAATATCATTAATCGGCCTTGAATTTTGCACGACACGTTGACGATACGCCAAAATTATTTATCAAAACCAATACAATTTATGAGCTGTGAATAAAGAGTAAGAACTGCTTTGATCTCGAAGATCATTAATTACTTAGAAATACCGAGTTCAGATTCAAAATCATTGAAATAACTTCTCTAATTTGGATAACTGGACAAAATATAGTTTAATTCCAGACTTACGATTTTTATCCAGTTCCAGTAGCCTTTGACAGTTATGTTATATACCTACATGCCTGCTTTGTCAAGCACCTACTATTACGTAATATGTGGATTAGAGTATGAAATAAATTTTTGAAAATATCTTTAAACATGTATAGCCATGTTAAGCTTATTTAAATTTATAGAAATAAAGAATGAAAAATAAACCGATACGGACAGGGATTCGAACCCGCGACTACTGGGAAACCGTCCCGTCGCTCTACCAACTGAGCTACCGTATCGCTGTACGTCTCGGTGAATTAAGCATTCTATATGTAATCGTCTTTATCGGGACGGTGGTGACATCTATTAGGTTTCTTTCGAAAATCCTAACCAATGTTTCTAACTTTGCAGTATAGATAAACATTTTTCATTCATTATTTTTATAAAAAATGAAATTATTTCCCAAAACTAAGCGACCCTCATTAATGAATTCCAACCTTTCAGCACTATCAATCTTCGTTGAACTGTATTATTATTATTCATTAACAAACAATGGATCCTAGCTCTCGATATATTTATTATTTATAAACAGAAAGTGTATAAATGTTTAAGTATTTTGTATTCTGTGCACCTCGGGAAAAGATATCCGAATATTTTTTCTTAGATATAGCCAATTTCTCTGTAAAATATTTTAAAATTTCTAGCATTTTCTTTACATAATAAATTTATTGGAATCTTGTCTAATTTATGATTATTTTTATTCTCTTAAAACTTTTACTTTGTCATTTTTAATATATTATATTTAAATTAATGAAAAACGAACTTAAGTATTTTAATAAATTAAGTATTCTTTTTTCAGTGCTATATTTAGTTACTATGTCTCCCAAATCCTATTTTTCGTTGTTAAGTTTAGGCATACAAATTATAGAATTACATAATTGCCACAAAAACATCTTATCGTGTTGTTAAATAAAAAAAAAGATTTAGGTGTCACCGCTTTCTTTGAATGGGCCCCCCTTTAAATATTTATTTTACTTCATTCTTAAAGTGACTACGTAAGAACGAAATACATCATTCGCGAAAATGTTAACTGTCTAGCTATCAGGGGTTATGAGATACAGGGTGGTCATAGACAGACGGACAGACACAAATTATTATTTAGAATTTTATTACCTACGCTGTTAATAAAGAGAGCGGTCGAGAATATTATTAATTTTATTCATCATTGCTTCCCATCTTCCTACTGGTACATTTGTATATTCCTTATTTACTGATATCTATAGACCACGGCACCGCTTGCCATCAAGTTAATCGCTTATTTCTTTGCTATCCATTCCTACAAAAATATAATTAAAATAATACATGTTACTATTTAACTATTATTAAAACATATATATATATATATATATATATATTATTACTGAAACAGTGTTTTTATTTTATTGTAATCTTATTTAAAATTACAGTTCTTTAGCTTAAGCAAAACTTTCTTCAATATATTCATCATTTAGCAATTTGAAGGAAAAATATGTAAGCCTAAAAATTACAAACATACATACAAGTAAATTATTTACTGTAAAGTTATTTTTTTACCTACACTTGTTTGATTTACACATTAAAAAAATGTATATCTAAGTATAACCATCTTACGCAAAATCGAAAGAGTGCATTGGATACTGTTATACAATCGACCCTATTCCTTTTAAATTACTCGTTTTTATGAATTTTTATTAAAAATTTAGGTACTTAATGGTAATTGAATGTATTTAATTATCATAGTTGAAATTTATACAACTATATCGTACTATAATAAAATGAAATATATTACAACACTAAGAAACTATATAAATCCCATGAGATTCTGAATCACGCTATCAAAGTTTCTAAGCTCCCTGAGTATATATAGAGCTTGTGGGATGGAGTATTACAGGAGGACCGTCTCTACGTAGTAAACCGGTTTGCTTCCGTGCCGGTTTAATACGGTCGCACCATTGAGATGACTGTTATTCAGTGAATCAATGCGAGAGAAGCCATACAAATGATGATAAAAGTTAAGAAAGAGAGATACAAATTGGTTAAAGGTCTCCAAATTGTCCAATAGCCAGCCCCCCCTATCGTAGAGAATTTGTCCCCTTTTTTTTCGTTATGTTTATTTTTTTCTTTTTTTATTACTAGCTGTGCCTAAGACTTCATACGCATTATTTTTTTGGTAACCGATTGTTAAAAAAAACAAAATGTAAAGTGAATCCAATGACAATGTATTCCCGAAAAGTGACGAAAAATATTTTACTTGTACAGACAGCGACCAGTTAGAGTTTTATTATGTATAAAGGTAGATTTCTGGAGCACTTTAAATACATGCATCTTTTGATAAAATGACGAGTGCGTAATGAAAGTTAAAAACTAAATGTTACTCAGAGTGACGCTCAATTTCTATGTACAAAAGTTTGCATTAGCTTTATTTTTTTTTCGTGATGCTTGCACAATTAAAAGACAAACAGGTAAATAGACAAAAAAATTAAAAATATTTAATAATGGATTGTGTTATTTGTCACTTCATATCCTGGTATATTATTTTAATCTTTTCAATGTACAGTTCATTTTATTTTTCAATTTCAGTTTGCAAATGTATTTTTATTTAAATTTGAAATAAGCTACTACTTACTTGCTAAACTAACTCCTACTGACTTACTTAAGTATATATGTTTATAGATATTTTTAAACATTTTTTATTCATTTTTTACTGTGGCTTCTTTTTTTTTGTTATTATTTACTTTAAAATTATAAATATTAAATAGGATTTTCGAAAATCCTTTATATATGTATTAAATAGTAACGAACATATACGAATTGCCTAGGATTGTATATAGGTGGCGATACTGTAACTCCACTTGAGTTACAGTATCGTAGAGCGATGGTAAGGTTTTCCAAAAGTCGAGGGGTTCGAATTGTATTTGCTTGTAACGGTTTATTTTTTATTCTATATTTATTAAACACTGTATTTATATTAATATAATGTATATAACGCCCTATTTGTTTCAACATATTAATTATGAGGTCATATATGTTGCAACTACAATTAGTTTAAGATATTGCCTTTTGAAAATCTCCTTCCTATATTAATCCGATAACTGAGTATAATTTATGTACCTGTAAGAATTAGACAGTTATTGTATAATGGATTAATAGATCATATTTACTAATCGTCAAGTCAACAATGATACGACTAGTTCTGACCTGAAGGTGATAACATATATTATATGCAGCCGCAAATGAAGGTGAGGAAATAAGGTTATTCAAACGCTTCCTTCCTAAGAGACAAAATATATGTCTAAAGTAAGGATATATAATATAGACCTATAAGAACACACTACTTATATTTGAATAATAATATAAATAACGCAACTGTTACGGGCCGTGCAAATGTCGTACTGTTTCATTGATATCTATTTCTTGCTTTCTCATTGCATTTTAATTGCTGTTACTCAATGGCCTTAAAATATATCTATATTTTATATATATGTATAAAATAAATTCTATATATATATATATATCGTGTAAACTAGTATTTTTTTGCTTTATTCAAATAAGTATGGATCATCTCAGTATTCTTTGGCATATTAATATTCTCACTATTGTTAACAGTGAAGTCGTTAGAAATATAAACAAATCGGAGATTTATTGTTTCATGAAAATATTATTTTTAGGAATACAAAACTTAACAGTTCAATGGTATCAATATAACCAATAGTGTATAGTGATTTAATATTACATGAAGATTATCTTGCTGTTATAAGTCTGAAAATATCAACAATTATACAATTAGATATCAAGTTAACATTTACTAAACATTAATTTATTATTAACTTAGAGTTGGGTTGCGAAGTAAGCCTCTGTGAACCGCTAAGTCAATGGTAGAAGGTCTTTGGCTGCAGATGTTCGGGTAGTGTGTAGGCTCATCTGGGCCTTCCACAGTGTAGCCGTGCCTTCCTGCGTTTTTCTTAAGCTGGTGCCCCCAGGTGTTCGAGTGGTGACATCCCCACGCGGTGTGGTGAGCGTTCCAGTCACCTGCGGCGATGGTGGCTATGGAACTTTGGAAAAGTTCACTGATTTCCTTGATCTCAAACTTGGTTTTTACTGGCCGATAGATGGCAAAGATGCGATGAATCTTTCCGTTTATAGCCACTTCAATGCCTAGTGACTGGAACGTACTTGAGTTGGTAATTGGTATGGGCTGAAATGTAATAGTTTTTCTGATAACAGCAGCATAAGCAATAAGCAATAAGCATAAGCAATAAGCAGGCCTCTTTTTGAGGTACTCGATGGATCATCAAGTCTTATTATTGAGTATCCTGGTAAGTTTAAGGCGTCTGTAGAATGTAAATGCATTTCATTAATGAGAGCTATATCGATGTTTTGTTGTCTGAGAATTACCCGGAGGATTGGTTTCCTCATTTTCAACCCCGCGGTATTCCAAAATAAGATTCTCGTTTGTTCCATTATATTTTGATCAGTTGGAGCATACCGGCTAGGACTGCTTGTACAGGGATTTGCCCTTGCTTCATGGCTGTTAGTATCTCCATGATAGCTTCTATTACCCTGTTAACAGATCCCAACTCTTGATCGGGTATTATGGATTCTTGGTGGTGTGCCTTTTGGGCTACAACCGGTGTGGAGTTGGATTCTTTGAGACTTGAGGTAGAAGGATTTCTACCTTTTCTTGGGCCTCTTTGCTTGTTCCTTCGGAAGCTAACGCCTGGATTATTGGCAGGTGCCATTAATGAGGAGGCTTGTGCCTCTGCTTCAACTGTGTTTACGTTGATATGAGTGTTCTCATTGTTTGATGGTTTGTCAATGGCTTCTTTGGCTGCTTGTCTTTTAGTGAAAGCAAGGGCTCCTGCCTTCCAGTTTCTTATTTCTTTGCGGAACTGCGGGCATCTGGCCAAATTGGCCGGATGCGGCCCCCCGCAGTTCGCACAGGTCGCGGGTTCACTTAGCGGGCGGGGGCAGTCCCGCGCCGCGTGCTCTCCGCCACAACGCACACAAGCTATCCTACGATGACAGCCGTGGCTAGAGTGGCGGAAGCCTTGGCATCTATGGCACTGGGAGGGGCCTTTTCTGCCCCTCCATGCTTCGATTACTCCACCAGCCATGTTTAGCATTGTATTAATTTGATAAACATTAGGAATTAAATTCTCCGTTCTTTTCAGGATGGCCATAAAAATACATCCTGGGCGGCCCATTCGGGCTTTGATCGGCCGGACGTATTCCGCCGTGAAGCCCAGGTATGTAAATTCCTCTATTATCTCCTCTGGTTTGGTATCCACCGGTAGGCCTCTTATGGCTATTTTAAGGCCTCTTTCAGAAGGTAAATCATACGAGAACCAGTATACTTTTGTATCTTTTTCAAGGTCCGTTAGGTACGCTTGAATGGTTCTGTATTCGTTCACGGAGTCTGGAGTGAAACGGACGCCTTGCCCGTATGGGCGTGCATTGGGTGGGAATCCCAATTTGTCCTTTAGCATTTTAAAATGATGCGTCCAATTTGGGAGGTCTTCAACCACGAGGGGCGGGATTCTTAGCTTCGCGGGTTCTTCTGGATCTTGATCAGTGTCCATTGATGTAGGTTCTTCATTTGTTACTTTTTGCGGTGTTGTTGCTCCCAAGGCACTGGCGTAACTGCGCCTCTCCGCCGTCTGCACTGACGTGCTAGGAGTGGAGGGGGTTACGGGAGTGGTGGGGCGCGCACTCGTTGCGGAGCTAGTTGATGTAGCCCGCTTGGAATTGGAAGTGGAGGGGGTAGTGGCAGCTGGTGAATCCGTTTGCTTGTTGTCAAGCGCGGGAAATGTCTCTTTTTGGCTTCTTTTTTCCGATTTGTTGCACGGCCTCTTTTTTAAAACATCTTCGTCCTCACTGTCCGATCTCGGACGGCGGGACATGGTAGTTATTGCTTCTGATGGACTTTTTAAAGTCGTAGGTGTGGCGGCGTTGTCGGAGAGCTCCTTTCCGTAGTCAAAGTTAAGGAATTAGACTATGTGTCGCATCAGGGGACGCGATAAAGCGCCTGTCCTGGCCAATTCCGTAACGGCTTTGATGTCGTTAAGCCTCTCAGCGCTTATCTCGACCTCATCGTCGTCTATACGGGACGGGGCTGAGGGAGAGCGTCTGGGGCTGCTCGTCTTTGTGGCGTGCGTGGAGCACGAAACAACTTGTCATCTGGCGGCGGGCGAGTAGGAGTTGTGTCTCTACTTACAGATTGAGTCGTCTTGGGCCGTGGCGAGGAAGGTGACTCAGAAGGACGCGCTGGCGGGCAGCGAGTGACTGAGGCTTGATCAACCACGGTAAGGCCGGCCGATTTAGGGGCCGGAGGAGGTTTGGTGGCAGGGCCTGGCTTGTTGGCAGGCGTCGTAGACGGCGAAGCGGGAATGGAGCGTGGCTCCGGTTCCGAGCTTGAAACAGGTTGCTTCTCGGGAGGCACGCCGGACGAATCCGAGTGTGCTCCGCTGCGGTCACTCATCCGGTGCGGGCTTCAAACTTCACAACGGGGCACTCGTCTTCGGCAATCGTACATTCCTCTTTTGACGGAGGAATGAGCAGCAACGGGTGGCGATCCAATCTCGCCGGCTTCTTCGCGGTTCGCCTTGAAAAAGGCGTTTTGGTTGACTGCAGTTAGCTGCTCACTAGTAACAGCTAACAGAGTCAGGGCGTGGTGGCGATTCCGAACCGAACTTAACAGAGCATAGGAGATGCGTACTGTATGACGAGCAAGCTAATCCTCATATAACTTGTTATAAAATTAAAATGACTTAGAAACATTAAATAGTAAGCATTTGTCACACTTGCTACAGAGCATTCTTTTGTGCAACAATAAGAAAGAGAGAGATAGCATTCGAAGGCTATCTCTTTCGCTCTTGATATACCCCCGAAGGAATGTAAAATTAGATAAAACTTGTTAATAGTAAATTAATTACATAGTATATAACCGGGTAAACATAATATTGTATGACACTTCATAGGGGAGAATGATAGTTTATAAGAAATAAGACTTTGAAACTGCTTAAATTGTATAGAATTTCTTATATTTTTACTATTTTATTTTTCATAACTTTTGTATTTGTATAACTTTTATTAATCATTATATGTGTATGTGAAGGTTTTTTGTTACCTTTTTTAATATTATATTGTGATATCTGTGTACATAATATTAGAGCCCTCTTACCGCAAAGAATCGCCAACAACAGTTCTTTTATTCTTTAAAGCACTTTATGACACTGTTCACAAATACACTAAACTGTTTACCATTTAAACTCTTAACTATCACTGTTACACAACTTAGTCTCTCGATCTCACACTCAGCGGTTAATTATAACTGTTACACTTTTATCACAATACTACCACCCCACAACTTGCACTCCCAATTTCACAATGCCTTCTCTTAACGGAGCTGCGATTTATATACTTCTTATTCTTAGTCAAATCAGTATTTAATATTACATTTATTTTATCAATTAAACTTCTATACAGAGATTCAATTGTTTTAGTCAAATCAACAACTTATATCTTTGTTTTTAGTCAAAACCAAACTACTACATGTATAAAAGCTAACAGCTCGGCCATCCTAAACATAACGAGTCCGCTCGTTATCAAAAACCATTTACTTACAATTTTAATTCTGAAGTAATTTGTAAATCTAATTATTATAATTGTAAAGTCACAGAATCTAATCTAAAGTCTATATATTATGATACATTAATATTTATACATTTTTCGTCCATCATATATAAATAATTGGTCCTCCAATTTAGACAATGTTTTTGAAATTTATAGACTTAACAATTTCAACTATAATGATCAATTGGTATAAGTTGTCTGATTACGTGTTCAATCTGGCTCAGCAGCCTCTTTCAAAAAAAAAATCTACTAGACACAAAAAATGTTGCCTCATAATTCATAATCATAGTCATAGTCATAGTCAGTTCAATATCCTCAATGTACCAAATACTACTCAGAAGTTGGCTTATCGGCCTCATGTGAGTGTTTGATCTTCTCAAACGCTACTCAAAAATTGGCTTATCGGCCTCATGTGAGCGCTTGATGTCCCTATACCTCAAATGCTACACTCATCATTTGGCTTATCGGCCTCATGTGAGCATTTGATGTCACTAGCCATAGTCAGTTCAATATCCTCAATGTACCAAATACTACTAAGAAGTTGGCTTATCGGCTTCATGTTAGTGATCAGACAACAAAACCCTTATCCACATAAAATACTTTTTAGAAAACTATCCAAAGTAATTACTTTTATCATCTTAATGTATTCTCCATATTAAATATATTGAATTAATACATAAATAAGCACAAATAATAGCTAAGAATACCGAATTGAATTAATACATAAACAATAATATAATAAAGAATACCGAATTGAATTAATACATAAATAAGCACAAATAATAGCCAAGAATACCGAATTTAAAACGAAGTTATTTAAAACAAAAGTTTAAAACATTGTTTTCCAAGTTTAAAACAAACACTCACGTTTACGAAAACCCGGAATAAAATAATTTCGCGCCTTATCATAATACGTAACAAAATACGTCAAGTTAAAGTGAAATAATTATCAGTAAAAATTAAACAAGATCGTGAAGGTTGATCGCTAATCTCAATACTAGTTATCTCAACAATAATAATAAAGTGCTTACCACTATATTTAATCGCTTAATTTTCTTTAACTAGCGAGTATTTAAGGCAAAAATTGGATGTAAATCGAAACGAATCACCTTTATGCTGTGACGTAATCGATGATGGATAAATTGCGTGAACATCAACGTGTTGCTCGCCGCGTGACATGCCAGCACAGCTACCATAGCTGCCATCGCCACGACCGCCATCAACACCATCAGCAACATTGACACCATCAGCGCCAACCGCGCTGCGCCTTCATCGCCATCCGCGCCGCGCCATCACCGCTATCCGCGCCACGCCATTACCGCCATTCACACCGCGCCATTACCGCCATTCGCGCCGCGTTGTCACCGCCATAATTTCTCATTTCCTTCTTTCTTCATTAGCGACGATTCCTTCTTTCGTAGAATTCTTCCAATGGTTTGTCACATAATCTAATAAACGACTTGCATAAGCGATTAAATAGGTATTTTCACTCGGTTTTCTTGATATGTGGGTAGATCTCAATTTTGAAGTTTTGAGATAGCAAATTTAACTTGATTGATTGATTTACAACCATTGATTATCAACTATTGATTGATTGTATTGATTCTGGAACTTCATTGTTATTATCTTGTAGTGTGCGTTTCAAATAATAATATCACTTAATTTTTTTGCTTGATGTGGTTTTGTAGCTTCAATAAACTTATCTTGTAGGTAGTTTGTGGTTTTAATGCCCGAGTGAATCCCACTTCTGAACTATTAGAGCCCTCTTACCGCAAAGAATCGCCAACAACAGTTCTTTTATTCTTTAAAGCACTTTATGACACTGTTCACAAATACACTAAACTGTTTACCATTTAAACTCTTAACTATCACTGTTACACAACTTAGTCTCTCGATCTCACACTCAGCGGTTAATTATAACTGTTACACTTTTATCACAATACTAGCACCCCACAACTTGCACTCCCAATTTCACAATGCCTTCTCTTAACGGAGCTGCGATTTATATACTTCTTATTCTTAGTCAAATCAGTATTTAATATTACATTTATTTTATCAATTAAACTTCTATACAGAGATTCAATTGTTTTAGTCAAATCAACAACTTATATCTTTGTTTTTAGTCAAAACCAAACTACTACATGTATAAAAGCTAACAATAAAGCAAATAAAGATATGTTAAACTCAGTCACGGGGGCGTAGATAAGAATACGCGTAAAACGCGTTGCTATTCAGTGGCTCTCTTTACGGTATAGCCGGCCGGTTAATAATCGGCTAGTATGGGGATGAGGTATTCCATTCGCCTCGGACCGCTACATTGAAGAAAGAAGAACAGGGAAAAATCGGAGAAGAGCCCTGAATAGCAACATTGTATGGGATTATCGTAGAAGAGCCCACTTATTATAAGGGATTATCGTAGAAGAGCCCTATTATTGTACGGGAGGATCGTAGAAGAGCCCGATCGGAAGCTACTCGTGACTGGGTTTACTTAATGTTACTACATTCTCGTTTTAATTACCCGTTTGAGTCGAGACCCCTATATCCATGAGAGACGAATCACCGGCGTCCGTTAGGAGTGATCATTAGTCACCCGACTTGACGTCACTCCTGTGGACAGGGTTCGTTTCGCCCTACAAAGCGGAAGGGTGCGGTAGCTGAGGTCTGATCTAGCGACCTCAGCGTAACGCCGCTCCGGTCTTTTAAGACCGCAGCGCCCGACCGCGATAGTTGCCATTCATTAGTTTTCTCTTTAAAGGTATTTCAATTGTTGAGAGCCTCCGCCATAATTCCAAGTAAATTGAATAACATATATTCTTACATAATTGATAAATCCTAAAAACGAATAAAATCAATGGCTATAATGTAAAAAATACTACTTACGAAACTCAAACGGCAACTCTTTTTCTAACGTTCATATTCTCTTTAAATTACGCGCGAGAGTTTGACAAAAGTGACAATTTCTTCTTCGTTTCGTGTTTTGGGAATAGCAAATTACGAAAAACGTTGCCACAGCATCGAAGGACGTCTCGATTTTGATCGCGAAGTAAGTTCGGAATAGGAATAGGACGAAACGAAAGACGAAGTAACGTTCGGAATAGACCTCCTGAATATAAGATTTTTTCGCTCTTCAACTTTATGATTTGAGCTTTAAAATCTATCCTTCGCCATCATTTGTAATTTTTGAAGTGAAAAAATAAGCCTGCCGAAAAACTTATACCTTAACTTTGAAACAATGAATAAAATGTACTAACAAGAATATAATAAAAAAAGTAATATTGACTGGAAGCAGTCAATAAGCTTGACTTGTTGCTCGAAGAAAACGAATATGCTATGCCCATTGATGTAACTCGCCACCAGGTAAACTATTGGTTAGCCCAGCGAAGCGGGCTGGGTTCGCTAGTATATATATATATAGAAGGATGTTTGTATATATGAAATCGATGAACTCAGAAACTATTGGACCGATGATTATGAAAATTGGTATGTATATGTATTTTTCCACGGAGAAGGTTGATATGGTATGCCCATTGATGTAACTCGCCACCAGGCGGCGCTGTCAAATATAGACTTCCGCCCCGTTCAACCGATTGTCATAAAAATTGGTATGACCATGTATTTTTCCTCGAAGAAAACGAATATGCTATGCCCATTGATGTAACTCGCCACCAGGTAAAGTAATGGTTAGCCCAGCGAAGCGGGCTGGGTTCGCTAGTAATATATATATTTTAATATATATTAAATAGTAACATGTATTATTTCAATTATATTTTTTGTAGGAATGGATAGCAAAGAAATAAGCGATTAACTTGATGGCAAGCGGTACCGTGGTCTATAGATATCGGTAAATAAGGAATATACAAATCTACCAGTAGGAAGATGGGATGATGGCAATGATGAATAAAATTAATGATATTCTCAACCGCTCTCTTTATTTACAGCGTAGGTGTGCGTAGGTAATAAAATTCTAAATAATAATTTGTGTCTCTCGGATTGCTTATAACAAATAATATTGACGCAACAGATGCTCCTACTTGCTATCAAAGAGGTTTTTATTTTTGGGGTTCCGTAACCGAGGGGTAAAATGCTCCCCTATTTTTAAGACTGTCCGCGTCCGCTTCACTATTCGTTCAGTCTGCCCGTCTGTCTGTGTCCACACTATATCTCATAACCATGATGGATAGACAGTTAACCTTTTCGCGAATGATGTATTTCCTTCTTCGTTAGTCACTTTAAGAATGAAGTAAAATAAGTATTTAAAGGGGGGCTCCCATTCAAAGAATGCGGTGCCACCTAAATCTTTTTTTTTATTTAACAACACGATAAGATGTTTTTGTGGCAGTTATGTAATTCTATAATTTATATGCCTAAATTTAACAATGAAAAATAGGATTTGGGAGACATACTAACTAAATATAGTACTGAAAAAAATAATACTTAATTTATTAAAATACTTAAGTTCGTTTTTCATTTAAAAAAAAAAAAGTTTTAAGAGAATAAGAATTATCATAAATTAGATAAGATTCCAATACATTTATTGTGTAAAGAAAATGCTAGAAATTTTAAAAGATTTTACAGAGATATTGGCTATAAGAAGAAATAATCGGATATCTTTTCCCGAGGTGCACAGAATACAAAATACTTAAACATTTATATACTTTCTGTTTACAAATAATAAAAATATTGAGAGCTAGGATCCGTTATTTGTTAATGATGATACACATAAATTACAATATATTTGTATCTACCTATCACCACTATCTCCACATAATTTACTCAACAGTAAATAGTAACCGTTTATTTTTTGTCTACATAAATGAATTATTCGTCTAACTTTCCTTAAGTCAATTAATTTCATGAACTTAAAGTTCCCAAATTTAAACCGTTTGTTGAATTCTAGGCCTTCTTGGAAAATAATATTTAATATCGCAAACGAGTTTTAGATTTATGTAGGACTTATTTTAATTTCAAGTTTTACAGATTTACACCCCTCGGAAGATTAGATAAGTACACTTTCAATATAATTTTGATATACTCAATGTTATATCTTTTGTAAAATATATATAACACTCCGTAATGCATTCACAGACACTTAAAAAAAAGACGTTGGTTTAACAAGATTGAGCTACAAACCTTAAAAATAAAAGTCCATATTAGTACATATAACTTTTTTCGGTGAACTTTTTTTCCACCCTTAGAGAAGTTACGGGTCTGTGCATCTTCTACCTCGTTTATCACTTCTTAATACGTACGTATGGTAGATCGCAGGTAAAGTTACATCAAAGAAGGTAGCCATCAACAAAGTTGTGCTGCAAAGCTCCAGTTAATAGAGAGAGGTCTGAACAGCTGCTTTGCGTTGGCAAACCCTTTTGACGGCGAGTGAGTATTGTTGTGTTGAAGGGGGCAGCGGGACCCAAAACCAGGGTTTCCCGCTGGCCGACCACAGGTAGTTAGATGTCCAAGTAGTTGGCGATGACTTTGGTCCCTGGGGAAGTTTGGACTCAGCCGAACCCAAACTTTGTTTTGTGTTTTAGTTGGATAGGCAATCGATTTTGGGTGGAATCTAGGCATGCAATAACTTATAATATAGATATAAAAAAATAATTTGGACACTTCCAAATTGTTTATCCAAATCACAATTTTTATCTATTATAAGTGTTTGATCTAATCCTTGTTGTTTTTTCCATTATCACACTGCATCTACCGGCTACAATATCATACCTACTATTTGAATGAGGGACATTCTTTAACAATAAAAGAACTTCCCTTCATGAACCAGCAACATTATATAACAGGGTATCTTAAAAACTACTTTAAACATCGGCTAAGCTTTCATAAATCCAGTTTTTCATCAATTTCAGTAGTCCATGAGGCCGTAAAAACCACACAATTCATTCCCATCGCCATAATCATCATCAGTTGCCATTCATTTCGTAGTAACCAGTTGAATTGTAACTGAAACACTGAAACATATGCTGAAACTCGTGTTAGGTTACATTATTGTTAAACGACTATTCAATAATAATTCGTATATTTGGCCTTTTTTATTATTTATGTGAAGAGGGCGTTTGTAAAGAAGGGTATATAAACTGCGTTTAGTATGATATTTGAGAGAAAAACTGCTGTATATTGATAAGGAAGTGTTAAAAACTTATTAAAAGACAAAAGTTATAGATATAACGGGTAACGACGGTAGTCGGCTGAATCTTCCGAATCCATTTGTAATTGTAGGTAGACGTAGGTAGTTGGGCGAGGAGAATAAAATATATGGGGGGCCGTCGCCGGGAACCTCCTCGTGTGCCCGTCTGTTTCCCTTGTTGCTCGGATTCGTCCGGTGGCATCGGAAGCGGTACGGGCCGGTGCTCCCTGGGCAACAACGGTTAATGTGATCCTTCGGGTTTGCATTAGCCGTTGGCTAATACTCGGCACGGTGGGGGTCGGCCATGGGGGTTTGTGCCCGGTTCATGGCTGGCTGGCGGGCAGGCTGCCTTTCGGGGTGGTTTGTCTGCGGGGGGGCTCGGGCCTCTTTCCATCGTTTGATCACGTTGGAAAGTTGGCCTGGGCGTTGAGGGTGGGAGGGCGCAGGCCCTCTTTGCCGGGTTCGGCTGCGGAATTACTCCTGGTACTTCTCTGATAGCAGAGTGGACTGTGGAGTGGTTCCGCGGCTGTGTGGGGGGGTCCGCGATTAGGGTCTGGACCTCTTTCCACCAAGCACTTTAGAGAGGGTGCTTGGTGGGGAGACGGTCCGAGACGTTGCCTGGATTAATCGTTGCCGAGCGCGACGCCACGGTTGCGCTTGGTGATGGTTGGTCTGGGCGTGGTGGGTTCCCGACTTATGCCTTTTTCTTACTGGTCTCGGCTGATCACCGTGGCCGGCGGTAAAGGCCTGTCGGGTTCGACGTTGGGCCCCCTACGTGAGCGGACTCACGTTCGACTCCAGTGTGTTGCAGTGAGGCTGTCTGCGCATCACTGGGTCTTATGGGAGTGTGCTCTTCCAGGGGGTCTGACCGGTGGTCTCCTCTCGGGGAGATAACCGGCGGCGGAGCTGGACACGGTCAATGGTCGAGTCGGTCTGTCCAACTGGCTCGATTCTGAGACTGAGTCCAGCTAGAAGGGGGTCTCGGCCCCCTTCAGAGGCAGCAGGCTTGGGTGGGGGGAAGGGGATCCCTCCACGATCTATCAAGCCTGCGAAAAAGGGATGGGTGCTCCTCATTGCGGGGTGCCCTCTCCGTGGATCACGTCGGGGCATCGCGGTGAGTGCGAAAGCGATCCCGTGGTGTCCCATTATGACGGCGGCGGCAACCGTCAGGTTTAGTGAGTAGGAGTCTCACATAACCACCTCCATCATCCCCTTGATGGAGGTGTGTATCCATGAGGATTCCTGACGTTAAAAAAAAAAAAAAAAAAAAAAAAAAAAGGAGAATAAAATATCACACTTCGGTACAAAATATAATCAATATCGTATATTACAACAATTACGCACTCTAAATCTAATAACGTTCCACCTAACACGTTGTAACGTGGTATTTTGTAATCCGTTACATATTTAAATATATTAAATTTTTGGGGATATTTTACTTTAAATACAACAAAACAAAAGGTTTGTTCACATATAAGTTGTCATTTGTCACTTTAAAATTTGCCAGTTAGCTTCACATTCATTACACATTCTATTGCACAGATAACACAAAGAATTCAAAGGTTTTAAAACAGATATTTTTAGTGTTGCTTAAATGGCGGTTAGTTGGACATACTTTAATATATAATTAAAAATGAAAACCACAATTTTGTTGTAATGTTTTTATTATTTATAAATAATTTGGAAAACAAAATCAAATTGTATTAGTTAATAGTTTTTCTTAAATTCATTTTTACTTGGCAGTTCAATTAGTTGTCTTCCGGTTGTTTTTATTTTGTAGTCTATTGACTTTGACGTTTTCACCTTTCCCTTGGAATTTGTTCAGTGAACACGTTATTTTTGAATCTCTAGTTTTTTCCATGATATTGGTCAATCTTTTAAAATACTATGATTAACGTTTAAATATAAACGCATATAAGCGTGATAAACGTTAATTTCTCTGTTGCTGCAATTTTGGTATTTGCTCGCTTATTTGCTTGTGCATTCTTTATTGTAAGTTCACATTAGTTTGTTTAATTCGAAGAGCGCGTGCCTACGCGTTCTTCAAGCTCTTCAATTTATTCGATATCTTCGTTTTCTTCAATTTCTTCGTTATTATCTCTTTTATATTTGGATCTTGTTATTTTTTAATTTTGTTTATCCAAATAGAACCATTTTGGTTTGGGCTTCTCATATCACCTGGTTCCTGTTTTGTACATTTCTGCACATGGCTACAATTTTTGCATAATAGTATTATTGCCTAAAGCATTAGAGCTTAACGCTGACTTGCTTTAACAACCCGCTTGCCACTAAAGAACGCCAAGTAAAATAATGAATTACTGAGGATGTGCTGCGGCTGAACCTACATTGCCGGCTGTGGAAAGAATGTTTTAGCAAACCAGAGTCCTTTATAATTATTACTTAGGTTATTAATCTATCAAAACCTAACTGTAAGTACTATTTATTTTTTAATTTAAAGTATAGAGGTCTGTAACTGTAATTGTAATTTAACTTGTTACAAGAATTTGTTTTGTTGTATTGTTTTGAAATATATTGTTAAATTGTAAGTTTTCTTTTCTTTGGCTCTCTGTCAACACACCAAAAATGCACACCAATTCCCGCCTAGATATTAATAGTTCAATGGTCTATCCAGCAGACTTCTGAGTGATTCTTAAGCACTGGTTCTCTGGCGCCCGATTATATTTGTTAGTTAGTTTGTTTGTTTTTTTATTTCTCTTTTTTATTTATTTTGAAAACCATAGCCAATACCACCTCGGCAAGCACACACACTCATTTATTTAGTTAATTTTGTTTTGACTTAACTTCTTTATTTTTATTTTCATTCATCATCATACATTTTTATTTTTAAATTCATTTTTTTTAACAATACAACGTATAACAACGTACAACTTATTAACGATGCGAACCGATTACCGTCCTAAGCCTTGATGACGGCTCTCAGTCCCTTCCGCGTGCTAGCGCTCGGTGTTACCTCGGAGTGAATGATAAATGACAGCTGACATTTAATAATCAGTCTGTGGTAGCAATCACAACACACTTCTCTCTCTAGAACTGATATGCGCCGTCAACTATAATATTTTTCGACATATTATTCTAAAACATAAATAAAGGTTATTATTTCTAAAACAACAAAACGAATGATGGTGTATATAAAACAAATAACAATTGCACAAAATATTATATGTCACATTCTAAAACCCAAAGTTTAATGGATAAGACACTAATATACATAGTAGTTTTTTTAAGATTAAATTAGAGTATAATAATGTTAACTGTGCACTTCCGTCTAGTCCTTCCTATCTCACCCCACATAATCTCTTCTATCTTTAAATATACTTGCAACAGCCACATGGATACATTTTCTATTACCTTCCCGATCGCAACATAAGGTCCACAAGATACCGGAAGACCTATCAGGGCCTTGGTAACTGTTCTAGAGCTCTAGATACTGAGTTTAGTGAGTTCCAATCTTCTCGATATTCTCATATGGCTGCACGCCCAATGATGTAAAGCTTAATTAGTACCTATAGGAAAGATAACCAGTTTAGGATTACTTAACTAAGCAAATGATTGCATGGATTACCATTATGAATTATATTATGACTAATGGTCGAGTAAAATATTTAAAAAATATCTAATTCTACAAAAAAAAAAATCCAAAAATAACATGTCAAAAAATTGGTCAAAAGGTTTTTGTCATAGCTTGTAGAACATAATTAATGTAATCTACTAAAAAATATTAAAAAATAAAAAAAATGTTACGTATAAGCGAAAAGACACTATTTAATATCACCATGTAAAAATTATAAACGCGATCACTTAAGTTCATTTAGAATCGTCAACTTCAATCGTCAATGTCAAGGTACCACGATGAAAATACTACTACTATAATAAGTTAGTATGTCTCCCAAATCCTATTTTTCGTTGTTAAGTTTAGGCATATAAATTATAGAATTACATAATTGCCACAAAAACATCTTATCGCGTTGGTAAATAAAAAAAAAAAGATATAGGTGGCACCGCTTTTTTTGAATGGGAATGCGTCAATATTATTTATTATAAGCAATCCGGGAGACACAAATTATTATTTAGAATTTTATTACCTACGCACACCTAAGCTGTTAATAAAGTGAGCGGTCGAGAATATCATTAATTTTATTCATCATTGCTTCCCATCTTCCTACTGGTAGATTTGTATATTCTTTATTTACCGATATCTATAGACCACGGCACCGCTTGCCATCAAGTTAATCGCTTATTTCTTTGCTATCCATTCCTTCAAAAAATATAATTAAAATAATACACATTACTATTTAATTATTATTAAAACATATATATATATATATATATATATATATATATATATATATATATATATATATATAATTACTGAAACAGTCTTTTTATTTTCTTGTAATCTTATTTAAAATTACAGTTCTCTAGCTTAAGCAAAACTTTCTTTAATATATACATCATTTAGCAATTTGAAGGAAAAATATGTAAGCCTAAAAACTACAAACATACATACAAGTAAATAATTTACTGTAAAGTTATTTTTTTACCTATACTTGTTTGATTTACACATTAAAAAAATGTATAAGTATAACCATCTTACGCAAAATCGAAAGAGTGCATTGGACACTGTTATACAATCGACCGTATTCCTTTTATATTATCTTTTTTATGAATTTTTATTAAAAATTTAGGTACTTAATGGTAATTTAAGGTATTTAATTATCATCGTAGAAATTTATGCTACATACATACATACAACATACAACACTAAGAAACTATATAAATCCTATGAGATTCTGAATCACGCTATCAAAGTTTCTACGCTCCCTGAGTATATATAGAGCTTGTGGGATGGAGCATTACAGGAGGACCGTCTCTACGTAGTGAACCGGTTTGCTTCCGTGCCGGTTTAATACGGTCGCACCATTGAGATGACTGTTATTCAGTGAATCAATGCGAGAGAAGCCATACAAATGATGAAACAAGTTAAAAAAGAGATACAAATTGGTTAAAGGTCTTCAAATTGTCCAATAGCCAGCCCCCACTATCGTAGAGAATTTGTCCTCTTTTTTTCGCTCTGTATATTTTTTTATTTTTTTATTACTAGCTCTGCCTAAGATTTCATACGCGTTAATTTCGGTTTTGATAAAACTTACTTTTTGTACTTACCATTTTGTGTAAAAACTATAAACCTGCAAAGTTTCATCAAACTCAATCAAGTAGTTTTTGCGTGTATTTCTAGTTTTTTTTTGTATTTTTATGTGCGGGAAAAATTACAAAAGACGAGCCTGGTTTATTAAACATCTTAAAACACACAATGGTGCTGAAGTGCGGCAACCGTCGGTAAGATCTTCAGTTTTCACTGCGGATAGAGTTTACCCTCATATATCTCATGGTGAGCCATTGAATGAAAACTATCAGGAGTCCATGACCATCCGGACGCGTCTTAGCATTCCAAATACTAAACAATCGACCTGGAAAGTACATGACCAAAATATAGCGGCCCTGTTAGAGCACCCGGGCTCAAATCAGGTACTCGATGCGCAAGTAGAGACTTTCCAAAATACTATTTACGACTACTTTAATGAGCACTATCCACCTACGAATCGTTATGCTCACAAAAATAAAGAAAACGGTTTTAAATTGAAAATGAGGAGGAAAAAAAGAGATCTTATAAAGAAACTTCGTATAGCCAAAGCCTTAGGCGATAATCAACTTAGTCAAAAACTGTCTAGGGCATTGCGATCAATTCTTAAACTTATCCAAGGTATAACAAATCAAATAACGAAAAATCGTGATAGCTTTGATCGGGCAAAACATGAAGTAGACTTTGATAAAAATCCTTTTAAATACTCAAAAAACATTTTCAAAGATCAAAAAGGTAAGCTTCTCTTGACCAACGAGCAAATTTTCGACCATTATAAAAGCACATACGAAGTGCCAGAAAACCAAAGACTATATGGGGATCCAAACGAACACAAACCTGAGACTCCTACTGAAGATTTTCAAGCCAACCCACCAACTTTGGAGGAAATCAATAAAATAATTAAAATGAAACCATCTAAGTCAGCACCAGGTCCGGATGGTATCCCTTATATAGTTTACAAAAAATGTCCGTCGCTCCATAAACATCTTTTAAATATATTCGGTAAAATCTGGTCAAGAAAGCAAATACCGGTATCGTTCGGAAAAGCCCTTTTTGTCCTCATTCCGAAAAACGACAATGTCAATAATCCCAAGGATACTAGACCGATAGCCCTAACAAATACAATTTCCAAAATATTTTTCTCTTTTTTACAAACTAAAATGACGCAATTCATGATTAACAATAGATATTTCAGGCCTAATCACCAGAAAGGGTTTTTGCCCGGAATTTCTGGATGCCTGGAACATAATACGTTAATATCGGAAAGCCTTAAAGATGCTAGAACTAGCGAGAGACAAATTACGGTTTGTTGGATAGACTTAGAAAACGCCTTTGGGTCGGTACGACATGAACTAATGATGTTCGCGCTTAAATGGTATAACTTTCCTACGGTGGTTCGCGACATTATTGCATCATATTATTCAAAATTAAAATTCTCAATAATTTTTAATGAAAACCATTCAAAACCACTTAATTATAACGTTGGTTTATTTCAGGGCTGTTGTATTTCTCCTATTATATTTAATATAGTTATTAATATTTTAATAGACAAATTAATTAGAAATGAAAAAAAGTGGGGCTATCGGTTTAAGTTCAACAACAAATACACAGAATCCATACTAGCTTTTGCAGATGATCTCGCGATACTGACACGTAATCCGAAACAATGTCAGGTACTTTTAAATGTAGTTGAGGATTTCTGTACGTGGACGGGCGGATTGAGGACAAAACCAAGTAAATGTTTTAGTCTGTGTCTGGGTAGACGGAATACCAAATATACCTCTTACGATCCGGGTCTTATAATAGGCGGTCAGTGCGTTAGTACGGTTACGGAAGCAGCTCCGTTTAAATTTTTAGGTAAAAAAATCGATTACCAAGGCCGTACTCCATCGTTGGATGTAATAGTCGATAGCTTTTTAAACGATCTCAAAAAGGTAGACAACCAACCAATAAGTAACGTCAAAAAAGCTTGGATTTACGATAATTATTTAACATCACGTCTAAATTGGCCTTTCCTTGTGTATGATATAAATAAAACCCTTTTGTCAAAGTTAGATGCAAGCGTCATAAAGACATTGAAGTTATGGCTCGGGTTAGCGCACTCAGCGGACTCTTCAACCTTATTTAGAGACCGTAACAACTTTGGATTAAAATTAAAGAAACCATCGGAGCTCTACAAACATCTAAGAGTTACCAAAAGACATATCATCGGAAAATCTAAAGATGATACTGTAACTTCTCTCCCAAAAGACAAAGTTGCCTCAGAGCTCGAGTCACGACTTCAATTCCATAAAAAGTTTATGATAGGTGCTCAAACAAATAAAGTAGGGCTAGGATCAAGTAGGAAAGTTCAAGACATAGACATAACAAAATCTTTTATTCGACAAGACGAAAACGATAATTACCGACTCCACGCGATGAGCCTAGAAATTCAAAACGAATGGGTGACCATAGGAGATTTTTGTATTCCACTAGCTTTGAAGTGGCGCACCTTAATTTATGATTGGTCCCCAGCATTATTAAAATTCTATCTTAATGCATTCCAAATGACTCTCCCAGATCAAAGTAATTTAGTAAGATGGGGCAAAGCCACCGAAAAGTCTTGCAACATCTGTGGGGAGGCAATAGGAACCGCGAAACACCTATTAGTAGGGTGTAGGGTACTTCTAGATAAAGGTCAATACTCGCGTCGCCACGACAAGGTATTAGAAATTATACGGGAAGCGGTTAGTCTTTCAGTAGCAAGAGCGCGGAAGGGTATAACAACCACCGAACGATCTATAGAATTCGTAAAAGAAGGCTCCTCCAAAAAATCAAAAGCGAAGCCTTATTCAATATTAGGCGCGGCTCCTGATTGGATTCTCATGATGGACACGTATGAAAAGCATTACAAAATCCCTGGGGATGTTGGTGTTTCGTCATCCAGACCGGACTTATTCCTGTATTCGAAACATCTGAGGCGCGTGATACTTGTGGAGCTTACTGTTCCTTGGGAAACAAACATCCCAAGGGATCACACATTCAAGCTCAATAAGTATTACGAACTAACCAACGAACTGATCAGGAATAAATTTATAGTTAGTTTGTACGCGGTAGAAGTGGGAGCGAGAGGTATAACAGCAAAATCTCTCTATAGCCTACTTAAAGATCTTGGCCTTTCTAGAACAAGCATCGGTTCATTTCTAGAACGTACTTCAAAGGCGGCATTAGTAGGTTCTTTCCAAATTTGGTTAGGTAGGGAGAGGAGTGTGGAGGGTGAAGGTGAGCGTTTTTGCGCATAATAAAGGGGCCCCTTAAACCTACTCCTGGGTCGCAAGTCCCAGGCACTGCTTGCACTCCTCTCCTTGCAACGCGATGGGCCCGGCACCCGCACGGTGAATCCATGGATTGCTAAGAAGCTTCGTCTTGTCTTTATTTATAATGTTTTTTTATGGGCAATAAGGGATTATTAAGTTATTTATTTGGTAACCGATTGTTAAAAAAAAACAAAATGTAAAGTGAATCCCATGACAATGTATTCCCGAAAACTGACGAAAAATATTTTACATGTACAGACAGCGATAAATTAGAGTTTTATTATATGTATAAAGATAGATTTCTGGAGCACTTTAAATACATACATCTTTTGATAGAGTGACGGGTGCGTATTAATGAAAGCTAAAAATTAAATGTTACTCAGAGTGACGCTCAATTTCTAAGTATAAAAGTTTACATTAGCTTTATTTTTTTTCGTGATGCGTACACAACTAAAACACAAACAGGTAAATAGACAAAAATTTTAAAAAATGGTGATAATGGATTGTGTTATTTATCACTTCATATCCTGGTATATTATTTTAATCTTTTTAATGTACAGTTTATTTTCATTTTCAATTTCAGTTTGCAAATGTATTTTTATTTAAATTTTAAATAAGCTACTACTTACTTGCTAAACTGACTACTACTGACTTACTTAACTATATATGCTTATAGATATTTTTAAACATTATTTTTGACTGTGGCTTCTTTTCATTATTATTATTTACTTCAAAATTAAAAATATTAAATAGGATTTTCGAAAATCTTTTATATAATATGTATTAAATAGTAACGATCATATACGAATTGCCTAGGATTGTATATAGGTGGCGATACTGTAACTCAAGTGGTAGAGCGATGGTAAGGTTTTCCAAAAGTCGAGGGGTTCGAATTGTATCTGCTTGTAACGGTTTATTTTTTATTCTTTATTTATTAAACACTGTATTATAATAATATAATGTATATAACGCCCTATTTGTTTCGACATATTATTTATGAGGTCATATATGTTGCAACTACAATTAGTTTAAGATATTGCCTTTTGAAAATCTCCTTCCTATATTTATCCGATAACTGAGTATAATTTATGTACCTGTAAGAACTAGACAGTTATTTAATTATTGTATAATGGATTAATAGATCATATTTACTAATCGTCAAGTCAACAATGATACGACTAGTTCTGACCTGAAGGTGATAAACATATATTATATGCAGCCGCAAATGAAGGTGAGGAAATAAGGTTATTCAAACGCTTCCTTCCTTAGAGACAAAATATATGTCTGAAGTAAGGATATATAATATACACCCAAAAGAACACACTACTTATATTTGAATAATAATATTAATAAAGCAACTGTTACGGGCCGTGCAAATGTCGTACTGTTTCATTGATATCTATTTCTTGCTTTCTCATTGCATTTTAATTGCTGTTGCACAATGACCTCAAAATATATCTATATTTTGTATATATATATAAAATGTATATATGTATAAAATAAATTCTATATATATATATATCGTGTAAACTAGTATTTTTTTGCTTTATTCAAATAAGTATGGATCATCTAAGTATTCTTTGGCATATTAATATACTCACTATTGTTAACAGGGAAGTCATTAAAAATATAAAGAAATCGGAGATTTATTGTTTCATGGAAATATTATTTTTAGGAATACAAAACTTAATAGTTCAATGGTATCAATATAACCTATAGTGCATAGTGATTTAATATTACATGAAGATTATCTTGCCTGTTATAAGTCTGAAAATATCAACAATTATACAATTAGATATCAAGTTAACGTTTACTAAACATTAATTTATTATCAACTTAGAGTTGGGTTGCGAAGTTGGGTAAATTGAAACGCTTAGTTATTTGTAAGGATATAAAATGGGGATCGCTAACATAACTTTATATTAAATTATCGAGCTAAAAGATGTAACTGTAAATATTTACTCTTCGGTGTTTCATAAACTTCTATTTAATAGCAAACTGGGGGCAATAATTTATAATTTAATATTATCTATTTCCGGCAACCGTTTTGAAGTCTACAAAATTCTATTATTGTTGTACTAAAATGTATATTTCCAACATCTTGGTGTAAGTTAAAGGATTTTGTTGTTAATTTCAATATCATTTTACCATATTATAAACATTTCATATTATAAGTATTTGAACTCATGATGTTCATGAAAACTTTAATCTTTGATTAATGATTTAATTCAAATATTTGGAAAATATATTTATTGTTATATGATTCAGATACAAGAATATTATTAAAAATACTGTATATTACTGTATAATATATGAAACAAATGATATATATATATATATATATATATATATAATGTAATTATACATAAAGTTGATGAATATAAATATATGTTCCAGATATATATAATTGTGATTATGTGTGGTGACGGTCACAAATAGTATTTTAACACGGTATTTGAAAACCGCTTGGATTTGAAAGCGTCGTATTTCAAACTGGAAGAGCTTGATTCGAGGAGATGATCATATTTCCTAAGGACAAATATGATTCGAATGCACAGGATTTTTAGGCGCCCTAGTTTGTTAAGAAGTTTTTCAGTTAGGTCCTGATAGCAATCATCGGCGTAATTTATAATATGCAGAAGGAGAGTAGTGAACAAAAAGATCATAAATTGTACATAACGTATAGTGATTAGTTTTTTTTATTACATCACCTGGTTTTGACTTAAAATAGTTTCCCCCCATTTTTTTTTACAAGTTTCAGGACTTTCAATTTTGATTTTGGCTGTGTTGTTATTATATATTTGTTTAAGAAACCTAGTATATTTTAATTCTGTGCCTTGATTTTTAAGAGTTTTCCAAATCTTATCCTGTTCCATCAAGTTGAAAGCTTTGATTTAGTCCACAAAGCAGCTGTAGAAGGTCATGTTATATTTTCTGCCCTTTTCAAATAGTTATTTCACAACAAGAATGTGGATCTCTCGGTTGGTTGTCGTCTAACGCCTTAGTTATCCTGTTGAGAATAACCTTAGTGAATACCTTATAAATATTTGACAGCAGACTATAGTTGTTTGTTGTTTGTTGTTTCGCTACCCAGCATTGCGTTGAAAAGGTATGTTAGGGTCAGGAAAAGGTGTTCTATGTTATCTGTAAGAAATTTATCACAGATACCGTCTGATCTGGGAGCCTTATTTTTTGTCTTCTTATATCTTTTCCACTTCTACTGAAATTATTTTCGGTACTTTTTTCCGCCTCTACCAAATTAGTCGGTTTACTTGTTTCTTTGAATCCAGGACCAGGAAAAACCTGGTTTTTATTGACATCATTTCTGGACGTCTTGTTTTGAGTTTTATGTTTTTGTTAGACAAAGTGGGTATTCAATCAGTTTTTCTTTCACTTGCTTAGTTGCTTTCTTGATGCCTCTAGTTTTCTGAATACATTTTTTCAGTATTTCTAGTCTTTGTCTTTGTCTGTACTTTCTCATGTTTAATTTTATATTTTTGATTACCTCCTTCAATTTTTTGTCCTTCTTGTCTTTTCAATAGTAGCTATTAGATCCACTCTGCTTTTCAAGAATTCTTTTGTTTCACTGGCAAGCTATTTTTCTTTATTTTTACTATTTACTGGTTTAGTCATTTTTCTGTCTCTATAAGCTTTTCAAACTTATTATACTTGTTTTGGATCTTGTGTACCTTCGATAAAATTTACTAATTCTTTTTTCCATCTTTCTATACAACATTAATCAATATATTCAATAACTACTAGCAATTTATGATATAAATCTTACTGTAAAAATGATTTGTTCATAACTCAAGACAGTTGGTAAGTTTGAGAACCTTAAAAAAAATCTTAATAAATATTATAGTCCAAATGACGTATAAATAATATGAAAAACTATTAAGAACTTAGAACAAATTTAATCATCTACATTTAAGGTAATTTTTGTATGTTTTACAAATATCTTATGTTTTGAAGTATGTATAATAATATTACTAAACTCTGTTTAGTACATAACGGAATATCTGGTGAAAAAGACTTGCGAAGAGGGCATCATGCATCTCAATGCACGATACGCTTCTAGTAATAAAAATCTGTAATAAAAACATAAATAATTTAATATGAGTTAAAAGCCTTTCACATGAAATAATTTTGTTCCGGTGAGTATTGGTGTTACCTGCAATCATGCGCATTTTTCACGTAACTTTACGTAGGAATTCCGTGAGTTATTTTATGTTTGAACAATTTTATCATTGTTGTTGTGAATGTTGGTTAAAGTAATTTTATTAAATTTCAATGTAGATGTTATATTAAAACAAAAAAGATGTGTGTTTAATCTATAAAATATATATCCTGAAATATATATATATTTATATAAATGTCAGCTTTTCTATAATAGGAGGGTAGATTTTGATCAAAAATTTTATATATCAGTTGTTAGTCTGACTTGAATATGTAATGTTTGTATAAAAGTTTGATTGACTAAATAAAAAATAATAAAATTTGATACTGATTTGATCTTTGATTGATACTGATTTGATTAGATTGAGTATTGAATATATAAATTGTCTCCCAGCTAAGAGAAGGCAATATGTGTGATCAAAAGACTAAGTTATGTAGTAGAAACTAGTATAACAAAGGGTTTGCGATTAATTTTCATTTGTAATTTGACATAACTGTAAACAAAATGTACCGTTGTTGCTCGAAATAAAGACATTTTTTTTTATTATTAAAGTGATAGTTAAGGGTTTAATAGTAAATAGTTAAATATTAAACAGTTGAGTGTGAATTTACCAAAAATATTCATCACATAATTACCAGAAAAAAATTCAGTGCTACGTATTTTATGCGCACCAAGTGGCCGATGGTAATGCCATGCCTTCGGGTGTCATCATATTTTATATTTTATTAACCCCTGAGTAAAAAGAGGGGTGTTATAAGATTGACCTGTCCATCTGTGTATCTGTGTATCTGTGTATCTGTGTATATGTGTATCTGTGTATATGTGTATCTGTGTATATGTGTATCTGTGTATATGTGTACCTGTGTATCTGTCTGTGGCAAATTTCCGGCCAAAACGCGTGGACGGATTGGAATGCGGTTTTTTATAATCGAAAGCTATGCTCATCGAGATGTTTCTTATCTATGTTTGATTGAAATAGTAATAGTCGTCTCCAAGATATTGACGTTTAATCGTGCGGGGGAGAGGTTCTTATGCAATAATTAGCTGTTTGCGGCCAAATGCGTGAGCGGATTTGAATGCGGTTTTGTTTAATCAAAAGCTATGCACGTCAAGATGTTTCTTATCTATGTTTAATTGAAATAGAAATAGTCGTCTTCAAGATATTGACGTTTTATTCGCGCGGGGAGATGTTCTTGGGTAATAATTAGCTATTTGCGGCCAAACGCGTGGACGGATTTGAATGCGGTTTTGTTTAATCAAAAGCTATGCTTATCGACATGATTCTTATTCATGTTTGATTGAAATAGAAATAGTGGTCTCCAAGATATTGACGTTTTATTCGTGCGGGGAAGAGGTTCTAAGGCAATAATTAGCTGTTCCCAGCTGTTTCACCCGCTATATAGGAAAAAAGCCTTGTTGTGAAGGCGAAAAGGTTTCGACCCTTTAATAAAGGAAGAAATTAAAATGCAAGTAAGTTAACAAGGCAAATAAAGAAATTACGATATCGAATCGTATAGTCTAAGTTTTCAATGATTAACTTCGTAATATATACACTATCAACTTACGTACAACGGTCCCCCGACGCAACGACTTCAATAAGTACATAATAATATTATTTTTATTCTTTTTAGAGGTCTAAAAATTTTATAGAGAGATCAAAAATTTTATATATCAGTTGTTAGTCTGACTTAAATATGTAATGTTTGTATAAAAGTTTGATTGACTAAATAAAAAATAATAAAATTTGATTTGAGCTTTCTGGTCTCTTGCCAAAGCGATCGAGTCGAACTTCTACCAACCCTCACTGCCTGCTCTGCTGAAGCCTGATGGATCCCTGGCCCACACAGCAACAGAGAAAGCGAATGTATTTGCTTCTCTGTTTGCTGAGAATTCGCTTCTAGACACTGGCAATGCTTCTCCAGAACATCTTCCTCACTGCGGTATTTCGATGCCTGAAATCCGCATCACGAACAAAGAGGTATGGAGAACATTGTGTCGTTTGGATGTGAATAAAGCCAGTAGTAGTAGTATACCAGCCATTCTGCTCAAGACATGCGCAGGTGAGTTGTCTCCTGTATTGACACGTCTGTATCGCCTCTCTTTCAAGACTGGAAAAGTGCCGGAATCTTGGAAGCTTGCCAACGTGCAACCCGTGCCCAAAAAAGGCAGCCGTGCCGATCCTGCCAATTATAGGCCCATTTCAATCACCTCCATACTCTGCAAGATTATGGAGCGTGTATTGAACTCGCGGCTTCTAGCGTACGTAGAAGGTAACGATCTCCTCAGTGACCGACAGTACGGATTTCGCTGAAATAGGTCCACTGGGGACCTTCTAGCGTACGCAACACACATTTTAGGCGAAGCCATTGAGAGAAACGGAGAAGCGGTCGCCGTCTCTCTGGACGTCTCGAAGGCTTTTGACAGGGTCTGGCATGTGAGCCTTTTAAGCAAGCTTTCAGCGTACGGTATATCTCCTGGTCTGATTGGCTGGATAACGGACTTTTTGAGCCAGAGATCTCTCCGTGTTGTTGTCGACGGGTGTTCTTCCGAACCCTTGACAATAAATGCCGGAGTACCTCAGGGGTCCGTTCTTTCTGCAACTCTTTTTCTGCTGCACATTAACGATCTGCTGAAGCCCGGTATCTATGGGTATGCAGACGACAGCACAGTTGTAGAAAGATATCTGCCAAGTTCTCGGGCTAGTAGAGATGAAGTACAGTCTGAAAGAGAAGCCATGGTGCAACGTTTGAATGACAAACTTCAGGCAGTCTCCGCATGGGGCAATGCCAATCTTGTCAAATTCAACGCCACCAAAACGCAGACGTGTTTGTTCACCGCCAAAAGGAGCCCCTTCACCTTGGCTCCTACTTTCCAGAATGTATCCTTGGAATACAGTGACTGGCTTCAGTTGTTAGGCTTAGAGATCTCCTCGAACCTCAACTTTGGTCGGTACATTGAGTCCAGAGCAAGAGCAGCTGCGGGAAAGCTTGCCGTACTTGCGAAGGTGCGACAGTACTTTACACCGGGACAGCTTCTTGTATTATACAAAGCACAGATCCGGTCGTGTGTAGAGTACTGTGGCCATATATTTGCTGGTGCCGCAAAGACTCATCTTGCGGTTCTGGACTCAATTGAGAGGCGAGCAAAGAGGCTTATTGGCGACCCTAAATTGGTTGACGCCAAACTCCACAGCCTTGAACACAGGCGTAGAATTGCTAGCCTCTCAGTATTCTATGGGATACATTTTGGTGAGTGTGCGCAGGAATTGCACGACCTAATTCCCCCATCCCCGTTCCTTTGCCGGACGTCCCGACGCACGGCGGGTATCCATCCCTACGTTGTGGACACTCCACCTGTCCGAACGAAGCGCTATGCTTCATCTTTTTTAGTGCGTACATCGAAGGACTGGAACAATCTGCCTGCGTCGGTATTTCCGGCAAAATATAATGTGGGTGTCTTCAAGAGGAGAGTGAATAGGCTGCTAGGTTAATGCGCTTTACCACCTAAGACTACATTTCACTTTCCATCAGGTGGAATGTAGTCAAGCATTAACCTAGTATTGTATAAAAAAAAAAAAAAAAAAAAAATACTGATTTGATCTTTGATTGATACTGATTTGATTAGATTGAGTATTGAATATATAAATCGTCTCCCAGCTAAGAGAAGGCAGTATGTGTGATCATAAGACTAAGTTATGTATTAGAAACTAGTATAACAAAGTGATAGTAAAGGGTTTAAATAGTAAACAAAGTGGTCGATGATAATGCCATGCCTTCGGGTGTCGTCATATTTTATATTTTATATTAACAACGACTTCGTCAACATCTATTTGTTACAATATATATGTACTGCCTTTATTATTTGTACTTTCGATAATTATAAAGGATTTGCCCAACTAGTTTCGAATCAAATTTGAATTTTATAAACTCGAAGCATAGCAGATTCACGATATAAATATATATAAGAATCGTCAGGGATCACAAAGTGGCAAGTCACACGAAAATGGCATATAATTTAAATTAGAAGAAAACGGTGCCATAGTTTTACGGAAGAAATAAAAAAAAGATTTTCGGGTATTTATTGTCTTGAGGAGATTTTTATGAATATATTTATAAGATATTTAAAGACTGACGAACAATTTTTATTAAGCATATAAGGTATACTATCCGGACCTGTTGCTGATTTCGATGGTTTCATTTTAACCCTAGAAACATATAGTCATATTTTTTGTACTTAAAAGATAATCATGCGTAAAATTGATGCATGACTTTTAACAAGCTGTAACAATGCGGATTATTGTATGATTTACATTCCTATGAAATAATAAATATCATTTTATACATTTATACAGAAAATTAACAAAATCGTTAATTTTCTTTTAGAAAAAACTAAGCTTAAGATATTTTTTCTATAAATTTAAATTACATTTTTATTTCACAAAAAAAGCCTTTCAAGAAAGCCTTCCTTAGAAATATATTGCTGTATATTATTCATTTAGATACAGCTTTAGCACACATCAATATAATGATTCCAGCAAATAACTTTATTGGTTTTGCTACACCATGCATTGGTCTTTCGTTTTTGTATATAATGTGTTTGTTTCTTTGTACTGTATGTTCTCCATATTTGTCTTTTAACAATTTTGACACCTTTATAGTAAGATACTCGAGATATTAACGGATACATATTAAAATTAGGAATTTCTAAACGTTTAAGTTTAAACGATAATTTCAGTACCACGCTCAAATGTTTCATGAAGACTATGCGACTTACAACGTCTTCTTTTTTCTTCCGAATATTGTAAGTATGATTACAATTCCATAGAACGCTACCATAGGACATCTATTAAACTTCCAACTAAGAACAGATAACACATTTGTGTACAAATGTTTTCAAGCCGCCTAGCCCCTGTGGTTTGAGTATAGTGACTTGCGTTTTTCCAGAAGTTATATTTTGTCTTTATTTGTTTCTCGAAATGTAGGACCTCTCATGCATTCCTAACGTTTCAAAAGTGTCTCAGTATGAATCCATCTTACTATTTTAATATACATCTAATTAACAAAAAAAAATATACTGTAACCTAAGACAAGAGCCAAAAAAAGATTACAATACATGCGTGTCTAAACCCTTTGAGGCCTAACAACATATCAAGTATAATCTGGGAAAAATAAAACAATTGCCCATTTAGCATAAAATCTTAAAAGTCACACAAAACATAATCATGCGTCATTTTGATTCACGCGATTGTTATATTATGAAATTAGTAAAACTTATTTCTGTGATACTTGCGCCTCTTATATGGACTAAGTGACAAATGAAATATTCTAACAGCCACGGATTTGCACTTTACAAAAAGAGAACAATATTTCTAAAAGGTGGATGGTAATTTTAACATAACACAAACATTAACAAAAACAAACAATGATGGTCAAAAAACACAGCATACATTCACGAGAATCATATTACAATAATAACAAATTGCTACAATGATGACGTAGAAGATGAAAACAAACAATGTAACAGTGTAGTAAAGTCTATACTCTCAAAATATTTAAATTATTTACGGTAAAAAAAACTTTCACAGCCAAATATTTGAGACCAATGTCGGAATGTATTACGTGTTCTTTTAAAAATGAAATTTCTTATAGGTATTTAGTAATAGTAATATCATGGCTTGCACAGTTATTGAAGCTAATATACTACAATATACAAAGGAATTAAAATTTTAATCCCAATCTCTATATAAATACAGATATTATAATCACTGATACAAACTGGAAACTGTATTAACTCATTCAAGACCTGACAGTTATTATTATCTGATTATTATATGACTAGGTATCTGACAGTTATTATTATCTGATTATTTTCTTATTATCTGACAGTTATTATTATCTGATTAGTTAAGTAGAAAATAGACAATTCTTTATGGAGTTTGTATTTATATTGTTGGAAATTAATTATTTCGAGAAGTAAAACATTTCAAAAGAATTGTCAGGAGAATAACATACATTTTTATAACCTTTTAAAGTCTCCGATAAAATGGGCGTTAGACTGATTTAATACAATTGTTTAGAGAGATAGTTAGAGTTGCTATTCCTTAGTTTTTAATTAAGTATTCTCTGGAGGAAACTTAGACGAAAAGAAAATTTAAATTTTAATTAACAGACACCGTTCTTTTAAATTAATAACGATTACTTGGTTGTGCTTGTGTAACTGCTTTTTACTAAAAAAACACACTGGAACAGCTTTTTGTGATAATCTCTAAAATACCTTACTAGACTTATCTGAATTGGAATATGAATATATAACTTTAAAACTCAAGTATAATGTTATTTTTAATTTGTTTCAAATAATAAGCAACAAATATACGTGATACCTTGACATTTGAACTATTTAGGATTTATATTAAAGAGCAACCAATTAGGTATACATTGTAAATATTGTATGTGAAATTATTTACAGTCATAAAGAATTACGATTAAGTTTGGCATTTTTAAATAATTTGGGTGTTGTTTATGCGTCTATTGTAACCGGTGATGAAATTCATTTTTTTTATAATATTATGAAATAAATGAAAAACGTTTTTCTTCAAACAAAACAGTTATAAAATCACACAAAAGTAAACCACTTTGCCACTTTGGCACTGCCCTTAGAGCACAAAGTGCCATTATAATAATAAACCATTAATTTTATGACTTTTTATATGACTATATCTTTATACTATTCAACCTTTTATTACAATGCGTACAAGCAAACCTAATTCTTTTAAATTGCATTCTGATGTTTTGATTTTTTTTTTGTTGATTACATCCTTTAAGGACCTATCCTTAAAAAGATATTATCTTTAGTTAAATATCCTATATTTAACTATAGATAATTATTTTTTAATTAATTGCTATTTCAAATATATTTGATTATTACATTTATCCTCATATTGTGACATGTCATGTGACATGTGTCAATTCCTATATTACAACTACAACTTAACAACTTAACTTAGACTTAAAAATAGAATAATCCGATTACAGTTTGTTAACTTAATGTTGGTACAACACTCATTAGTTGACTATGTAAAGATAGAATTCATCGTTAAATTTATATTTTTAATTATTTCACAAATAGTAGAATTAAATATCGCCTATTAATTAAATAATTACAGTAAAAGATAACTCCTAAGTAAATCAACAAAAATAAATCTTACTAAAAAGCACGCTGACAAAGAAAATATGAACGATCTCGGAAATAAACTGTAAAAGAAAACTATGTAACTAAGTAACTTATTTTACTTTATATATACAAGTGTGCAAACAAAAACATTAATTTAATAATTCCAGCAACGAACATTGTTTCACTCCTAATAATATAAACATGCGTAAAATAAATAAAAGGTAAAACATAAAAATTTTCTTATTTTATTTATAATACAAATGCTAATGATTCCCTAAATATGGATGTATAGTGATAAACTTTGTCAAAGTCATGCAAAGTAAATATTTGCATGACTTCTTCGTTTTTAAACTTTTTAATTTTACTAAAAAACAATATCATTAATCGGCCTTGAATTTTGCACGACACGTTGACGATACGCCAAAATTATTTATCAAAACCAATACAATTTATGAGCTGTGAATAAAGAGTAAGAACTGCTTTGATCTCGAAGATCATTAATTACTTAGAAATACCGATTTCAGATTCAAAAACATTGAAATAACTTCTCTAATTTGGATAACTGGACAAAATATAGTTTAATTCCAGACTTACGATTCTTAAATCCAAGGCCTTGGCCTTTGACAGTTATGTTATATACCTACATGCCTCCTTTGTCAAGCATAGGTGCTTAATAGTAGGCTATTAAGTAATATGTCGATTAGAGTATGAAATTAATTCCCAAAACTAAGCAACCCTCATTAATGAATTCTAACCCTTCAGCACTATCAATCTTCGTTGAACTGTATTGCCATCGCGGTTGAAACCCTAAAACCTGTGGCTACGTACATATCACTAACAGGACGGTAGTATTTCTGCCGACTTCAAGATTAGTTGATTTTAGCGATGAATTTAAATAAACATACAATGTAAGCTTAACCCACACGAACATAAGTAGCGGGTCCGAGCCCCACTCGAACTCGTTACTTATGGGAAATGGTGCCGAGCGACGCGACTGGAGGCTTTAATTTTCTTGTTCTATATTTATTTAAATTTAAATAACCTTAACATGGCATAGTTAATATATAAAATACGATCTGTGGCAAGATTATTAACTCTGTATAACTGCAATATTCTTATCTCAATTACGACATAAGACTCAGAGACTCGGGTATTTTTATGGTTATTTATATGTCAACGTTTTTTAGTTTTAAGGTCGATCCAAATTAAAACATATGTCCTAAAATACATGCTTACAATAAAATACATTATTTTATTTTTGTTAAGAAATTATTAAAAAAACAAACTCTCCTTCAACTTTTAAAATGTCGCTTAGACCAAGACAATGAAACCTTCGATATACAAATAACGAAAGCTTTTCGACTAGTATCGAAGGAATTTCCTCCGCTCGCTTTGCTTGCTCAGTGAATTAACTTTAATCTTTTTTACAAAATATATAGGACAATGTTCATTTGTAATTTATTCTGTTTATTTGTTTATTAATTATGTAAAAAATGTATTCTAAGATATAAATTCAACACCAAACACGGTTAATTTATTTTGTTTCCAATATATTGGTTTTCCTTGAGAAAAGAAAAAAATATAAGTTTAAAACATAAACCTTAATTAATTTATTTTAAAGGCTGTTGGGATCAGCACACTTAATTAAACCCTATGAAAAATATTAGAATGTAGTAGTTATTTGTAACAGCTTTAGTTTACTTTTTAAATTATTTTCTCACGATTTTTATTTGGTGCGCACAAATGCTGCCACTCATTTTTGTACTCTCTTTTCACAGTACTGCTAGAAGAGATTTCATTTTGAAATAAGTAGTACCTTTGTACAAATCCATGTTAAAATATGTTTAACTTAATACATCGTATTCTGTGAGTACATAAATGTTAAATAAATAAATAAATAAATAATAAAAAATTTATGTCCAGGAATAAAGTATCATTTTTTCTTAGAAAGAAGAGTTAATATCGAGAGAGTGTTAGACTGTTGCAGTTACATATAGTTAATAATCTTGCCACATAATGCTTTCTACCTATATCCTTACGGTAGCTATAATCCTTTGATTCTTCTGTTATTATAACAAAGTTTCATGAATTCATGAATTCATGTTTCATGAAGTTCTGTTATTATAACAAAGTTTCATGAATTAATGTTTGATAAACAAATTTAAACATGTACAGCCATATTCAGGTTATTTAAATTTAAATAAATATAGAAAAAGAAAAATAAACCCTTTCGTCGCTCGGCACCGTTTTCCATAAGTAGCGAGGACCCGAACCCGCTACTTATGCTCTTGTCTGTTTATCTTACATTCAATGTTTATTTAAATTTATGGATATAATCAACTAATCTTGAAGGTTTTTTACCCTAGTTATATCTACAGTTTTTTTTCTTTTTTTATAGCTTCACAAACTACCCTAAGTCAAGATGAAAAACAAATGAAAGAAGAGTTGGAGGCAAGGGTGGAAGTGCTGAAGGAGGCTGAGAAGAAATATACTGATGTGGGGGCTACTTATGATTGTGTGCTATTTCACGATGGCACTATTTGGAGGTTAGCATTTATCATTTATTCTTATATATTTTAATATTCCATCATATGTGAATGAATAATTAATAGTTGATTTTTGAATAAATTGAACTATATTAGTAATATTTTGATTCCAATTTCTTTCAAACTGCCAATGTTAAAAATAATTGTAATTTTTCACCTAGAACATGCATTGACACGTCCGAGGAGGGCGAGTTGTCCACGGGTGTGCTACTGGGCGAGTATAGCGCCACAAGAGACCACCAGCATCTTACGCCGCTGGACGAGATGACTATCAGCATTAACGTGCATGACGATGGAGACACTCTAGAGATTGTTGGAATGTGCTGTGAGTACTGAGAACAATACAGAATTGTGTAATAATTAAGCCAATGTGTATTTTCTTTAGTGATGGAAACAATATTAAAATAATTTATAGCAACCCACGGCACACACGTGACGGCAATAGCGACGGGATATTTTCCGGACGAGCCAGATATGAATGGAGTAGCTCCCGGGGCAAAGATCATATCGCTAACGATAGGCGACAGTCGATTGGGTTCCATGGAGACCGCAACGGCTCTAGTGAGAGCGTGTATAAAAGTCATGGAGCTTTCTAAGAAGATGAAGGTGGATGTAATTAATATGAGCTATGGTGAATACGCGCATTGGTGTAATTCTGGGTAAGTATGAATAATTAAGTTTATTGTAATTTGTACATCTCTGTTTATATCACTCTCTGTTTGCAGACGTGTGGGAGAGATAATCAGCATGGTGGTGAACCGTTACGGCGTGTCGTGGGTGGTGTCGGGCGGCAACCACGGTCCCGCGCTCGCCACCGTCGGCGCGCCTCCCGACATCGCACAACCCATACTAATCGGTAGTCACTCAGTACTCTCCATCAAAAATAGAATCACGTAACGTAGAGTGCACATTTATTTGATAATCGGTGGTAATTAAAATTAAGTGCCTTAAATGTGTTTGCAGGCGTGGGTGCATTCGTGTCAACAGAGATGATGCTGGCCGCATATTCAATGCGGTCGCGTGGTTCGCCGGGCGCTTTTAGTTGGAGCTCCCGCGGCCCGTGCGCCGACGGAGCGCTCGGAATCTCCGTGTGTGCGCCCGGCACCGCGCTCGCCTCCGTTGCCAGGTACACGGACATACATGCACACGCGCACCCACACACACTCGAATGTGCACTAGGTGCTAATGCACCTATCTGCACATACCACCTATATAGTCATAAACTACGTTCCACATTATTACTATAATTTCATTGTAACAAACTCGATTTTTACATTAACATTTCGGAATCTCAATTCGGTCTTGTCAATTACTAACTTAAAGTGTCACTTACCAGGTTCACGTTAAGAAACGCCCAGCTGATGAACGGGACGTCGATGGCGGCGCCTTACGTGGCGGGAGCCGTGGGTGAGTGTGCGTGTTTGTGCGGCGGCGTGGTGTGGTGGTGTTGCTAGTGCGTGGTGTTGCAGCTCTGCTGGTGTCGTCGCTGGAGGCGTGCTCGCTGCCGCACTCGCCCTACGCCATCAAGCGCGCGCTCGAGAATTCTGCTACATATCTGCAGTATGTGGAGCCATGGGCTCAGGGTGCCGGTCTGCTCAACGTCGAAAAGGTAATTTTAAACTTTATTTATTACGAAGAGTAGAGTGTCGAAGAAGCTCTGGGATATAATGAAAGATCAGTCAACGGAACTTATATATTTTAGTGTTGGTTATATTTCGGCTAATGTTTTCGTTTTCTCGATGTTTTTATGAATTTTTGTTTTTAGTGTTGTTGATTTACAGTTTTGTGTTTTTTTTTAATATTATGATTTAAAATAATAATGAGCAATAGGTTTAAAATAGCGTATAATACTGGGTTTTCGATTCCTATTCGATCCATGGTAAGAATACTCCGATTTAAAAAAAAGGAGAATTATGTTCGTTACATTACGTCCAAAATTCCAGGCTTTCGACCTCCTCACGATCTACCACGACGCTCCAGAACGCGACGTGACTTTCAATATCAAGTGCGGCCCCAACAATACCAAAGGCATCTTCCTCCGTCCCAGAATAGACGACCCGCCCCGCGATATCAGCGTCACCATCGAGCCCCAGTTCCTCGAAGACCACACCGATGAGCAAAGTTAGTATTAAATAATAAATTGATTTTCCGATTGGAGGCCGATTGCCCCGGCCCCTCGACCCGCCTATACTCACGGAGGTTTCCCTAGTCCAGTTCATTTCATGACTGAAAGCGCTCCCCGCTAAAGCCGATAACGAATGCGATAAAAGAAAACGTGTATAGTGGTTTGGTTACAGACTGTGCACTCATCCCGCGGCAGATCGCCTTCAACATGCGTTTAGCACTAAGCACACCGCCCGACGCCGCCGCCTGGCTGCAGGCGCCCGCACACCTGCACGCCGCAGCCGCGCCGCGCGCGCTCGCACTGCGCATCGACACGCGCGCCTTGCCGCCCGGACCGCACTTTGCCAGGTACACATACAAACACACACAGACACCTGCACGCCATTACGTCGGTTAATATCGATCAAGTAACTTTTCTAAAAACATAATATAACTCGTAGCGTGAACGCTTACGACGTGTCGTGTGTGGAGAAGGGCCCGGTGTTCCGACTGGCGGTGACGGTGCTTCAGCCACAACCGCTGGCCGGGCTGCCGCACGATCCTCACTTGCGGGAGACCGAAGTGCCGTTCAAACCCTCTACCATTAAGAGGCATATCATCGTCGGTAAGCGAATCAGAATGTATAAAAAAAAAAAGAAACACAGTCGAGAGAGTCTAGTGGTAATCGATCGATTGCAGCTCGGACCTTCTCATTGGAGATTGACTTGTACATTACGAAATACTACAAAATTAATAATTATACTTTTAAATAAATATTTTTTTTAGCTGTAGTATACGTCTTTCATACTCTCGTAATAGAGCAGAAGACACCCCTCTTAGTTTTACTAATTCCGTTTACTCTCTCATTTCGCTCCCAATATTTCCTTTACTTGTCGGTCGTGGATCGTTCTACCGTTGTCTTGCCCTCCGCAGTACCTCCCGAGGCGTCGTGGGGCGTGGTGCGCGTGCGTCGGCGGGGCGGCGAGGGCTCGGCGCGCTTCTTAGTGCACACGATTCAGCTGGCGCCGCGCCGCTCGTGTCGCGCGCACGAGACGCACCGCATGCTCACGCTGGGAGCGCACACGCCCGCGATCGCGCCTTTCCGTGTGTTGGTGAGACTCTTAGATGGGCTCCTCCTTGCTCTATTCTTTCTTGTTCACAAAGTTATTACGTATATAAGTATAGGAATTGGTATATATATATTTATGGTATTTTTTTTTTAAATCGGTCTTGTAGTTTCGGAGCCTATTCAATTCAAACAAATAAACAAATATTTCCTCTTTATAATATTAGGATAGATTAATAGAAATACTTAAACAATTGCAAATTTTGTGTGTCTCTAGCTTCATTTAGTACAATTCAGAAACCAGTAACATAACTTTAAAAAACAGAAAAAAAAATAATTAAAAATTTAAAAAACCCCCGATACAAAAAGACCTCTAAAAAGAATAAAAATAATATTATTATGTACTTATTTAATTCGTTGCGCCGGGGGCCGTTTAATAAAGGAAGAAATTAAAATGCAAGTAAGTTAACAAGGCAAATAAAGAAATTACTATATCGAATCAGATAGTCTAACTAAGTCCTCAATGATTAACTTCGTAAAATAGACAGCATCGTCAACGTACGTACAACGGTCCCCCGACACAACGACTTCAATAAGTACATAATAATTTTTTCGGATTCAACTCGCGTTAATGACTAATTAACTGACTTACTTACAGACCCCTCCATCTCGTCTTACCGTGAACACGATTGCTGCAAAGCATACGAAACGTCGTCGGCTTGGATTTAAAATGTAAATTTAAAATTTAATTCAATATACGCGTAATAATTTATTATAAACAGTGGGAAGTATCGTAAAGACAACATTTTGAATATCTTTCGAAGAAATCAATCTTTAAATGTCACAAGACAGTAATATCTGTTATAAATAATATGTATCTCATATATATCTGTTTCTTCAACAAGTGAATAAGTATTTTCTTACATATTATCCTACAATTATTTATTGACGTGGTAAAGTATAAATTTTAGGACGATAAACCTATTAACATAGACATAAAAAAGCCTTCTAAAAATATGATACCATATTTAATCTTAATAAATGATATTTGGCTCTTGAGCGTACTGTACGCACACAACCACGGATTAATAATGTTTGTTGCTTGAAATATATATGTTCATCTACATCCTTGTCCCTTTATAGAGTAAAATAGTATTCATAATTACACTATATAATGGTTTAATTTAATATTTAAGATCGTTGTTTATTATTTACATCGCCGACATTACATTTTACTGATTTAAAAAAAAAACCTACGGTTGAAAATTTGAAAATGCTAATTGAAAACGAATATTCATACATATTGTTTTAAGTTAGTGAAAAATAACCAACTAATTAATTCAACATATACATAAATTAAAATATCTATAAATAGACGGAACGCTTAGATTAACTTTTCGGGATAATAAAACATTTTATTTTTCACTGAAGCTAATAACGAATTTATCAAAGACAAAATAATTGCTCATTTTGCTACGGCCATTCATATCGGTTTTTTTAGAGAGCCACAATTTTAGAATGTTATAATGTTTAGAAATATTAATATTTCGTATTCTTTTATAACACAGATATTATTTCTTAGTTAACTTTAATTGTAAATTAATAAATAGAAAAGATAAATCATCACGACTAAATTGTATATCCATATTTTAATTAAATATCATAATATTATAAAAAGAAACCATTATTAATAACTTAATATTGTTTTTATTTATAAGAACATCATTATATATATAACATAATTATATTTTATAATCATCATCATCATCACTAATATTATAAAGAGGAAAGATTTGATTGCTTGTTTTTTTGAATTGACTAGGCTCCGAAACTTGAAACGATTTCATAAAACATTTTACCTTTAGAAACTTACATTATTCCCCTTATGAGCATAGGTTATATTTAATAAGGATCAGCGTGAAAATTTCGACAATGTTATAAATGGCAATGTATTAAGTAACATGATTCAAGACTTGATTTAGAGTTAAAATTATTTACAATCACTAATAACACTATGATGAAGAGATTTATATTATTACTAGCTGTTGGCTGTGGCTCTTTATTACTACGATCACAAGACATATAAATATATTTTTTACACTTACGTGGACGCAGTCACGGGCAACAGCTATCCCTAATAAAGTACTTTACCTAAGTAAATAAGTGTAAAAACTTTCTGGCCTCCATAATCAGGCTTTTTTCCTATATAGCGCGGGCAAAGCCGCTGGGAATAGCTAATTATTGCTTAAGAACCTTTTACCAATAAAACGTCAATATCTTGGAGACGACTGTTTTTATTTCGACCAATCATAACTAATCAATACACAGATACACAGATGGACAGGTCAAACTTATAACACCCCTCTTTTTAGTCAGGGGTTAATAATAATATGTTACCCAATCCGGCTTAAAGTTCTGTTATTTTTTGTTTTGTAATGGAATTTTAATAAAACCTATTTATACATATATATATGTTATAATAACAGGGATAAGTAAAATAATTTGTGGTTGTGGCTTAGAGATAGCCTTTAATATGTCTGGCTAAGATCTATGGATCCACGCGTTGTTTCCATTGGAAATTCAGCAACTGCTTGCCCCGGAAAGTTCTTTAGAGACTCAATCAATGCCAGCATATCGTTTAGAACAAGCCATATTATTTAAATTGTACAAAAGGTTACAAAATACTTACTTCGAGGCAGGCCTCAGGACTTAAAAAGTGAATTTTGTAGGATCACTTTAACTGTAAATATAGATTGTTGATTTGTCATGTACAAACAGATTCTCAGAAATTGTTTAGAGTCGGAAATAATTTTTACTTTCACGTTCAAGGTTTTTGTATTCACGTCGGGTTTCGGCATAATCTGGCTTTAACAGATTTAACAGATTTTCTTGATCTAATAGCAAGCAGCTGATCTCTTATAATCTTCGACGCGGGAAGTGATATACATTGGAATATCTGTCGGTAACATGATATATGAACATTCGGTTGGTACCAATCTTTTGTAGGGTCTTGAAAATACAGTGACTATTGATGGCTCTATACTCCCTTTTCGAAACGCAGTCCATCTACAATAGCTATTAAAATATTAATTCATTTCATATTATAATTTAATAATAACCATTAAAATAATATGTTTAAGTAATGTATATTTAACAGGTATATTACTTTTGTTGATTAATGGTTATTTGCTGTCAAATATGATAAGAAGAAGAAAAATGTAAAGCTTTTTCTAAACAATTTATAACCGAATACGTGTAAAAGAAACTGTGACAGATTTTCTTGTCATACAATTTTCCTTTTTACATCTATCACATCCTTATAGAATGAAATATTCTGATTACCAGCATTATTTTTTTGTTGCTTTAAATGTTTACGGCCTTTGGTGGTCGACCTTTCAGCATCATGGCGGTATACGTTTTCATGAATCTAATTTTAATTGTCTTTTTGGAGTAAGGGAATGTTATTAAGTTCGAATATCTTGGTAACGGTTTCTTAATCTTTCCTGTAAAATAACATTATAAAGATTTATTGTAATCGAAATTAGAATACAAAATTGGAAAATGTGGAAAATGTTTCAATATATTACTTGCAGTTCCGTAATTACATTAAATTTCTCCACATTTTCTAAATTTAAATTATTTAATCTTTTTCCGGTCTTAGCTAAAGCTTTTAAACAGGACCATCAAATTTTGGAAAGCAAAATACTTGGGTAAATTAATTGAAAAGGTCCAATTAATATACCCACAAGGTAAAGTGAAAATGAAAGGGTCGAGTTACAGAAGCTACCGAAATAAAGTTATTAAGCCTGCTACATAGCTAATTGATACAAAGGTAACTTTTATATTCCATATGTTAATTACATCAAAACTTTCGTACTCACAATCACACGTTGATTGAATTTTGAAATTACTTTGGGCGAATTGTTGTTAAAATATGTTTAAATAATATTTTTCTCTCCGTTTTGTACAATTAAAGAGTACATATACATTGGGTATATTTCAGTGTAATCATTTTGAGATAATTGTGTATTAAATTTTTAGGACAAAGTGAGCTTCTCCAAATAATTTATGATGTTTGATTTAAAATTACGAATTAAATAAGTCCTGTATTCTATAAATTGCAGAAGACAAATAAAACAGATGAAATATGTTATTATATTTGTATTACAATAGAAAAAAACAATGAAAAATATATAAAAATCAAGTATAAAAACAGAAGCTGCTAATGACCTGTATTCCCCCGTTCGGTTCTCAGATGTAATGCCATTTTAAGACCTTTAAATGAATTTTGTATTTCTTTCTTTCGTTTATTGGATTCTGCGACTGTACTTAAAAGGTATATAGGCTTTATATTTCATTCTGATTTTACACAATTGCCTCAATATTTATAAATAAAACAGTTTTTTTGTTTTTAACACTCATGAAAAACAACTAAATATTTTTAAGTTTGTATTATTATTACAAATAAAAAACTAAAAGAAGTTACGTTAATGTACTTAATAAATAATGATTCTAGTTAACGCCTTACATCCTAAAGAGTGTAAAGATTTTTTGAACAGGGGAGTAGAACGCCATTTCAATGTCTTTTTTCGAAAATTTTAGAAAATACATTTATCTAGCCACTCTTATTTATGAAAACCTTAATAATATAGAATTTTATGATAGTTAACACATCGACACGAATTTATGGCAAAATGTGAACAACATTTAACAGTAACAGTTAAATTAAGGTAAATAGGTAAACTAATTAAAAAAAATGCAATAAAATGAAAACAAGGAAAAAAAAGCGTGAATTTTCACAATCTGGTAATACGATTCTATGTTATCATATTATAAAACAAAGTTGACGAGTCATTGAATAGATCGATATTTGATATCTTGAAGCACAATAAGTAATATATATCACTATCATAGGTATATCTGAAAAAAAACAGATATTCTATGGGAATATTCGTTACACATATATATAAAGAGCTTTTGTTGCGATATTATGTGAATGGGAGTTTGATACACATGTTACTGAGGCAACAGCTGGAGTCTAAAGTAGCGTGTCAATCTTCTTGAGAGGCATAATTTAATTTGTGCGATATTCCAGAGCAATAAAGTGCTTTATGAAAGAGCTTTGTATATACTAGTATATCTCAATACGATACGAGTGTGTAACGGACAAAAGCCCCAACCTCTAAGTGACTGTGAACTAGTATGTTTTAGATGCCTGCCGGATGTAGTTGGGTGGTTTTTGTATGAGAGAGAAATCCTTTGCTATTTATCTTAATAAGTCTCACCGATATTGCAAATATTTTGAGAGTACTACTAATGCGAGCAGTGAATTTGAGTTGGGCGTCCAAGGTTTTAGTTCACACCTAGTTTTCGATTCTCAATTTCTGAAGATAATGAAAAATCTAAAATATTAAATTTTCTAGTATATTTAATATGGAAGGTTTTTTGGGTTCCTATCGATGCCATTTTCGTTTCAAATAACTTATATAGATACGACGCAAACAAACACAAACAAATAGGTACACCAAATTGGGAAATTATAGTCCCATCATTCTTAGAATGTTTATTGTGACCTTCCAAGCACTTACAACAGCTTTTCGTCTGTTGAACCATCAATTTAAATCGATTTGATCAAATATTTGCACAGAGCAGATTGTATGTTATTTCACTTTGAGAGCAGTAAATATATTATTTTTCGTAAGAACCAAGGATCCCAAAACATATTTTTATAAGGCTATAAAGACTTTTTAAACATTTTTATAAAAGTTTCATATTTATTGTGATATTCTTATATATACTAATTATATAATAATAATTATATAAAAAGACCAAGTAGAAAAGATTGTTTTTGTTTGTTTGAATTTGGTAACATCTTATACTATTAGAAAAATTGGTAAGAAGCGCCGTTACGAATATAACTTAATAAGATTGATTAAATTATTTTTTAAAATATTTAATTGTTTCATCATATAAAACCATGGTACCTTGAGCCGTAAAATAATTAGGTTACGATGTTGGAACTGAGGAATTTGTAAATCTAGCAGAATTTAAGCAGAAATACCTTTTTAAAGTTAAGTTTTGAAACTATATGCACAATAACTTAATTCTGCAATACAGCTATCTTTGCAACAAAGTTGAATAGTACCTACTATCGATCCAAGTATGCCAGAAAGTGGGACAAAACATTTTCCCGCTGTTAATATTTTATTTACTATTAAAGAAATTTTGAAATCTAACTTTGTTTTTAAATTGCAATTCCGTTTTAAATTTTCGTTTGCAGCGAGGAAGTGGTTTACAGTATTAGGTCCTTTCATATGAAATTGGCTTTTTTCGTACTGGCCACTTTAATCACAAATTTCTCCTCTTTGGTAAGAAATTCCACAGTCAAATTTTAAAATAAAATCAAAACAACCTTATTAGGACAACATACTTAAAAAAAATAAAAATAACCAAAACATTGAAATAAAAAAAAATACAAAAAAAAGAATACAAAGAGAAAATAAAAAACACACAAAAATAAAAAAAAACATTAAAAGTTACTTTAAATAAGGTATAAAATAAAAAAATAAAATAGGAAACACAATAAATAAAAATGTATACATATGTGTCATCCAAAATGAAAAGCCACTCAGCTAATGTCAACGACGTTGTCTTCGACGCTGGTATTCTGTGGTTGCCACTACAGCTATTTATTTTTATTTTTATTTACCCATGTATTTTTGTTTCGTTGACTGTCATTCATTTGTTTCTTTTTTCTGTTTTTTTTTCTGTTTGCGTTACCTACTCAGTGAACAAAATGGAAAATTTAAAATATCGTGGGACCGTGGCCCCAGTGCTGCGGAAACGCCTCGAAGGGTTAATGATGTGAATGGCTTTTCTTTCTAGAAATTTCAACTAGCAGAACAAGCCCCGTAAACGACCGGAGACCCAAGTTGATAATGAAGATTTGAAGGCTATTGTAGAAGCGGATCCAACGCAAACCTCGTCCGAGTTAGCTACAGGCTACAGTTTGCTACAGTTAGCTGCGATGTTAGTGATAAAACTGTTTTAATCCACTTGAAGCACATTGGGAAGATTAAACAGTTTGAAAGGACGGTACCTCATGAATTGGCTGCAGCGTTACACTACTTAACCTGCACAATATTAAAGGAATTTTAAATCGAATGATGAATTGAAATGGATTCTCTACGATAATCGGAAGCGCTCACCGCAATGGTCGGCCAGCCAAATACTGCAACTCAACGTAATAACAAAACAATTCTGTACCCGAATGCACAATACCAATGCACAGTACTATGACTTCCCGCGCTTTTTCTTAGCCGGTCAAATTGAAGTCAATTTTAGTGTAAAATTAATAGATATCTTAAAATTAATTCAGATTATTACAATTTGACTTAAATTTATTAATTCAGCTGCTTTAAGGAAATAAGTTTGTCAAAACCCAAGCACTTCGCGCACTACAATTAATTAAAATTGAAATGATAATTTATTTAGCAACTCGTCCGCACTCTGAATCCAGTTCCAATTCATACTTAATCAGGATAGCTTAAAGACATGACTACATTATTCTACACTTAACAATTCTTCACACCTAAAAATCAACTGTTCACCAACTAATCTTACAACACTTAGTGAGTATCTCGCACTATCCTGGTGTACTCGATATAAACTAATCGAAATTCGGTTACGCGGCAACGGGGGCCAGGGACGCGCGCGTCGCACGCGTTTCTAGTTGACCGTGGCAAACAACTGAGATAAAGGCAGTGTTTGATTAAGAGACCATGTCATGTAACAGAACTGTATAATAAAGTGTAACAGTGATAGTAAAGAGTTTAAATAGTAAACAGTTTAGTGAGTTTGTGAGTAGTGCCTATAAAGTGTTTTAAAGAATAGAACAACTGTAAAGAAGAAACTGTTTTAAAGAATGGAATAACCTTGAAACCGTAGTCATTATTAATTTTTACTTATTTATTTATTAGTTTAATATATTTAATAGGTAGAATAAACTAAGTTGACAAAAGTATTTAATTTTAATAAATTTTCTATTAAATATTTTACCTGAATGAGGGTTTTGTTGTCTTATTATTAACATGAGGTCGATAAGTCGATCTATGGTTACAGTGTTTGAGGAATGTCAACCGCTCACAAGAGGCCGATAAGCGAAATTATGATTGTAGCGTTTGAGGACGTCAAATGCTCACATGAGGCCGATAAGCCAAATTATGATTGTAGCGTTTGAGGACCTCAAATGCTCACATGAGGCCGATAAGCCAAATTATGATTGTAGCGTTTGACGACGTCAAATGCTCACATGAGGCCGATAAGCGACGTTCTGAATGTAGTATTTGGTATATTGGGGATATTGAACTTACTAGATTTATGAAGCAATTTTTTTCTGTCCAGTAGATTTTTTATTGTTCGTATGAGGCTGTAGAGCCAGATTGAACATGTTATCAAATAACTTACACCAATTGATTATTATAGTTGAATTTATTAAGAGTCTATAAATTTCAAAACATTGTCGAAATTGGAGGACCAATTATTTATATATAATGGCCGAATAATATATAAATATTATTATTATTTTTATTATTAGTATAAATATTATTATAGTAAATAAATGGATTTTGATAACGAGGGAGTTACAATCGCACCTAGCTTAGTAACTGCTAGCTAGGTATTTCATCGATATTGGGGTCACACGTTGCTACCAACGGATACGAAGCCGATCGCTGACGCACCAGGCTGTTGCAATACATCTAGTGCCATCGATTGACCCCGGGCGTATTGCTTACGCTGCAACCACCACCACCACTGAACTCCGGACATGACCGATGTTTCTTTCGTAATCCAATAATTTAGTAAATCACTTTTCGTTCATTCTTCGAACAATTGTCATCTCTAGTAATAGTTAATATATTGTAATAATTTAATTAATTTAATTAAATATAATTAAAAGTAATCTTGTTTTTTTTTGCATTCTTCGGCTGTGACTTTCATAATTAGGGGACTCCTTATATTTAGGATGGCCTAGTTGTTAGCTTTTATTGAAAATATCTTTATTGAAGTAGGCATTTACAGGCACAATATGGAGAAAACAAAAACAAACTATTACTTCCCTAATGCTTCAATTTTATTAGTGTTGCGAAGCTGCCATAAATTCTTTCATGAAATATCTTTACTGTCGGTTTGTTTTCATGGAATACAATTACATCATTTCGCACTTACGAAAAGCGACATGTTGTTTTTCTTGTAAGTGTAATGTAGTCACAAAATATGGTGCTAGGATCCATTTTTTAGAATAATCAATATTATAAAATATTATCAGCTTTTTTCCACAAACCTAATTTATGGAGCAAGTTCATCTAATAAAATATAAAGTCTGAGCCAAATTTTATACAAGTCATGACTGCAGGGAAGCTTATTGACAGACAAATGAGTAACGATCCCCAAACCGCCTCACTTACCTTGGTGGTTTATTACTATTGTTATTTTAACTTACAAATTTACAAACAACAACAAATTTGTTGTAAGACAATCATGCTAAATAAATAATACAATAATAGGATAACAATCGAACGTAGTGCCTTTTGTGAAATTCATACTTACATATCAAGCTTTGATTTATTACAACACTGGATTTTAAGGTATAAATACATAATAAAAGGAACTTTTGATTTTTTATTTATACTTTCAAATTGTACTTCATCAGTTACCAAGTGGACAATCTGGTATTAAGTTAACGCTGATCCCCACGAACTACTGGTATATCTGAGATGTTATAAAAGCTTTGCCAGTCTCTAAGGAATAGTTTTTATTTATTTTTTAATGAACCCATGTCTTATCAATTAGGAAAATCTTAACAACTGAAGTTCAATCTACCTCTTGGGGGTACGTAAAGAAAGTTTGTCAAGATCTCCACGGTCATAATGTAAGGGACATTATGATAGGTATGGTATTGCAGCCAATACTTGTATGTAGCAATCTTGTATGTGTGTGTTAGATTTTATAAGAGTCTATTAATGTATATAATATGAAAAGACCCACTACACATAAATATAATAAAGAGAAAAATATATATCCATGTGCTAATAACTCAATACATTATATCAACAAAATATATAACATCAAGTACATACATTATGAACCGTAAGTATAAAAATCACTTCTTTGCAAGCTCTCCATTACGGACGTTTTGAATAGTAGCCTAAAGCCATATTTATAACAAAATGAAAGCGATGGAAGCCACTAGAATTTTGTCATATTGACAAATCATAAAATGACTCGTAGTAAAAATATAATATTAAGAAGGATATGAAATTCCTAAACATATTCGTAAAAATCTTATTAAACTCAATTTTGGGTTACAGAATTAGGTATGTAAATATAATTATTTTCTATCTTAAGGATTCCTTTAGTAGTTTGCCAAATCAATAACTATTGCTACATTAATAATAATAATAATCAAAAATAGAGTTCTAAATAATCCTCAACTCTTTAACTAGTTTATTAAAAGAATAAGAGTATGACACAAAAGGACAAATATATCACAGTAATATAAAAATGGATAAAGTACTTAAAAATTACATCGTCAATCACTATTCACAGCTACAGCCTACAGCCTCCCTTCTCAAATGAGTATCACATAAGTATGATTCCTAAGCTTGACACTCATATTCCTATTAACTTAAATAGATGCCAACCATCTACTTAAGGGATACCCTAAACATCTAACATTGCTATATAATAAAAATCTTATACTTAAATAACATAACAATGAAATACGTGCAATATGTTGATAGAAATTAATTACAGCAATAAAATCAAACAATACTTCCAAAAGACAGTGATAAATATAACCAGAAGATTGACGATTAAGAATCGAGCTGCTCACAAAGCATAGAGCATAGGACACGAAGCATACCATTACTATATGGTAGATACTGTTGTGATCTGACTTCCATATGGCCAGACCTGCCCTTAATACAGATCTAAAAAATCATGTAGAGGCACACCTGGCCTTGCACTTCAGCTGACCATACTAACCAACTGACTAATCTGACCATAGTATGAAATTTTAAAACGTAAAGTTCTTCATTCTTCTTAAGGTGAGCATGGTTTAGTTTAAGAGACCTTCCCTATAAAAGTTTCAATTGAAAGTATATTTTTACTATTTAATTACATCCGTCTTCCCTCGTATGATCAATGAGAAGAAAATGAAGATTATAATTATTTTACTAAATAAACCATCCCATATAATGTATAATTAATTATCCTATTATCCAACTATATAAAACCAGAAATAAAAATAAATCTTATTATTCAACACAAAACTCTGAAAGTTGTTAGTCAAATAATATAATGTTTTCCAACAAAGCCCATAGATCGGCAAACAATTCAACTACTTGAACGTAAATTTGAGAAGTTAAGGTTCAAGTAGTTGAACAACTTAAGAAAAGTTTGACGCATAATTTATTTACACAGTTATGAAACAAACGGTTACTGTTGACTGTTAAGTAAACAGTATAGGGTCAGTCGGATCAGTACGTAGGTACAAATTAATTATAATGTCATCATCAATCAACAAAGTTTTTTTGTTTCTTTCTTAATTCTCATTATAAACTTTACACCCAAGAGTCAAGACAATGGAATCTGTGAAAATAGGTCAAGTTTCTATAGTTATTTAAGCTGTGCATTAAATATTATTTTTTGTTTCATAATAACTTTATCCTGCACAGCTCACCATGATTTCTTTGATTTTCTTGTGTTATATAATACACCTCCTAAACTATAAATTATTTGTTATATATATACCTATATATATACACCTACAATAAAATTAAATGCTGTGTGTGTGCTAAGTGCGTGCTCGCGGGTTCACCTCGTGAACTAAAACCTCTATTGGGTTCGAAAGTAGTCGGGGAAAATAGTGATTAAATTAATGTGAACATAATAATTAAATCAGAAATGTGAACATATTAATTATATATAGAAATTTATGTAATCTATGTGAAGTACATCGGAATTGTATTATGATTTTATAACAAAAAAACAACATTTGTTACACACATCCCTTAGTTTGAGAGACACTTTATATTATATTTAAAAAGAGCATATTAATTATATTTATATTTTCCCGGATATATGAGCTCGATGCATGGCGGACTAGTATAGAGGCGTGAACTGCGTGCTCGAGGGGGGTCCTCGTGAACTAAAACCAGTAATGGATTCGAAACTAGTTGGGGAAAATATTGATTAAATTAATGTGAACATAATAATTAAAGCGGAATATATATATTACTAGTAGTATTCAGAATTTAAATTCTCTTTATTTTTTAATTAAAACCATTCAAAACCACTTAATTATAACGTTGGTTTATTTCAGGGCTGTTCTATTTCTCCCATTATATTTAATATAGTTATTAATTTTATTTTTTTTTACTCTTTATTTTAAGGAGGATTTATTTTGTATAGAATATGCCATCCTCATAGTACTACACTCGTATATTCACAAATAAAAACTTATATTTAGTATCTTAATAATAATTTACAAGTGTGACGCCTGTCTTCGCTTAATACCTTTAATAACGATCTTATACAATGATTTCGCAACATCAGAAGTTGGAAAAGCTAAAACACTATTGCCCAAGCCTATTTCTAAATTTAAATTAAATTTTTCCAAAAACTCAAACCTTTCGGACTCGTTTCGAACACATTCCATCATAACATGATAAGCATCCTCCACTACGCCACATTCTAGACAATTTGGTGAGCTTTGTTTTCCCATAAGATAACTAAAACTATTTAAAGGTATGTGTCCGGAACGAAGCCGAAAGGCTACGACGATATTATTCCTGCTCATATTGGCTCCATCTATCCAGGTATACTTAGGAGGTTCTGTTTGCATGGTCTTATACCATATTCCCTTGTAAAGGGACCGTTCATCAAAAAATTCCTTCCATAGCTGTCTACATCTGTGTTTACTTAAATACAAAACATCTTTATAAAAGGGTAAAAACTTTGTCAAAATTCCGTCTCCTCGAGCTTGTTTAGCTAAATTATCTGCAATTTCATTCTCCTTTAAGCCAACGTGAGCAGGAATCCATTGCAAAATTACATTCTTATTTATGAGTTTCATCCGATAAATAGAATCCATTATATCATAAGCTACCGGTGCACCTCGAAAATTCGAGGCGCATCGAGTCAAATGCTGCAAGGCACTCTTAGAATCAGACAAAACTACAAAATTATTTAGTTTAATGGATTTTATATAATTCAAAGCTTCTAAAATGGCAATCAATTCGACGTACATGATAGAAACATTAGAAGAAATTTTTAATTTAATACTTTCATTTGTTTGGGAATCAAAAAATGCTGCACCAATACTATCCTTGTCTTTGGATCCATCTACAAAAATTTTATACCACCCAGCATTGTTATTGTTCAAAAATAATTCACACAATCGTTTTAGTTCAGGTACATCAAAACTACATTTACTTTTATCAATAAAATTAATATTGTATCGAATACATGTAGACACATCCACATTGCTTATCCAAGTGTCTAACGAAAACATTTCTAATTTTTTACTTCTGTAGATTGGTACACAATCAAGATATTCAGTTATAGTAACCAGCAAAGGAATCCTTTTATGTTGCCAATAAGCGTTATGCCGACATAAAACCTGTAATTCTTGTAGTAATTTAATTACTTGATTATTTTCAAAATTGGTGATTGATCGACAAATTTTCGATGTTACGATATTAAACAATAAAGGTGACAATGGATCTCCTTGGGCCAAGCCACAGCCAGTACTCCTAATGAAAACTGTGTCTTGTACATCATACTTAAAAATCCTATTGCTTAAAAAATTCCGTAAATAAGAACATATAAAAGAACTTACTCCGATTTGGTTCATTACTCTCAGTAAGCTTGTAATACTAATATTATTATAAGCATTATCTATATCAATAAAACACGCGAGAGTACATTGTTTTTTAGAGATACCTATTAAAATTTGATTAACCAAACAACTTAAACTATCATATGTAGAATCTGACTTCCTGAAACCTATTGTTTTACTTGAAAAAATATTTTCTTTTTCACAGAACCACTCAATCCTATTTTTTAAAATGTTATGAAAAAGTTTACAAACGCACGACATCATTGAGATGGGTCTAAGAGACGATAATTTGGTAGGATCCCGCCCTGCCTTAGGAATTGCAACTAGTAAAATTTTTCTCCACTGAGAAGGAACAAATACTGTACGAAAAAAATTGTTAAATAAACGTAACAGAATTTGTTTCCCTATTAAAGGTAAATTTTGTAGCATACTATATGAAATATGGTCGCTTCCTGGAGTAGTATCTTTATGTCTTAAACTTTGTTCAAATTCCGAGTAAGTTAGATCAGACTCCAAACCCTTGTGACTGGCATTGAAAACTGGTTTATCACAGTTAACGTAGTCTGGACATAAACTATGAAGTAATTTGTTGGCAGTTGACTTTTCAATATAAGTGGATGGAAATTTAATTCCCTTAACCCAACGTATTTTACGGTACACATCACATAAAGAAGATTTTTCGTCTATTGAAGAGCAAAAGTTATGCCAACTATCAGCTTGAGCCTTACGGAGACACGCTTGCGCAGTACTTATTTTTTGTTTTAGTATCTTTAAATTTAAAGGAATAGGCGGCGGAAATTAGAAAGGGCTAAACGGCGTTCGGCTACGACCTTTGATAATTTTTCATTCCAATATGGTCTTGCTATAAACTTAGAAGTAGGATTTTTATTCATTTTAATTATTGGTATATGAAAATCTGCTGATATATTCATGTTATCTATGAAAGAATTATAATCTCTCTCTAGATTGTTGTGAAAGTAAAAGTTATTATACATTTCTTCCAACTGTATCTTGTATGATTCCCAGTCAGCTTTTTTAAAATTCCGTTTGTTTTCAGACCTTTTTAACGTTTTAATAAATGTGTTTATTTTAATGATACAATGATCACTACCTAATGTTTCATTTAATACTTTATATTGAAATTTTAAAAAAATATCTGAGGTTACGAAAACGATATCTGGGGAATACTTGTCCACTCTTCCGTCTACAAGTTTTATACGAGTCGGAGTATAGTCGTTTAACGAAACGTATTGCGTATCAGTTATCACATTAACTATTTGCCTCTTGTATCTGTTTTCAGGGACCAACTTATGTGATGAGCATTAAAATCCCCCATAATGAGAGTGTTTCTGGTTGCAACTGAAAATATTTGCTCCCAATCACGAGAAACAGTATGCGTGGATGGAGGACAATATACGGACATAAGATTTCTAATTTCTCCACAATTGAAAAGTTCTAAATACACAAATTGTATTCCAGTGTTGCTTACATTAATAAAAGATCTTTTACATGTAATAGATTTATGAACACAGATTGCAACACCCCCATAAGAGTCCTGCCGATCAGATCTAAAAATATTGTAATCTTTAATGGATAAGTGTTTATCCGGCTCTAACCATGTTTCACAAATAGAAGCAATGTGGATCTTATCTTGTATTAAAAAATTATGAAAGGACAATAACTTAGGCATCACACTATGGGCATTCCACTGAACAATGTTTAAAGTTAAATTATTATTATTAAAACCAGACATTATTTAATATTTAAGTTAAATAGTTCTACGATTTTAATCAAAACTGGCCATTCTGTAATATTTTCAACTACAACTAAAATTATCCATTCTACACAACATTTAATTACCTGAAAAATTTTTGTATTATTAGATTCGCGATTCAAAAAAATAATATCTTTTAATCTTTTTAAAAGATCCATAAAAGAAACCTCTCGTGACATTTCAGAAGTTACCTTTTTGTCTTTTTTATTCTGACAATCTGTTTTCAAACTTGATAGAAGATCTTCAGAATTTACCTTAGTTGACATTGCTTGTGTCGGTGATGCAGAAGGAGATGTTAAAGTCTTAGGGTCTCGTCTTACTTTTCCTGTCTTTAGAATTTTTGCATAACTTTTAATTTCGTCGAGAGGTTTAATAGGTTGTGAATCCAGGTTTATAATATTAACTTCCTTAGATTGATTCTCCTGAATGATGCAGCTGTTGTTCAATGAAAAAGAATTTCTTTTAGATTGTAAAGGAGACACTGGAACATACATATCTCGTGCCTTTTATACGTAACATTAAAATCAGACATTATTTGACGTATTTTTTTTGTTTTAAAACAGCGGGGCAAGATTTACATAAGGCCATATGTCTATGTCTATACAAATCGGTTTTATGCCGCAGTAAGAAGCGGACACTCAATGCGCCGTTAACAGAGATGTTTTTCGCTTGAGAATATTAATACTCAACCACCTCGCGCGACTAACCATTAACGACTTAATATAGTTATTAATATTTTAATAGAAAAATTAACAAGAAATGAAAAAAAGTGGGGTTATCGGTTTAAGTTTAACAACAAATACACAGAATCCATACTAGCTTTTGCAGATGATCTCGCGATACTGATACGTAATGTAAAACAATGTCAGGTACTTTTAAATGAATTTGAGGATTTCTGTACGTGGACGGGCGGATTGAGGACAAAACCAAGTAAATGTTTTAATCTGTGTCTGGGTAGATGGAATACCAAATATACCTCTTATGATCCGGGTCTTATAATAGGCGGTCAGTGCGTTAGTACGACTACGGAACAGCTCCGTTTAAATTTTTAAGTAAAAAATCGATTACCAAGGCCGTATTCCATCGTTGGATGTAATAGTCGATAGCTTTTTAAATTATCTCAAAAAGGCAGACAACCAACCAATAAGTAACGTCAAAAAAGCTTGGATTTACGATATTTTTTAACATCACATCTAAATTGGCCTTTCCTCGTTTATGACATTAATAAAACCCTTTTGTCAAAGTTAGATGCAAGCGTCATAAAGACATTGAAGTTATGGCTCGGGTTAGCGCACTCAGCGGACCCTTCAACCTTATTTAGAGACCGAAACAATTTTGGATTAAAATTTAAGAAACCATCGGAGCTCTACAAACATCTATGAGTTACCAAAAGACATATCATCGGAAAATCTAAAGATGATACTGTAACTTCTCTCCCAAAAGACAAAGTCCCTCAGAGATCGATTCACGACTTCAATTCCATAAAAAAATTATGATAGGTGCTCAAACGAATAAAGTAGGGCTAGGATCAAGTTGGAAAGTTCAAAACATAGATATAACAAAATCTTTTATTCGACAAACGAAAACGATAACTACCAAGTCCACGCGATGTGCCTAGAAATTCAAAACGTGACTATAGGAGATTTTTGTATTCCACTAGCTTTGAAGTGGCGCACCTTAATTTATGATTGGTCCCCAGCATGGAGCCTAGAAATTCAAAACGTGACAATAGGAGATTTTTGTATTCCACTAGCTTTGAAGTGGCGCACCTTAATTTATGATTGGTCCCCAGCATTATTAAAATTCTATCTAAATGCATTCTATATGACTCTCCCAGATCAAAGTAATTTAGTAAGATGGGGCAAAGCCACCGAAAAGTCTTGCAACATCTGTGGGGTGCCTCCCGCGGAACCGCGAAACACCTATTAGTAGGGTGTAGGGTACTTCTAGATAAAGGATAAAGGATACAATACTCGCGTCGCCACGATAAGATATTAGAAATTATACGGGAAGCGGTTAGGCTTTCAGTAGCAAGACCATGGAAGGGTATAACAATCACCAACGATCTGTAGAATTCGTAAAAGAAGGCTCCTCCAAAAAATCAAAAGAGAAGCCTTATTCAATTTCAGGCGCGGCTCCTGATTGGACACGTATGAAAAGCATTACAAAATCCCCGGGTATGTTGGTGTTTCGTCATCCAGACCAGACTTATTTTCGTGTATTCTAAACATCTGAGGCGCGTGATACTTGTGGAGCTTACTGTTCCTTGGGAAATAAACATCCCCAGGGACCACACATTCAAGCTCAATAAGTAGGATATTATGAACTGACCAAAGTACTGATCAGGAATAAATTTATAGTTAGTTTGTACGCAGTAGAAGTAGTAGCGAGAGGTATAACAGCAAAATCTCTCTATAGCCTACTTAAAGACCTTGGCCTTTCTAGAACAAGCACCGGTTTATATCTAGAAAGTATTTCAAAGGCGGCATTAGTAGGTTATTTCTAAATTTGGTTAGGTAGAGAGAGGAGTGTGAAGGTTGAAGCCCAGCGTTTTTTGCGCATAATAAAGAGGCCCCTTAAACCTACTCCTGTGTCGCAAGTCCCAGGCACTGTAGCACTCCACTCCTTGCAACGCGATGGGCCCGCACCCGTTCGGTGAATCCATAGAATGCTTCGAAGCTTCGTCGTCTATCTATGTACATACATTCCGAACCCAAAGGGCAGAAACAGAACCCTATTACTAAGACTTCGGTCTCCGTGTGTATATCTGTATGTCTGTCACCAGGTTGTATCTCACGAACCGTAATTGCTATACAGTTTTAATTTTTAACAGATAATTTATTTTTGGCATCGTTTTCGACTACAGCACTTTTTTAAATTTGTTGTAAAATGGAGTGGGATTCTAAAAAGAATAGTGGATTGCAGTAATAGCAGTGTACATAGTAGGTAAGGAGCCAACCGACATTTTAAATACATTAAAAAAGCTAGGGATTAGCCGAAGGTTTGTGTATCCTAACATACAAAGGTACATTGAAACCATGTCTGTTGATCGTGAAAGATTCGAACAAACCAGGCCGTTAATATAGTCAAGGCCAGAATTCGTCGAAATCCCATAAGGAATCAGAAAATCCTTTCCAGAGAAATGAGAATCCCAACGAGGACACTTTCTCGGATTATCAAACAAGACTTAGGCCTAGGGGCTTACCGGAGATACACAGGACATACCTTAAATGAGGCAATAAAACAAAAGAGAGTCGAAAGATCAAAACAGTTGTTACTTCGGCGTACCTCGAGACTATAAAGTCTCGAAACCACGATAAGCCCTAATATAAATTAGGGCTTATCGTGTTTCTCTTTTTAGAAATTAATTAGCTAAGTTTATGAGTGATATACATGAAATAATATAAAAATAATATACTTTTATTACACTCAATCACATAATACTCAAAAACAGTATGTACAAAAACAGAAATGATGACCGGCTTAATATATATATATCGGCGCAACGACAATACTTCAACAATTATAATTATTAAATTAGCTATTTCATTGATTAAATATAACGATGATTATTTATCACTGTAAAAATCATCATAAAATAGAGCATTTCTAGTTGTGTTGTTTTAAGAACATAAACAAAATATTACTTGTAAAATCTTGTAGCGACATGAACGTGCGACGATCCCAATAAAGGAGCCGCACAGAGAGGGCTACGGGTATTCTCGCTCAAGACTTCGGACCGTGTGGATTTCTATAAAGACACTGTTACGCTGCCAGTTGAATAAATGAAGCTATAATTATTCGTGATGTTTTATTTTGAAGAAGTAATAGTGAACAACCATCGCGATGTATACAACACAGTGACGGCAGCAATGCTGACGTCACACTTTTTAAAAACACTAACGGAGGTCTTATCTCCGATATCAGAAGTGGGATGGAACTTAATGTGACTTCGTCGAGGCCTGGGCCAGCTATATTGAACCCTGCGTCATTTGCCTGGACTTGCATATAACGTCATTTCTCGCGACATAACGAAACAGTATGCAGGTATATAACCGGTCTCTTTCATGATTGCTTAATTTAAATTAATAAAACTTTCAGCATTGCAACGGCTTATGTGACATCTATATTGCACCGTGCATCGAACGGCGATGTACCTGTACTACACTGGTTCAAGCACGGAAATGAAAGCGACGTACAACGCGAGAGGTATTGGCAGTAGGAGTTACAGACGTGTGAAACCGAGATGTGCCCGGTGCGTAAGGAAATAGTATTTGAAGCCGACACAAGGTATCTTAAGGGATTCTGAAACTGTAAGTTACACATCAGTTTTAAGTTGACCTACACTTACATACCTATAACTTTGTTCATCTTATGACAAGTTAATGATGTGTCAGACTTTAAAAGTTACTATTGCTTAATTAAAAATTAAAATAGACCTTAAACTTTTAAACAGGCAGTTCAATGAGTCTCAGCATTAATTATAGGTAGATATATGTGATTCGATTCGATTTAATTACCATTCTGGTTTGAGTTTAAACACATAAAAAAAAATAGTTTAAATAATAATATTAAGTGGCCAAATTTAATAAATAACACTTTAGTAATGTTATTGTGATGACTGGTATTAGTCAAGTGCTAGTAGTCTGTAATATAAGGGCCACGTCCAATTGTAATGTTTCACAGATTTTATTAACTCCCTCTTCACATAAACAATAATCATAGTCAAATCATCCACTTTAAACGTATAAAAATAACAACTATTAAATACTGGTTTTAATTATAAAGTCTTAATAGTTCTCACTTTTCTAATTAATTCAAGTATTTACTAATTAAGCCAATGTCCCTCCTCACATAAATAATAGTCTTAGTCAAATAAACTTCTTTAAGCATACGAAAATAACCATTACTTGACATAACAATTCTAAATATTACTATTTAAGTTAATAAAACAACGATTTAAATAATTACACCTTATTGGTTCTTCTTATTACAATTAAATTAGTGATTCATTAATTTATATGGATCGATAGTGACCATCAAAATATTGAAACTAGTCAAAACATTACGAATAATTTTAAAATAGTTGTATAATAATAATGAAACTTAACAGTAATATGCTTGTACTTTTCAGTACGTGGGTATTCAATAATAGATTTAATGACGTACAATGATAAGCGATAACCCTCTCGTTGTCTTATTTAATGATTACCTAAAGTTAAGTCTAATTTTACGTGACGCGAAATTTTAAATCACGGTTTTTGAGTAAAGGGTTTAAATGACAAAATTTGTTGAATGATTGCGCGAGAATGTTAAATTTAAAAGCTATCTATTCAGATTCATCCGGGTGCGATAAGCCGACACTCTTAGAAAGTTGACTAAATTCTATTCTGCAGTCGATTCACTGAATTTTTAATTTTGGTCTACAATTGAGTCGAATAAAAACGGGTTAACTCAAAAGCAATTATTGATCGTAATGATATGTTATAAAGGCGACTCTAACCATTGCTTCTCAGGGCCGATGTTTTCAAAGTAAATTCCGCGACTTTGCGAAAGTAAGAAAAGTTAATCTATTTACATGTTTTAGTAACTGGTTAGTTTTGTACTGAAAGGCAGATAGAAAGGTATGAGTGTACTAAAATTTATCGTATAAAGACTAAGAATATAACGTTTATCGCTATAAAGACTAGGGGTAATAGTTTGTGATAAGATGCAGTAGGTAAATTTTATGTTGTGTTGAATTGTATGACAGACCGGATGACAAAAGCTTCTTTTCTAGATAGGAGAAGTTGAGAGACTTATGTTTCTGGTGTGTAACGTGCCTGAATGCTATGTGGCTGTGTGGTTAGTGTGTCCTTAGGACTCGACATTGAGAGCAATGCAATATAACAAACAAGAAGTTTGTTGATAGGGCTTAAGTGAAAGTGAAAAGCCTTATGTTATGAATGAGATTCATGCTCTGTGTTTTATAATGTTCTAAGAATAATTTGTTGTCTCACTTATTTGAATATAGAATTCTTATTACGATTTTAGATTAATTTGAATAAAAGCAAAATTGTAAAGACAAGTTTATTATAATAACTTTTTCCTTTCTCAATAATTTGTAAATTTTAGTACGATGTTAAAAATATGGATAAACGCGTTTTGACTATATTTAAAAGAAAAAGTGAAGCTGTTTCCAATCGATGACCGTATGATCATTACAAAATGAGGAACGTAACTAGACTAAGTAAGATCTAAAATATAAAGGGCGTTTTCAAGTTATCTAATGTTTTAGAGAGATTGTTATAATTTGAAGGCACTTATTTGTAATTGTTCCTATAAGTACTCATGACAGATTACAAAAAGAAAAAACGCCAGACAATCAGGGTATATTTATCGATATCATCGATGTGGAGCAAAATAATATTAATATTATTTAGAATACTTAGATTTGCAAGATGATTGACCATACCTGAAATCGTGTAGCCGTAGCTCAGTAGAAATCGGTGTCTACTAATTGTAGTCTGTGAGTACGCGGTAAGGGGTCAACTCTTGCGAAGGTCCAGTTCAGAAGGAACCATGGATTCCAGGATAGACTTGACGTTAACTTCGTTGGTTTGCATAAAATTAGTAGCTGGAGGTTACTGGGTTATGTTTATCTAGAAATTTAGAGCTTAAGTGTTTTAGTATATCTTGTCTGATTGGTATCTCTTGTGAGATACGGTGATAATAAAGTCAATAATATTTTGAGAGTTTTTAATTTAATTTGATTGTTAGTTTTATATTAAAATGGTTGGTATACTTCGAACATTATTATTTTAAAATTATTTTTAATGAAATTGTTTGATATAACGATTTTATTCTTAATTATTTTCTTTTTTTAGCTAGACAATCACTAAATGTTAGGTGATGCTCAGTCAGGAGTGATCGAACGGTTTTATACTGCTCATGAATATTGTTTCAGAATTATACACAGGGACATACGTCTCAGAGATATTAATAGTACGGGAGCTGAATTGACAACGAGGCGCAAGCCATACCTCATCACTTCGGCAGAATCCAGTCTTATGTTCGTGAGGGCCCAGTCTTTGAATTAACGAAGCAATTCAGGGATTCACTTCGCTTTTTGGCCGACACATGAAAAACAAGTTTTAACACTACTATCTTACAACTCGTATTATCTACCTACAAGTTGATTGTGTACCTACCTGCACAAGGATAATATTTATAATTTCCATAGATTTTGTTGGTTACGAGCCACTACCACCCAAAGCCCACCAAAGCTTGCTAAACCTCAATTTTAACGAGTCATATATTAAGAAGAAACTCATTTTTATAGTGCAACGAACCTACGAATAATCTGCGAGAGCTTTCGAGTACAATCTACCGTTATAAATATCTAGAGAGTGGTATCTCTAATATGTGCATTTGCCTTGAGCTAACCACGGATCTTTGATATTACCTTAAGTGAGGCTTGAGATACCATTGGAATATCCTGTGCAACCGTGAGTTATACCTGTTTTACAGATAATAAATAACTAAAATGGTATCTGTGAGCTACTTATGTGTTACCCTTGAGCTAACCACGGGTCCTTGATGTATCCTTTAGAGAACCATGAGATACCGTTGAGACGCCTTGTGGAACTGTGAGTAGACACTTACACACACATTTACGATAATAAACAACTGGAGTGATACCTCTGAGCTACTCATGTGTTACCCTTGAGCTAACCACGGGTCCTTGATGTATCCTTTAGAGAACCATGAGATACCGTTGGGACGCCTTGTGGAACTGTGAGTAGACAAGTACACACAACAGATTTACGATAATAAATAACTAGTGGTACCTCTGATTGAACCATGTGTTGCCCAGGAACTGACCGCGTGTTCTTCGTATATCTTTAAGAAAACTATGAGATACCGTTAGGAAGCTTTATGTAACGCACATACTACAGATCATTCTCTGAGAGTGAGAAGTTATTTTTTATTTTTATAAATTACATCCCGGAGAATAGTTGACCGTATCGGCGGAAAATAAACCACCTTTTCAATGAGATCTTGCTGCAGCATCAACAGAACCTACTCCATAAACTTCAGGAGAAGAACTGGAACTGCAGTCGACCAATCGACAGGGTAACTACAAAACATCTGAATAAACGTAAGTAACTCTCTTAAATTCTTCACTCTCCGAGAACTCTACGAGAACCTCCGAGAACTCTACGAGAATCTCCGAGAACTCTACGAGAATCTCCGAGAACTCTACGAGAACCTCCGAGAACTCTACGAGAATCTCCGAGAACTCTACGAGAATCTCCGAGTATTCTACGAGAATCTCCGAAAACTCTACGAGAAACTCCGAGAACTCTACGAGAATCTCCGAGAACTCTACGAGAACCTCCGAGAACTCCACGAGAAATTCCGAGAACCTCCGAGAACTCTACCGAAATCTCCGAGATCTCTACGTATTACCCCCGAGACTTTTTCAGACTTTCATCAAAGTCAAATTCTTTATTGAATACGCAAACATACAGAACAGGTGTATGTTTACATGATAATCAACGTAAAAGCAACGTTAGTTGCCTTACAGATGCCAAACTCAAAGTATGGTGTATCTTTGCTTACAGATAGTTGCAACAAGAATCAACGAGGCTAGTGCAGAGCGCGCACCGCCTGTCAGTATGGCCGTATCGGCGCAACGACAATACTTCAACAATTATAATTATTAAATTAGCTATTTCATTGATTAAATATAACGATGATTATTTATCACTGTAAAAATCATCATAAAATAGAGCATTTCTAGTTGTGTTGTTTTAAGAACATAAACAAAATATTACTTGTAAAATCTTGTAGCGACATGAACGTGCGACGATCCCAATAAAGGAGCCGCACAGAGAGGGCTACGGGTATTCTCGCTCAAGACTTCGGACCGTGTGGATTTCTATAAAGACACTGTTACGCTGCCAGTTGAATAAATGAAGCTATAATTATTCGTGATGTTTTATTTTGAAGAAGTAATAGTGAACAACCATCGCGATGTATACAACACAGTGACGGCAGCAATGCTGACGTCACACTTTTTAAAAACACTAACGGAGGTCTTATCTCCGATATATACATTAAGCCGGTCTTGTCGCTATGTAGCTATTTTTTCTAACGAACATTCTACTGGTAGGACTGTGGTGATTTATAAAGAGGATAGCGGTGTGTAAAATATCAAAAATATATGGGTATGTGGTAGCCATATATTTGAAACATAGATAATATAATACATATACACAAGAAAAACTAAATAAATATTTATACAAAACTAAAATACATACAGCCTTGTTATGTATATATTTATATGTTACTTAATACATTTATAATTTATTAAATTGTAGAAATTTTTACCCGGATCCTTATTTTTTTTCGTATTAAATATAACCTATGTTCATCAGGGATAATGTAGAATTCTAATAATATATATTTTTGAAATCGATTCAGTAGTTTTAGAGTAAATTCAAACAAACAAATAATCAAATCTTTCCTCTTTATAATATTAGTATTATAGATAAAATACATACATTGTATTTATGAAACTTAAAATCTACTTGCACTGATCTAAAGGCAAGAAGAACAGGTAAGAAACTACTTGAACACTATTTTAAATCATTTATAAAATTACAATTGTCCCTAGTAATGACTATTTCAGTTACAGTCGAAACTGGTATGTGAAAATAAATTTATATTCCAGAAAAAATTGTTACCGAAAAGAACAATATAATAAACAACCACGAAACAGTTAGTTTCCTGATGCTCTGACATTTATAACGCATTTAAATATTCAAGTTTAACTTTAACCATCTTCAATCGAAAATTTTAATTGTATAATGTCATACCAACGCAATGAACGCTTGAAATGTCAATGAACGCTTCGACCAAAGCCCTGAAAATAACTACACTAAAGTAACATGAGCAGAATTGTCAAAAAGTTGTTAATTGTCAAACTTTAATATCTTCAGCATGGGCATGGTGGTCAATATTGTAATAAGCTTAAGATAAAAGTGCACGTTTAATGTAATCCTTACTTTTCCCGAATGACTCCCGAAGACCCATGTTGAATGTAGCTTGAAAGGCACTCTTTTGAAAAAAAAATTACAACTGTCTTTCAATTGCATGCATTTTACTGTGATTCATAACTATCCTCTCATAGATAGTTGCTAATAGAATGATTGTAATACCTTAAATATCGAGCACCCCACGCTTTTTACTCAGAATTGAATTATTCTGTTAATAACTTAAATTTTATTATAATTTTATTATAATTTTATATTAAGGCGATTCACTATGATTAATTGTTCGATCTTCTACTACTGTAATTTTATACTCTTTGTCATTAAAAATTATTTTCTAGTTTTTAGTTCGGTTAGCAATAAAAACGTGTTTTTTTAGTTTTTTAAACTATTGTTTATTTTTTATTTTTTAGTCTGTGACAAACTCATAAATTGGGAAATCATTTCATTACTTAGATTTTTTTTAGAAAGAATCACTCAGTGGAACCTGAGAAACGGCTACCACATCCAAGGAAGGCAGCGGCGTGCAAATTACCCACTCCCGAAAGGAAGAGGTACCGCAGGATATACAAACAGAATTAAAATGCTATCAAACTTTTTCCCATGTATATAGTTAATTGGATCAGATCGCAGATCGCGAACTAGCTCTATCTTTCTTACTCTCCCACAGAGGATCTATGAAAGAATTTATTAATCCTGGTGGTCCTAATAAGGATAATGGGAAACTTTTAAGCGCAAGTCCGTCCCCATATGGAGTACTGTTCGCATCTCTGGGCAGGAGCGCCAGCATATCAGCTTGGGCCTTTTGACTCGGTCCAAAAAAGAGCTCTGCGAATTGTCGACGATACTATACTCACGAGCGATATCGAGCCCTTAAGCCTAAGGAGAGATTTTGCCTCCTGGTGCGTGCTCTACCGTTTGTACAATGGGTCGTGTTCCGAGGAATTGTTATCATCGCACCACTCGCCATCGACAGGGAATCCACGCTCATACATTGAAGCCTGAATGGTCCCGTACAGTGCGGTTTAAGAGAAACTTCCTCCCGCGGACCATCCGATTATGGAACGAACTGCCCGCCGTGGTTTTCCAAGTGGGTTACAATATGGAGTTATTCAAGACAGGAGTAAATAGGTTTTTAAAGGGTCGGCGAGGCGCATGTGATACCCCCGGTGTTGCAGGCGTCCATAGGCCACGGTAACCACTTACCATCAGGTGAGCCGGGCGCTTTCTTGCCACCATCGTGGTGTAAAAAAAAAAAAAAAAAACTTGTATCAAATTATTGCATTGTCATCGGTCCTTGATACGTGTGCAAAGTTTCAATTTAATCGGATCGCTGGAACCTGGTGAAAATTAAGCTCGAAGATTCCGTTACATTCATACATACAACCCAAGCTAATAAAAGCGTGTTAATAAAATGTGAAATATTTTCTGAGCATGAGGTGTTCTATGGAAACGCCCTGCCTTTAAAATGTAACATGAAGATAGAAGTAAAATATGAAATCATAGGATTTTGCGCGTCGGTACCTTCTCGAATTGTTTGAGTCGGAAATAGAACCTGTGTTATTTAACAACGATTTCACCTACAAGAAGTTGTTGTTTCACCTACAATAGTGACCTACTATTCCATTATATTTAAAAAATAAAATATATTTATTGATTATGTCTCAGATACACATACAGATAGATACACTAAATTTGTACTTTTTTGTGCGGAACGAAATATAAATAAATAAATAAATAAATAAAAATATATATAGGTATATATATATACGGTAAAAGTGCAGAAAGCTAATATTTTTATATAAGAATGCATACATTAACATACATATATTAACTTAACGAAAGAAACATTACACATACTGTTTATTTTAATATATATAATAAATATACATGCTATTTTCTTATGAATAATATAAACAAATACATATATTTATATAAAACTCGCATGCTAACAAAGATTTTATCGGCACCTGATGCAAAAGAAAAAAATATAGAAATGTTCAGTTCATTTCAATTTAGTTCATTTTTTTTAGGAATTTCATTACTTAACTAATGAAATTATTCTCTTTGCTTACCATTGTAACAAAATAATACATGCAATCAAATCACAAATTTTAGTGTGTAGATAACGTTATGTTCTACCTTCTACCTCAACAATTCAGAACAATTAGTTATATACTGTATCAGGGAGGCAGGTCGAACTTGGCTGTTACGTAAACAAAATCATTGGAAACAATTCACGTATCGCTTGTTATGAATTCCGACATTGAATGACTGATAAGAATATAGGAAGCAGGTGAGGTTTATTGACACAGCCACTTATATTTTCATAACATTTTTCAAGGTACCAGCACTAATTTAAAAAAAATACTCAAATGTTTTTTCTAGCGGCTTAATAATTTTAATAATAAATAAAGCTCCTATATAGAAAGTTGTGTTAATCTAATATTGCTATATTAATAAAACAATTAGTATAACATAGATATAAAAAATAATATTAACAATACAATATCCAACTGTTAGTATTTAATTGTTATTTAGTATATTAATATATATTTTTTTGTCAACCTCTATGACGTCACAAAGTAAATACCTTAATATTGTATTCTGTCATGAAAGTAAAAGGGATAAGAATTTATTGAGCAATATAAAAGACTCGGGAGAACAAGGAAAAACTTCCAATACAAGTTTACAGAATAAATTTAGGCGATTACCTGAGGGAAGATACATACCTATTCAAAATATTTTAACAATCGTAATAAAGTTAATACATCAATATAAATTTTAATGAGCAATTATACATTTGTTTAAATAACTAATGTAAATAAGTTTAAATCTTGCAACGTATCAGGGTGTATAATGTATGTATGTATATTATGAATAACAACCTCACCTTCTTATGGTTCTTAAAACTTCTTAATGCACTCTTGCAATGAATTTTTGCAAACTGTACAAGTAAATTCAACTGGCTGGGGAAGGGATTTTCTTGTGCTGGCATGTATAAACAATTTTAACAATTTAATTCAATATTATTAAATTTAGTTGTAATAAAAATATATATCTTGTAAGAGCAACAAAATTAAAATTCAAACTCGTATAAGGTTATAATTTTGTTACAAAAAAAAGAAAATATAAGCAATAAATATTGATAAATATTGGACATAAAAGATTATTTTACAAAAGCATAATATTGTTAATTAAATACAAATGTTTTAAACATAAAAACCATTTTGTTGTTGTACATTGTATTTATTTATAATGCTATGTAGAAATATCTTAAATCGCAAATCACCGAAATATAGAATGGTTTTCTTTGGCGCAGTTTCAACCTCGATACGACATGCGTGCTTAAAGAGATAGTTCTCCCTTATCAAAGGTGATGATTTATAAAAGTTATTTAAATCTCAGTCAGTGGCATACCAGTGGTAATATTTCTAATACATAGATAAGGAAAACAATTAATGATAACAAAATATAATGAATAGTCACAATGTTACAACATTAAATAAGTTTATTAGTTTTTAACCTATTTGGCATACAATATATTTTTTTTACTATTTACTTTTTCTAGAATAATATCACCTGATTAGTTAATCAAATTTTTGATCTTTATGTGTATTTGATTGAAATGAATTATTTATTGATTGGCGTTTAAAAATGTATTATTTGATATTTAATATACCAAAACGTAATCAATAGGTATGTTTTAATTGTCAATAACTATTGTAATATTTTTAATAAATAACGTGTTTAAAAATAAAAATAATAGTAACAATATTCTTTATTGTACATTCTCAAAAGTATAACATTTCCATGTATTATTAAATAATGAAATAAAAATGAAATTAGAGCGACCTTGTGGCTAATAAGTGATCTCTTCCTCTTACAATAAAGGATAATATATTAAATAGCGGCGGAAGACGAATAAATAAATGACATTCTACAAGCTTATAGCTAAAAGAGAAATCTTAAGACAGGTTTTGTGTATTGTATTGTTGTATATTTATATACATTTCCATCATTTTTGACATGACCATTATTCATAACATGATTTACGTAATCCAAGCATTCATTTGTTCAGTTAAGTAATCCGGAGAGTATTATCTTCCCAGTATGTAATAATTAATCTTATCATGACGTTTATTAGTGTCTTATTAATTTAACGTTGTCTTGTGGAACATGAAGTATTTTCTTTGCTATTATACTAATTGGTCATGTCATTCTTAAAATAATAATCTTAATTTATTTACCAAGCCTACATAATTTAACAAAATCTATTGAAAACTTATAATGTAACATTCTTGGTTATTAAATTCAATATTTTTGCTGCCCGTGACTGCAGTGTGATAAAGGAAATCAACAACAGGAATCAAATCAGCCAACACTACCAAAATGAAGTTTATTTAACCGCCCCGTCGCGTTGGTCGAGTGGTTAGCGCAGACGCCTAACGTGTCACGGCGCAACGGGGCTCGGGTTCGATTCCCGGCAGAGACAGGCATTTATGTGATGAGCATAGATGTCTGTGGGTTTGGTCGTTTATTAATATATTCTCAGTATTTATATGTGTATTTCTATGTAACTATTTGTATCGTTGTCTAACACCCATAACACAAGCAAATAATTTGCTTACTTAGGGGTTAGATCAATGTGTGTAATTTGTCCCGATATTATTATTATTATTATACAAGATACTCACGAGATAATACTGTTGATTGTTGATTAAACAGTATGCAGCAAGTAGGTAAAACCCGTACCTAAGCATAAACTGATTAAAATTTACTTTTTCGTCATTAACAGGCAATTAATCTGACAAATACAGAATGGACACGATATATTTATTATTTTTAAAAGACAAATTGCTTAAATTTTAACTAAAAATATCTCTTTGGACTCCAAAATAAACGTCCGTTTATGTTATTAGATTAAACGTATACTTAACATATAGTAAAGACTACTCTACTCTACCTTCATGTGTTGGAATGTTGTCAAGGAACGTATTTGCTACGTTGTAGTTTCTTAATAAATCTAGAAGCAGCCTTATATGCTGTTACATAATCATCTCTCATACAGTATATATATATTCCAATTTAACAAATAGGCTTTGCTCAATGAATACCTCCATTTTATAGTTTAGTAAACTGGTTGTGTTACCCATAAGTGCAATATTTAAGTAGCGTATCTATTGTACTAAAATATAAACAGATTATTTTTAAACCTCTTATCTAGGTTGATAATTGTTAATAAAATTCTATAAGGAAGAAATAGAAATATTATAAATATTAAAAATCATTTCTGGAAATCTTTTATAATCGGAAATGGTAAGTTCGTATGGAATTTTATGGATAGCGAGGGGAGCGCATACAGTTAAAGTGAATTTCGATGCACATTTTAAAGGTATCCCTGAAATCTCTACTTGGCTCGCAAGTCCTAGGAAATGTTTTACCTCCATATGCTCTGGAATACGAGGGGCCCGACGTCAGCACGGTGAATGAATGACGACGTATAGTCTGTAATAAATAAATATGAACTGCAAAAAGTTATTTGTTTAATCATAAATTTACATTTAAAAAAAAAAAGATTTTTATATTTGACTTTAAAAGAATAATATACATAAACTTATTATAATTGCAATATAACATTTGTTTGTCTAAGTCCAATATTTTTATAATTAATAATTACTTAGTAAGGGCTAGCAGTTTTCTAAAAGAAATAGCCGGAGACGAGATATGCAAGAGAAATTCGTTGGCGTAAAAAAAATTAATTGGTTTAATGGATGCAATACATCAATTGTTTAATTAGGCTTCCTAGACGTTAAAAAGCACATTCATACTTATTTCAAAAATATTATTTAAATATTATTGTTATTTACTTTAAAATATTATTTATAGCTAAACAGTAAGTTATATTTAGACTTATATTATACCGCTTTTACTTTGTAACTTCGATATAATTTCCCCTGGATTAGTTGTCTTTTGTGTGCTGTACATTTTCTACGTTATTATCTTATTCTGTTTACTTTAAGACAAGACTTAGTTAATATCACATAATGAGACGGACTTATGTTGAGTTATAGTAACTAGAATATGTATGATATTTTACTAACTTCATTTGGTTGTTTGTTTATTTTTGGCACAAAGGGGTTCTAAATTTAAATGAAAAGTCCTCAATCTTCATTGACTAACTAACAAAGCAAGTTTGTATTCAGACCTTTATATAATAAATAAATGAAAAGTTATTTGAATCGTTTTTTATCAAAACCTAATATTATAAACCATTGTATATTTTATTTATGTATATAAAGATATTTAACTTATGTATATAAAAAAGACAAGAAAACTAATTCTCCCATATTCAACCACTGAGTAACTTTTCATTTAGTTCAGATAAGATTAGAGACTTATTTTAACTACACAATATCGTTTTCTCAAATTCGTTCTCTCTGCAACTTTACAAATTTAATATTGAATTTAATTAAAGACTTTAAAATGTATCTCTCGCTATCGTATATCATTTTTGAATTGAAATAATTCGTCGGCCTATTTTTATAATATCAATATTTATATAGGAAATACAGCCTAAAGGAAATGCAGAACGAACTTGAATAATACAAAATATAGCTGAATCAGAAATGTTATATGTGCCATTAATTTAATGAAGCAGTATGAACGGATTAAAGATATATTTGTTGTTATACGAAATATCGTATGCAGTAGCATGCAAAATATGTTATTTAATTTATTGAAATTATTTTCACTTAAACTGACTCTAAAAATGGGAGAGACCCATTAATCGAGAGAATAATTAACTCATAAAATACTATAGATTTTTACACTTCTCGGGGTAAGTGTAAAAACATTTCATCCGACCAACTGAATAAGACGGAATGGATGCTACAGTATTAAAAGAACATTGATGACTAACATGCACATCTCATGGTATAAATATTCTCTGAATCATAAGAAGCTCAATCTCGCATGACGATGTATGCAGATGAAACTGAATCAAGAGCTTACCATTCCATAGCATATTAAAAACGGTCGAACGAAAACGAAATGTTTTTTATAAATTTTCCTCGCTCAACATTGGGTTAGGGCAGAGAATATAAGGTGTATTAGTCAAGAATTATATTTAATTAGATAATTTAATAGAACAATAAATATCGAATGGCACGGTTGCTTAAAACTTGTAAAATAAAATAAAAAAAGGATTTTTTTATTTGTCGAGTAAAAAAATGGGAACAAAATATAAAGCTTCTTGGTGTTTTAATGTTTAATTTTATTATAGTTTGTTATATTGATAAAAATGCCAACTATAATATTAAAATACATTTAATGATTGATACATCAAAACATAGATGTCAAATTTAAATTTTATAACATATGCCTTGGTTGTTGACAAAGAATTATTATGCAGTTGTTGATCTTTGACAAAGCAAGTGAGATCTAAATGGGTGTCTAAATTCTGAAATGTATTTATAACGACGTAAAATATTTTATAACAACTTAAAATATAATTTCTTTTATGACTTAGGATAATATTTTGAAAATTGAAACCACATCCGACAATTCGTCTTGTTGGTGGAAACTAGCCATTGTACATAGGCCTCTTCCATCACTGTTTAGAAAGTACTTTATAATAATTTGCAATTATTATTAAGTACTTGCAATTATTATTAATTTGTATATAAGTAATTGCAATTATTATTAAGTACCATGTATATAATTCAATATTCATAAAGAGCAAGTAATCCTGAAGTCAATAAACCTAACCACAGTTTCTGTTGGAAGGTAATGCAAGTAAATTTATGCAAGTAGCCGCAGGCTCCGGCTCTCAGTAGTGCCCACAATACAGGTAGGTAAATGAATATTTAGGATAAGTGAGGGTTTGCTTTTAGTTATATAGATAATTTTATTTTGTAATATACTCTCTATTTAATCGGTTTATTGTTAAATATCACCTTATTATTTTCATTAACTAATTTATTTTGTTTCATTTATGCCTGTCGGTTGCAAGTCGTGAGCACAGCCTCATTAGGTAGGATAAACAGGCACGAATAGGATTTGTCCTAGTTTAGGTAAAATGCCTCCCCGAATAGCTTTATTACTTTATACACCAGATGTTGTCTTTTTAGTATATTCTTTCGGGCGTTTTTCTGCAATAAAGAAATTTAATTATATAATAAAAGACATATTAACTGTTACATTATTAATATCGCAATGTTTCCAGTCTGATATAAATTTGATGCAAAAAAAATATATTATCTTCAGTACTATGGGACGAGCTGCATACATCGAATACCATGGCGGTTAATTCGTTCGTTGAAGTGATAGACATGTTTCTCTACATGTTTTTTTTTCAAATGTGAGGAATGTCGACCATATTCACAAAGCAAAAAAATTTCGACTACGAGCATGTTCCTTTGATGTTTACCGCTTAAAAACCTAAAGTCTTGTCAACATTTTTATAATTTTTTGTAGTATTTGTGTTCTCTGGTAACAACCATACGGAAAGGAAGTACGAATGAAAACAAAGAAGAGTGCAAGAAAATAATAATGTTACTAAAAAATGGTTTAACTCAAACACACAAAATGTCATATTAGTTTAAAATAATACGGCAAATAAAAAGTACCTAAAAAATTCTTCTTTTTCAAACTGTTTCAAACTATCCTGTATTAAATACTTTTTACTCGATTTTTTCTGGATATAAGTTATACATTTTGTGTGTTTACTTTAATTTAAGTACATTACTAAAGGCAAATTTCAAGAAAAGTTATATTTTTAAATAGAGCACAGTACTAGTCAGAAGAGGAGTGCTGTTCAGTATTTTCGCTACAGCGGTAATTCTTATTATGGGAGCAACGAAGTGCACTTTCTCTAACTGCTATGAAGAACTATTTGTTTGCAAAGATTGTTCTTGAATTTATTGATGTTTATTGTTTTTAATAAATATTTTGGTTCTTGTTTTTAGTTGTCGTTAGCTTTTATCTTACTTTAGCACATTGAAGTTAAACTTCTTAAACCATATGCTAATTAATATAAGTAAATAATTTAAGTATAAAAAAAAATATTTACTTCATTACAAGTAGCCCCTGTTTGTAAGTAACCTCCTTCTTTTCAAGTAAATACTTGAGAAGAAATCCCGTATCTTAGATATATATACTTTGTAACTTATAAGAGATTCCATAAATCATAATAAATCTCACAAATTCATCCTTTTTATTCAATCGTGATCACACTCGTTACAGTTTATTCGCTCAGTTGCCATGACTAAGCAAATATATTTATTGATTTCTAAGAAATAATGTGATAAGGCTTTAGAAAAATAGTATTAGGTGGTTTTCTAATAAAGATGCAAATACCAGTTGCATCGTTTTTAAGCTTTAACCTCTACGGGAAATAATAGGAAATGAAACTTTAATTGAAAGAAAAGACCAAATTCAAGAATTTGGACAAACGTTTGTATTAAATTATTATTTAATAAATTGTTAATTATTAAATTATTTAAATTATTTAATTTCAATCTCTTCCAGACTGTTTCTTACTCTTTTCCGTATTGAACGCTTTGAAAAAAAATCATCTTACATTCAAATATATGCTGTTATTGTTTGTTGAATATAATTTTATAATATAACTGCAAAGGTACAAAAGTTTATTCCAGAATTATTCAGTTCGTTCAAATATATTTCGAGTCAGGCCCTGATAAATACCGGCTGACCACACCGCGTTTAAGTCCGCTCAATCTGGAGACGTGTGGGGCTAGTAGTTATTCTTCTAAGTATCGGAAGAGATTTAACTCTTAAGTATATTTTTATCAAACTTTTTTAGCCAAAGGAGGTTTATGTTTAGGACCTTTACGTAGATACTTATATTAGTGTATGTGTATGTTCGTTACTTGTAATAATAAATTGAATAACCAATTTTATAAAAAATGAATTGTTGTTAAATGCGTCTATTGTGAAAATCACTAATTAAAAATATCGTTTTCGGAAGCCGTAAAGTTTATAAGATTTTCGGAAGTTGTAAAGTTTATATTTATCAATGTTGGTAAGAAACACTTATAAAAAATAATAGATGTATAAGGAGACTAGTTTTAAATTTTAATTGCATATAAATTGGACTTTAATTTTAGAAATCTTCTAGTATCAGGGTTTTTTGTGTTATGTACAGGGTTATTTTTAATTCAATCATCAATCATAAATCATAACAATCAACAATCATAACATTTGTTCTACGACTTTTTCAAATTAATAGTTTTTAAAATTTGATTTTTCTCATACGAATTTTATTTGTTTCCTCTGAACTGACATTAACTCTGAGCGTAAATATGGCGCCCGGGTGTTGACATTTTAAGCACTTCTTACAAAATAGATAGTAATAAGTAAAAGAGGTAGCAAAATTTTTTGTTTCGTGTTTATTGTGCTGTTTATCAAGATTTTTAAAAAGTCGTAGAACAAATGTTGTTGGGATTGATGCAATGAGGCTGCCTGCGAGAGGTGATCAACTAATTACAAATAACCCTGTATATTATTATTTTATTTATTTCGTAGTCAACCTCCTAGTTAACAATGTGCACTTTTGCTTTGGGGAATATTGTTTCACCACAATCTTTTACTATTGTTAACATAAAATCAAAATAGGTTTCGTTTCTTATAAGATTTGACACTTTGTAAAATTTCAATCGATTTTTCGGAAAAGCTTTATAAATAAAATTTATTCTTTTGATTGACCATATTGATATAAACTTAAAACCTTTTATTTGGAGAGTAATATATTGTGAGAACAGTAACGGATAATGTAATTAGAACCTGTCTGCATATTCATATTACAATATCTTCAAGCTATGTACGCAAGAATAATAACTACCTGCACTAGAATTTGCATTTTTTAAGTTGGTACTAGCAAGGTAAGTATTAGTAAGTATAATTTTTGATATGATTTAAGGTGGCTGGAATATAATTCATGTTTATAAGAAATAGACTAAAGGTAATAAAATTTATTGTCCTCTCTTGGTCAGCAAGAGTATTAAATGAGAATCCAAGCTGTCAAACTGTCGGATGTATTCGTCGCTGGGTTCCAGGCCGTCCGATTCACTCCCGAGAGATAAGACCACGATTTTGTAGGTCAGTACGTGAGCCTATTATGAGGAAGATAAAAATTGTTTAAAATCAATCAAGAGATATAGCAATGGTAACAAAGACAACAAAACCTTTATAAAAACACCAGACAATATCAGATTTTTTTTTAATAACATAAATATATATGTCGGAGATAAGAGGTATATTGGTGGCTTGTTCGGTATTGATGGAGTCTTCTGGTACAGGATCCGAGGCGTAGGGTCTCAGGCAATTAAACCACACACACACAATATGACAATACTTGTATTAAATGTAGGTAATCACAAATTGCTTAGTAGGTATACAATTATCAGAGTTTCGTGAACCACCGGTCCCGTTAGGGGGGGTCCGGACTGTAAGGCTCACACTGATCAATAATCCTCTCGTCTCGATGCTCTCGGTTATTTAAAATGTCTCAGGTGCCCCTCCAAACGATTCCGATCACGTGACTCAATACGTCACGGCGTTCACACCCCACTGTTACAATGATATCAATTGAGTTATTAATTATCGTTAAATTATCGTGATCTGCGACACGGCCATACTGACAAGTCACACGCCCTCGTGTGCATATGTATCTGAAATCCAAACAATATACAACTGTAGATGTTGCTTCGCTCGGCCTTTCTGACCACATGAAAAAAATCATGAATCCTTCTAAAATCGATAGTTATGATAACTAAAGCCGTTACATAGAACATAACTCAATCAATCATTTTATGGGATTCAAATAATTGGAGTCAAGATAGACATCCCGTATTGGAGTCAAGATAGACATCCCGTATTGGAGTCAAGATAGACATCCCGTTTTGGAGTCAATATAGACATCCCGTATTGGAGTCAAGATAGACATCCCGTATTGGAGTCAAGATAGACATCTCGTATTGGAGTCAAGATAGACATCCCGTATTGGAGTCAAGATAGACATCCCGTATTGGAGTCAAGATAGACATCCCGTATTGGAGTCAAGATAGACATCCCGTATTGGAGTCAAGATAGACATCCCGTATTGGAGTCAAGATAGACATCCCGTATTGGAGTCAAGATAGACATCCCGTATTGGAGTCAAGATAGACATCCCAAACAAGAGTCAAGATCAACATTCAAAACTTCGGAGTCAATATAGACATCCTAGGGTGTCAAGTCAAGATAGACAACCGGCATTGGCGTCAAGATAGACAACCTGCACTGGTGTCAAGTCAAGATAGACAACCTGCATTGGCGTCAAGTCAAGATAGACAACCCGCACTGGCGTCAAAATAGACAACCCGCATTGACGTCAAGTCAAGATGGACAACCATCATTGGCGTAAAGATAGACAACCATCATTGGCGTCAAGATAGACAACCATCATTGGCGTCAAGATAGACAACCTGCATTGGCGTCAAGTCAAGATAGACAACCATCATTGGCGTCAAGATAGACAAGCATCATTGGCGTCAAGATAGACAACCATCATTGGCGTCAAGATAGACAACCATCATTGGCGTCAAGTCTCTCCTAGATCCCGTGGTTCCTACTTAATTTAATCTGTGGTACGGTTAGAATTTAATGATCTTAAAGTATAACGATATTCCTTGAAAAGTCCCTTTATATTCTGGATATAACTAAGTCTGTTTATATTTCTCATATACGGTAACGTTTGTAATAATAAATAGTGAAAATAGAATTAAAAGCGCCTATCCATATTCTTAACAGCCTGACTTGAATCTAAACAATCACTATAATAAAGTTGATCATCACAATCGGAATTCTGTATCAAAACAAATGACCACTAAATTAAATAAAGCGCCACTTTTCATTACATTTTAAACCAAAAATGTATTCTAAAAACATAATAAAACACAAAAGCATGAATCTTATTTATCACATATGGCTTTTCACTCTTGCCCCGATCGAATATTGCATGTCTCTGTTGCGTAAAACATTTACAAGATGTAACTAATAAGTTTTTTTACTTTTGCTAAATTAACTAACCGATTTATTTTACAGCATTTACGGGCCTTGATCGGCAATAATACGCATTTACAATATACGATTAATTAATAATTGTAAGTTCGCCCGTGATTACTACACATGTAGGTAGACAAGAAATAAAATATTCCGAAAATTGAATTACAATTATTTTTTTTAAATTTTGACTGGTTTTAGCCAGTTAAATCTTTAGAGCTATTGCGTTACCATTGTTTACCGAATTTAAAACAAATTTATTTAAAACAAAAGTTTAAAACATTGTTTTCCGAGTTTAAAACAAACACTCACGTTTTCGAAAATCCAGGAATTATAATTTAAAAATTTAATAAAATAATTTCGCGCCTTATCATAATACGTAACAAAATACGTCAAGTTAAAGTGAAATAATTATCAGTAAAAATTTAAAAACAAGATCGTGAGGGTTGATCGCTAATCTCAATACTAGTTATCTCAATAACAATAATAAAGTGCCGATCACTATATTTATCGCTTAATTTTCTTTAACTAGCGAGTATTTAGCGCAAAAATTGGATGTAAATCGAAACGAATCACCTTTATGCTGTGACGTGATCGATGATGGATAAATTGCGCAGACATCAACGCGTTGCTCGCCACGTGCCATGCCAGCACCGCTGCCATCGTCACGAACACCGTCACCATCATCAGCACCATCAGCGCCAGCAGCGCCATCCGCGCCGCGCCATTACTGCCAATCGCGCCACGCCATCACCGCCATACGCGCCGCGCCATTACCGCCATAATTTCTCTTTTCCTTCTTTCTTCATTAACAACGATTCCTTCTTTCGGAGAATTCTTCCAACGGTTTGTCATATAATCTAATAAACGAATTGCATAAGCGATTAAATAGGTATTTTCATTCGATTTTCTTGATATGTGGGTAGATCTCAATTTTTAAGTTTTGAGATAACATAAATTTAACTCGATTGATTGATTGATTTACAACCATTGATTATCAACTATTGATTGATTGTATTGATTCTGGAACTTCATTGTTATTATCTTGTAGTGTGCTTTTCAAATAATAAAATCACTTCATTTCTAGCTTGACGTTATTTGTAGTTTCAATTAACTTATCTCGCGGGTAGTTGGTGGTTTTGATGCCCGAGTGAATCCCTTATCCCACTTCTGATGTCGGAGATAAGAGGTATATTGGTGGCTTGTTCGGTATTGATGGAGTCTTCTGGTACAGGATCCGAGGCGTAGGGTCTCAGGCAATTAAACCACACACACACAATATGACAATACTTGTATTAAATGTAGGTAATCACAAATTGCTTAGTAGGTATACAATTATCAGAGTTTCGTGAACCACCGGTCCCGTTAGGGGGGGTCCGGACTGTAAGGCTCACACTGATCAATAATCCTCTCGTCTCGATGCTCTCGGTTATTTAAAATGTCTCAGGTGCCCCTCCAAACGATTCCGATCACGTGACTCAATACGTCACGGCGTTCACACCCCACTGTTACAATGATATCAATTGAGTTATTAATTATCGTTAAATTATCGTGATCTGCGACATATATATTTTTTTTAATAAAATATTGTCTGATGTTTGTAAGAGATTAATTATTAATTTCCATAAATTATATTAAATACGAAATAAAATAAAATTGTCCCATTTACAGATTCGATCTTTATTCCACATTCTATTCTGAGTCTGTCCATACGTCTCGTAATCACAAAGTGGTTATTTATTTGTAACTAATAATTTATATACACGTAATTATTACATTTATTTTAATGTTCCGGGTGATTTATCTTTTGGTTGTTTGTAGTATCATTATTCAATTGTATATTAATTTTATTTAGACCATTTTTGATTTTTCCTATTTATATCCATTTCAACATTAAATCATTTTGTACTTAAATAAATACTGTAATTATAAATAAGAGAAGCATTTTATTATTAAAAGAAATGTGTTTGATATTAAAAAGCTATTAATCTAAATATCACTTTTTTAGTAATAAATTATTTACAACTAAAAATGAAACATTATAATTATTTACAAAAGTTTTATATGATATCGAGGGATTAATTTTAAACCGCAAGCCACAAAATAGAATCGAAATGAACCCAGTATTATGTATCGTTGTAACTTGTATTTTATATTATTTCGTACCACTTTATCAATCTAAGTAATTTATTTGAAATAAAAAAAAAAATGTCAAAAAAATATGTTTACATTATTAAAATTTCCTATTATTATTGAAAATATAAAACAAATTGTTATGACGTTATTATAATATATTACCGAACCTTAAAGTTTCTGTTATTTTTATATTCCATAATGAAATCTTAATATAATTTATTTGTACATATTTGGCTGAGATCTCTGGATCCACTTATTTTCATTAGAAATTCAGAAACTGCTTGTTCCTGAAATTTCTTTTGACTCAATAATTTAGAACAAGCCATGTCTTTTAACATTGACCATAGTTTGTAGTTTGACTCTTACAAAATACGGCATATTGACTTTGAGGCAGCCTTAAGGACTTCGTACTTTATCGATAACAGATTTAAAATAATAATAAATAAAAAGAAACTAATCATCAACACCTGAATTTGAACCAGTGATCTCTGAAAGATGTTTAAAATGTTACTTGCAGCTATACATTTAATTTCTCAATTTAAATTATTTAACCTTTTTTTTCCTCGTTCTCAGTTAAAGCTTTTAAAGCAAAAAAAATTGAGCAAGCAAAATACTTGGGTAAATTAATTGGAAAGTTTCAGTTAATATCTCCACAAGGTAAAGTGAAAATGAAAAGTTATAGTTACAGACTTGAGCTAGCGAAATTAAATCATTAAGTTTGCTACATAGCTAATTGATACACAGAGGCACCTTCCAAATTCCATATATTATTTACAATAAAACTTGCCTACTTAACGTGTGATTGGATTTTGAATATTGCTCCCTGTTTTGTTTAATTAAAAAGTACATTACTATATATATATTTATATACAGAGTTATTTGTAATTAATTAGCCACCTTATGTAGTCAGCCTATCTACATCAATTGTTCTGGGACTTTTTAAATTTATTATTTTTAATATATTTAATATTAATGTATTTATTTATTTATGTACCATTAAATTAAAAATACAAAAAAAGAAGAAAATTACAAAGTACAAAGGATTGCTTATCTCTTTTAGAGATCTCTTCCAGTTACCCTTTTGTGTGAAACAGTTTACATATTATAGTATTGCGGTATGGTACGTAGATATATATAAGAAAAAGAAAGACAACGAAATGGTGTCTATATCAATATATATATATATATATATATATATATATATATATATATATATATATATATTGATACATATATATTGAACAATTCATTTTTATATATATATATATATATATATATATATATGTCGGAGGAGGTGGTTCTGTATCACTCATTGTCACAAAGTAATTTACTGTGGGCTTCAGTGGTCAGTGTTAGCACGTAAATTAATAAAAACACTATTGAACTCAGTAATCGTTATAATCTTAAATCAACTTTTACAACACAGAAATAACTTAAATAAACAGGTAAATACACCGCACAGGGAACGCGTGATGATTTTAGTGTCTTCAGTCGCCAATCGCTAACCGAGCAGTAACATGTCGCGACTTGCACCGGTGACGCACACATCGGCATACGCCGGTGCATTCTAACACTAACTTCATCGAGCGTCAATAGATGGCGCTGGCGTTCCGAAAGCGGTACAGTACCGCCAATAATAAAATAAAATAAAATAAAAAATAAAAAAAATAAAAAAAAAATAAAAATAAAAATAAAAAAATAAAAATAAAAAATAAAAAAGCCTTTATTTGACCATGCTTACAACTGTACTTATTACTACTTATGCACTACTTTGTGTCTATACTTAACTACTTATTATACTACATGACTTAAATTCTATGAATCTATATATAATTTTTATGTAATATTTATTATTTTGTTATGCATTAAGCATGATCCCCATGTTGGGTAAAGGCCTCCTCCAAAGATGCCCACTTTCCTCTGTCCTGCGCTATTTGCAACCAGTTTGAGCCAGCTACTTACTACTACTATAGGGTCTTCCTCTTTTTCTTTTTCCCTGAGGTCCTTTCCATATGGTAGTGTTGTATGTCCACCTATTATCTCCGAGTCTCGCTATGTGGCCGGCCCATTTGAATTTTAATTTCTGTGCATGACTCAAGGCATTAGTGGCTTTTGTTATAGATCTTATTTTTGTATGCCGAATCTTATCTAGTTTTTTTACCTTGAGCATGCTTCTCTCCATTCCTCGCTGGCAGGACGTGATCTTGCGCTTTACTTTTGCCGTAAATTTCCATGTCTGACACCCATAAGTCAAACATGGTAATAGACTAGAATTCATTATTTTACTTTTTAATTCTATTGGCATGTTGCTTTTGAAGATTTCTTTCAAACTCCAATATTTGTTCCAGGTTCTCTGAATTCTTCTTTCAATTTCTAAATCGTTGTTTTCTGTTTCAAAGCTGATTGTTTTTCCCAAGTAAATGTATTTGTCTGTGTATTCAAGTGGACTGCCATTAACTTTTATTGGTTTTTTGTAGCTGTTAGTCATTGTCATGGTTTTAGCGAGATTGATTTCAAGTCCTACATTGGCGCTAGCTTTTTGTAGGTCTTCCATCATGAGCTGCAGCTGAGAGCTAGTCTCTGATAGTATTACTATATCGTCAGCGAAACGTAAATGGCTCAGATAGGCTCCCTGTATGTAGAGTCCACAATTACTCCAGTTAATTTTATTTATGATGACTTCCAGTATGGCTATAAATATTTTTGGCGATAAAGGGTCGCCCTGCCTCACTCCTCGCTTTATGGGGAAGCTCGGGCCCAGTGTCTCTAACTTTATTCTACCCGTGTTGTTATTATATATATTTCTGATGACTTTTATGTACATTTCGCTTACCCCCTGGTCTTTTAAGCTTTTCCAAACGCTGTCATATGTTACCGTGTCGAAGGCTTTTTGGTAATCAATGAATCCGAGATATAGAGTTCGCTGCTGTTCTCTATACTTCTCTATAATTAATTCTAAGGTGTGGATGTGATCTGTCGTAGAGAAACCCTTCCTAAAGCCGGCCTGCTCTATAGGTTGTCCAGCTTCGATTTCAGGGCTGATTCTTAAGTTTATAATGGTAGAGAACAGCTTGTACAAGGTAGGTAGTAGGCTTATAGGTCTATAGTTACCTATATCTTTTGGGTCTCCCTTCTTATAAATTAAAATAATATTTGATTCAGACCATTGTGTAGGAGTTTCGGATTTTTGTAATATCAAATTGAATAACTCCGCGAGTGGTGTTGCCAGTATATGATAAGCTGACTTTAAAGCTTCGTTTGTTATGTAGTCAGATCCAGGCGATTTTTCTAGTTTTAGTCTTTTTATAGCTTCTACAATTTTTTTCTCATCAATTGATTTGACATTCTCTATAATTTCACAATCAGTGGGGTCGATTTGTATGTTTCCGGCTGTGTTTATACTATTGCTTTGAAGTGCAGATGTATGATTTTTATCGCTGTAAAGGTTTTTGTAAAAATTGGTTGCTGTCGTGATAATATCGTTTCGTTTACTTATGTCTCTACCTAGCTCCTTTAGCTCTTTTATCCAGTTTTTGCATGTTCTTAGTTCTTTGTAGGCCTTCTTTGTGCTACCGGTGAGGTTCAGATGATTTTCTATTGTGATTTGTCTATGCTTTGCATAGTCAATTCTCATGTACCTGTTGACTAGCTTGTAGAGTGCAGAGAGTTCCTTTTTCATAGCTCGTGTCTTATTTTTTGTTTTTTGTAGTTCTTTTCTTCTCTTTAAAAGGGATGTTGTACGTTCCGATAGACACTTGTGGCGTTTGCGTTCCTTACTCACTGATTGGGCTGATCCTAAACTCTTGGTAATTGCATTTGTGATGACATCATAATGTGTTTGTACTGTGGTGTTACCATGGCTAGCACCTCGTCCAAATAGCATGTTTGATAAGGTTTCCCTGTACGTCAAAATTTGTTCCTCATTTTTTAGTTGGTATGTTTGTATACTCGTGTATTTAGCTCTCCTTTTTTTAAGGTTGGTTAATTTAATTTTTGCTCTGATAATCCTATGGTCTGACGGGTAGTTTAAGTTCATAGTGCCGATATCTTGAAATATTCTCGGTTGATTCGTTAGTATATAATCTATTTCATTTTTACTTTTCCCGTCCGGAGAGCTCCATGTCCACCTCTTGCTTAAGTAGCTTGCTTAAGTAGCTTGCTTGCTTGCTTAAGTACCGCCAATGCCGACATATATATAACAAAAAATACTTTAATATATAAAAATATAAACATATGTAAACAGTATACTTATATACACAATATAATATATACTAATATATACATATATACTAATGAAGAAAATATATATATATATATATATAAAAAAAAAAAAAACGATTACTTTTTATATTTCCGAAGAAAGGTAGTGCTCCTTAACTCTTAGCTTAAAAGAGTTAAGGGAAGGATTGTCATTCAGAATACTATGGGGAAGAGAGTTCCAAAGACGAGCAGCAACAACGGTAAAGGATTTTTTATAGAAAATAGAGTTGGAAAAAGGGACTTCGAGGGATTTTAAATTGACACACGCACGAGATGGTCTTTTCCTCGGTGGTGGTAAATGAAAACGTTCATTCAAGTAAAGAGGAGCAGATTTATTTAAAATGTTAAAAAGAAGCGATAGAATGTGCACATTCCGGCGAAGTCGGATAGGGAGCCACTTTAATAAATGTCGATATTCAGATATGTGATCAAATTTGCGCAATCCGTATATAAAACGAATGCACAAATTTTGAAGTCGTTCAAGTTTGTCAAGTAGCTCCTCAGATGCATCTAAATAGCAGACGTCGGCGTAGTCAAGAAGTGGAAGGAGAAGGGTTTGTGCTAGCATTATTTTAGTTTGTAGAGGAAGGAAATTCTGCAACCGCTTGAGAGAGTGAAGAGAATGATGTACTCTTCTACTAACTTCATCAATTTGTGGTGCCCAAGAGAGATGAGAGTCTATAATAATGCCTAAGTTTTTCGATTTTTCAGTCAGTGGTAAAAATGTGGCATCATAAAAAATTTTTGGTAACAGTGTACTGTCAATTTTGTTGCGCAATTGTCGACTGCCTATTATCAAAGCTTGGGATTTTAAAGGATTAACAAGAAGACCATACTCATTGGCTCATTGGCCCAAAGCTTGGGATTTTAAAGGATTAACAAGAAGGCCATACTCATTGGCCCAATCTTTAATCCTGTTGAGGTCACAATTTAACCCTTGAATAGCAGAAGCAAGGTCCTTAAGGGATGCATGACGGTAAAGCTGCAAATCATCTGCATATAGATGGTAGTGACAAGAGATAACTTTGGAGATTTCGTTAATAAATAAAGAGAAAAGAAGAGGAGATAATACGCCACCCTGCGGAACACCTGCAGAGATTTCTGCCCAGTCTGAGTAGTCCCCATCCATACAGACCCTCTGCCGACGTCCACGAAGGTAAGAGTTAAACCAATTGATCACTGGAAGTGAGATATTAAGAGAGCGAAGAACACCCAGCAATATTTCAAAGTTAACTGAATTAAAGGCATTGCTAAAATCAAGTAATTCGAGAATCGTTAATTCTTTATTGTCCATCGCATACCGAATATCTTCAGTCACTTTAAGTAAAGCCGTTGTGGTGCTATGTAACGGACGGAAACCAGATTGTAGAGGATTGAATAAGTTATTAGAGGATAAGAAGGAGGTAAGTTGCTTATGGACAGCATCTTCTAAAAGCTTAGAAAAGATAGGTAAAATTGAAATAGGACGATAAAATGAAAAAGAGGTTGGATTAGAAGTTTTGGGCAATGGTGTGACATGTGCCGATTTCCAAACACGAGGAAAAGTATTGGTGAGTAGTGAACAATTTAAGATATGAGCGATAGTGGGTGTAAGAATATCTATAATAGGAATAAGCATGTCACGACTGATGTTGTCATGACCAACTGCCTTTGTTGAAATGGACAGGATGCTCTTTTTAATATCTGCTTCCGAGATCTCTTGGAAATGGAATGAATCACAGTTAGGTGGGGTGACAGAAGCCAATTTTTGAAGGGTTAAATGTTTTTGGAGGTCGTCAACAACGGATAATGGAGAACAAAAATACTCATTAAGTGAATTTAAATTAATCTGTTTATTAGTATTGATAGAGGTTTTACCCACACCCAGTGATTGTAAAAATCTACATTTCTGTGAAGGAGATAAATTCTTGAGAGAAGAAAAAACATAGCGGCGTTTAGCGTCCCTACACATTCTATTACAGAGATTGCGCAGCTTTTTATAATTAGCGATATTTTCGTCGCTTGGATCCCTTTTGGATTTACTTTTGGCTTTGTTGCGGCAAATCATATTTTTTCTTATTGTAAGATTAAGCCAAGGTGCTGGAAAATGTCTGACCCTTAAAGGTTTAAGTGGAGCGTGTGAATCATATAACTCAATGAGGGTCGAGTTTAAAATATCAACTTTGTTGTCTACAGTAGAATCGGCATCTCGTATAAGGGCTTCGAGGTTTATGTTCTTGTAAATGCGGCGCAGAATCACCTTCTTCTTACGTTTAGGGACGTATAGATCATACCGAAGGAAAAGAAGGTCATGGTATGAGAAGGGAGCAGTAAGCTGACCGTGTTCAAGCACATTCATAGAATTAAGTACAATAATAACATCTAAAAGGGACGCTTGACAGGCCGGAGCGAAGTGGGTTGCAGAAAGAGGAAAAATAGACATATTAAAAGAAGAAATAAGAGATTTCAACTTATTAGATCTGTAGTCATCTTTTAATAAACAGGTATTCAGATCACCCATGAGTATGCAATGATTATACATAGGTAAAAGTTTGTGAATAAGAAGTTCTAGTTCTTTAAAGTAGCTAAGAGTATGAGAAGGACTATATAAAACACCGAGAAGAAGTTTAGAATGGGAAGCAGAAATTTCAAGGAACATGTAGTCGGAATCAGTGTTAGTAGATAGTAATGTAGTTTATTCTTTGTCCTCATTATACGAACAAGGACCATAACTCACTTGATTTTTGTCATAAAGCAATCTTTTATAGCGCATACAAAGGAAAAACTCCGAAAAACTTACATTTTTAGTTACATTACATATTTTTAGGGTACCAAACCCTGCATGTGGCCAATATTTAATTATTTAATAATCAAGATTATGAAGTACAATATTCTCAGCTTTATTCTAGAAACATTGTTTGTTTCATCTGTTTCAATAAAAAGGTTCTAAGCCAAATGATATACAAGTCATGACTGTAGGGAAGCTTAGTGACAGGCAAATGAATAATGAACCCCAAATCGCCCGACTTATCTTGAGGGGCTTATTACTATTATTATTTGATAATGGCTGATTGATGATGGCTGATAGTTGTTTTTATAAGAAAATAAAAGCGACAGAAGCTTTTAGAATTTTGGCATATTAACCATTTTAAACATCATAAATATCCCTCATAATAGAATATTCATTAAAATCTTATTTAACACATTTTTGTTCCACAGAATTAGGTATGTAAATTTAATAATTCATCAACATAGTTTGTCAAATGAATAACATATAAATAATAACAATGAAATATATAATATATTAATCAAGTCTATTACTATAATATTTTGCACATTTCTTGTCAATGGAACTAAGTAGTCAATAAACTTATATTAATTTACATTATTTCCGTTTGCGAATCATGTAAGAATTTAAATAAAAAAATAAGAATTTAAAGTAATTGAGACATTTATAGGTATACTTTACATTATTTAATAAGAGGCCTCCAATGTAAAGATTACAACGATAAAACTAAGTTAATAAAAAAGACACAAAAAGACAAATCTATCACAGTTGTATAAAAAATTAAATTAAAAATTTTAATAACCCCCGATACAAAATGACCTCTAAAAAGGATAAAAAATAATATTATTATGGACTTATTGAAGTCGTTGCGTCGGGAGACCGTTGTACGTAATCATTGAGGACTTAGATTATACGATTCGATATCGTAATTTCTTTATTTGCCTTATTAACTTACTTGCATTTTATTATTATTTCCTTTATTAAACAGTCCCCCGACGCAACGAATTCAATAAGTACATAATAATATTTATATATATATATTGACTCTAATAACGTTGGTGTTTTTCAATTCAAATTATAAAACAATGAATGTAATAACGCCTTTGAACCAACGACTGTTCGTTTTTAGAACAAATTTATTGCAAAAGTTGCGACGTTTCGACCGTCAATTTCGGTCATTTTCAAGCTACAAAAGATAATATACATTGATAAGTTTCCTTTCTTTACAATACACAATTTCAACGAAACAAATTAAAAACAAAAATTATACCTTAAATTCTAAAATTGCTCATTATCACGGTCGACTAGTATCAGTTTCATCTGACAACAATCTATAAGAAAAAAAGGTCAAGAGTGAGGTTATGTTTTTACATCAATAACGAAAAAACTAGTTATAGTTCAAAACATACCTCTTTCTTTCTTAAACCTCACTTTCGTTGAGAAGTATACACAAGTTTTTACAGGTGTTATCTTGTTGTCAGATTTTATCATAATAACTTAAAAAGTAACAATTAATATAATAATAACAATCAATGCGTGTCGGTGTTGACAGACGACAAGCCACTATGTCTCGTTCTAATGTTGGTAACACGCACTATGTGTCATTTGATGAGCGGTAAATACACATTATTCAACTTGTAGGTGTCAGTTTGTTCATTGATACAATTTTTGTTTTTCTTAATATGCATCATCTCTGAGATCAGTCTTTTTTTCCCATTTTGTTCTTTTTCTAAAATTTTAATATGGTTCCACTTAAAATCATGTTTGTTATTTTTCCTATGGTCTGTTACAACTGTGTGTCTTTCTGATTTGCAATTGATATTGTTTTTATGTTCATTGATACGTGTTTGTAATCTTCTATACGTTTGTTCAATATAAATACTGTTACAATTACCATCCGCACATTCAATTTGATAGATAACGTGTGTCTGGTGTTCTTTGATTGTCTTATCTTTGCCTTTTACTATGATATTATTAAGTTTATTGTGTACTGAATTTACAACATTCAAGTCTAAGTTTTTAAGTGTTCTGGAAATTTTGACAGTTGAGTTGTTGATATGAGGAACAATTACCATCGGTTTTTTCTCTTATGAAGATGTTGTTTCACTAATATTACTAGACTCGTTATTAATACTTCGAATTCTTTTTCCGATATACTTGTTAACAAATTTTTTTGGGTAACTGTTTGCTGACAAAATGTCTCTGACTTTTTTAATGTTATCAGTATGGTAAAATTTTTCAGACAATTTGATTGCTTTGTCCACCAGATTGTAAACTATTGCTATTTTCTGGTGTGTGGGGTGGTAAGAATTATAGTTAAGCACGCGGCCAGAAAAAGTAGGTTTCTGGTACCAATTCGTTATCAATTTGCCATTTCTTCTTTCAACTACCACATCCAAAAAACAAAGTTTCTGGTCTACCTCCCGTTCATGTATAAAACCTAAATGCTCATCAACATTGTTGAACATGTCTAACACGGAATCAACGTTAGAGTTTGGTAGCACCATGAAACTGTCGTCTACGTACCTAAAGTATGTAGGATCTTTAATATCAAGTTTTGAAAAACAATGCTTCTCCAGGTCATTCATAACAATTTCAGCAAGTATTGGGCTAAGAGGAGAGCCCATGGGGCTACCAAACTTCTGTCTATAAATTTCGCCATTGAACGTAAAAAAGGTAGATGATAAGATTAGGTTGACAGCTTTATGAAATTCATTCCAAAGAATGTTACAATTCGGTTGTATTTGTGTCCACCTTCTTGCTAAACTATCAATTACCGCGTCATGTGAGATGTTTGTAAATAACGCCGTAACATCCAATAGGGAACATGCAAAAAAATTTAAATGGTCTCAAATATTTTTTTTTCGATTACTTTTTATCATCTTATTATAATAAAATCATTTTTTTTTAATTTACTAATCATTTAAGGCCATAAAATAATTTATGAAAAGTGTAACTTTAGGGAGCGAAATTCAAAATTCCAAAACGCGCCACCATTGGTCGAAAGGAAATGTGACGTCATTTGACACACCATTCAATATATCGGCGTTTAAGTTCATACTGTGGTATCAGTGTGACTGAGAAAAATAAATAATTTAAACCTATATTTTCGTGCTTAAAGGTTTTATTAAATGATACAATTGTTTAGGTAATATTAAAAACATTTTCTAAATACTCAAACAACTCTAACAAAACAAATACCTACAAACTCTTTTTGAATAGCAGTTAGCATGCTAATACACAATACATTTTTAAAATGTTTCTGCCTCTGAATCATTTTTCACTTCACTTGACTCAGATAAATAACTTGGTTGATAATCAGCAGATATAGAAGATATAAGATGCTATAGAAGTATTATCAGCTGTGTTTTCAGTAAACAATTTTCTTTTTAAAACAGATAGTTTTACTTTTAAAACTGTTGTGTAACAATGTTGTGTGTTAAATGAGGAAATGGTGACAATCCTACATTTTGTTTTTCAGCAGGTATATTTACATTGAAACCTTTACTTCCATACTTCGGTTTAATATTAACTTGCACAGCTTAGTCACTTGGTAATTTATCTTTAATATGCGAAAAGCAAGGCTCTGCCTTATGATCATCACATTCAATAGGAGAAGTACTGAGTCTTGGCTGATTAATATCACAGACATTTGTATGGGCAGTACTAGGACTTACTACCTATATCACTTCTTCGTAAAGGTCACCATTTTTTTTAAACACTACTTTTGATAGCTAACTCTTAAAAGGCTTCATTAACCGATGTCAATCTTTGCCTTTTGACTATGCACATTCTCATTCTATCAGCTGTTGTTTTTGCCACAAAAATATATAAGGAACAACTCCTTTCTTCAAACTTAGATTACATCTTTCTCCTTGTTGTTTCGTTACACATATTATATTCAATACAATTTGCTGTATCTTCCTTAACCTGAAATAAATCGACAGACCATAAAAATTGCGTAAAACAAAAAAAGATTACGGTTTTTATAGAAAGTTATACTGAAATTTGTAAGATAGGTTAGGTTAATTTTAAACTCAAATTTTCTAATGTTTAATACTTACTATAAATTTAAACTATTAGATTAAACTTATTATAAATAAAGTATACTTACGTTAAATTGATCTTCACAACCATATAAACACGATTTAGGACATATATTATCCCTTTTAATTACCGTACACCATTGTTTTTGTATTTTCGCATCTCTTGGAATACAAAAAACACTTTGTCGGGTGTTTTTCTAATACTATTTTTGCACTCCGGTACTATACAATACTCGTAAGATGATTTTTATCTTCTTCCATGACTTGTAAAGCAATTAAAACTTAAAATATCTATGAAATTGCTAAAAAGTTCATAGTAAACATTCACTGGATGTATCATTTGACGTCACGCAAAGCGCGCGCAAAATGGCGGTGTTTAAACGGGTCAAATTTACTCAATGTTTTAATTTTCACTTTGAAAAAAAACTAGAATCTTTTCAAGCCTATTAATATTTTTTTCTACGATATAGAGAGGTATATGATTAATTTACGTCAAAAAAAAAATACGTGAATGTTCCCTAATGATAAAAGAACTTCATCATCTTTCAAGTTTATCTTCTCTATTTTCTTCTTGAATTCTAGGCTATTCTTTACACTATATTCCGATAGTTTTATATTCCCGCTAATTATGTTGTTGATGAACTTTGACAAATTATATAGTGGTGAGTCGATGTATGATACAATTAATCGATATGGGATATCTTTTTTGTGGATCTTTGGAAGGGCATAACACTTGGGTAAATTCCCGTCTGATGTGTAAACCCATTTGTGTAAGCTCTTACTAAGATAACCTTTCTTTTTCCAATCTCTACACATGATAGTTAGTTTTTTGTTCAAGTTAATTAAGGGATCAGATTCTAATTATTCATAGATGTTAGTATCTGAAAGCATTGCCAATACTTTTGAATTATACTCAATTCTCGGAATCGCGACTGTAACATTTCCCTTATCACTGGGAGTAAACAAGATGTTATGCTCTTTCATGTACAATTTTGTACTTTCCAAGTGATTTTGAAGTAATTTCTGTTCATGGCACTCAAAATTAGAACACGCATTGATTGTTATTATTATATTAATTGTTACTTTTTAAGTTATTATGATAAAATCTGACAACAAGATAACACCTGTAAAAACTTGTGTATACTTCTCAACGAAAGTGAGGTTTAAGAAAGAAAGAGGTATGTTTTGAACTATAACTAGTTTTTTCGTTATTGATGTAAAAACATAACCTCACTCTTGACCTTTTTTTCTTATAGATTGTTGTCAGATGAAACTGATACTAGTCGACCGTGATAATGAGCAATTTTAGAATTTAAGGTATAATTTTTGTTTTTAATTTGTTTCGTTGAAATTGTGTATTGTAAAGAAAGGAAACTTATCAATGTATATTATCTTTTGTAGCTTGAAAATGACCGAAATTGACGGTCGAAACGTCGCAACTTTTGCAATAAATTTGTTCTAAAAACGAACAGTCGTTGGATCAAAGGCGTTATTACATTCATTGTTTTATAACATAATAATATTATTTTTATTCTTTTTAGAGGTCTTTTTGTATCGGAAGTTTTTAAAATTTTTATTTTTTTTTCTGGTTTTTAAAGTTATGTTACTAGTTTCTGAATTGTACTAAATGAACCTACAGACATACAAAATGTATAATTGTTTAAGTAGGAAAGATTTGTTTGTTTGTTTAAATTGAATAGGCTCCGAAACTACGGGACCGATTTTTAAATAAATCTTTTAGCATTAGAATCCTATATTATGATGTAAAAAGTTTATATTTAATACGAGAAATATATATATTTTATTTAATAAAATAAGGATCCGCGTGAAAGTTTCGACAATTTAATAAATTAAAAATGTATTAAGTAACATGATTCAAGACTTTTTCTTATGTGTAGGTAGATAGGTAGTTTTCATATATACGAATATTAATAAGTATATACATTTAGAGTTAAAATGATTTACAATTACTAATAACACTATGATTAAGGGATTTATATTATCACTACCTGTTGCCCATGATTCTTTATGACTACGATCATAAGCCATATAAATATATTTTTACGTGGAAGTAGTCACGGGCAACAGCTATTCCTAATAAAGTACTTTGTAAATCCGTCCACGCGTTTGTCCGCAAACAGCTAATTATTGCATAAGAACCTCTCCCTCGCACGAATAAAACGTCAATATCTTGAAGACGACTATTTCGATTCCAATTAAACATGAATAAAAAACATTTCGACGAGCATAGCTTTCGATTAAACAAAACCGCATCCAAATCCGTCCACGCGTTTGGCCGCAAACAGCTAATTATTGCATAAGCACCTCTCCCCCTCACGAATATCTTTAAGACAACTATTTATATTTTAATCAAACATGGATACGAACCATCTCGACAAGCATAGCTCTCGATTAAAAAAAACCGCATTCAAATCCGTCCACGCGTTTGGCCGGAAATTTGCCACAGACAGATACACAGATAAACAGATCGACAGGTGAAACTTATAACACCCCTCTTTTTAGTCGGGGGTTAAAAACTAGATAAGATCTTTTTTTTTTTTGTCTGTCTATGCAGTTAGCCCTGTTGGCTATTACAGCGTCACCGGGGGAGCTAGATAAGATCACATGGTCTATGTTAATATTAAACTACTCCAAAATGACGTACCAGTTACCAGTCTAGCGCTGTCCTTTTCGTTTTTACCGAAAAATAGCATGCGCGGTCTCTTTCATTCAACTTATGTCCTCTTCTATCGCATGTGATGGTTTGCTGGACCTCGCTGTCGCACGATTTCACTCGCAGCAATATTTTACTTTTTAAAATTGGACAATCACAATTCAGGACGTATTTTTGCTAACAAGCGTTGTTAATGAGGGTATATGGATACCACCGTGTTTGTAGTTAAACTATATATATTTTTAGTTTAGTTTAGTTTTTTAGTTTCGTTCATTAATCAGACCGGTGCAAGTTACTAGTATCAATTTACCTATTAATGCCTGCCTACTCAAGATTTGTACCGACAAATAAATAATAAACCTAACGTTTTTACATTCCATAGGTTTAATATTTTCGATTGGAATGAAATTTGTTTATTTTAACAAAGCCAGTGTAGTATAAACGAAAATATAATAATTTTAAATTTATTATAATCGGGACTAAATTTTTTTAGACAACCTATTTGCAATATATTTATTGATATATTTTATTTGATAGAAAATATCTTTCATTCATTAAACAGCTCGGTGAAGGTCGTTGTATACTATATTGATCCTATACTAATATATGATTCCTAAACTTGACTTATAGTAATAAATGCCCACCATCTTCTTAAGGAATATTACATCTAACATTACTGTATAAAAACAATTTTATACTCGTACGTAGGCAATATTACAATGTAATACGTGTAATGTAGTGATATAAATTAATGGCAGCAAGAGAAGATCAAATAGCACTACGGAAAGGAAGTGATTTATACTGTAGAAGATCTACAATTAAGGATCCAGCCGTTCACAGAGAGTTTCACAGACACCAACATCGACAATCCGAACGGTTTATTACTAAAGGCTGTCAATTTTAGGAGGTATTTTGGTAGATACTGCAGATATCTGGCTCTTCGATGAAAGTTTAATTAAATGTGATCAGTCCTGCCCTTAATACAAATCCAAAAAACTATATAGAGACCAACCTGTTTTATCCAACCATAGGTTGATTTTAATTACGTAATTAAATCTGTCTACCCCCGTACAATAAAAGCAGCATTATCATTATTTTAATATATCTAAATAAATCACATATATATACAATATAAGGTTTCATTAATTATCGAATTATGAGATTATATAAAACCAGAAATTCAAATATGTTTAATATTCAAAACAAAACTGAGTATGTTGTTTGCTAAATAAAATAATGTTTTCCAACAAAGCCCAGAATTCAGCTAACAATTTAACTACTTAAACCTAAATTGAGAAGTTTAAGTTCTAGTAGTTGCAGTAGTACATTTAAAATTGCAGTAAGATGAACTGTACTTACGGACATTGTTTCAGACCACTCAGAACTCCTAATGTAACGTAATGAAATTTAGAGTAGTAATATTTAATGAATATTATATATCTTTACGTAATTAAAGATAAAATATAATATTAAAAAAACGTATATTAATACTGACATCTATATTAATATAACATATATGCTAAATTTAGTGATTTTTGTTGAAAGCAATAGTAGTGTGAATTGTTTTATAGCAGACTGCGTCTTTCAGATCTTCCTTTAAATATACTAACTTTCGTTACAATATATAAATATGTTATTATATGGTATACAAATATAAAAAATACAAAAATCTGAAAAGGTAAATATTTATAAAAAAAAACAGTTAACACTTTCAGTTCTACGTTCGACAAAACGACGATTTGATACGACGAAAGATCTAGTTCATATTGTGTGTGTGTCGGCAACAATTCATGACATTAATATTAATAATATTTAATTGTTTTATCATCATAATTCATTATTTGATTATTTTCATATAACTTGTTATAAAATTAAAATGACTCAGAAACATAAAATAGTAAGCATTTGTCGCACTTGCTACAGAGCATTCTTTTGTGCAACAATAAGAAAGAGAGAGATAGCTTAATAGTAAATTAATTACATAGTATATAACGGGGTGAACATAACATTGTATGACACTTCATAGGGGAGAATGATAGTATATAAGAAATAAGACTTTGAAACTGCTTAAAATTGTATAGAATTTCTTATATTTTTACTATTTTATTTCTCATAACTTTTGTATTTGTATAACTTTTATTAATCATTATATGTGTATGTGAAGGTGATTTTGTTACCTTTTTGAAAATTTTATTGTGATATCTGTGTACATAAAGAAAATAAAGATATGTTAAACTCAGTCACGGGGGCGTAGATAAAAATACGCGTAAAACGCGTTGCTATTCAGTGGCTCTCTTTACGGTATAGCCGGCCGGTTAATAAACGGCTAGTATGGGGATGAGGTATTCCATTCGCCTCGGACCGCAACATTGAAGAAAGAAGAACAGGGAAATATAATAGAAGAGCCCTGAATAGCAACATTGTATGGGATTATCGTAGAAGAGCCCTATTATTGTGCGGGAAGATCGTAGAAGAGCCCGATCGAAAAGCTACTCGTGACTGGGTTAACTGAGTGTTCGGACATTCTCGTTTTAATTACCCCTTCGAGTCGAGACCCCTATATCCATGAGAGACGAATCACCGGCGCCCATTAGGAGTGATCATTAGTCACCCGACTTGACGTCACTCCTGCGGACAGGGTTCGTTTCGCCCTACAAAGCGGGAGGGTGCGGTATCTGAGGTCCAATCTAGCGACCTCAGCGTAATGCCGCTCCGGTCTTTTAAGACCGCAGCCCCCGACCGCGACAGAGTGGATGATGTGATTAAAATTAAAAGAACAAATAAATCATTTAAACGTGTGTACATTTGGTATTATTATTATTATTTGGAAAATTTTCTATCAGTATAATTGAGGTTCTGTAAAAAAAAATATCGTCTTGTAGTTATTTATGAGGATTGTTTTGTAAAATTAAACAGAGGTAACGACTTACAACTTTTGTTTTACGTATAATAAAAAATGTAGAAAAAGTTATGTAACTTCAAACTGATAAAATAATGCTAACAAATTATACCTAGAATCTGTTATCTCGTAAAAAGGTTATTTATATAAGGTAGCGAATTCCGAAAGCTAAAGGTATTTTTTGAAATTAAAGATGTTAAAAATAAGAAAAACAGTACCCATTATTTAGCTTTTAGCCTAATAATGCCTTTATTGCCTTCAAAACAAAATATAATGCTCAACCTAATAGCAGCTTATATTTTGCAAAGGAGGATAACAAAAACGTGGAATGTTTATGAAAAGACCTAAATTCCAAATATGATTGACGGTTTCATTCATCGCTCTATCGTGGTTAACATCCGAGATCCGTTGTGTAAAAATAAATAACAATCTCGCATACTTCGGAAATAATTTTAATATATTTTTTATGAAAACAAGCTGAATATTCATGATCCAGATAAATCCTTATTCTTTACTGTTATTATAATTTTCGATCTTTTATACATTTATGACGTTAAAATATGTTTAAGGTATGTTTAAGGTAATTAATTTTATCGTAGCACAGATTTTAGTCACAACAAATTTAATCAGAACCGTAACTATAGGGGTAGCGGTTATAATTAAAATATGTTTCTGATAGGACAACTATAGTTATTATATATTTTTCTCAAATTTTTGTAGGTCAGTTTTATACATATTAGTCTATCAGACCTGCCTTATTCCAGTTATGAGATTAAACATTTCGAGGTATAATTTATACTTTAAAAAGCTGTGTCTTTGCTCGTATTCAATAAACATCTTCTTCGTTGTATTACAATCAGCTAAAATAAATTAATTTTGTTAAGAGTAAATTACACAATTTTTTTTATGAAACTTATAATTGGAAGTTACTAAAATTGATAAACAGCTTGCAAGCTATTTGTCCGGAGTTCGAAATTTATGGGCGCTTTCAAAAACTGCCTGTGAAAAAATCTGCCAGCCTTTTCTCCCACCTTTGTACATGCGGAATGGCTCCCTGGCTCATACGGTAAAAGATAACGCCAATCTTCTTGGAACTTCTCTTTTTTGCCTTCGCAGTTTAAGAGCAGACATTGTGTTCCGAAAAAAATCTTTAAGACAAACTCTCCGTTCCTTGAAGGTTAATTTTAAAGGTCGAGCGAGTCTTTGGAGAAAACCACTTTTTTACGTAAGCTCTCTAAAATATAACAAAAACGAAAATACCTTACCTCTGGTCCGAATCGCCGGTGTATTAACTTCTATCACTTCACAACATCTAATGACAAGCTGTTCGAACTGTCGGAGATCCAATGCTCTGTAAAAGGTTTGAACATATTGCATAGCGGGGGAAAAGCATATTCTACTGCATTTCACAAAAATTGTTCTGAAAGTTATTTGATTTCATCCCCACCAGAGATCCACTATCGCACTGTACGCCAGTGCCTACAACACCAAGGGGTTATGTATACCCTACCGCATAGTCAAATAAATTTCTATCATGAACCACCAAAATATACAAAACAATGAATTTTATTTGACGCTGTTTCAACTTCGATACGGCATGTGTTTTCGATATGCTTTATTTCACTCCTCAAAATGATGACATATCATAGTTATTTACATAGTAGTCATATTGGCCTAATTAATTTAATCAGTGGCAAACCGATTCGAATGGTAACATTTCTAATAGATAGATGAGGACCACAATCAATGATAACAAAATATAATGAATAGTCACAACATTACATCATTAAATAAGTTTATAAATGATTGCCCTCAATAATTTTAAATATTTTTTATTTAATTAGAAAGATTTTTTAGAATAAGATCAGCAGACCTACTTACTACCTACTATTGCTGATAATTGAGTGAACAGTATAAAAACAGTAAGGCCAGTAAAATAGTCCGGTCAAATTAGACCAAAAAATTAGGGTGAAATTACATAAATTCGCAACAAGCTGAATTTTGGTACAATTGTTCAAAACACGATTATAAACAATAGCTGAAAGTTCTCCATCATTCCCGTGTGTGGAAAATTTTTTATTCAAGGTCAAATGTCAAAAAAATGAGTTTTTCGCGATTTTCAGCAAAACGGTAAGTTTTATCAGAAAAATACTTCAGACTGAAATTGTAGATCATTAAATGATCTATAAAAAATATATCAATACTTTTTTTCTCACGAGACACCGTTTCGGAGATATCCCAGTTTAAACAGTTGTAACAGTTGCAATTGTCATAACATGCATGAGTACGTCACGTATATTCATCCCTAGAGTTGTAATATTATGTAGTATAGGTTAAAATATTTTTCTGTCGGTCATTGTAACTTGAACTTAAAATATAAAATATACATCAGCTATAACTATAAGAATATCAGGTAAAATGAAACCCAGTCCCTTCATTTATACGTAAGTGTAGCCTTGGGACAACTTCAATCGGAAATATATACTTCTAAAAGCTTATTATCTTCTTTTGCAAAGAGTCAAAATCACATACTATTTCTGCATGCAATAACTGGCTGTGATACGACATCTGCATTTTATAGGAGGGGTAAAACGACAGTTTTCAAAATGTTTGAAAAACAAAATTTAGTTGAATGTGCTGAAGTTTTTCAAAACTGTAATTTAACTCAACATGAGATCATTACAAGTGGCATTCGCTTTCTTCTTTCGATGTACGGGGCTCCTAAAAAAACTACGTGCTTAGATAAACATTGGTATGCATGTTTCGTCAAAAACACCAAAAGCAAAAAACAGGTACAGTTAGCTTGTCTTCCTCCAAAGTCGGCTGCTGCACATCAACATCTTCTTCGGGTATATTACCAAGTTCAAGTGTGGCTTGGTTGTCAGAAAGACCCAACAGCCAGTCTGTTGGAAGTTTGTAAATAATGAATTGGAACCAGTTCCAACTTTGCTTCCACCTGCGCCGGAAAAATTGCTAAACGCAATTTTTTGCAACTGCAAAAAGGGATGCAGCGCTAAATGTGGTTGAAAAAAAGTGGGTCTATTCTGTTCTATGGCGTGTACAAGTTGCCAAGGCAAGTCGTGCTCTAATGTTGAATCACCAACAATTGATGATACATTCGACGTCAACGAGCCGACTTGCGATATATCGTTATTGGCTGAATTTACTTGCATCCAAGACGAGAATGAACCAGAAGAAAATGAACAAGGAGAAAATCTAGAAGAAGAAGAACAAGGAGAAAATCGAGAAGAATTCGAAAATTACGACTCCGACTAATAAATGTCTGTACTTTTTTTTTTATCAACATCACTATTTTTCTGGCTAATATCAATTATTTACGATAGTTTCAATTAAACTGGATAATTACTGACTTGTGGAGTAGGCCTACTGGGGAAATCACGTAAAAAAAAACGCGCTAAGTACACTACCTCATAGGTGGCGTGGAAACATGTGCATTTTATGACAATTGCAGCGGTTACAACTTTTTACACTGCGATATCTCCGAAACGGTGTCTCGTGAGAAAAAAAGTATAGATATATTTTTTATAGATAATTTAATGATCTACAATTTTAGTCTGAGGTATTTTTCTGATAAAACTTACCGTTTTTGACATTTGACCTTGAATAAAAAATTTTCCACACACGGGAATGATGGGGAACTTTCAGCTATTGTTTATAATCGTGTTTTTAATAATTGTACCAAATTCAGCTTGTTGCGAATTTATGTAGCACCGAATGTCTAATTTGACCGGACTAAAAAAGGAGAAAACAGATTTTAATTTAAGGTTTTCATCATTAGCAGACAATTCATACATGACATGGAAACGATATATTTATTGAGATATATTATAGGCAAATTATTAAAATATTTCAAACCAAATATCCACTTGATTTCAGTACGGAAAAAGATCTGATTTTTTTCTTAGTGACAGCCAAATCCTCTGTGAAATCTATGAAAACTATATCAACTCTATACTACTAGACATTTAAACTTGTGTTATGCTCGTGAACGGGTGCTGCTTGCGGTGACTGGTTGTGTGGCAGGCCGAAGATTTATATATATTTATTTTTTCTGTTATTATTATTTAATTTTCGTTGCCTGAAATCATTAGGCTTCTTTTCCGATTGATTGCGACGGTTCTAGTTGTTCCAAAATTGCATTTAAGTTTGACGTTTGTGAAACAGTGATCACAATAACAAAAAATATATCCGGCTGAGTTTGTTGTGTGGTTCTTCTCAGACCAGGACGCGTTTGGAACCCTCATAGCTTTAACATTAAGATGGAAAGTGCTTTTTCAGAAGGGCTTATTACGATAAATCTAGTATCGTAATAGGCCCTCCTGACATTTTCATGTTGACGTACACAAGTGATCACTGATTATGATTCTAAGTGGAAAAGATATAAATAAATAAATAAAATAAATAAACTGTATATAAATCATCCTTTAATAACTCAATTAACTACAATTTACATATATACAGACTGTTATGAATGTTACATGATATTCTCTATGTTATTCATACTAGTATTAATGTATATGGTTTATATAATGGTATCTTATACTTTACAGTGGCTTATGTAAATTATTTTAGTGCACTGCTGGCCGTAATTCCATTTAATTTCTATATATATATGTATTCTATATATTATGTATATTTTCTACAATTTATTTCACCTCCTATACTCAATCACTTCACCTACGACAACATTACATGCTGTAAAAGACAACTTTATGAAAGCATTTTTATGGCTAGGAATTTATGAGTGTAATAAATACATCGGAATCGTGTCCCGTATTCCATGAGTTTTGTTTTAAAAAAATTCCACCTTCAACAGGTCTTATACAAGTATTTTATCATTATTTTAGGTATTACTAGTAACTTGAAAATAATAACTTAATTACTTAATATATTAATAATAGGAGAATATATCGCTTAAGTTTCAATAATGCTTATAATATTTATAAATATCTTAGCTGATTTACGTTATACTTAAAAAAATAAATAAAATATACATTAAATGATTTACACAAGAGAGATGAAACCAAAACCTGTTATGCTTTCAAGGCTAAGCCATCGACCCGATTTGGATAGAATATATTCTATAAATGAAATGCATTCTATAATTGAAAATAGTTGAAAACTCAAGACTCAAACATAGGCTCTTTTTTCTTTGAACTGAAAAATTTGAACCACTTAATCGATTGTAATGAATTTTGGCATAAATATATTCCTTTTCTTAACAATATATATCTCAGGGGCTGAAAGAGGGGATGAAAATTTGTAAGAAAATTAACAGTTCGTAATAAATTTTGGTGTACAAATAGTTGGTAACCTAGGGTAGAAGCAAGGGACCTTTTTATATAATATATGCAATCTACAATTTTTTATTTTAGAAATACCAAAATGCATGTTTGGCTATAATCATTACAATTCACATATTGTTTTCCATGGTTTAATTGGGTACATCTTCACTACTCAAGGATAAACATGAATATTCACGCAAAGGTTGCCAATGTTACAGAAAAAAATTTAGAAAATATAAATCTCTAAAAAGTACTGCACCCCAGGGATAATAGAAAACATTCCATCAAACATAGCAATGCTGTTTTTTACTTATATGTCGTGGGCGAAGCCGCTGGGCATAGCTGGGCCCCCTTCTAGCCAGACTCTATCTCAGGGAAACAGGTGGGTAACCTTACTTGAACATCATCGACCGTGTCTAGCTGCACTGCGGTTGTCAGAAAGGACACCCTAGAAATCTGGCAAAGACGTTACTCGACCGGGGACACTGCGGGGGTCACAAAGAAGTTCCTGCCAGATGTCAAAAACGCGCTGAAAATAATAAAAACAATAGAGATAGATACCCTAACTGCACAAATCCTGACTGGCCACGGTGGCTTCGCGCAGTACCTGCATCGTTTTAAATTAACTGACAGACCGACTTGTAAGTGTGACAATGAGACAGACGAAGACATCATCCACCTGGTGACGGAGTGCCCAAGGTTCCTGGGGAAAAGACACGACACAGAAATGGAGATCGACATGACCATTGACAGTAACAACTTATCGACAATTATGACCAATCAAGACGCAGTCCACAAATTTATGGACTTCTGCAGGTACGTGGCAAAAACAATTACTACAGAAAACAAGAGTTGATTGACATGACAGAAAAACGACCTATGACAGGAAATGACGGAAAAATACTGACTATAACTGGACTAGGACTGAAACAACGAGACGAGACAGACCATATACAGATAGGTCAACAGCCATTCTGAAACACCGGGTGGCAGAAAATGGACCTGGAAACATGGAAACAAACACCCCTCACCATAGGAAAAAAGAAAAGGATCTGGCCCCATGTGAACCATCACATGGTGCGTCCAGAACCACACCACAAACATATGATTGTGAAGGGCATCATACTGATACCTAACACAATCACTGCACGAAAACACCAGCGGGATACATCTACAACACCGGAGAAGACACCTGGAGGTAGACCGCAATGTACCATTGCGGTCACAGCATGGCCTCACGCCCGTTAACTGTAACTGAAAATTGTATATATTAAAAAAAAAAAAAAAAAAAAAAAAAAATTACCAGTCCAGTCCAGGACCTATTATATTAAAAATAAGACCTAAAAAGGTCAAATAGATTAAGATTTAGAAATTACTGCAATAAAAATAAACTGTAACCATAGCAAATATATAAATATGTAATGTAAAACAGATAAATGTTAAACAGTAGCCAGACCAAACTAGGTATATGTAATAAAATAAATAAATCCAAATACTACAACAAGCAATGTAAATATGCCATAATACTAAAATATTGATAACATTGTAAATAGAAATAGCTATAGAGATTACAAATGTAAAAATAAACAGGAAATAAAAAGCTATTATATATGTCAAAATAAGTATAACCACTTACCTGCACCGACGCAACGATGACGCAGGATGACGAAGACGAAACACGAAGTGAAGACGACCCTGGAAAATAAATATTAAGTATTAAAATATGTAGAAAGGAGTCTAGCTTCAGCCGTCAAAGAGATAACATCTGTTCCGTATTGAATTATTCATAACGAAGGTTTAAATCGGACCACGCGTGTGAAAAGTACTCCAAAGTGTAGCTAAAGTGCTGTTACAAGAAGAGTTATCCCTATCATCTCAGACTTCAGAGCAACAAGGGGTCCAGTCCTAGGCAAGAAAACAAATAAATCCACAAAACATCCCAAACGTACGTGACTATTTAAAATATTGAAAAAATACCATCACGATCTGACCTAGAAATTTCGGTCGATGGTCACGTCATACATTCCACTCATACGTGACTGAAAGAAGATTTACAAAAATACCGTCACGACATAATTTTATAACACCGAGCTTGAAAATAAAAGCAAAAACTAAAAATAAAAAACATCTATACAAGTTTTTGCAAACGGATTTGCTTGGGAAATCTGGTATCTACTTCGCCGAGAAGAAACATCTATCAACTGATAACACTACAGGCGAGGGCTCGCTGAATTAAGAAGAAATATTCCATCTTTCGGCTCCAATAACTTCTTACCAGTCGCAGCGACGGCAACACGAGATACTCAATTCACATCACACTTCGCGTCAACGTGCTCAAAGGAGAAGAACATCAGCAGGACATACATCAAAACCGCAGAACATCAGCGCAGGTGGGTCCTTTGCGCAGTTGCAAGATATATATATATATATATATACATATTTATATTAACGATAGAATAATAGTAATATTAATAACAACACATTACAAGTAGATAGTAATTAAAAATATAATAAACAAATAATTTTCAACAACTGTAAAATGTCTTCCTACGAAAATAGTAATAATAAGACCGTGGTGGAGACTGTTAAGATTGCAGAACACACAGTAAGGCAGACGCGATCGCTAAGGGAGAAAGTCCTAACCAAGCAGGCCAAAACTAAATCGGAGAAAGTCTCGCCTTCATCAAATGCCAAGGGAACGCAAGTCGTCGAACGATCCAAGTCGGAGAAATGCAACAAGCTCCAAAAAGCTCGCAAGACTCCACCCTATGGCGACGCAAGCGAGGTCTCATCGCAAGCCGCAATTACCATCCAGGAGGCAGCTCAGTTGGCAACTAACATCATGGCCGAGTGGAGAACATCCCCTCCTCGGCCAATTCTATCGGATGATGAAATTTCCGTAGCCTCGGTAACGTCCTTCGAGGCATTCACTCAAGATTCCTCGCAGGGAAGACCAAGTTTTCTGGTCAACTCTAGAAAGAGGTTAGGAGTCGAGATGGACATGGCTACGAAACACGCCAACGAGATGTTTCTGCGGGGAAAGGAAGCTATAGAAACTGCAGGCAAAATCAAAACAGAGTGCAAAGCCATTGCACTTGAAAGCCTGCAGTCTCTGTACGAAACAGTACTCGCTCTCTCTGACTTCAGGTCTCGTCACAAGTACAACCTGGAAAAAGAGAGAAAAAGAAATGCCCAGGAGCTTCTAGCGATAGAGCGAGCACAAAACCATAGGATAGCGGAGTTAAACAAGGACTTGCTGGTAGAATTAAAAGAAGCAAGAAGTAGAATAGATGAAAACACCAAACAAACGAAGGCAGTAAGAGACTGGCTAGGTCACGAGACCCAGGAACCTTACCGGAGAGTGGCAGATATAGAAAAAGGCACTCAACATATAATTTCAATGATGTCATCGCTGGAGTCAAGCGTCAGTCAATTGGAAGTTTCTGGAGTGGCTACAAACATTGAGCCCCTCACTAAAAACCATAACACCCTAAGAGATAGTGTCAACTCCATATCCAACCAATTAGACGAGTTACGACGCGATCTCAAGAGAAACACCAGCGACATACTCCAAAAGACCGACGAGACATTGTTGAAAGTGAGTACGCCAAACCAGGTAAGGTCCCCTGATAACAAGAACTATATCATTAAGGAGATAAAGGAGGCCATTAAAAATATAATACCAAAACCTGATACGTCACATCATAGCGATACCAGACAAACCACCGCAAACATGGAAGAACATCTACTCCCAATTAAAGAAAGCTTGGAGGCGGTGTCCTCTGAGCTAAGGACGATGCGTCAGGAACAAACACACCAACAAATAAATAATCAATTGAGCCTAGCAGAAGAACTAGGTTACACAAAAAAAAAGGAGCAAACCGAACCGGCTCCGAAACGAACATATGCAAAAGTGGCATCAATTCCGCCCAAAATTGTACCCAACCACACTTTAATCGTATCCTCTACAGACCCAGAATATACAGGGGAAAACCTTGTAGAGAAGATTAGGGATGCCCTAGATACAAAGAACACCGGAGCTAAAGTGGACAGGGTAAGGAAGGCAAGAAACCAAAAGGTAGTGCTAAGTTGCGGTACAAAAGAGGACCTCAAGTTAGTACAAAACCAAATAAAAAAAAACAAAATCCTAAAGGCAGTGATAGCAAAACCGGGCAACCCTCTGATAATAATAAAGGACATGCTCTCCTATCATAAGGATGCAGAACTCGTAGAAAATCTACTAGCGCAGAACAAACACCTTCTGCAAGGCATCGACATGAAGGAAAACACAATAAAAATACGTTACCGCAAGAGAGCCAGGAACCCCCACGAATGTCACCCGGTACTAGAGGTATCTCCCCCAGTGTACAAAAGTTTTATAGAGGCCGGAAAGATATACATAGGCCTCCAGAGGAGACCGGTACAAGATCACTCTCCTCTAGTACAATGCGTGAGATGTCTCGGCTTCGGTCATACAAGGGCGATCTGCCAGGAAGCGGAAAATCTCTGTAGTCATTGCGGAGGATCACATTCCTGGGAGAAATGCGCCAAAAGACTCGCAGGGGAACTACCGGTTTGCATAAACTGCAAGTCAGATAAGGGTGATAGTACGAATCTGGCTCACAACGCTTTCAGCAAAGAGTGTAGCGTACGTCAAAAATGGGATGCAATAGCAAGATCTAAGATCTCATATTGCTAAAGGCTCCCAAAAGAATCAAAAATATGGTCCAACAGAGATGGCTGACACGGGTTTGCGTTTCATCCAAGCAAACCTTCAACGCTCCAAAGTCGCAACACTGGAGCTACCGGTATCGCAAAGGATACCGGAGTGTCGATTGCCCTAGTACAAGAACCATACGTGGGAGGAAAAGGCATCCTAAAGGAATACTCCGGTACTAGAGTCATACAATGCACCCTCAATAAACAAAAACCCACAAAAGCAGCGGTCATAGTCTTCGACGACCGGCTGGAGGTCATACACGATCCACAGCTGGTAACGGAAACCGAGGCCGCAGTACTGTTGGTAGGAGGGAGCACGAGAATAGGAGTAGTGTCAGTCTACCTGGAAGGGGACCAAGATATAGAGCCTTACTTATGTCGTTTAAAAAAAGTGTGTGGGAAATTAAACACCAAAAACCTCATAGTGGCAGGAGATGTAAATGCTTGGAACCACTGGTGGGGTAGCAAAATAGAGAACAAACGTGGTGCAGCATATCATGCATTCCTCAACGAATTAGACCTTCAAATCGTAAATGTTGGTGATGCTCCAACCTTCGAGACATACAGGAACAGCAGAATTTGCACAAGCATCGTGGACGTCACAGCATGCAGCCTGCAGCTCCTAAATGCCATCGAAAAATGAAGGGTTAATGAAAATCTAGTAACATCAGACCATAATGCAATAACCTTCGAACTATGCGTAGGGAAACGTTTAGAGCCCCTAAAACCAACCACAACGCGCATTTACAATACAAGAAATGCAAAGTGGTCGGATTTTCAAACACTCCTCAAAATCGCCCTGACGAAGGAGGGCATCATCGAACACAAAATCAACAATATAAAAACTCCAGAGGAACTCGACTCCGTAGTAGGAAAATACACGGACGCGATCCACAAGGCCTGTGAAAACACCATTCCAAAGGCAGGACAACGGAAAGGGAAAACAACACCACCCTGGTGGACCGCGGAGCTCGAGGAACTTAAAAAAGAGGTCAAAAGAAAAAAACGCAGAATAAGGAATGCAGCGGCATCTAGAAGACAACTCGTTATTGATTACTATATCGATGCTGTATTGGAGTATAAGAAAAAAGCAGATAAAGCTAGTACGGATAGTTGGAAGGAGTTTTGTACGACACAAGAAAAAGAAAGTATGTGGGACAAGATCTATAGAGTATTTAGGAACACAACCAAAAGACAAGAGGACCAACTCTTAAGAGATAATACAGGTTCTACTCTAACCCCAGAAATGTCGGCAGATCTTCTAGCCAAGACCTTCTATCCCGATGACACGATCAATACAGACCAACTGTGTCACACAGAAATCCGGGAACTGACGAACGAGAAAATACCATCGGATCTGAAGGAAGATGATCCACCATTTACATCTGCAGAACTAGAACTTGTTCTGCAAGCCCTAAATCCAAAGAAAGCTCCCGGACCTGACGGGCTTACTGCGGATATCTGTATTGCAGCCATCCAAATGGAAAAGGATGTTTTCATGACAATCGCAAATAAATGTTTGTCACTGAAACACTTCCCCTCCCAATGGAAACAGGCACACGTGATCATCTTAAGAAAACCAGGCAAAGAGGACTATACTCATCCAAAGTCCTACAGACCGATCGGTCTCCTCTCAGTTCTTGGAAAAATCATCGAAAAACTCTTTATCAGCAGACTCCAATGGCACATTTTTCCCACACTTAACAAAAATCAATATGGTTTCATGCCTCAACGTGGCACAGAGGACGCTCTCTATAATCTGGTGACACATATCCGACGAGAAATAACCAACAAAAAGCTGGTACTCGTCATCTCACTAGACATAGAGGGCGCATTCGATAATGCGTGGTGGCCAATTCTAAAACTCCAATTACAAAAAAAGAGATGTCCCAAAAATCTGTACGAACTGGTAGGGTCGTATCTTACCGACAGGAAGATCACGGTGAATTACGCCCGGTCAACATACGAAAAACAAACAAACAAGGGTTGTGTCCAAGGATCTATAGGTGGACCAACTTTTTGGAATATAATCTTGGACTCGTTGCTGCACAAGCTAGAAGCAGATAACGTATACTGCCAGGCGTTTGCAGACGATGTGACACTCATAATTTCGGAGAGCTCAACAACAATTCTAGAGGAGAAGTCAAACACAGTCTTGAAAACGGTGGTGGAATGGGGAAATCGTAATAAGCTCAACTTCGCGCCTCACAAGACCGGCGCCATGCTCTTAACGAAGAAACTGAAGTACGATGAACCAAACATTTACATGACTGGAACCGCAATACAACTTGTAAAAGAAATAAAACTCCTTGGACTCGTGATAGATAGGAAGCTCACCTTTACCTCTCATGTGTCCGCATCGTGTAAAAAAGCTGCGGAAATATATAAACAACTAGCGCGCGCCGCGAAGGTCACCTGGGGATTGAACGGTGAAATCACGAGAACCATCTACGTTACCGTAGGTGAACCTATTATGATGTATGCCTCAAGTGTGTGGTCGCAAACAACTGAGCTGCAAAGGATACAAAAACAGCTAAATGCCCTCCAAAGAGGTTTCGCACAAAAGATCTGCAAGGCATACAGAACGGTCTCACTGACGTCAGCGTTAACACTCTCAGGTCTCCTACCTCTCGACCTGAGAATCCAGGAGTCAGCCCACCTTTTCTGGACTAAAAAGGGAATATCAAAAGATTACCTTCCTCCAAACAGAGAGCTGGAAATGGCCATCAATCACTTAGACAAGCCACACCCATCCACAATATTAGATATAGAATACACCAAATTGGATCAACCACAGCCCGACGTCATCCAAACCATACAAAATACAGGGCCCTTAATATTCACAGATGGAAGTAAAATATCAGGCAGAGTAGGAGCAGCCCTGCCGTGGTGGGAGAATGGTAAAGAGAAGGAATACGGTACATTCAGCCTGGACAGTTCATGTACGGTCTTCCAATCAGAACTATATGCGCTATATAAGGCAACACTTTTGGCTAAATCCAGCAGAAAAGAAGTTGTTAACATCCTCAGCGACTCAAAATCTACGCTGGATCTGCTAAGAAAATTTCAAACAACCCACCCCTTAGCAAATGCCATAAAACAAAACATTGGAAGTACCAAAGCAGACGGTAGAGAAATCAGACTCTTTTGGATAAGGGCTCACGTGGGCACTGTTGGCAATGAGAGAGCAGACGAACTTGCGAAGAAGGGAGCTCTAACTAATAGTGATCCAGAATACGATAAAATACCTCTGTGTACCGTCAAAGAAACCATCAGGAAAGAAACGGTCCGTAAATGGCAGGACCGTTACCAAACTTCCACCACAGGAGCCATTACTAAAATATTCTGGCCAGATATAAAAGAGTCATACCACATCCTCAGAAAAATAAAAACAAACCCCACTCTCACCCAAGTCTTCACGGGACACGGTGGAATAGCGGAATACTTATACAGATTCCATATCAAAGATAGTCCCGGCTGCGAATGCGACTCAAACATAAGCGAGACAATTTGGCACGTCCTTCTGGAATGTCCCCGCTATGCCGCGGCTAGACATGACCTGGAGACCCAAATGTACAGAAATCTGGCCAAGTCTGAACTGCCTAAAATATTGGCAGATTCGGAGATCAGGCCTGCATTCCTTACTTTTGCCGAAAAAGTCTTCCGCAACGCAGCTAGAAGGAATAGTACTTTCGCTAATCCATCTATTCATCAACCCATACAAACACGCGAAGTGATTGCCCGAAGACAACCTGTGTTACCCATAAACTCCGAGCCAAACGCGATAACAATTCACCAACTTTTATCTTGTGGTGAAAAAAGTAATCCGTCCATAAGAATTCGAGGGGTGGCCCTATTCATGAATTCTAATCAGGAAAAGCTAGGTATAAGTTTTTGCGTTCCTAGTAGTCGTAGTGGAGTGGCGATTTCCCCGGGACTAGCGGCATTAATAAATGGGAGCACGTCGAGACAGAACATGAAGCGCAAAGTTTACGAAGCATTGCCCGTAACAAAGGTGGCAGGCATCGAATGCCGGTTATTACGAAAAGTAAATAAAACTATCGTATTAATCGAGAGGAAAGACATGGAGCCACCTTACGCTCAGGCTAGTTGTCTGCTGTCGAAATTCGGAGAGCCGTTAGGAGGGGAAAACATCACTCCCCGAACAATCAGTGTTGATGCTATGGTACTGGTGTATGAGAAGGCTGAAGTATCACAAAGGATTGGTATTTTAAAGGCCTCCATACACCACGAGATAGTTGTCTATGAAGACCGAGGAGAAAACCTTGAATACCTCAGGCCACATCATGTTTTGGGACCAACCAAGCCCCCGGGCAACGGAGGATATACAGAACCAGCATCAAAGAGTGGTTCGGAACGACTACAGGAGAAGGCAAAAGCACAACAACAAGCAGAAGCCTCCACGTCAAAACCTAGCCTGACATAAAAATCTTTCATGAAGGCAATCACAACCGCCGTAGGGTCCATGGTAAAAGCATCAAGAACCTCACCAGGTAAGAAAGTGGTGTACGATGACCAGGAGGAAAATCTCCAACACACTAGTTCACGTCGTACACTAAAGCCCACCAGCTCCATGGCAACGGCGGTAATTAACCTCATAAAGATGAAAAATAAAACCAGCTCTGAATCCGTAAAACCTCAAAAAAAAACAAAGGCAAAGATGGGAATAGTCAGTTCGCCTTGTCTTCGTCTGGCGGAAGGACCACTTGATCACTTCATCAATGCTTTCCTTGAGTTTCAAGCTTTAACAAAAGCGACTAAACAGGCTAAATCAATACCTCTTGAAGAAATTCTTCAGGCCTTTAAAATCGGTAATCGGAAGTTCTTGGAGCTGAAACTCAAGGAGGCAGATGCAGCCATATACAACAACCAAACTGCAAAGATAATTCACGGCACAATGGCAGGAGAGCATATGGCCGCATACAATGCGACCAGTGGTTTCGTTATGTTGGATAGGGAAGAGACGAGGCAAACAGGCAAAGCCAAATATACGACGCCATCTAACGACCCAATTGTTGTCACGGCCCAATGCACCAAGATTATGCTAGAGGATATGATCCTGGACAAAGCTAGCACATTAACGAACTTTGAAGCTTGGACCGTGCCAACACTAAACTGGGTCAACGGGGTTCCAGTATGTGGCAAAACCACGTGGATAATATCGCACTTCGACGCGGAGAAGGACGTCATCGTTACAACCACAACTGAGGCGGCTAAAGATCTAAGAGAGAAGATCTCTCAGCGTATAGGTGACGAATCAAAGAATCGAGTGCGTACGATGGCCTCTGTATTAGTAAATGGATTCAAAGAGTCAGAAATCTATCAACGTTTGGTGGTAGACGAGGCTCTTATGAACCATTTCGGATCCATAGCGATGGCTACGCGGTTGTCCGGCGCTGCCGAAATTCTCCTCGTCGGTGACGTGAACCAGTTACCTTACATCGATAGAGATAATCTATTCGAGATGAGGTACTGTCGTCCCACCCTGATAACGTCCATCAGCCAAGAATTACTGTGCACACATCGGAATCCCTTAGATGTCGCGTATGCCTTAGAAGAGGTCTACTCCGGCATCTACTCCAGCAGGAAACTAGTGCAGTCCTTAACAATGCTCAATTACACAGGATCGAAAATACCCAGATCCCAACCTAATACCCTGTACTTAGTACACACCCAGGAAGAAAAAATAGCATTGTCTAACGAGGGTTATGGATCAGGCGAAGGGTCGCGTATCTTAACCATTCACGAAGCACAAGGACTCACTTTCAGTTCCGTTTTTATAATCAACACCAGGAGTAAGATGCAACTGCACGACAGCGTTCCCCACGCGGTTGTAGCAGTGTCGCGTCATACCGAGAGCTGTGTGTATTTCACCGACAGCGAGGACGACGCGACGGGCAGATTCATCAGGAGAGCGATGAAGGCGACAAAATATAACATCATAGAATATAATACCAAGATGGCTATAAAAGACAGAAACTTCGCTATCGTGGAAACCTTGCTCGTGATGAGTGAAAAAAATAAAAATAACAGTAGGTCACCACAATAGTGTTTTTCGTAGGAAGGCATTAATGAGAAAATGTAAGAAATTTAACTTTAATAATATTTTTCTTTTTTATACATCAAATACTTATACTATACTTCACATTATAACATTGTACAATAAAAAAAATAAATAAATAAATAATAAATAAATAAATAAAAATTAAAAAAAAAAATATGTATATATATATATATATATATATAATATTTATATTTATATAAGTATGTGTAATTGCTGTGCAAAGGACTTACCTTACTAATATAGTTTTTAAGGTACCTGTAGTAATAGACTCCTTTTTGAGTATGTTATCTCAAAATTTCAAAAATTAATATGCTAAATACAAAACAAATGCGAAAAGTGCACGGGCGACGTGTCCGTGGATAAAAGTAGAAATTAATAAAAAAAAAAAAAAAAAAAAAATATGTAGAAAAATATTATAGCAACAGAACTTTCCTTACCTGTCATCCATGAAAGAATGTAAGCACCAGGTGCCTAATAAATCTACACTATGTAAATATCAATAAGAATTGTAAATAATGTAAATAGTAACCTAAAGCCTAAAGACCTAGACTTAGACACGATAGAACACAACATAAAGAATACACTGAACGTACACGTAATAAATTAAACAAACTGAAAAACTCATTTAAACCCAAACATAGACTCCGTCCACCCATGCGGAGGTACACATGAGCGAGCTAGAATAAAAAAAAAAAAAAAAAAACCCCGGCGAAGAGGACATGCGTCCTCCCACCCACTACTGTGGAGCTGCCTCCAGTAACTGCTCAGCGGGAAGAGGTTCAAGCTCCCCCCCCCCCCCTCCCGGGGGCAAGCCGCCCCGAAAGGCACCCCACCCCTGTCGGCCATAGACCGGGCACAAACCCCCATGGCTGACCCCCACGCCGCCGGGTATTAGTTAACGGGAGAACCCGAAGGTTCTCATTACCCGTTGTTGCCCAGGGAGTACCACGAGGAGGTTCCCGGCGTTCGCCCCCCACATCTATGACGCCTGACCTTACTACCATATGTGAAAGGTGTTTATGATAGAAAGAGCAATGGAATTAGGTACAGAAACGGGATTATTGCCACGGTCAGTTATATTATTATTATTACCTCGATATTTCGAAGCGGTTACACGCTCCATGGTCACGAGTAGACTGGTAGGGCGAGTGTGACATCTTCTAAGGACAGATATATCTGTCTACCCTCTTTCGGATGCGTCGACTAAGACTAGACACTACGACTGTTCGAACCACTACTATTGATACTCACTTGTTTCTCACGGCACACAAAACTTACTGTGTGGACGCGAAAATGAAATCGAACCTATTGTCTTTTTATGACTATTAACCACCGTATTCCACGCACTGGATAGTTTAAAACCGGCTTCCCGATTAAAATTTTGGTACTTCTTTATTTCAAGTGCCTCGCGCACTAAACGCGGTATGTAGTGGCGTTCCGTTGCTAGTATTTTGGGGTTATGTAATTCTATCCAGTGATTGGTTTGGGCCTGGTTTAAATGCTGTGCTATAGCCGACTTGTTAACGTCATTGTTTTTTACAGCCCGGATGTGTTCTTTCATACGGTCGACGATTGCTCGTTTAGTTTGGCCGATGTACGAACTTCCGCAACTGCAATCCACTTTATAGACTCCAGGAGTTTGAAGAGGCAGACGGTCTTTAGGTGAACGTAACAGCTTCCTATTTTGCTATGGGGCGTAAAAACAGTTTTTATCGAGAACTTCCCTAATAATCTGCCTATTTTATCGGTCACCCCTTTAACATATGGCAAAAATGCTGGTTGTCTTTGTACCTCATCTTTTCTCTTCTTTGGTATGCGCTTTTTACAAGATGTTGTGTTGTTTTATCCGTTGCTTCGTAGAACAGTTTTGATATGTACGAGCTCACGCGGTAGATGTTCTTCGTCGCATATGTCATACGCTCTGTTAGTAAGTGACTTTGCAACGGACTGCAGGTGACACGGGTGATGATGTGATTTTGCATGTAAATATTTGTCCGTGTGAGCTTTCTGTATACAGAGTGACCTAAACTCCCATTTTCGTGAACTGTCACCATCACATCAAGAAAGGCCAGGCTTCGTTGTCTCTCAGTTTCAGAGGTGAATCTTAGTTTGGTTATTGTTGTTTAGATATGCTAAGTATACTTTACCTTTTACTTTTACCTTTACACTGTCCTTTTTACCCTTTATAATACAAAAAACGTCCTCAACATACCTTTTCCATAATGTTACAGTTGACGGAATCGCAAGAGTTGTGGTGTTTTCGATATGTTCCATCCAAATGTTTGCTATTATTGGGGCAACTGGACTGCCCATTGCTACACCATCAATCTGTATTACATTCAATATCAATTACATTACATTTGATAAATAAAAAAGCCTCGCTAACGAACACTTATACATTTTAAGAACGATTTGCGAGACCATTGGACATGGGACTCATGATCAACATAATATTGCAGGCCAATGTGACATTAAAATGATGATCACTTAATTATTTATTTATTTTACCTATTTGGTAGGAAGTTTATAAAATATTTATTTTCTTCCTCTAAATATAAAGTAAAGACAAGTAAAATAATATAATATGTTTTACTTATTAATTATTGTAAAACCACTTAAAAACTAATTCAGAATGCATATAATGAATACTACTTTACTCTACCTTCATGTGTTGGAATCATGTATTGGAATATATTTGCTACGTGATAGTTTCTTATTAAATTTAGAAGCGTGCCTTATATGCCGTTCATATAAAAAAATTTCATACCGTAAATAAATTGCAACTTGCAAGCTTTACTCAATAAATAAGGCTAATACCTAAATTTTATAGTGCACTGTTCGTATCATGCATAAGTATCTCTCAATAATTAAGTAGCCCTTGTATTGTTTAAAATTACAAACCATTTTTCGTTTATTATTTTACTTTATCAAAAACTAATAATTTGATTAAATGGAAATTGTTAAGTTAATTGTTAAGTTCTTACACTGTTACTATTATTGTTATTAAATTAACTTATTCTTTAAATAATAACTAGGAATCCTATCTTAAAAGGATTGGGGTAAATACTCGTCCTATTACAAGATTTAATCAAGTATGGACACTTTTGCTTGCAAACTAATTGGTTTATGTCAAAATCTTGTAGTATTCTTTAGCACACCGACGATCCTTAGTTACTGTCTTAAATTTGTTAAACGGCAATACTTGAAGGTTTGCTGAGAGCTTCTTAAAAAATTCTATACTTTGCCCCATTATAGATTTATTCGCTTTTACAGTCGGGTATAATTTAACACAAGCTTGTGATTGTATGTATTTAATAAAACTATTACTATTTTTACGGACAAATTTGATTTTTTTTTTTGGCCTAGCAAGCCAAGCCCGGGAGCGTCGATAACCGCTAAAAGTCCAAATAAGAAAAATACCCCTAGGACAGTCCGAGAGGGGGGGCGGAAGAACTGTCCACCGGTTGACAATTACGGCGAAAACGGCGCGATAACGGAACTGAAATGCCCTACGTGCGGGAAAAATTACAAAAGACGAGCCTGGTTTATTAAACATCTAAAAACACACAATGGTGCTGAAGTGCGGCAACCGTCGGTAAGATCTTCAGTTTTCACTGCGGATAGAGTTTACCCTCATATATCTCATGGTGAGCCATTGAATGAAAACTACCAGGAGTCCATGACCATCCGGACGCGTCTTAGCATTCCAAATACTAAACAATCGACCTGGAAAGTACATGACCAAAATATAGCGGCCCTGTTAGAGCACCCGGGCTCAAATCAGGTACTCGATGCGCAAGTAGAGACTTTCCAAAATACTATTTACGACTACTTTAATGAGCACTATCCACCTACGAATCGTTATGCTCACAAAAATAAAGAAAACGGTTTTTAATTGAAAATGAGGAGGAAAAGAGATCTTATAAAGAAACTTCGTATAGCCAAAGCCTTAGGCGATAATCAACTTAGTCACCAACTGTCTAGGGCATTGCGATCAATTCTTAAACTTATCCAAGGTATAACAAATCAAATAACGAAAAATCGTGATAGCTTTGATCGGGCAAAACATGAAGTAGACTTTGATAAAAATCCTTTTAAATACTCAAAAAACATTTTCAAAGATCAAAAAGGTAAGCTTCTCTTGACCAACGAGCAAATTTTCGACCATTATAAAAGCACATACGAAGTGCCAGAAAACCAAAGACTATATGGGGATCCAAACGAACACAAACCTGAGACTCCTACTGAAGATTTTCAAGCCAACCCACCAACTTTGGAGGAAATCAATAAAATAATTAAAATGAAACCATCTAAGTCAGCACCAGGTCCGGATGGTATCCCTTATATAGTTTACAAAAAATGTCCGTCGCTCCATAAACATCTTTTAAATATATTCGGTAAAAACTGGTCAAGAAAGCAAATACCGGTAACGTTCGGAAAAGCCCTTTTTGTCCTCATTCCGAAAAACGACAATGTCAATAATCCCAAGGATACTAGACCGATAGCCCTAACAAATACAATTTCCAAAATATTTTTCTCTTTTTTACAAACTAAAATGACGCAATTCATGATTAACAATAGATATTTCAGGCCTAAACACCAGAAAGGGTTTTTGCCCGGAATTTCTGGATGCCTGGAACATAATACGTTAATATCGGAAAGCCTTAAAGATGCTAGAACTAGCGAGAGACAAATTACGGTTTGTTGGATAGACTTAGAAAACGCCTTTGGGTCGGTACGACATGAACTAATGATGTTCGCGCTTAAATGGTATAACTTTCCTACGGTAGTTCGCGACATTATTGCATCATATTATTCAAAATTAAAATTCTCTATAATTTTTAATGAAAACCATTCAAAACCACTTAATTATAACGTTGGTTTATTTCAGGGCTGTTGTATTTCTCCTATTATATTTAATATAGTTATTAATATTTTAATAGACAAATTAATTAGAAATGAAAAAAAGTGGGGCTATTGGTTTAAGTTCAACAACAAATACACAGAATCCATACTAGCTTTTGCAGATGATCTCGCGATACTGACACGTAATCCGAAACAATGTCAGGTACTTTTAAATGTAGTTGAGGATTTCTGTACGTGGACCGGCGGATTGAGGACAAAACCAAGTAAATGTTTTAGTCTGTGTCTGGGTAGACGGAATACCAAATATACCTCTCACGATCCGGGTCTTATAATAGGCGGTCAGTGCGTTAGTACGGTTACGGAAGCAGCTCCGTTTAAATTTTTAGGTAAAAAAATCGATTACCAAGGCCGTACTCCATCGTTGGATGTAATAGTCGATAGCTTTTTAAACGATCTCAAAAAGGTAGACAACCAACCAATAAGTAACGTCAAAAAAGCTTGGATTTACGATAATTATTTAACATCACGTCTAAATTGGCCTTTCCTCGTGTATGATATAAATAAAACCCTTTTGTCAAAGTTAGATGCAAGCGTCATAAAGACATTGAAGTTATGGCTCGGGTTAGCGCACTCAGCGGACTCTTCAACCTTATTTAGAGACCGAAACAACTTTGGATTAAAATTAAAGAAACCATCGGAGCTCTACAAACATCTAAGAGTTACCAAAAGACATATCATCGGAAAATCTAAAGATGATACTGTAACTTCTCTCCCAAAAGACAAAGTTGCCTCAGAGCTCGAGTCACGACTTCAATTCCATAAAAAAATTATGATAGGTGCTCAAACAAATAAAGTAGGGCTGGGATCAAGTACGAAGGTTCAAGACATAGACATAACAAAATCTTTTATTCGACAAGACGAAAACGATAATTACCGACTCCACGCGATGAGCCTAGAAATTCAAAACGAATGGGTGACCATAGGAGATTTTTGTATTCCACTAGCTTTGAACTGGCGCATCTTAATTTATGATTGGTCCCCAGCATTATTTAAATTCTATCTTAATGCATTCCAAATGACTCTCCCAGATCAAAGTAATTTAGTAAGATGGGGCAAAGCTACCGAAAAGTCTTGCAACATCTGTGGGGAGGCAATAGGAACCGCGAAACACCTATTAGTAGGGTGTAGGGTACTTCTAGATAAAGGTCAATACTCGCGTCGCCACGACAAGGTATTAGAAATTATACGGGAAGCGGTTAGTCTTTCAGTAGCAAGAGCGCGGAAGGGTATAACAACCACCAAACGATCTATAGAATTCGTAAAAGAAGGCTCCTCCAAAAAATCAAAAGCGAAGCCTTATTCAATTTTAGGCGCGGCTCCTGATTAGATTCTCATGATGGAAACGTATGAAAAGCATTACAAAATCCCTGGGGATGTTGGTGTTTCGTCATCCAGACCGGACTTATTCCTGTATTCGAAACATCTGAGGCGCGTGATACTTGTGGAGCTTACTGTTCCTTGGGAAACAAACATCCCAAGGGATCACACATTCAAGATCAATAAGTATTACGAACTAACCAACGAACTGATCAGGAATAAATTTATAGTTAGTTTGTACGCGGTAGAAGTGGGAGCGAGAGGTATAACAGCAAAATCTCTCTATAGCCTACTTAAAGATCTTGGCCTTTCTAGAACAAGCATCGGTTCATTTCTAGAACGTACTTCAAAGGCGGCATTAGTAGGTTCTTTCCAAATTTGGTTAGGTAGGGAGAGGAGTGTGGAGAGTGAAGGTGAGCGTTTTTGCGCATAATAAAGGGGCCCCTTAAACCTACTCCTGGGTCGTAAGTCCCAGGCACTGCTTGCACTCCTCTCCTTGCAACGCGATAGGCCCGGCACCCGCACGGTGAATCCATGGATTGCTAAGAAGCTTCGTCTTATCTCTATTACTATTATACTACTTCTGCTACTTACGGCACTGGTTGCAACAAGGTAGACGGATGACTTCTTACCACTAGGTATCTAATAATAATATTTATAACTTTATATAATTCCTAAACAGCAACTAATCTTGAGGTCAACAAAGAGCTGACCATAGATATTCTGTAGGCAAGTATTTGTGTATGCAAGTACGCAGTAGCAGCCGCATCGCCCACAATTCAGGAAGGTAAACGAATATTTCAGATGGGTGAAGGTTTGTTTTTAGTTATAGGGATGGTTTTATTTTGCATAATAATGCTCAATGTATTTATTAGCTTTATTAAAAATAATAACAGGATTTGGAGGAAGATGATTCGGCCTAGTTTAGTTAAATGTAAACCTATGAAATTTTTACAGAAACTTTATTATATTAGCTAATATAATGTAAATGTTATGTTTACTATAAGAAAACAGTAATTGTGTAATAAATCTCATGCTTAATAGGTATTAAGTCACATAAATAAGTATATAATGATAAAAGTCAAGTGTTTTTGGGCCACTGGGGCAGGTGAGAGAGAAAGTTCATTAATCATTACTCCGGTCCACTGTTCCGCGCTTAGTGGTAGGGTTCATAGTATAATATAATATAATGTAAGCTGTCAGAAACAGTAAACACTGAAATCTGGGGCATTACAATGAGCTGATTTAGAAGTATTTACGAATCTGGACCACAATGGCTCAGCGATCACGGAACACGTCTTAGATTCGAAAACGGCTCATTACATACGTTTTGACAAAGCTTAAAAATATATTCAATTACCGAGGAAGGTCGACACCTTTTTACAATTTTGGCGTACGTACATTTTTGTACTATCTGATAACAACCATTCGGAAAGGAAGTATGAATGAAAGCAAACAAAAGCACAAGAAAATAGTAACAATACTATTAAAAAATGCTTTTACTGGAACAGACAAAATGTTCTCTGTTTAAATTAACACGGCAAATAAAAGTAACTAATAAAATTAATTATTATAAAAACCGTACCTGGGCACCATCTTGTATTAAATATTTTTACCTAGATTTTTTCTTAAACTTTACTTATGATGAGTGTTCTTTAGTATTTCTACTAGAGCGACAATAGCATTTACCCTCACTGCTCTGAAGATTTTTTTGTTTTTGCAAAGATTGTTCATAAATTTATTTCTTGACAATAAACATTTGGTTTTTGTTTCAAGTTGTTATTAGCTTTTATTTTATTATATCATATGAAAGTTATACTTTTTATAATATATACTTCTAATATAACCAGCTTTTGCCCGCGGCTTCGCACGCTTGAAATTCGTAGTAAATAGTAAAACAATTCAAGTTTCCCTTTTTTTGTATTGGCTTCTATATGCCTTATTATTATTCTATATGACCATGTAAACTTGAGGAATTCTGAGATACACTATAGACGAATACTATTTTAACCTTCAACAAAACATTCACAAAAGCCATTTTTGAGACGGTCTGCACGGCTCCATACCATAGTGAGCCGGCCGTACCGCCGCAAACGCGATGTCCCTATATTTTAATCTAGCTCATAGCTGTTCCTGCGACTTCGTACGCATAGATTCCGATTTCGATAAAACGCACCCGTTCTAAGTTTCATCAAACTTCGGCAAGTAGTTTTTGCGTGTAGGAATATTTCTAGTATATTTTTATATACTTTTTATTTTCTATCACAAATATATCTTTTTTTAAGGAGTAGGTAGACCAATCATGTATTTTTTTTATTGGAAAGATTATTATTAGTCCCTGACGGGAGGACTATCAAGATGTATTATCATTATATACTAGCAATATATACTATCAATATACACTATCAATATGTACTATCAATATGTATTATCAATATGTACCATCAATACGTTCTATCAATATGTACTATTATTATATACCATCATTATATATACTATCAATATACACCACTATCAATACATACTATCAATATGTACTATCAACATTTACTATCAATACGTACTATCAATATGTACTATCAATACGTACTATCACTATATACTACAGAAATCGGTTCAGAAATATAATATAATTTATATGGATCACGTAATAGGTACCAAGCAAATCTTCTTCTATACATGTAATAAATCTGTGGAGGGGTAGTCTCTATGCATTTAAAATATTACAAAATAATTAGCCTGGATTTGAAGGGATAGTTAACAGAATCCATTTCTAACATTAAAAAAAAATCTGTTCATCTGTTTGTCTTTTAGTTGTGCACGCAACACGTAAAAAATATATACCCAATTCAAATTAAATAACTTTTATGCATAAAAATTGAGCGTCACTCTGAATAACATTTAGTTTTTCACTTGCATTGGACACATGTCACAATATCAAATGATATATGTATTTAAAGTATTCAAGAAATGTTTCTATATACAATACAAAAAGCTGTAACTGATCGCTGTCTGTACATAGAAAATATTTTCAAAAATTCATAATTGGGGGTGGACTTTGTATAAGCGAGAGAACCCAAAACAATGCTTTTTCAATGAAATGTTTGTGCACACTAATCCTAGAAACGTATATATCGATTTGGATGCAATTTTCGGGAATATGCTGTAATGGGATTCATCATTCAACATTTTGTTTTTTTAACAATCTGGTAACAAATAAAGAAGTTAATAATCTCTTCTTTTTGTACTATTGCTACTTACCAGCGTTTAAACATAAAAAATATACATAAATAAACCAGAAATACTCGTATAGGTATGCAAAAACTACTTTATTGAGTTCGATGAAACTTTGAAGGTTTATAGTTTTTACATACATTGGCATGTACAAAGGGTACGTTTTATTGAAGTCGAAATCTACGCGAACGAAGTCGCAGGCATAGCTAGTACTTAATAATATTGGTCAGAACCAATTTACAAAAAAAATATGGATTTATGAGGGAACCAGAATTTAATTTTATTTGCATCTCAAATGGATTTTTATTTTAGTTATTTTCTAGTATCAGAGCTTTTTATGATATATATATAATATTCTTTTATTTTAATTCGTAGTTAATCTTCTTGCTAACTATGTGCAATATTGTTTTTGGGGAATATTATTTCTTTTACGATTGTTAACATACAATCAAAATATCTTTTGTATTAAATGCAATCTCTTTGTTAATTTTAATAGATTTTAGGAAAAGTTCTAAGAATCCAATTTATTCTTTTTATTGACTATTGTGGTATAAACATATAACCTATTGTTTGGAAAGTAATATATTGTTAGAACACAAAGTAACGTGTTATTAGAACCTGTCTGCCCGTACATTGTACAATGACTACTGATTATGTACGCAAGAATAATAACTACCTGCACTAAAATCTGCATAGCCTTGGTTAGTACCTAGTTGCAAGTGACATTTTTGATATTATTATTACCTTCAAAGTTTCATTGAAGAATAATAACTACCTGCACTAAAATCTGCATAGCCTTGGTTAGTACCTAGTTGCAAGTAACATTTTCGATATTATTATTACCTTCAATGTTTCATTGAAGAATAATAACTACCTGCACTAAAATCTGCATAGCCTTGGTTAGTTGCAAGTGACATTTTTGATATTATTATTACCTTCAAAGTTTCATCGAAGAATAATAACTACCTGCACTAAAATCTGCATAGCCTTGGTTAGTGCCTAGTTGCAAGTGACATTTTTGATATTATTATTACCTTCAAAGTTTCATTGAAGAATAATAACTACCTGCACTAAAATCTGCATAGCCTTGGTTAGTACCTAGTTGCAAGTGACATTTTTGATATTATTATTGAAGCTTCGAGGTGGCTAGAATATAAATATAGAATATATAATTTTCAAAGAATGGGCTAAAGATAATAAAAGTTATTGTCCACTCTTGGTCGGCCAGGGAATTAAATAAGAGTCAATACTGTCCCACTGTCGGATGGATTCGAAACGGGGTTCCAAGCCGTCATATCCACTCGTCGTCCACTCCAGATATATAAGACTGCGATTTTGTAGGTGAGTAAGAAGTACGTGTGCCTATTATTAGGAAGATAAAATTGGTTTTTATTTTTATTTCACTTAACTTTAACTTTTATTTCATTTTAATGAAGATTATAAAGTGAAAACACTTAAAATACTAAATAAACAGATAAAGGAATTTTATATCACCTGCAAATAAACAAAAGTTGTTAGAAGCTGAGCCAACATCTCATTATGAGGAGCTTAATGACTCTTAAATAGGTTTCCAACCATTCAACTTTTTTTTATTATTATAAATGAGTTAAGAGATTATATTATATTCAAAATACTCCATATAACAAAACGAAATATAACCTGTGCTTGTAAATACACCATAATATATTTATAATATATATACACGATAATATGTTTGTAATATTTATAAATAATACCAACAATAATTTTATTTAGGTTTTTGTGTATTTACATATCTAATTAATTAATTACCAGATTTATTGGATATGTATTATAACGAACCAAGACCGTAATTACATATAAGCAATGATGTTGATTGAGAAATTATATTAGGTTATTGTCATTACTACAGAAGATTTGAAATTACATGTTCATTGAATATCTTTGTTAACAATGATATCCCATATATAAACAACAAACAAATATTTTAAATAAAATATTGTCTAATAATTTCTTATTTTAAATAACGCATATACTTTTTTTAATATAAGATTAAAGGCTATTTCAATACCAACTCAATGATACGATGTAAGTAGGGATAAAGTTTATCTGACTGGCAAAAAACAACACTATCAACTTATTCATCTTAATTAGGATATTTTAGCTTAATTAAAAAAGATGACGATAAATAAAAAAAGACAAAATTCACTAAAAAAAAATAGTAATTAATAATAAGTGGACCTTTGGCGCGAATAACAGCTTGACATCGGTTTTTCATAGAATCTATCAAGAGTTTGATGAAGCATTCTATTCCTCCTTGAACGCATTTTGTTGCTTCTGAAGGTTGACTGGAGCAAATGGGTTGTCGCGTTGGCTTAACCCGATTCTGGTAACTCTTTATACCCACTAGCCTCCCGATGGGGCTGGTACACAGGACGAACTGAATATCGACTAATATTCAGCTGTCGAGCTTGCATTAATTAGAACAACAACTCGATCAGCTTTTTCCTGAGCAGTATCCACTTTCTTCAGATTAATGAAACTGAAATCACTTTCTTTCTTTCAGGTTAAATGATGATATCTATGTTCAAAACATGCCTTTTTATACTTACAATTAGTCTCGCAAACTGCAGCGGGCTAAGTTAGCAATGTTGTTGTTTGTTTTTGGGCTCTTGTTTTCGACAGTAAACGGTTGTTGTTGTTGTTACAGTTGACGGAATCGCAAGAATTGTGGTGTTTTCGATATGTTCCATCCAAATGTTTGCTATTATTGGGGCAACTGGACTGCCCATTGCTACACCATCAATCTGTATTACATTCAATATCAATTACATTACATTTGATAAATAAAAAAGCCTCGCTAACGAACACTTATACATTTTAAGAACGATTTGCGAGACCATTGGACATGGGACTCATGATCAACATAATATTGCAGGCCAATGTGACATTAAAATGATGATCACTTAATTATTTATTTATTTTACCTATTTGGTAGGAAGTTTATAAAATATTTATTTTCTTCCTCTAAATATAAAGTAAAGACAAGTAAAATAATATAATATGTTTTACTTATTAATTATTGTAAAACCACTTAAAAACTAATTCAGAATGCATATAATGAATACTACTTTACTCTACCTTCATGTGTTGGAATCATGTATTGGAATATATTTGCTACGTGATAGTTTCTTATTAAATTTAGAAGCGTGCCTTATATGCCGTTCATATAAAAAAATTTCATACCGTAAATAAATTGCAACTTGCAAGCTTTACTCAATAAATAAGGCTAATACCTAAATTTTATAGTGCACTGTTCGTATCATGCATAAGTATCTCTCAATAATTAAGTAGCCCTTGTATTGTTTAAAATTACAAACCATTTTTCGTTTATTATTTTACTTTATCAAAAACTAATAATTTGATTAAATGGAAATTGTTAAGTTAATTGTTAAGTTCTTACACTGTTACTATTATTGTTATTAAATTAACTTATTCTTTAAATAATAACTAGGAATCCTATCTTAAAAGGATTGGGGTAAATACTCGTCCTATTACAAGATTTAATCAAGTATGGACACTTTTGCTTGCAAACTAATTGGTTTATGTCAAAATCTTGTAGTATTCTTTAGCACACCGACGATCCTTAGTTACTGTCTTAAATTTGTTAAACGGCAATACTTGAAGGTTTGCTGAGAGCTTCTTAAAAAATTCTATACTTTGCCCCATTATAGATTTATTCGCTTTTACAGTCGGGTATAATTTAACACAAGCTTGTGATTGTATGTATTTAATAAAACTATTACTATTTTTACGGACAAATTTGATTTTTTTTTTTGGCCTAGCAAGCCAAGCCCGGGAGCGTCGATAACCGCTAAAAGTCCAAATAAGAAAAATACCCCTAGGACAGTCCGAGAGGGGGGGCGGAAGAACTGTCCACCGGTTGACAATTACGGCGAAAACGGCGCGATAACGGAACTGAAATGCCCTACGTGCGGGAAAAATTACAAAAGACGAGCCTGGTTTATTAAACATCTAAAAACACACAATGGTGCTGAAGTGCGGCAACCGTCGGTAAGATCTTCAGTTTTCACTGCGGATAGAGTTTACCCTCATATATCTCATGGTGAGCCATTGAATGAAAACTACCAGGAGTCCATGACCATCCGGACGCGTCTTAGCATTCCAAATACTAAACAATCGACCTGGAAAGTACATGACCAAAATATAGCGGCCCTGTTAGAGCACCCGGGCTCAAATCAGGTACTCGATGCGCAAGTAGAGACTTTCCAAAATACTATTTACGACTACTTTAATGAGCACTATCCACCTACGAATCGTTATGCTCACAAAAATAAAGAAAACGGTTTTTAATTGAAAATGAGGAGGAAAAGAGATCTTATAAAGAAACTTCGTATAGCCAAAGCCTTAGGCGATAATCAACTTAGTCACCAACTGTCTAGGGCATTGCGATCAATTCTTAAACTTATCCAAGGTATAACAAATCAAATAACGAAAAATCGTGATAGCTTTGATCGGGCAAAACATGAAGTAGACTTTGATAAAAATCCTTTTAAATACTCAAAAAACATTTTCAAAGATCAAAAAGGTAAGCTTCTCTTGACCAACGAGCAAATTTTCGACCATTATAAAAGCACATACGAAGTGCCAGAAAACCAAAGACTATATGGGGATCCAAACGAACACAAACCTGAGACTCCTACTGAAGATTTTCAAGCCAACCCACCAACTTTGGAGGAAATCAATAAAATAATTAAAATGAAACCATCTAAGTCAGCACCAGGTCCGGATGGTATCCCTTATATAGTTTACAAAAAATGTCCGTCGCTCCATAAACATCTTTTAAATATATTCGGTAAAAACTGGTCAAGAAAGCAAATACCGGTAACGTTCGGAAAAGCCCTTTTTGTCCTCATTCCGAAAAACGACAATGTCAATAATCCCAAGGATACTAGACCGATAGCCCTAACAAATACAATTTCCAAAATATTTTTCTCTTTTTTACAAACTAAAATGACGCAATTCATGATTAACAATAGATATTTCAGGCCTAAACACCAGAAAGGGTTTTTGCCCGGAATTTCTGGATGCCTGGAACATAATACGTTAATATCGGAAAGCCTTAAAGATGCTAGAACTAGCGAGAGACAAATTACGGTTTGTTGGATAGACTTAGAAAACGCCTTTGGGTCGGTACGACATGAACTAATGATGTTCGCGCTTAAATGGTATAACTTTCCTACGGTAGTTCGCGACATTATTGCATCATATTATTCAAAATTAAAATTCTCTATAATTTTTAATGAAAACCATTCAAAACCACTTAATTATAACGTTGGTTTATTTCAGGGCTGTTGTATTTCTCCTATTATATTTAATATAGTTATTAATATTTTAATAGACAAATTAATTAGAAATGAAAAAAAGTGGGGCTATTGGTTTAAGTTCAACAACAAATACACAGAATCCATACTAGCTTTTGCAGATGATCTCGCGATACTGACACGTAATCCGAAACAATGTCAGGTACTTTTAAATGTAGTTGAGGATTTCTGTACGTGGACCGGCGGATTGAGGACAAAACCAAGTAAATGTTTTAGTCTGTGTCTGGGTAGACGGAATACCAAATATACCTCTCACGATCCGGGTCTTATAATAGGCGGTCAGTGCGTTAGTACGGTTACGGAAGCAGCTACGTTTAAATTTTTAGGTAAAAAAATCGATTACCAAGGCCGTACTCCATCGTTGGATGTAATAGTCGATAGCTTTTTAAACGATCTCAAAAAGGTAGACAACCAACCAATAAGTAACGTCAAAAAAGCTTGGATTTACGATAATTATTTAACATCACGTCTAAATTGGCCTTTCCTCGTGTATGATATAAATAAAACCCTTTTGTCAAAGTTAGATGCAAGCGTCATAAAGACATTGAAGTTATGGCTCGGGTTAGCGCACTCAGCGGACTCTTCAACCTTATTTAGAGACCGAAACAACTTTGGATTAAAATTAAAGAAACCATCGGAGCTCTACAAACATCTAAGAGTTACCAAAAGACATATCATCGGAAAATCTAAAGATGATACTGTAACTTCTCTCCCAAAAGACAAAGTTGCCTCAGAGCTCGAGTCACGACTTCAATTCCATAAAAAAATTATGATAGGTGCTCAAACAAATAAAGTAGGGCTGGGATCAAGTACGAAGGTTCAAGACATAGACATAACAAAATCTTTTATTCGACAAGACGAAAACGATAATTACCGACTCCACGCGATGAGCCTAAAAATTCAAAACGAATGGGTGACCATAGGAGATTTTTGTATTCCACTAGCTTTGAACTGGCGCATCTTAATTTATGATTGGTCCCCAGCATTATTTAAATTCTATCTTAATGCATTCCAAATGACTCTCCCAGATCAAAGTAATTTAGTAAGATGGGGCAAAGCTACCGAAAAGTCTTGCAACATCTGTGGGGAGGCAATAGGAACCGCGAAACACCTATTAGTAGGGTGTAGGGTACTTCTAGATAAAGGTCAATACTCGCGTCGCCACGACAAGGTATTAGAAATTATACGGGAAGCGGTTAGTCTTTCAGTAGCAAGAGCGCGGAAGGGTATAACAACCACCAAACGATCTATAGAATTCGTAAAAGAAGGCTCCTCCAAAAAATCAAAAGCGAAGCCTTATTCAATTTTAGGCGCGGCTCCTGATTAGATTCTCATGATGGAAACGTATGAAAAGCATTACAAAATCCCTGGGGATGTTGGTGTTTCGTCATCCAGACCGGACTTATTCCTGTATTCGAAACATCTGAGGCGCGTGATACTTGTGGAGCTTACTGTTCCTTGGGAAACAAACATCCCAAGGGATCACACATTCAAGATCAATAAGTATTACGAACTAACCAACGAACTGATCAGGAATAAATTTATAGTTAGTTTGTACGCGGTAGAAGTGGGAGCGAGAGGTATAACAGCAAAATCTCTCTATAGCCTACTTAAAGATCTTGGCCTTTCTAGAACAAGCATCGGTTCATTTCTAGAACGTACTTCAAAGGCGGCATTAGTAGGTTCTTTCCAAATTTGGTTAGGTAGGGAGAGGAGTGTGGAGAGTGAAGGTGAGCGTTTTTGCGCATAATAAAGGGGCCCCTTAAACCTACTCCTGGGTCGTAAGTCCCAGGCACTGCTTGCACTCCTCTCCTTGCAACGCGATAGGCCCGGCACCCGCACGGTGAATCCATGGATTGCTAAGAAGCTTCGTCTTATCTCTATTACTATTATACTACTTCTGCTACTTACGGCACTGGTTGCAACAAGGTAGACGGATGACTTCTTACCACTAGGTATCTAATAATAATATTTATAACTTTATATAATTCCTAAACAGCAACTAATCTTGAGGTCAACAAAGAGCTGACCATAGATATTCTGTAGGCAAGTATTTGTGTATGCAAGTACGCAGTAGCAGCCGCAGGCTCCGAACCCCAGTATCGCCCACAATTCAGGAAGGTAAACGAATATTTCAGATGGGTGAAGGCTTGTTTTTAGTTATAGGGATGGTTTTATTTTGCATAATAATGCTCAATGTATTTATTAGCTTTATTAAAAATAATAACAGGATTTGGAGGAAGATGATTCGGCCTAGTTTAGTTAAATGTAAACCTATGAAATTTTTACAGAAACTTTATTATATTAGCTAATATAATGTAAATGTTATGTTTACTATAAGAAAACAGTAATTGTGTAATAAATCTCATGCTTAATAGGTATTAAGTCACATAAATAAGTATATAATGATAAAAGTCAAGTGTTTTTGGGCCACTGGGGCAGGTGAGAGAGAAAGTTCATTAACCATTACTCCGGTCCACTGTTCCGCGCTTAGTGGTAGGGTTCATAGTATAATATAATATAATGTAAGCTGTAAACACTGAAATCTGGGGCATTAACATAACAGTAAACAGTAAACACTGACATACATTACATTTACATTTACATAACAGTAAACACTGAAATCTGGGGCATTACAATGAGCTGATTTAGAAGTATTTACGAATCTGGACCACAATGGCTCAGCGATCACGGAACACGTCTTAGATTCGAAAACGGCTCATTACATACGTTTTGACAAAGCTTAAAAATATATTCAATTACCGAGGAAGGTCGACACCTTTTTACAATTTTGGCGTACGTACATTTTTGTACTATCTGATAACAACCATTCGGAAAGGAAGTATGAATGAAAGCAAACAAAAGCACAAGAAAATAGTAACAATACTATTAAAAAATGCTTTTACTGGAACAGACAAAATGTTCTCTGTTTAAATTAACACGGCAAATAAAAGTAACTAATAAAATTAATTATTATAAAAACCGTACCTGGGCACCATCTTGTATTAAATATTTTTACCTAGATTTTTTCTTAAACTTTACTTATGATGAGTGTTCTTTAGTATTTCTACTAGAGCGACAATAGCATTTACCCTCACTGCTCTGAAGATTTTTTTGTTTTTGCAAAGATTGTTCATAAATTTATTTCTTGACAATAAACATTTGGTTTTTGTTTCAAGTTGTTATTAGCTTTTATTTTATTATATCATATGAAAGTTATACTTTTTATAATATATACTTCTAATATAACCAGCTTTTGCCCGCGGCTTCGCACGCTTGAAATTCGTAGTAAATAGTAAAACAATTCAAGTTTCCCTTTTTTTGTATTGGCTTCTATATGCCTTATTATTATTCTATATGACCATGTAAACTTGAGGAATTCTGAGATACACTATAGACGAATACTATTTTAACCTTCAACAAAACATTCACAAAAGCCATTTTTGAGACGGTCTGCACGGCTCCATACCATAGTGAGCCGGCCGTACCGCCGCAAACGCGATGTCCCTATATTTTAATCTAGCTCATAGCTGTTCCTGCGACTTCGTACGCATAGATTCCGATTTCGATAAAACGCACCCGTTCTAAGTTTCATCAAACTTCGGCAAGTAGTTTTTGCGTGTAGGAATATTTCTAGTATATTTTTATATACTTTTTATTTTCTATCACAAATATATCTTTTTTTAAGGAGTAGGTAGACCAATCATGTATTTTTTTTATTGGAAAGATTATTATTAGTCCCTGACGGGAGGACTATCAAGATGTATTATCATTATATACTAGCAATATATACTATCAATATACACTATCAATATGTACTATCAATATGTATTATCAATATGTACCATCAATACGTTCTATCAATATGTACTATTATTATATACCATCATTATATATACTATCAATATACACCACTATCAATACATACTATCAATATGTACTATCAACATTTACTATCAATACGTACTATCAATATGTACTATCAATACGTACTATCACTATATACTACAGAAATCGGTTCAGAAATATAATATAATTTATATGGATCACGTAATAGGTACCAAGCAAATCTTCTTCTATACATGTAATAAATCTGTGGAGGGGTAGTCTCTATGCATTTAAAATATTACAAAATAATTAGCCTGGATTTGAAGGGATAGTTAACAGAATCCATTTCTAACATTAAAAAAAAATCTGTTCATCTGTTTGTCTTTTAGTTGTGCACGCAACACGTAAAAAATATATACCCAATTCAAATTAAATAACTTTTATGCATAAAAATTGAGCGTCACTCTGAATAACATTTAGTTTTTCACTTGCATTGGACACATGTCACAATATCAAATGATATATGTATTTAAAGTATTCAAGAAATGTTTCTATATACAATACAAAAAGCTGTAACTGATCGCTGTCTGTACATAGAAAATATTTTCAAAAATTCATAATTGGGGGTGGACTTTGTATAAGCGAGAGAACCCAAAACAATGCTTTTTCAATGAAATGTTTGTGCACACTAATCCTAGAAACGTATATATCGATTTGGATGCAATTTTCGGGAATATGCTGTAATGGGATTCATCATTCAACATTTTGTTTTTTTAACAATCTGGTAACAAATAAAGAAGTTAATAATCTCTTCTTTTTGTACTATTGCTACTTACCAGCGTTTAAACATAAAAAATATACATAAATAAACCAGAAATACTCGTATAGGTATGCAAAAACTACTTTATTGAGTTCGATGAAACTTTGAAGGTTTATAGTTTTTACATACATTGGCATGTACAAAGGGTACGTTTTATTGAAGTCGAAATCTACGCGAACGAAGTCGCAGGCATAGCTAGTACTTAATAATATTGATCAGAACCAATTTACAAAAAAAATATGGATTTATGAGGGAACCAGAATTTAATTTTATTTGCATCTCAAATGGATTTTTATTTTAGTTATTTTCTAGTATCAGAGCTTTTTATGATATATATATAATATTCTTTTATTTTAATTCGTAGTTAATCTTCTTGCTAACTATGTGCAATATTGTTTTTGGGGAATATTATTTCTTTTACGATTGTTAACATACAATCAAAATATCTTTTGTATTAAATGCAATCTCTTTGTTAATTTTAATAGATTTTAGGAAAAGTTCTAAGAATCCAATTTATTCTTTTTATTGACTATTGTGGTATAAACATATAACCTATTGTTTGGAAAGTAATATATTGTTAGAACACAAAGTAACGTGTTATTAGAACCTGTCTGCCCGTACATTGTACAATGACTACTGATTATGTACGCAAGAATAATAACTACCTGCACTAAAATCTGCATAGCCTTGGTTAGTACCTAGTTGCAAGTGACATTTTTGATATTATTATTACCTTCAAAGTTTCATTGAAGAATAATAACTACCTGCACTAAAATCTGCATAGCCTTGGTTAGTACCTAGTTGCAAGTAACATTTTCGATATTATTATTACCTTCAATGTTTCATTGAAGAATAATAACTACCTGCACTAAAATCTGCATAGCCTTGGTTAGTTGCAAGTGACATTTTTGATATTATTATTACCTTCAAAGTTTCATCGAAGAATAATAACTACCTGCACTAAAATCTGCATAGCCTTGGTTAGTGCCTAGTTGCAAGTGACATTTTTGATATTATTATTACCTTCAAAGTTTCATTGAAGAATAATAACTACCTGCACTAAAATCTGCATAGCCTTGGTTAGTACCTAGTTGCAAGTGACATTTTTGATATTATTATTGAAGCTTCGAGGTGGCTAGAATATAAATATAGAATATATAATTTTCAAAGAATGGGCTAAAGATAATAAAAGTTATTGTCCACTCTTGGTCGGCCAGGGAATTAAATAAGAGTCAATACTGTCCCACTGTCGGATGGATTCGAAACGGGGTTCCAAGCCGTCATATCCACTCGTCGTCCACTCCAGATATATAAGACTGCGATTTTGTAGGTGAGTAAGAAGTACGTGTGCCTATTATTAGGAAGATAAAATTGGTTTTTATTTTTATTTCACTTAACTTTAACTTTTATTTCATTTTAATGAAGATTATAAAGTGAAAACACTTAAAATACTAAATAAACAGATAAAGGAGTTTTATATCACCTGCAAATAAACAAAAGTTGTTAGAAGCTGAGCCAACATCTCATTATGAGGAGCTTAATGACTCTTAAATAGGTTTCCAACCATTCAACTTTTTTTTATTATTATAAATGAGTTAAGAGATTATATTATATTCAAAATACTCCATATAACAAAACGAAATATAACCTGTGCTTGTAAATACACCATAATATATTTATAATATATATACACGATAATATGTTTGTAATATTTATAAATAATACCAACAATAATTTTATTTAGGTTTTTGTGTATTTACATATCTAATTAATTAATTACCAGATTTATTGGATATGTATTATAACGAACCAAGACCGTAATTACATATAAGCAATGATGTTGATTGAGAAATTATATTAGGTTATTGTCATTACTACAGAAGATTTGAAATTACATGTTCATTGAATATCTTTGTTAACAATGATATCCCATATATAAACAACAAACAAACATTTTAAATAAAATATTGTCTAATAATTTCTTATTTTAAATAACGCATATACTTTTTTTAATATAAGATTAAAGGCTATTTCAATACCAACTCAATGATACGATGTAAGTAGGGATAAAGTTTATCTGACTGGCAAAAAACAACACTATCAACTTATTCATCTTAATTAGGATATTTTAGCTTAATTAAAAAAGATGACGATAAATAAAAAAAGACAAAATTCACTAAAAAAAAATAGTAATTAATAATAAGTGGACCTTTGGCGCGAATAACAGCTTGACATCGGTTTTTCATAGAATCTATCAAGAGTTTGATGAAGCATTCTATTCCTCCTTGAACGCATTTTGTTGCTTCTGAAGGTTGACTGGAGCAAATGGGTTGTCGCGTTGGCTTAACCCGATTCTGGTAACTCTTTATACCCACTAGCCTCCCGATGGGGCTGGTACACAGGACGAACTGAATATCGACTAATATTCAGCTGTCGAGCTTGCATTAATTAGAACAACAACTCGATCAGCTTTTTCCTGAGCAGTATCCACTTTCTTCAGATTAATGAAACTGAAATCACTTTCTTTCTTTCAGGTTAAATGATGATATCTATGTTCAAAACATGCCTTTTTATACTTACAATTAGTCTCGCAAACTGCAGCGGGCTAAGTTAGCAATGTTGTTGTTTGTTTTTGGGCTCTTGTTTTCGACAGTAAACGGTTGTTGTTGTTGTTACAGTTGACGGAATCGCAAGAATTGTGGTGTTTTCGATATGTTCCATCCAAATGTTTGCTATTATTGGGGCAACTGGACTGCCCATTGCTACACCATCAATCTGTATTACATTCAATATCAATTACATTACATTTGATAAATAAAAAAGCCTCGCTAACGAACACTTATACATTTTAAGAACGATTTGCGAGACCATTGGACATGGGACTCATGATCAACATAATATTGCAGGCCAATGTGACATTAAAATGATGATCACTTAATTATTTATTTATTTTACCTATTTGGTAGGAAGTTTATAAAATATTTATTTTCTTCCTCTAAATATAAAGTAAAGACAAGTAAAATAATATAATATGTTTTACTTATTAATTATTGTAAAACCACTTAAAAACTAATTCAGAATGCATATAATGAATACTACTTTACTCTACCTTCATGTGTTGGAATCATGTATTGGAATATATTTGCTACGTGATAGTTTCTTATTAAATTTAGAAGCGTGCCTTATATGCCGTTCATATAAAAAAATTTCATACCGTAAATAAATTGCAACTTGCAAGCTTTACTCAATAAATAAGGCTAATACCTAAATTTTATAGTGCACTGTTCGTATCATGCATAAGTATCTCTCAATAATTAAGTAGCCCTTGTATTGTTTAAAATTACAAACCATTTTTCGTTTATTATTTTACTTTATCAAAAACTAATAATTTGATTAAATGGAAATTGTTAAGTTAATTGTTAAGTTCTTACACTGTTACTATTATTGTTATTAAATTAACTTATTCTTTAAATAATAATTAGGAATCCTATCTTAAAAGGATTGGGGTAAATACTCGTCCTATTACAAGATTTAATCAAGTATGGACACTTTTGCTTGCAAACTAATTGGTTTATGTCAAAATCTTGTAGTATTCTTTAGCACACCGACGATCCTTAGTTACTGTCTTAAATTTGTTAAACGGCAATACTTGAAGGTTTGCTGAGAGCTTCTTAAAAAATTCTATACTTTGCCCCATTATAGATTTATTCGCTTTTACAGTCGGGTATAATTTAACACAAGCTTGTGATTGTATGTATTTAATAAAACTATTACTATTTTTACGGACAAATTTGATTTTTTTTTTTGGCCTAGCAAGCCAAGCCCGGGAGCGTCGATAACCGCTAAAAGTCCAAATAAGAAAAATACCCCTAGGACAGTCCGAGAGGGGGGGCGGAAGAACTGTCCACCGGTTGACAATTACGGCGAAAACGGCGCGATAACGGAACTGAAATGCCCTACGTGCGGGAAAAATTACAAAAGACGAGCCTGGTTTATTAAACATCTAAAAACACACAATGGTGCTGAAGTGCGGCAACCGTCGGTAAGATCTTCAGTTTTCACTGCGGATAGAGTTTACCCTCATATATCTCATGGTGAGCCATTGAATGAAAACTACCAGGAGTCCATGACCATCCGGACGCGTCTTAGCATTCCAAATACTAAACAATCGACCTGGAAAGTACATGACCAAAATATAGCGGCCCTGTTAGAGCACCCGGGCTCAAATCAGGTACTCGATGCGCAAGTAGAGACTTTCCAAAATACTATTTAAGACTACTTTAATGAGCACTATCCACCTACGAATCGTTATGCTCACAAAAATAAAGAAAACGGTTTTTAATTGAAAATGAGGAGGAAAAGAGATCTTATAAAGAAACTTCGTATAGCCAAAGCCTTAGGCGATAATCAACTTAGTCACCAACTGTCTAGGGCATTGCGATCAATTCTTAAACTTATCCAAGGTATAACAAATCAAATAACGAAAAATCGTGATAGCTTTGATCGGGCAAAACATGAAGTAGACTTTGATAAAAATCCTTTTAAATACTCAAAAAACATTTTCAAAGATCAAAAAGGTAAGCTTCTCTTGACCAACGAGCAAATTTTCGACCATTATAAAAGCACATACGAAGTGCCAGAAAACCAAAGACTATATGGGGATCCAAACGAACACAAACCTGAGACTCCTACTGAAGATTTTCAAGCCAACCCACCAACTTTGGAGGAAATCAATAAAATAATTAAAATGAAACCATCTAAGTCAGCACCAGGTCCGGATGGTATCCCTTATATAGTTTACAAAAAATGTCCGTCGCTCCATAAACATCTTTTAAATATATTCGGTAAAAACTGGTCAAGAAAGCAAATACCGGTAACGTTCGGAAAAGCCCTTTTTGTCCTCATTCCGAAAAACGACAATGTCAATAATCCCAAGGATACTAGACCGATAGCCCTAACAAATACAATTTCCAAAATATTTTTCTCTTTTTTACAAACTAAAATGACGCAATTCATGATTAACAATAGATATTTCAGGCCTAAACACCAGAAAGGGTTTTTGCCCGGAATTTCTGGATGCCTGGAACATAATACGTTAATATCGGAAAGCCTTAAAGATGCTAGAACTAGCGAGAGACAAATTACGGTTTGTTGGATAGACTTAGAAAACGCCTTTGGGTCGGTACGACATGAACTAATGATGTTCGCGCTTAAATGGTATAACTTTCCTACGGTAGTTCGCGACATTATTGCATCATATTATTCAAAATTAAAATTCTCTATAATTTTTAATGAAAACCATTCAAAACCACTTAATTATAACGTTGGTTTATTTCAGGGCTGTTGTATTTCTCCTATTATATTTAATATAGTTATTAATATTTTAATAGACAAATTAATTAGAAATGAAAAAAAGTGGGGCTATTGGTTTAAGTTCAACAACAAATACACAGAATCCATACTAGCTTTTGCAGATGATCTCGCGATACTGACACGTAATCCGAAACAATGTCAGGTACTTTTAAATGTAGTTGAGGATTTCTGTACGTGGACCGGCGGATTGAGGACAAAACCAAGTAAATGTTTTAGTCTGTGTCTGGGTAGACGGAATACCAAATATACCTCTCACGATCCGGGTCTTATAATAGGCGGTCAGTGCGTTAGTACGGTTACGGAAGCAGCTACGTTTAAATTTTTAGGTAAAAAAATCGATTACCAAGGCCGTACTCCATCGTTGGATGTAATAGTCGATAGCTTTTTAAACGATCTCAAAAAGGTAGACAACCAACCAATAAGTAACGTCAAAAAAGCTTGGATTTACGATAATTATTTAACATCACGTCTAAATTGGCCTTTCCTCGTGTATGATATAAATAAAACCCTTTTGTCAAAGTTAGATGCAAGCGTCATAAAGACATTGAAGTTATGGCTCGGGTTAGCGCACTCAGCGGACTCTTCAACCTTATTTAGAGACCGAAACAACTTTGGATTAAAATTAAAGAAACCATCGGAGCTCTACAAACATCTAAGAGTTACCAAAAGACATATCATCGGAAAATCTAAAGATGATACTGTAACTTCTCTCCCAAAAGACAAAGTTGCCTCAGAGCTCGAGTCACGACTTCAATTCCATAAAAAAATTATGATAGGTGCTCAAACAAATAAAGTAGGGCTGGGATCAAGTACGAAGGTTCAAGACATAGACATAACAAAATCTTTTATTCGACAAGACGAAAACGATAATTACCGACTCCACGCGATGAGCCTAGAAATTCAAAACGAATGGGTGACCATAGGAGATTTTTGTATTCCACTAGCTTTGAACTGGCGCATCTTAATTTATGATTGGTCCCCAGCATTATTTAAATTCTATCTTAATGCATTCCAAATGACTCTCCCAGATCAAAGTAATTTAGTAAGATGGGGCAAAGCTACCGAAAAGTCTTGCAACATCTGTGGGGAGGCAATAGGAACCGCGAAACACCTATTAGTAGGGTGTAGGGTACTTCTAGATAAAGGTCAATACTCGCGTCGCCACGACAAGGTATTAGAAATTATACGGGAAGCGGTTAGTCTTTCAGTAGCAAGAGCGCGGAAGGGTATAACAACCACCAAACGATCTATAGAATTCGTAAAAGAAGGCTCCTCCAAAAAATCAAAAGCGAAGCCTTATTCAATTTTAGGCGCGGCTCCTGATTAGATTCTCATGATGGAAACGTATGAAAAGCATTACAAAATCCCTGGGGATGTTGGTGTTTCGTCATCCAGACCGGACTTATTCCTGTATTCGAAACATCTGAGGCGCGTGATACTTGTGGAGCTTACTGTTCCTTGGGAAACAAACATCCCAAGGGATCACACATTCAAGATCAATAAGTATTACGAACTAACCAACGAACTGATCAGGAATAAATTTATAGTTAGTTTGTACGCGGTAGAAGTGGGAGCGAGAGGTATAACAGCAAAATCTCTCTATAGCCTACTTAAAGATCTTGGCCTTTCTAGAACAAGCATCGGTTCATTTCTAGAACGTACTTCAAAGGCGGCATTAGTAGGTTCTTTCCAAATTTGGTTAGGTAGGGAGAGGAGTGTGGAGAGTGAAGGTGAGCGTTTTTGCGCATAATAAAGGGGCCCCTTAAACCTACTCCTGGGTCGTAAGTCCCAGGCACTGCTTGCACTCCTCTCCTTGCAACGCGATAGGCCCGGCACCCGCACGGTGAATCCATGGATTGCTAAGAAGCTTCGTCTTATCTCTATTACTATTATACTACTTCTGCTACTTACGGCACTGGTTGCAACAAGGTAGACGGATGACTTCTTACCACTAGGTATCTAATAATAATATTTATAACTTTATATAATTCCTAAACAGCAACTAATCTTGAGGTCAACAAAGAGCTGACCATAGATATTCTGTAGGCAAGTATTTGTGTATGCAAGTACGCAGTAGCAGCCGCAGGCTCCGAACCCCAGTATCGCCCACAATTCAGGAAGGTAAACGAATATTTCAGATGGGTGAAGGTTTGTTTTTAGTTATAGGGATGGTTTTATTTTGCATAATAATGCTCAATGTATTTATTAGCTTTATTAAAAATAATAACAGGATTTGGAGGAAGATGATTCGGCCTAGTTTAGTTAAATGTAAACCTATGAAATTTTTACAGAAACTTTATTATATTAGCTAATATAATGTAAATGTTATGTTTACTATAAGAAAACAGTAATTGTGTAATAAATCTCATGCTTAATAGGTATTAAGTCACATAAATAAGTATATAATGATAAAAGTCAAGTGTTTTTGGGCCACTGGGGCAGGTGAGAGAGAAAGTTCATTAACCATTACTCCGGTCCACTGTTCCGCGCTTAGTGGTAGGGTTCATAGTATAATATAATATAATGTAAGCTGTCAGAAACAGTAAACACTGAAATCTGGGGCATTACAATGAGCTGATTTAGAAGTATTTACGAATCTGGACCACAATGGCTCAGCGATCACGGAACACGTCTTAGATTCGAAAACGGCTCATTACATACGTTTTGACAAAGCTTAAAAATATATTCAATTACCGAGGAAGGTCGACACCTTTTTACAATTTTGGCGTACGTACATTTTTGTACTATCTGATAACAACCATTCGGAAAGGAAGTATGAATGAAAGCAAACAAAAGCACAAGAAAATAGTAACAATACTATTAAAAAATGCTTTTACTGGAACAGACAAAATGTTCTCTGTTTAAATTAACACGGCAAATAAAAGTAACTAATAAAATTAATTATTATAAAAACCGTACCTGGGCACCATCTTGTATTAAATATTTTTACCTAGATTTTTTCTTAAACTTTACTTATGATGAGTGTTCTTTAGTATTTCTACTAGAGCGACAATAGCATTTACCCTCACTGCTCTGAAGATTTTTTTGTTTTTGCAAAGATTGTTCATAAATTTATTTCTTGACAATAAACATTTGGTTTTTGTTTCAAGTTGTTATTAGCTTTTATTTTATTATATCATATGAAAGTTATACTTTTTATAATATATACTTCTAATATAACCAGCTTTTGCCCGCGGCTTCGCACGCTTTAAATTCGTAGTAAATAGTAAAACAATTCAAGTTTCCCTTTTTTTGTATTGGCTTCTATATGCCTTATTATTATTCTATATGACCATGTAAACTTGAGGAATTCTGAGATACACTATAGACGAATACTATTTTAACCTTCAACAAAACATTCACAAAAGCCATTTTTGAGACGGTCTGCACGGCTCCATACCATAGTGAGCCGGCCGTACCGCCGCAAACGCGATGTCCCTATATTTTAATCTAGCTCATAGCTGTTCCTGCGACTTCGTACGCATAGATTCCGATTTCGATAAAACGCACCCGTTCTAAGTTTCATCAAACTTCGGCAAGTAGTTTTTGCGTGTAGGAATATTTCTAGTATATTTTTATATACTTTTTATTTTCTATCACAAATATATCTTTTTTTAAGGAGTAGGTAGACCAATCATGTATTTTTTTTATTGGAAAGATTATTATTAGTCCCTGACGGGAGGACTATCAAGATGTATTATCATTATATACTAGCAATATATACTATCAATATACACTATCAATATGTACTATCAATATGTATTATCAATATGTACCATCAATACGTTCTATCAATATGTACTATTATTATATACCATCATTATATATACTATCAATATACACCACTATCAATACATACTATCAATATGTACTATCAACATTTACTATCAATACGTACTATCAATATGTACTATCAATACGTACTATCACTATATACTACAGAAATCGGTTCAGAAATATAATATAATTTATATGGATCACGTAATAGGTACCAAGCAAATCTTCTTCTATACATGTAATAAATCTGTGGAGGGGTAGTCTCTATGCATTTAAAATATTACAAAATAATTAGCCTGGATTTGAAGGGATAGTTAACAGAATCCATTTCTAACATTAAAAAAAAATCTGTTCATCTGTTTGTCTTTTAGTTGTGCACGCAACACGTAAAAAATATATACCCAATTCAAATTAAATAACTTTTATGCATAAAAATTGAGCGTCACTCTGAATAACATTTAGTTTTTCACTTGCATTGGACACATGTCACAATATCAAATGATATATGTATTTAAAGTATTCAAGAAATGTTTCTATATACAATACAAAAAGCTGTAACTGATCGCTGTCTGTACATAGAAAATATTTTCAAAAATTCATAATTGGGGGTGGACTTTGTATAAGCGAGAGAACCCAAAACAATGCTTTTTCAATGAAATGTTTGTGCACACTAATCCTAGAAACGTATATATCGATTTGGATGCAATTTTCGGGAATATGCTGTAATGGGATTCATCATTCAACATTTTGTTTATTTAACAATCTGGTAACAAATAAAGAAGTTAATAATCTCTTCTTTTTGTACTATTGCTACTTACCAGCGTTTAAACATAAAAAATATACATAAATAAACCAGAAATACTCGTATAGGTATGCAAAAACTACTTTATTGAGTTCGATGAAACTTTGAAGGTTTATAGTTTTTACATACATTGGCATGTACAAAGGGTACGTTTTATTGAAGTCGAAATCTACGCGAACGAAGTCGCAGGCATAGCTAGTACTTAATAATATTGATCAGAACCAATTTACAAAAAAAATATGGATTTATGAGGGAACCAGAATTTAATTTTATTTGCATCTCAAATGGATTTTTATTTTAGTTATTTTGTAGTATCAGAGCTTTTTATGATATATATATAATATTCTTTTATTTTAATTCGTAGTTAATCTTCTTGCTAACTATGTGCAATATTGTTTTTGGGGAATATTATTTCTTTTACGATTGTTAACATACAATCAAAATATCTTTTGTATTAAATGCAATCTCTTTGTTAATTTTAATAGATTTTAGGAAAAGTTCTAAGAATCCAATTTATTCTTTTTATTGACTATTGTGGTATAAACATATAACCTATTGTTTGGAAAGTAATATATTGTTAGAACACAAAGTAACGTGTTATTAGAACCTGTCTGCCCGTACATTGTACAATGACTACTGATTATGTACGCAAGAATAATAACTACCTGCACTAAAATCTGCATAGCCTTGGTTAGTACCTAGTTGCAAGTGACATTTTTGATATTATTATTACCTTCAAAGTTTCATTGAAGAATAATAACTACCTGCACTAAAATCTGCATAGCCTTGGTTAGTACCTAGTTGCAAGTAACATTTTCGATATTATTATTACCTTCAATGTTTCATTGAAGAATAATAACTACCTGCACTAAAATCTGCATAGCCTTGGTTAGTTGCAAGTGACATTTTTGATATTATTATTACCTTCAAAGTTTCATCGAAGAATAATAACTACCTGCACTAAAATCTGCATAGCCTTGGTTAGTGCCTAGTTGCAAGTGACATTTTTGATATTATTATTACCTTCAAAGTTTCATTGAAGAATAATAACTACCTGCACTAAAATCTGCATAGCCTTGGTTAGTACCTAGTTGCAAGTGACATTTTTGATATTATTATTGAAGCTTCGAGGTGGCTAGAATATAAATATAGAATATATAATTTTCAAAGAATGGGCTAAAGATAATAAAAGTTATTGTCCACTCTTGGTCGGCCAGGGAATTAAATAAGAGTCAATACTGTCCCACTGTCGGATGGATTCGAAACGGGGTTCCAAGCCGTCATATCCACTCGTCGTCCACTCCAGATATATAAGACTGCGATTTTGTAGGTGAGTAAGAAGTACGTGTGCCTATTATTAGGAAGATAAAATTGGTTTTTATTTTTATTTCACTTAACTTTAACTTTTATTTCATTTTAATGAAGATTATAAAGTGAAAACACTTAAAATACTAAATAAACAGATAAAGGAGTTTTATATCACCTGCAAATAAACAAAAGTTGTTAGAAGCTGAGCCAACATCTCATTATGAGGAGCTTAATGACTCTTAAATAGGTTTCCAACCATTCAACTTTTTTTTATTATTATAAATGAGTTAAGAGATTATATTATATTCAAAATACTCCATATAACAAAACGAAATATAACCTGTGCTTGTAAATACACCATAATATATTTATAATATATATACACGATAATATGTTTGTAATATTTATAAATAATACCAACAATAATTTTATTTAGGTTTTTGTGTATTTACATATCTAATTAATTAATTACCAGATTTATTGGATATGTATTATAACGAACCAAGACCGTAATTACATATAAGCAATGATGTTGATTGAGAAATTATATTAGGTTATTGTCATTACTACAGAAGATTTGAAATTACATGTTCATTGAATATCTTTGTTAACAATGATATCCCATATATAAACAACAAACAAACATTTTAAATAAAATATTGTCTAATAATTTCTTATTTTAAATAACGCATATACTTTTTTTAATATAAGATTAAAGGCTATTTCAATACCAACTCAATGATACGATGTAAGTAGGGATAAAGTTTATCTGACTGGCAAAAAACAACACTATCAACTTATTCATCTTATTTAGGATATTTTAGCTTAATTAAAAAAGATGACGATAAATAAAAAAAGACAAAATTCACTAAAAAAAAATAGTAATTAATAATAAGTGGACCTTTGGCGCGAATAACAGCTTGACATCGGTTTTTCATAGAATCTATCAAGAGTTTGATGAAGCATTCTATTCCTCCTTGAACGCATTTTGTTGCTTCTGAAGGTTGACTGGAGCAAATGGGTTGTCGCGTTGGCTTAACCCGATTCTGGTAACTCTTTATACCCACTAGCCTCCCGATGGGGCTGGTACACAGGACGAACTGAATATCGACTAATATTCAGCTGTCGAGCTTGCATTAATTAGAACAACAACTCGATCAGCTTTTTCCTGAGCAGTATCCACTTTCTTCAGATTAATGAAACTGAAATCACTTTCTTTCTTTCAGGTTAAATGATGATATCTATGTTCAAAACATGCCTTTTTATACTTACAATTAGTCTCGCAAACTGCAGCGGGCTAAGTTAGCAATGTTGTTGTTTGTTTTTGGGCTCTTGTTTTCGACAGTAAACGGTTGTTGTTGTTGTTACAGTTGACGGAATCGCAAGAATTGTGGTGTTTTCGATATGTTCCATCCAAATGTTTGCTATTATTGGGGCAACTGGACTGCCCATTGCTACACCATCAATCTGTATTACATTCAATATCAATTACATTACATTTGATAAATAAAAAAGCCTCGCTAACGAACACTTATACATTTTAAGAACGATTTGCGAGACCATTGGACATGGGACTCATGATCAACATAATATTGCAGGCCAATGTGACATTAAAATGATGATCACTTAATTATTTATTTATTTTACCTATTTGGTAGGAAGTTTATAAAATATTTATTTTCTTCCTCTAAATATAAAGTAAAGACAAGTAAAATAATATAATATGTTTTACTTATTAATTATTGTAAAACCACTTAAAAACTAATTCAGAATGCATATAATGAATACTACTTTACTCTACCTTCATGTGTTGGAATCATGTATTGGAATATATTTGCTACGTGATAGTTTCTTATTAAATTTAGAAGCGTGCCTTATATGCCGTTCATATAAAAAAATTTCATACCGTAAATAAATTGCAACTTGCAAGCTTTACTCAATAAATAAGGCTAATACCTAAATTTTATAGTGCACTGTTCGTATCATGCATAAGTATCTCTCAATAATTAAGTAGCCCTTGTATTGTTTAAAATTACAAACCATTTTTCGTTTATTATTTTACTTTATCAAAAACTAATAATTTGATTAAATGGAAATTGTTAAGTTAATTGTTAAGTTCTTACACTGTTACTATTATTGTTATTAAATTAACTTATTCTTTAAATAATAATTAGGAATCCTATCTTAAAAGGATTGGGGTAAATACTCGTCCTATTACAAGATTTAATCAAGTATGGACACTTTTGCTTGCAAACTAATTGGTTTATGTCAAAATCTTGTAGTATTCTTTAGCACACCGACGATCCTTAGTTACTGTCTTAAATTTGTTAAACGGCAATACTTGAAGGTTTGCTGAGAGCTTCTTAAAAAATTCTATACTTTGCCCCATTATAGATTTATTCGCTTTTACAGTCGGGTATAATTTAACACAAGCTTGTGATTGTATGTATTTAATAAAACTATTACTATTTTTACGGACAAATTTGATTTTTTTTTTTGGCCTAGCAAGCCAAGCCCGGGAGCGTCGATAACCGCTAAAAGTCCAAATAAGAAAAATACCCCTAGGACAGTCCGAGAGGGGGGGCGGAAGAACTGTCCACCGGTTGACAATTACGGCGAAAACGGCGCGATAACGGAACTGAAATGCCCTACGTGCGGGAAAAATTACAAAAGACGAGCCTGGTTTATTAAACATCTAAAAACACACAATGGTGCTGAAGTGCGGCAACCGTCGGTAAGATCTTCAGTTTTCACTGCGGATAGAGTTTACCCTCATATATCTCATGGTGAGCCATTGAATGAAAACTACCAGGAGTCCATGACCATCCGGACGCGTCTTAGCATTCCAAATACTAAACAATCGACCTGGAAAGTACATGACCAAAATATAGCGGCCCTGTTAGAGCACCCGGGCTCAAATCAGGTACTCGATGCGCAAGTAGAGACTTTCCAAAATACTATTTAAGACTACTTTAATGAGCACTATCCACCTACGAATCGTTATGCTCACAAAAATAAAGAAAACGGTTTTTAATTGAAAATGAGGAGGAAAAGAGATCTTATAAAGAAACTTCGTATAGCCAAAGCCTTAGGCGATAATCAACTTAGTCACCAACTGTCTAGGGCATTGCGATCAATTCTTAAACTTATCCAAGGTATAACAAATCAAATAACGAAAAATCGTGATAGCTTTGATCGGGCAAAACATGAAGTAGACTTTGATAAAAATCCTTTTAAATACTCAAAAAACATTTTCAAAGATCAAAAAGGTAAGCTTCTCTTGACCAACGAGCAAATTTTCGACCATTATAAAAGCACATACGAAGTGCCAGAAAACCAAAGACTATATGGGGATCCAAACGAACACAAACCTGAGACTCCTACTGAAGATTTTCAAGCCAACCCACCAACTTTGGAGGAAATCAATAAAATAATTAAAATGAAACCATCTAAGTCAGCACCAGGTCCGGATGGTATCCCTTATATAGTTTACAAAAAATGTCCGTCGCTCCATAAACATCTTTTAAATATATTCGGTAAAAACTGGTCAAGAAAGCAAATACCGGTAACGTTCGGAAAAGCCCTTTTTGTCCTCATTCCGAAAAACGACAATGTCAATAATCCCAAGGATACTAGACCGATAGCCCTAACAAATACAATTTCCAAAATATTTTTCTCTTTTTTACAAACTAAAATGACGCAATTCATGATTAACAATAGATATTTCAGGCCTAAACACCAGAAAGGGTTTTTGCCCGGAATTTCTGGATGCCTGGAACATAATACGTTAATATCGGAAAGCCTTAAAGATGCTAGAACTAGCGAGAGACAAATTACGGTTTGTTGGATAGACTTAGAAAACGCCTTTGGGTCGGTACGACATGAACTAATGATGTTCGCGCTTAAATGGTATAACTTTCCTACGGTAGTTCGCGACATTATTGCATCATATTATTCAAAATTAAAATACTCTATAATTTTTAATGAAAACCATTCAAAACCACTTAATTATAACGTTGGTTTATTTCAGGGCTGTTGTATTTCTCCTATTATATTTAATATAGTTATTAATATTTTAATAGACAAATTAATTAGAAATGAAAAAAAGTGGGGCTATTGGTTTAAGTTCAACAACAAATACACAGAATCCATACTAGCTTTTGCAGATGATCTCGCGATACTGACACGTAATCCGAAACAATGTCAGGTACTTTTAAATGTAGTTGAGGATTTCTGTACGTGGACCGGCGGATTGAGGACAAAACCAAGTAAATGTTTTAGTCTGTGTCTGGGTAGACGGAATACCAAATATACCTCTCACGATCCGGGTCTTATAATAGGCGGTCAGTGCGTTAGTACGGTTACGGAAGCAGCTACGTTTAAATTTTTAGGTAAAAAAATCGATTACCAAGGCCGTACTCCATCGTTGGATGTAATAGTCGATAGCTTTTTAAACGATCTCAAAAAGGTAGACAACCAACCAATAAGTAACGTCAAAAAAGCTTGGATTTACGATAATTATTTAACATCACGTCTAAATTGGCCTTTCCTCGTGTATGATATAAATAAAACCCTTTTGTCAAAGTTAGATGCAAGCGTCATAAAGACATTGAAGTTATGGCTCGGGTTAGCGCACTCAGCGGACTCTTCAACCTTATTTAGAGACCGAAACAACTTTGGATTAAAATTAAAGAAACCATCGGAGCTCTACAAACATCTAAGAGTTACCAAAAGACATATCATCGGAAAATCTAAAGATGATACTGTAACTTCTCTCCCAAAAGACAAAGTTGCCTCAGAGCTCGAGTCACGACTTCAATTCCATAAAAAAATTATGATAGGTGCTCAAACAAATAAAGTAGGGCTGGGATCAAGTACGAAGGTTCAAGACATAGACATAACAAAATCTTTTATTCGACAAGACGAAAACGATAATTACCGACTCCACGCGATGAGCCTAGAAATTCAAAACGAATGGGTGACCATAGGAGATTTTTGTATTCCACTAGCTTTGAACTGGCGCATCTTAATTTATGATTGGTCCCCAGCATTATTTAAATTCTATCTTAATGCATTCCAAATGACTCTCCCAGATCAAAGTAATTTAGTAAGATGGGGCAAAGCTACCGAAAAGTCTTGCAACATCTGTGGGGAGGCAATAGGAACCGCGAAACACCTATTAGTAGGGTGTAGGGTACTTCTAGATAAAGGTCAATACTCGCGTCGCCACGACAAGGTATTAGAAATTATACGGGAAGCGGTTAGTCTTTCAGTAGCAAGAGCGCGGAAGGGTATAACAACCACCAAACGATCTATAGAATTCGTAAAAGAAGGCTCCTCCAAAAAATCAAAAGCGAAGCCTTATTCAATTTTAGGCGCGGCTCCTGATTAGATTCTCATGATGGAAACGTATGAAAAGCATTACAAAATCCCTGGGGATGTTGGTGTTTCGTCATCCAGACCGGACTTATTCCTGTATTCGAAACATCTGAGGCGCGTGATACTTGTGGAGCTTACTGTTCCTTGGGAAACAAACATCCCAAGGGATCACACATTCAAGATCAATAAGTATTACGAACTAACCAACGAACTGATCAGGAATAAATTTATAGTTAGTTTGTACGCGGTAGAAGTGGGAGCGAGAGGTATAACAGCAAAATCTCTCTATAGCCTACTTAAAGATCTTGGCCTTTCTAGAACAAGCATCGGTTCATTTCTAGAACGTACTTCAAAGGCGGCATTAGTAGGTTCTTTCCAAATTTGGTTAGGTAGGGAGAGGAGTGTGGAGAGTGAAGGTGAGCGTTTTTGCGCATAATAAAGGGGCCCCTTAAACCTACTCCTGGGTCGTAAGTCCCAGGCACTGCTTGCACTCCTCTCCTTGCAACGCGATAGGCCCGGCACCCGCACGGTGAATCCATGGATTGCTAAGAAGCTTCGTCTTATCTCTATTACTATTATACTACTTCTGCTACTTACGGCACTGGTTGCAACAAGGTAGACGGATGACTTCTTACCACTAGGTATCTAATAATAATATTTATAACTTTATATAATTCCTAAACAGCAACTAATCTTGAGGTCAACAAAGAGCTGACCATAGATATTCTGTAGGCAAGTATTTGTGTATGCAAGTACGCAGTAGCAGCCGCATCGCCCACAATTCAGGAAGGTAAACGAATATTTCAGATGGGTGAAGGTTTGTTTTTAGTTATAGGGATGGTTTTATTTTGCATAATAATGCTCAATGTATTTATTAGCTTTATTAAAAATAATAACAGGATTTGGAGGAAGATGATTCGGCCTAGTTTAGTTAAATGTAAACCTATGAAATTTTTACAGAAACTTTATTATATTAGCTAATATAATGTAAATGTTATGTTTACTATAAGAAAACAGTAATTGTGTAATAAATCTCATGCTTAATAGGTATTAAGTCACATAAATAAGTATATAATGATAAAAGTCAAGTGTTTTTGGGCCACTGGGGCAGGTGAGAGAGAAAGTTCATTAACCATTACTCCGGTCCACTGTTCCGCGCTTAGTGGTAGGGTTCATAGTATAATATAATATAATGTAAGCTGTCAGAAACAGTAAACACTGAAATCTGGGGCATTACAATGAGCTGATTTAGAAGTATTTACGAATCTGGACCACAATGGCTCAGCGATCACGGAACACGTCTTAGATTCGAAAACGGCTCATTACATACGTTTTGACAAAGCTTAAAAATATATTCAATTACCGAGGAAGGTCGACACCTTTTTACAATTTTGGCGTACGTACATTTTTGTACTATCTGATAACAACCATTCGGAAAGGAAGTATGAATGAAAGCAAACAAAAGCACAAGAAAATAGTAACAATACTATTAAAAAATGCTTTTACTGGAACAGACAAAATGTTCTCTGTTTAAATTAACACGGCAAATAAAAGTAACTAATAAAATTAATTATTATAAAAACCGTACCTGGGCACCATCTTGTATTAAATATTTTTACCTAGATTTTTTCTTAAACTTTACTTATGATGAGTGTTCTTTAGTATTTCTACTAGAGCGACAATAGCATTTACCCTCACTGCTCTGAAGATTTTTTTGTTTTTGCAAAGATTGTTCATAAATTTATTTCTTGACAATAAACATTTGGTTTTTGTTTCAAGTTGTTATTAGCTTTTATTTTATTATATCATATGAAAGTTATACTTTTTATAATATATACTTCTAATATAACCAGCTTTTGCCCGCGGCTTCGCACGCTTTAAATTCGTAGTAAATAGTAAAACAATTCAAGTTTCCCTTTTTTTGTATTGGCTTCTATATGCCTTATTATTATTCTATATGACCATGTAAACTTGAGGAATTCTGAGATACACTATAGACGAATACTATTTTAACCTTCAACAAAACATTCACAAAAGCCATTTTTGAGACGGTCTGCACGGCTCCATACCATAGTGAGCCGGCCGTACCGCCGCAAACGCGATGTCCCTATATTTTAATCTAGCTCATAGCTGTTCCTGCGACTTCGTACGCATAGATTCCGATTTCGATAAAACGCACCCGTTCTAAGTTTCATCAAACTTCGGCAAGTAGTTTTTGCGTGTAGGAATATTTCTAGTATATTTTTATATACTTTTTATTTTCTATCACAAATATATCTTTTTTTAAGGAGTAGGTAGACCAATCATGTATTTTTTTTATTGGAAAGATTATTATTAGTCCCTGACGGGAGGACTATCAAGATGTATTATCATTATATACTAGCAATATATACTATCAATATACACTATCAATATGTACTATCAATATCTATTATCAATATGTACCATCAATACGTTCTATCAATATGTACTATTATTATATACAATCATTATATATACTATCAATATACACCACTATCAATACATACTATCAATATGTACTATCAACATTTACTATCAATACGTACTATCAATATGTACTATCAATACGTACTATCACTATATACTACAGAAATCGGTTCAGAAATATAATATAATTTATATGGATCACGTAATAGGTACCAAGCAAATCTTCTTCTATACATGTAATAAATCTGTGGAGGGGTAGTCTCTATGCATTTAAAATATTACAAAATAATTAGCCTGGATTTGAAGGGATAGTTAACAGAATCCATTTCTAACATTAAAAAAAAATCTGTTCATCTGTTTGTCTTTTAGTTGTGCACGCAACACGTAAAAAATATATACCCAATTCAAATTAAATAACTTTTATGCATAAAAATTGAGCGTCACTCTGAATAACATTTAGTTTTTCACTTGCATTGGACACATGTCACAATATCAAATGATATATGTATTTAAAGTATTCAAGAAATGTTTCTATATACAATACAAAAAGCTGTAACTGATCGCTGTCTGTACATAGAAAATATTTTCAAAAATTCATAATTGGGGGTGGACTTTGTATAAGCGAGAGAACCCAAAACAATGCTTTTTCAATGAAATGTTTGTGCACACTAATCCTAGAAACGTATATATCGATTTGGATGCAATTTTCGGGAATATGCTGTAATGGGATTCATCATTCAACATTTTGTTTTTTTAACAATCTGGTAACAAATAAAGAAGTTAATAATCTCTTCTTTTTGTACTATTGCTACTTACCAGCGTTTAAACATAAAAAATATACATAAATAAACCAGAAATACTCGTATAGGTATGCAAAAACTACTTTATTGAGTTCGATGAAACTTTGAAGGTTTATAGTTTTTACATACATTGGCATGTACAAAGGGTACGTTTTATTGAAGTCGAAATCTACGCGAACGAAGTCGCAGGCATAGCTAGTACTTAATAATATTGATCAGAACCAATTTACAAAAAAAATATGGATTTATGAGGGAACCAGAATTTAATTTTATTTGCATCTCAAATGGATTTTTATTTTAGTTATTTTCTAGTATCAGAGCTTTTTATGATATATATATAATATTCTTTTATTTTAATTCGTAGTTAATCTTCTTGCTAACTATGTGCAATATTGTTTTTGGGGAATATTATTTCTTTTACGATTGTTAACATACAATCAAAATATCTTTTGTATTAAATGCAATCTCTTTGTTAATTTTAATAGATTTTAGGAAAAGTTCTAAGAATCCAATTTATTCTTTTTATTGACTATTGTGGTATAAACATATAACCTATTGTTTGGAAAGTAATATATTGTTAGAACACAAAGTAACGTGTTATTAGAACCTGTCTGCCCGTACATTGTACAATGACTACTGATTATGTACGCAAGAATAATAACTACCTGCACTAAAATCTGCATAGCCTTGGTTAGTACCTAGTTGCAAGTGACATTTTTGATATTATTATTACCTTCAAAGTTTCATTGAAGAATAATAACTACCTGCACTAAAATCTGCATAGCCTTGGTTAGTACCTAGTTGCAAGTAACATTTTCGATATTATTATTACCTTCAATGTTTCATTGAAGAATAATAACTACCTGCACTAAAATCTGCATAGCCTTGGTTAGTTGCAAGTGACATTTTTGATATTATTATTACCTTCAAAGTTTCATCGAAGAATAATAACTACCTGCACTAAAATCTGCATAGCCTTGGTTAGTGCCTAGTTGCAAGTGACATTTTTGATATTATTATTACCTTCAAAGTTTCATTGAAGAATAATAACTACCTGCACTAAAATCTGCATAGCCTTGGTTAGTACCTAGTTGCAAGTGACATTTTTGATATTATTATTGAAGCTTCGAGGTGGCTAGAATATAAATATAGAATATATAATTTTCAAAGAATGGGCTAAAGATAATAAAAGTTATTGTCCACTCTTGGTCGGCCAGGGAATTAAATAAGAGTCAATACTGTCCCACTGTCGGATGGATTCGAAACGGGGTTCCAAGCCGTCATATCCACTCGTCGTCCACTCCAGATATATAAGACTGCGATTTTGTAGGTGAGTAAGAAGTACGTGTGCCTATTATTAGGAAGATAAAATTGGTTTTTATTTTTATTTCACTTAACTTTAACTTTTATTTCATTTTAATGAAGATTATAAAGTGAAAACACTTAAAATACTAAATAAACAGATAAAGGAATTTTATATCACCTGCAAATAAACAAAAGTTGTTAGAAGCTGAGCCAACATCTCATTATGAGGAGCTTAATGACTCTTAAATAGGTTTCCAACCATTCAACTTTTTTTTATTATTATAAATGAGTTAAGAGATTATATTATATTCAAAATACTCCATATAACAAAACGAAATATAACCTGTGCTTGTAAATACACCATAATATATTTATAATATATATACACGATAATATGTTTGTAATATTTATAAATAATACCAACAATAATTTTATTTAGGTTTTTGTGTATTTACATATCTAATTAATTAATTACCAGATTTATTGGATATGTATTATAACGAACCAAGACCGTAATTACATATAAGCAATGATGTTGATTGAGAAATTATATTAGGTTATTGTCATTACTACAGAAGATTTGAAATTACATGTTCATTGAATATCTTTGTTAACAATGATATCCCATATATAAACAACAAACAAACATTTTAAATAAAATATTGTCTAATAATTTCTTATTTTAAATAACGCATATACTTTTTTTAATATAAGATTAAAGGCTATTTCAATACCAACTCAATGATACGATGTAAGTAGGGATAAAGTTTATCTGACTGGCAAAAAACAACACTATCAACTTATTCATCTTAATTAGGATATTTTAGCTTAATTAAAAAAGATGACGATAAATAAAAAAAGACAAAATTCACTAAAAAAAAATAGTAATTAATAATAAGTGGACCTTTGGCGCGAATAACAGCTTGACATCGGTTTTTCATAGAATCTATCAAGAGTTTGATGAAGCATTCTATTCCTCCTTGAACGCATTTTGTTGCTTCTGAAGGTTGACTGGAGCAAATGGGTTGTCGCGTTGGCTTAACCCGATTCTGGTAACTCTTTATACCCACTAGCCTCCCGATGGGGCTGGTACACAGGACGAACTGAATATCGACTAATATTCAGCTGTCGAGCTTGCATTAATTAGAACAACAACTCGATCAGCTTTTTCCTGAGCAGTATCCACTTTCTTCAGATTAATGAAACTGAAATCACTTTCTTTCTTTCAGGTTAAATGATGATATCTATGTTCAAAACATGCCTTTTTATACTTACAATTAGTCTCGCAAACTGCAGCGGGCTAAGTTAGCAATGTTGTTGTTTGTTTTTGGGCTCTTGTTTTCGACAGTAAACGGTTGTTGTTGTTGTTACAGTTGACGGAATCGCAAGAATTGTGGTGTTTTCGATATGTTCCATCCAAATGTTTGCTATTATTGGGGCAACTGGACTGCCCATTGCTACACCATCAATCTGTATTACATTCAATATCAATTACATTACATTTGATAAATAAAAAAGCCACGCTAACGAACACTTATACATTTTAAGAACGATTTGCGAGACCATTGGACATGGGACTCATGATCAACATAATATTGCAGGCCAATGTGACATTAAAATGATGATCACTTAATTATTTATTTATTTTACCTATTTGGTAGGAAGTTTATAAAATATTTATTTTCTTCCTCTAAATATAAAGTAAAGACAAGTAAAATAATATAATATGTTTTACTTATTAATTATTGTAAAACCACTTAAAAACTAATTCAGAATGCATATAATGAATACTACTTTACTCTACCTTCATGTGTTGGAATCATGTATTGGAATATATTTGCTACGTGATAGTTTCTTATTAAATTTAGAAGCGTGCCTTATATGCCGTTCATATAAAAAAATTTCATACCGTAAATAAATTGCAACTTGCAAGCTTTACTCAATAAATAAGGCTAATACCTAAATTTTATAGTGCACTGTTCGTATCATGCATAAGTATCTCTCAATAATTAAGTAGCCCTTGTATTGTTTAAAATTACAAACCATTTTTCGTTTATTATTTTACTTTATCAAAAACTAATAATTTGATTAAATGGAAATTGTTAAGTTAATTGTTAAGTTCTTACACTGTTACTATTATTGTTATTAAATTAACTTATTCTTTAAATAATAACTAGGAATCCTATCTTAAAAGGATTGGGGTAAATACTCGTCCTATTACAAGATTTAATCAAGTATGGACACTTTTGCTTGCAAACTAATTGGTTTATGTCAAAATCTTGTAGTATTCTTTAGCACACCGACGATCCTTAGTTACTGTCTTAAATTTGTTAAACGGCAATACTTGAAGGTTTGCTGAGAGCTTCTTAAAAAATTCTATACTTTGCCCCATTATAGATTTATTCGCTTTTACAGTCGGGTATAATTTAACACAAGCTTGTGATTGTATGTATTTAATAAAACTATTACTATTTTTACGGACAAATTTGATTTTTTTTTTTGGCCTAGCAAGCCAAGCCCGGGAGCGTCGATAACCGCTAAAAGTCCAAATAAGAAAAATACCCCTAGGACAGTCCGAGAGGGGGGGCGGAAGAACTGTCCACCGGTTGACAATTACGGCGAAAACGGCGCGATAACGGAACTGAAATGCCCTACGTGCGGGAAAAATTACAAAAGACGAGCCTGGTTTATTAAACATCTAAAAACACACAATGGTGCTGAAGTGCGGCAACCGTCGGTAAGATCTTCAGTTTTCACTGCGGATAGAGTTTACCCTCATATATCTCATGGTGAGCCATTGAATGAAAACTACCAGGAGTCCATGACCATCCGGACGCGTCTTAGCATTCCAAATACTAAACAATCGACCTGGAAAGTACATGACCAAAATATAGCGGCCCTGTTAGAGCACCCGGGCTCAAATCAGGTACTCGATGCGCAAGTAGAGACTTTCCAAAATACTATTTACGACTACTTTAATGAGCACTATCCACCTACGAATCGTTATGCTCACAAAAATAAAGAAAACGGTTTTTAATTGAAAATGAGGAGGAAAAGAGATCTTATAAAGAAACTTCGTATAGCCAAAGCCTTAGGCGATAATCAACTTAGTCACCAACTGTCTAGGGCATTGCGATCAATTCTTAAACTTATCCAAGGTATAACAAATCAAATAACGAAAAATCGTGATAGCTTTGATCGGGCAAAACATGAAGTAGACTTTGATAAAAATCCTTTTAAATACTCAAAAAACATTTTCAAAGATCAAAAAGGTAAGCTTCTCTTGACCAACGAGCAAATTTTCGACCATTATAAAAGCACATACGAAGTGCCAGAAAACCAAAGACTATATGGGGATCCAAACGAACACAAACCTGAGACTCCTACTGAAGATTTTCAAGCCAACCCACCAACTTTGGAGGAAATCAATAAAATAATTAAAATGAAACCATCTAAGTCAGCACCAGGTCCGGATGGTATCCCTTATATAGTTTACAAAAAATGTCCGTCGCTCCATAAACATCTTTTAAATATATTCGGTAAAAACTGGTCAAGAAAGCAAATACCGGTAACGTTCGGAAAAGCCCTTTTTGTCCTCATTCCGAAAAACGACAATGTCAATAATCCCAAGGATACTAGACCGATAGCCCTAACAAATACAATTTCCAAAATATTTTTCTCTTTTTTACAAACTAAAATGACGCAATTCATGATTAACAATAGATATTTCAGGCCTAAACACCAGAAAGGGTTTTTGCCCGGAATTTCTGGATGCCTGGAACATAATACGTTAATATCGGAAAGCCTTAAAGATGCTAGAACTAGCGAGAGACAAATTACGGTTTGTTGAATAGACTTAGAAAACGCCTTTGGGTCGGTACGACATGAACTAATGATGTTCGCGCTTAAATGGTATAACTTTCCTACGGTAGTTCGCGACATTATTGCATCATATTATTCAAAATTAAAATTCTCTATAATTTTTAATGAAAACCATTCAAAACCACTTAATTATAACGTTGGTTTATTTCAGGGCTGTTGTATTTCTCCTATTATATTTAATATAGTTATTAATATTTTAATAGACAAATTAATTAGAAATGAAAAAAAGTGGGGCTATTGGTTTAAGTTCAACAACAAATACACAGAATCCATACTAGCTTTTGCAGATGATCTCGCGATACTGACACGTAATCCGAAACAATGTCAGGTACTTTTAAATGTAGTTGAGGATTTCTGTACGTGGACCGGCGGATTGAGGACAAAACCAAGTAAATGTTTTAGTCTGTGTCTGGGTAGACGGAATACCAAATATACCTCTCACGATCCGGGTCTTATAATAGGCGGTCAGTGCGTTAGTACGGTTACGGAAGCAGCTCCGTTTAAATTTTTAGGTAAAAAAATCGATTACCAAGGCCGTACTCCATCGTTGGATGTAATAGTCGATAGCTTTTTAAACGATCTCAAAAAGGTAGACAACCAACCAATAAGTAACGTCAAAAAAGCTTGGATTTACGATAATTATTTAACATCACGTCTAAATTGGCCTTTCCTCGTGTATGATATAAATAAAACCCTTTTGTCAAAGTTAGATGCAAGCGTCATAAAGACATTGAAGTTATGGCTCGGGTTAGCGCACTCAGCGGACTCTTCAACCTTATTTAGAGACCGAAACAACTTTGGATTAAAATTAAAGAAACCATCGGAGCTCTACAAACATCTAAGAGTTACCAAAAGACATATCATCGGAAAATCTAAAGATGATACTGTAACTTCTCTCCCAAAAGACAAAGTTGCCTCAGAGCTCGAGTCACGACTTCAATTCCATAAAAAAATTATGATAGGTGCTCAAACAAATAAAGTAGGGCTGGGATCAAGTACGAAGGTTCAAGACATAGACATAACAAAATCTTTTATTCGACAAGACGAAAACGATAATTACCGACTCCACGCGATGAGCCTAGAAATTCAAAACGAATGGGTGACCATAGGAGATTTTTGTATTCCACTAGCTTTGAACTGGCGCATCTTAATTTATGATTGGTCCCCAGCATTATTTAAATTCTATCTTAATGCATTCCAAATGACTCTCCCAGATCAAAGTAATTTAGTAAGATGGGGCAAAGCTACCGAAAAGTCTTGCAACATCTGTGGGGAGGCAATAGGAACCGCGAAACACCTATTAGTAGGGTGTAGGGTACTTCTAGATAAAGGTCAATACTCGCGTCGCTACGACAAGGTATTAGAAATTATACGGGAAGCGGTTAGTCTTTCAGTAGCAAGAGCGCGGAAGGGTATAACAACCACCAAACGATCTATAGAATTCGTAAAAGAAGGCTCCTCCAAAAAATCAAAAGCGAAGCCTTATTCAATTTTAGGCGCGGCTCCTGATTAGATTCTCATGATGGAAACGTATGAAAAGCATTACAAAATCCCTGGGGATGTTGGTGTTTCGTCATCCAGACCGGACTTATTCCTGTATTCGAAACATCTGAGGCGCGTGATACTTGTGGAGCTTACTGTTCCTTGGGAAACAAACATCCCAAGGGATCACACATTCAAGATCAATAAGTATTACGAACTAACCAACGAACTGATCAGGAATAAATTTATAGTTAGTTTGTACGCGGTAGAAGTGGGAGCGAGAGGTATAACAGCAAAATCTCTCTATAGCCTACTTAAAGATCTTGGCCTTTCTAGAACAAGCATCGGTTCATTTCTAGAACGTACTTCAAAGGCGGCATTAGTAGGTTCTTTCCAAATTTGGTTAGGTAGGGAGAGGAGTGTGGAGAGTGAAGGTGAGCGTTTTTGCGCATAATAAAGGGGCCCCTTAAACCTACTCCTGGGTCGTAAGTCCCAGGCACTGCTTGCACTCCTCTCCTTGCAACGCGATAGGCCCGGCACCCGCACGGTGAATCCATGGATTGCTAAGAAGCTTCGTCTTATCTCTATTACTATTATACTACTTCTGCTACTTACGGCACTGGTTGCAACAAGGTAGACGGATGACTTCTTACCACTAGGTATCTAATAATAATATTTATAACTTTATATAATTCCTAAACAGCAACTAATCTTGAGGTCAACAAAGAGCTGACCATAGATATTCTGTAGGCAAGTATTTGTGTATGCAAGTACGCAGTAGCAGCCGCAGGCTCCGAACCCCAGTATCGCCCACAATTCAGGAAGGTAAACGAATATTTCAGATGGGTGAAGGTTTGTTTTTAGTTATAGGGATGGTTTTATTTTGCATAATAATGCTCAATGTATTTATTAGCTTTATTAAAAATAATAACAGGATTTGGAGGAAGATGATTCGGCCTAGTTTAGTTAAATGTAAACCTATGAAATTTTTACAGAAACTTTATTATATTAGCTAATATAATGTAAATGTTATGTTTACTATAAGAAAACAGTAATTGTGTAATAAATCTCATGCTTAATAGGTATTAAGTCACATAAATAAGTATATAATGATAAAAGTCAAGTGTTTTTGGGCCACTGGGGCAGGTGAGAGAGAAAGTTCATTAACCATTACTCCGGTCCACTGTTCCGCGCTTAGTGGTAGGGTTCATAGTATAATATAATATAATGTAAGCTGTCAGAAACAGTAAACACTGAAATCTGGGGCATTACAATGAGCTGATTTAGAAGTATTTACGAATCTGGACCACAATGGCTCAGCGATCACGGAACACGTCTTAGATTCGAAAACGGCTCATTACATACGTTTTGACAAAGCTTAAAAATATATTCAATTACCGAGGAAGGTCGACACCTTTTTACAATTTTGGCGTACGTACATTTTTGTTCTATCTGATAACAACCATTCGGAAAGGAAGTATGAATGAAAGCAAACAAAAGCACAAGAAAATAGTAACAATACTATTAAAAAATGCTTTTACTGGAACAGACAAAATGTTCTCTGTTTAAATTAACACGGCAAATAAAAGTAACTAATAAAATTAATTATTATAAAAACCGTACCTGGGCACCATCTTGCATTAAATATTTTTACCTAGATTTTTTCTTAAACTTTACTTATGATGAGTGTTCTTTAGTATTTCTACTAGAGCGACAATAGCATTTACCCTCACTGCTCTGAAGATTTTTTTGTTTTTGCAAAGATTGTTCATAAATTTATTTCTTGACAATAAACATTTGGTTTTTGTTTCAAGTTGTTATTAGCTTTTATTTTATTATATCATATGAAAGTTATACTTTTTATAATATATACTTCTAATATAACCAGCTTTTGCCCGCGGCTTCGCACGCTTTAAATTCGTAGTAAATAGTAAAACAATTCAAGTTTCCCTTTTTTTGTATTGGCTTCTATATGCCTTATTATTATTCTATATGACCATGTAAACTTGAGGAATTCTGAGATACACTATAGACGAATACTATTTTAACCTTCAACAAAACATTCACAAAAGCCATTTTTGAGACGGTCTGCACGGCTCCATACCATAGTGAGCCGGCCGTACCGCCGCAAACGCGATGTCCCTATATTTTAATCTAGCTCATAGCTGTTCCTGCGACTTCGTACGCATAGATTCCGATTTCGATAAAACGCACCCGTTCTAAGTTTCATCAAACTTCGGCAAGTAGTTTTTGCGTGTAGGAATATTTCTAGTATATTTTTATATACTTTTTATTTTCTATCACAAATATATCTTTTTTTAAGGAGTAGGTAGACCAATCATGTATTTTTTTTATTGGAAAGATTATTATTAGTCCCTGACGGGAGGACTATCAAGATGTATTATCATTATATACTAGCAATATATACTATCAATATACACTATCAATATGTACTATCAATATGTATTATCAATATGTACCATCAATACGTTCTATCAATATGTACTATTATTATATACCATCATTATATATACTATCAATATACACCACTATCAATACATACTATCAATATGTACTATCAACATTTACTATCAATACGTACTATCAATATGTACTATCAATACGTACTATCGATATGTACTATCAATACGTACTATCAATATGTACTATCACTATATACTACAGAAATCGGTTCAGAAATATAATATAATTTATATGGATCACGTAATAGGTACCAAGCAAATCTTCTTCTATACATGTAATAAATCTGTGGAGGGGTAGTCTCTATGCATTTAAAATATTACAAAATAATTAGCCTGGATTTGAAGGGATAGTTAACAGAATCCATTTCTAACATTAAAAAAAAATCTGTTCATCTGTTTGTCTTTTAGTTGTGCACGCAACACGTAAAAAATATATACCCAATTCAAATTAAATAACTTTTATGCATAAAAATTGAGCGTCACTCTGAATAACATTTAGTTTTTCACTTGCATTGGACACATGTCACAATATCAAATGATATATGTATTTAAAGTATTCAAGAAATGTTTCTATATACAATACAAAAAGCTGTAACTGATCGCTGTCTGTACATAGAAAATATTTTCAAAAATTCATAATTGGGGGTGGACTTTGTATAAGCGAGAGAACCCAAAACAATGCTTTTTCAATGAAATGTTTGTGCACACTAATCCTAGAAACGTATATATCGATTTGGATGCAATTTTCGGGAATATGCTGTAATGGGATTCATCATTCAACATTTTGTTTTTTTAACAATCTGGTAACAAATAAAGAAGTTAATAATCTCTTCTTTTTGTACTATTGCTACTTACCAGCGTTTAAACATAAAAAATATACATAAATAAACCAGAAATACTCGTATAGGTATGCAAAAACTACTTTATTGAGTTCGATGAAACTTTGAAGGTTTATAGTTTTTACATACATTGGCATGTACAAAGGGTACGTTTTATTGAAGTCGAAATCTACGCGAACGAAGTCGCAGGCATAGCTAGTACTTAATAATATTGATCAGAACCAATTTACAAAAAAAATATGGATTTATGAGGGAACCAGAATTTAATTTTATTTGCATCTCAAATGGATTTTTATTTTAGTTATTTTCTAGTATCAGAGCTTTTTATGATATATATATATATAATATTCTTTTATTTTAATTCGTAGTTAATCTTCTTGCTAACTATGTGCAATATTGTTTTTGGGGAATATTATTTCTTTTACGATTGTTAACATACAATCAAAATATCTTTTGTATTAAATGCAATCTCTTTGTTAATTTTAATAGATTTTAGGAAAAGTTCTAAGAATCCAATTTATTCTTTTTATTGACTATTGTGGTATAAACATATAACCTATTGTTTGGAAAGTAATATATTGTTAGAACACAAAGTAACGTGTTATTAGAACCTGTCTGCCCGTACATTGTACAATGACTACTGATTACGCAAGAATAATAACTACCTGCACTAAAATCTGCATAGCCTTGGTTAGTACCTAGTTGCAAGTGACATTTTTGATATTATTATTACCTTCAAAGTTTCATTGAAGAATAATAACTACCTGCACTAAAATCTGCATAGCCTTGGTTAGTACCTAGTTGCAAGTAACATTTTCGATATTATTATTACCTTCAATGTTTCATTGAAGAATAATAACTACCTGCACTAAAATCTGCATAGCCTTGGTTAGTTGCAAGTGACATTTTTGATATTATTATTACCTTCAAAGTTTCATCGAAGAATAATAACTACCTGCACTAAAATCTGCATAGCCTTGGTTAGTGCCTAGTTGCAAGTGACATTTTTGATATTATTATTACCTTCAAAGTTTCATTGAAGAATAATAACTACCTGCACTAAAATCTGCATAGCCTTGGTTAGTACCTAGTTGCAAGTGACATTTTTGATATTATTATTGAAGCTTCGAGGTGGCTAGAATATAAATATAGAATATATAATTTTCAAAGAATGGGCTAAAGATAATAAAAGTTATTGTCCACTCTTGGTCGGCCAGGGAATTAAATAAGAGTCAATACTGTCCCACTGTCGGATGGATTCGAAACGGGGTTCCAAGCCGTCATATCCACTCGTCGTCCACTCCAGATATATAAGACTGCGATTTTGTAGGTGAGTAAGAAGTACGTGTGCCTATTATTAGGAAGATAAAATTGGTTTTTATTTTTATTTCACTTAACTTTAACTTTTATTTCATTTTAATGAAGATTATAAAGTGAAAACACTTAAAATACTAAATAAACAGATAAAGGAGTTTTATATCACCTGCAAATAAACAAAAGTTGTTAGAAGCTGAGCCAACATCTCATTATGAGGAGCTTAATGACTCTTAAATAGGTTTCCAACCATTCAACTTTTTTTTATTATTATAAATGAGTTAAGAGATTATATTATATTCAAAATACTCCATATAACAAAACGAAATATAACCTGTGCTTGTAAATACACCATAATATATTTATAATATATATACACGATAATATGTTTGTAATATTTATAAATAATACCAACAATAATTTTATTTAGGTTTTTGTGTATTTACATATCTAATTAATTAATTACCAGATTTATTGGATATGTATTATAACGAACCAAGACCGTAATTACATATAAGCAATGATGTTGATTGAGAAATTATATTAGGTTATTGTCATTACTACAGAAGATTTGAAATTACATGTTCATTGAATATCTTTGTTAACAATGATATCCCATATATAAACAACAAACAAACATTTTAAATAAAATATTGTCTAATAATTTCTTATTTTAAATAACGCATATACTTTTTTTAATATAAGATTAAAGGCTATTTCAATACCAACTCAATGATACGATGTAAGTAGGGATAAAGTTTATCTGACTGGCAAAAAACAACACTATCAACTTATCACCACCACAACTTAACACCACGCTTCTTAAGCACATTTACAACGCATGGGAGAAGTCACAGAATGCAATCGGGGTATTTTGTGATTTATCTAAAGCCTTTGATTGCGTAGACCATCAAACATTACTATGCAAACTTAACCACTATGGTGTGCGTAGTGCTGCGCTTGATCTTATTGCCTCTTACCTAAATCAAAGAGTTCAGACGGTTGATGTAAATAATTGTAAATCGACTGGTTCTCACCTAAAGATGGGTGTTCCACAAGGATCTATTCTTGGCCCCTTTTTATTTTTACTATATATTAATGATTTGCCCATTTATGTAAAAGGACTATGTGACATTGTACTTTTTGCTGATGATACCTCGCTTATTTTCAATGTTGATCGTAATAAAGCTAATTATGACAAAGTAAACAGTGCTCTGTCACGTATTCTTCATTGGTTCGAAATTAATAATTTGGTCTTAAATACTAAAAAAACTAAATGCATGGAATTTACACTTCCTAATGTCAAAAGTCAAACTTGTAGTTTACGCCTTAACAATGAAGTGTTAGAACTGACTGACTCAACAATTTTCTTAGGTATAACTTTAGATAAAAAGCTCCAGTGGAACCCCCATCTCTCAACTCTCGCTGGCAAACTCAGCTCTGCCGTCTTTGCAATTAAAAAAGTAAGACAATTAACAGATGTTAATACGGCTCGACTCGTTTATTTTAGTTATTTTCATAGTATTTTGTCTTACGGTATTTTATTATGGGGCAGTGCTGCCGAAATGAATTCTATATTTGTTTTACAAAAAAGAGCTATACGGGCTATTTGTAATCTAAGAGCTAGAGACTCCCTAAGAGATGTTTTTAAAGAAATCGGTATACTTACGGTTGCTTCTCAATACATTTTTAATAATATATTATATATACGTCAAAATTTAAATACTTATACTAAAAACAGCGACAGACATACGATAAATACAAGAAATAAAAATAAACTCGTAACGCCTAAATTTCGACTTCAAAAAGTTAACAAATCCTTCATGGGCTTCAGTGTACGCATATATAATAAGGTTCCACAAGATATTTTGGATCTTCCTTTTCATAGTTTTAAATCTAAAATTAAAAGTATATTATTAAATAAATCTTATTATAAAATTCAAGAATTTTTGGATGATCGAAATGTATGGAACTTGGGTCGTTGACTCATTTGCAGGGTTGATGTTATAATGTATAAGTCAAACATTGTTTAATTTCATTTAAAAAGAGCAACTGTTGAGTTTCTGGCCAGCTCTTCTCAGCAGAACAGCATTCCGAGCTGGTGGTAGTTTACTCACAGACTGACTATACTGACCAATTTAATGTAATTGACGATTCAAAAGTGCGTGTAAATGCCTACTTGAATAAAGATATTTTGAATTTGAATTTGAATTTGAATTCATCTTAATTAGGATATTTTAGCTTAATTAAAAAAGATGACGATAAATAAAAAAAGACAAAATTCACTAAAAAAAAATAGTAATTAATAATAAGTGGACCTTTGGCGCGAATAACAGCTTGACATCGGTTTTTCATTTTTCATAGAATCTATCAAGAGTTTGATGAAGCATTCTATTCCTCCTTGAACGCATTTTGTTGCTTCTGAAGGTTGATTGGAGCAAATGGGTTGTCGCGTTGGCTTAACCCGATTCTGGTAACTCTTTATACCCACTAGCCTCCCGATGGGGCTGGTACACAGGACGAACTGAATATCGACTAATATTCAGCTGTCGAGCTTGCATTAATTAGAACAACAACTCGATCAGCTTTTTCCGGAGCAGTATCCACTTTCTTCAGATTAATGAAACTGAAATCACTTTCTTTCTTTCAGGTTAAATGATGATATCTATGTTCAAAACATGCCTTTTTATACTTACAATTAGTCTCGCAAACTGCAGCGGGCTAAGTTAGCAATGTTGTTGTTTGTTTTTGGGCTCTTGTTTTCGACAGTAAAATAAATTTGTTATATCTCATCTGGTATCATTGAATAGGTATTAAAAAAAATCTTTTATTTCTTATTAAAAATATGTATATGTATTTTTAAAATAAGAAATAAATAAAAAATATTCTTAAAACAATGTTCATGTGTGATTTCATTGCGTACATTTTTATTACTCTAGGCGGACTAAACCAACTAATACACACATATTAAGGCAAAAGTAAAAAAATATATATATTTTCGGCTATAGAAATAAGAAACTAAAACTCGTCTATACCTTCGACTATTGATTTATTCATATTGACGCTGAAAGGGTTTTTTTAGAAGAGGATTTTATTTGTGACATAATACGTGTTCAAAATATTAACGACGGCTTTTTTATTTTTCTCCAGTGAAAGCCATAATTTAAATAATGTCATTAATCACCTTACGGCAACCGTAAAAAAAAGTCGCTAAGACGACAAAGAAAATTATATGTCATGAGCATAGCTAGGCCATCCACATCAAAAGACAATATCACAGAACTATCCTACCATTTTGGTATATTTATATCTTAAATAGATTATTAAATACAAATATATATAGCTTATTTTTTTTATTTATAGCAAATATAATATTAAAGACAGGCATCTACTTTAATTATAATATATACCTACTTTTACTTCGGTACTAACTCTGATTTTTATGATCTGCTGTAAATGAGCTGCAGTTAAGTATCAAACAACTAACTCAAAATTCAAACGTTCATTATTTGAGTTCAACGGACAGCGAATTAATAAAAGTTTGACTACCCATTCCAATGAATTTCATGTTTATACAAAAAAACTGCAACAAAAAGTAAATGACGTAATTTAGTACGTTACGACGATACAGAAGTCCAAGCTTTCCTTTTTTTTTCCTCCAATAAATTGTGAAATGCATGCTATATGTCAAAATTTCAATTATCAAAGTTAGATGGTACTATTTACCATCAAATGCTAGTTTGACACTGTAAAAAAGGCATCAATCAAGAATCGATAACACCAACGCCAGCGTTTAAAGCGAAGATAGATAAATAAGTTCTCTGATTTCATTGATATGCTCAGTATTTGTTCAAACTTTGAGAACACAGTGCGGAGGCCATACATTTTTATTAAATTTTTATTAGATCTGGCACTCATGTAGATACAAATTCCTAGTTCTTCCAACTACCCAACTATCGATCTTAAATCAACTATCAATTGCGATTCAACTTGTTATGAACAATCCAATCACCTTCCAGCCAAACTCTCTATCGTGAGTTATCGTGGTGAAAGACCCCTTCTTTACACTCTTTCTATAGATCGATTCTTGATAATTTCTTTTAAGTTCTTGTTTTAATTTTATCACCTGTAGGCAGTCCGAATCGATAGTTTTGCCTGGCGTTAAAGTTCATAATGAACAATGCTCTGCCAGCCCCATCATATACACAGCATCATTTTATTGCGAGTTAACCCAGGTTTTGTACAGTCTGTGAAGCGTGACCGACCTTTGAACACGACCTGTTTCACATGTTCTTATCGTAAGTGATCAACTTCTTATTAAAAGTTATCAATATCTTCAAAAACTGGTCGGTTTTATTATGTCTCAGTAAAGAATCGCAATTAGTACAAGGTTCATTAAGTTCCATTCAGTAAGCTCGTGTGGCACCCAAAATGTCGAGCAATTTTATGTATCCAGTACCCTTTTTCAAATGAACCAAAACTATTTTGTGGGCAACCTCCAGTTCTTTAGCTACGTCATACCTACTGACATGCCGTTCCAGTTTTTCAAAGTCTATTGGTCTATTTCGAGACCAGATCGAAAACGCTTAAACCAACTTTGTGCTTGTCTTCCTACAAAGTTCAGTAAACGTCACATTTTTTTGCGGCTTGCATAGCATTCTTTCCTTTTTTTAGTAATAAAACGTCAAAACGTATAGAATTTCTTCATTAGATATACTCGTTTTAACAGAAAGAAAAACAAATGAAAAATGGCGGGAAACAATATTTTGCTTAAACAGTTTAATTTTTTTAATGTAACCGTATTCATTTCATAAAAACCATCCAGATACAAATAGTACAGACACAAGTAAAAGCTTTTAAAAATATGTAATCTTAATAATTGATATTTTGCTATACGCATACAGACAAGAATGAATATACATAGTTCGTGGCTTGAAATATATATGTTCATTTACATCGTTGTCATTTCATAGAGTAAAATAGTATTCGTAATTATACTACATAGTGGTTTAATTTAATACTTAATTTTAAGATCGTTGTTTATTATTTACATTGTCAACATTACAATTTAATTCTCTACATGTTAGACGTCTTTCAATATATTTGTCCTTAGAATTTGTCAAATATTAAAATAACGAAACAAACACTATAGCCTAAGAGCCCGTGAACCCCAGACCTTCCTTATTTTATAAAAGCTGAAAGTTTGTCAGCGCACACTACCAACACAGGTAAGAACGATGGAGCATTATGAAGTTCAGACTATAGTGGCTTCAGCAGGTAATCAGTGCTGAAGGTGAGAAAATTACCACTTTACTTTCGTCATATTATAAAGTCTGATTTTTTGGTAATACCTTAAGAATATTATTAAAAATTACGTCATTCATTGCCAGACACTTTACACCGTGGCAACCCCTTGCCAGACACCCTTAAAGTTATAAAAATTTTAACCTTACTTACGTTATAGTATAAAAGCTGATTTTTAAATATAATAATTACATAATAATTAGATGATGTTTTCTCATCAGCCAGACACTTTTCATAGTTCTAACCCCTTGCCAGACAATAAAATAGGGTAGCTGTAAGAAGGAGCGCGAGGTACTGTACACGTATAGGTGCGAGTGAGATGGCGAGTTACGTCTATTACCATCCATCATACTTTCATCACTAAATCACAAACTATAGATAGTATAATTCACGAAGACGCGCTCCACCAATTTTTAAGAAAATTCAAACTCGTCACGAAATATGCTCTACTTTATATTTTGAGAAAATCAAGATGTCTGGTTCAATATTTGTCAGCAGGTCTAAAAAAAGAAGAAGAATACATGAGATATTTTGACATTGATTTTAGTTTTGTTATAAATGTCGGTGAAACATCAGACTCGGAATCAGATATTTCTAAAACGAGTGATTAACGATTTTCTTTTCTCAATATAGATGAATAAAACTTTTTCACGTATTTCATTTATGTTTATTGTTACCCCTACTCCCCCGGTGATGCTGTAATAGGCAACAGAGCTAACAGTATAGACAAACAAAACAAAACAAAAAATGTTACACCAATGCTAATATTATCGTGTATTAACTAATAATCATTTAAAATATCCACACCAAAAAATAAAAAAATACATAGCCCTATCCTTTCAGTCGGGTAAAAAATATTAAATTGAAGAAGAGCATCTTTCATTGTGACAATGACGCTCTCTCCTGATTAGTCTATTCATTGTAGTGTGCGTGTGCACTCATAGGTAATTAGTGTATACCGATAACTCTCAACTTTGACAAAACATATCACATATATAATGCACGAACTATATATAGTAAACTTATTATATACTAGCTTTTGCCCGAGGCTTCGCACGCCTTAAATTCGTAGTAAAACGATTCCCTTTTCCCTTGTTTTTTGTATTGGCTTCTATATGACTTGTTTTAAGTGATTCAATCAAAATTCCGACATCGGCAGACTTCGCTCACTGCCAAAAATCTATTTAAAGTTTTTAATAAGGATACAATATTAGGTAGGTACTGTATTTTTTTATACCTCTCTAGTTTTTACCTAAACATCCAATAAAATACTTTTTAAACAGAGTAGGTACTTAATAACCATTCTAACCATATATCACACTTATAGATTTTCATGGTATATGTTTATCTCTAAGAGATAAACATATACCATCGCGGATTTTCTTGTAGAACTTTTTAAGGTATACAATAATTACCACCTTATTCTGATCTATCTCGTAGAGATCAGCCAGCGTTTGCAATGTAAGCGCAAATCAATGTGTTTGTTTACGACTTCGCAAAACAATGTATTAAGTATGTTATTATACATATAAACCTTTTTCTTGCATCACTCTATCTATTAAAATAACTGCATCAAAATCCGTTGTGTAGTTTTGAAGATCTAAGCATACATAGAAACATAGGGACAGACGCGGGAAGTGACTTTGCTTTATACTATGTATGTATTTATAATCCACTAATGATAATGAATGTACTTTACAGTCTGCACAGATTTAAAATATGTCATGTTATTCGTTAATAATTAATATTAACTTAATATCGAATATAAAATAAATTACATTTAGAGATAGCATAAACAATTATTTTAGCCGATGTAAATATGTACTAACTATCAATATGCGCAGTACAAATAACAATTGCGCAGTGGGGATGACAATAGGCCTAACTCGCCATCTCACTCGCACCTATACGTGTACAGTACCTCGCGCTCCTTCTTACAGCTACCCTATTTTATTGTCTGGCAAGGGGTTAGAACTATGAAAAGTGTCTGGCTGATGAGAAAACATCATCTAATCATTATGTAATTATTATTTTTAAAAATCAGCTTTTATACTATAACGTAAGTAAGGTTAAAATTTTCATAACTTTAAGGGTGTCTGGCAAGGGGTTGCCACGGTGTAAAGTGTCTGGCAATGAATGACGTAATTTTTAATAATATTTTTAAGGTATTACCAAAAAATCAGACTTTATAATATGACGAAAGTAAAGTAGTAATTTTCTCACCTTCAGCACTGATTACCTGCTGAAGCCACTATAGTCTGAACTTCATAATGCTCCATCGTTCTTACCTGTGTTGGTAGTGTGCGCTGACAAACTTTCAGCTTTTATAAAATAAGGAAGGTCTGGGGTTCACGGGCTCTTAGTATACTAAAAGAATGGATCAAAATTCATTTTGTTTCGATAAAAGTATTTTTTTAATAAAAAATCTAAATTATACTGTTTTTCATATCTCAGATATTGAACAAAACCAGATTGATAAATATATTGAAAAACTTGTTGAATGATTTATTTACCACTTTTTAATATAGGACGTTTAAAGTTTGTCAGGCTCATGTAATATAATTAATTTACTATATAATTGAATTTACTTATCTCATAAGATACCAAACCCCTTCTTGAATGTTAAAAATTTTATTAAAGATTGCAATAATCATTAAAAAATAAACATTGGAAAACTATCGATGTAAACGTGATCTTAAAAATTAATTATCTACGTACTGTTTGAAAATTTAAAAATGCTTATTGAAAATTCAATTTAATTTTTTGTATATGTATTGATAAAGTGAAAAAAGCCAAAAACTTTATTCTAATCATATTTAAATATAAAGTTATATTTATTTTCTCCCTTTATAAATTATATAATCAAAGCCCTCGCCTATATGTAGGTATAAATAGATGGAGCGCTGAGATTATTCTTTTAGGATAATAATGGCAGGTTACAGATTATATATTTTTTCTACCTGAGGATATAAATAATTTATCAAAGGCTTACAAAATTATTGCTTTTTTACTATACCATTTATAATTTACATTCTTAGGTAGTAATCATTTTAGAATTTTAAACTGTTATAAAACATTAGTATTTAGTTAAGTTTTTTTATAATATTATTATTTGGTAGTTGAAATTTATTGTAAATCAATAAATATAATCAAGATCGATCAGAACTAAATTATATCGAGATATTTTAGTAAACTATCATAATATTATGTTTCTACATCACAAAACTCAATATAATCCACGTACTTTAGGGAGTAACTTTAGCGAATAGTAGATTTAACTTTAGCGAGTATTAGGTAGTCAATCTTAATATAAATAATTTATTTAATGGGTAGAGTTTAGCGAATTTTATTTAAGGCTGCGTTAATTAGAACTGAGTAAAAGCAATTTCAAACTGACAAAATAACATGCTGTATTTCTCGTAGTTTGCATATAAATTGCCATGCAACTTAAATTGTAAGTAAAACGTGAATATAATATTATATCCATTAATATCAAGGAAGTTTCAGAAATTCCTGCGGTCCGTTTTACTCTGGGATCATATTATGAGATATTTTTGGTATTAAGTAACAGGCTGTAAACATAATATAAGAAATGGAACAACGTACTGCCTATGTTTTCGTTAGCTGTAGATTTTTGTTGTTCATTTATATTATTCTAAGCTCTACTATATATTACATTATAATGGAAAACAAATACAATTAGTTGTAAATCTTATTAGGTATATATATACAAATATCTTCAATACGTTTTCCAGACGAAGTATGTTGTTGTTCTAAGTTCTTTAAAAAAAATTTTTGAAAATCCCGTCAAGCTTTACAAATTCAAATACAAAATAATCAGAATTGGAAAATACAAAAAGGTAGAAGCTACAGTTCTCAACTCACGAAAGTCTAAGAGGTTTCAGTAGAGAGACATTCTAATTTGACTAGAAAGTTTTAGATCATTTAATAATAGCCCGATAGTGACAGCGCTACCCATTTCACTTTCCAACGCCATTCAGTATACTACCAAAAAAATACATTGCTACATTAACCATTACCTTATATTTTTTTATGTCTTAAGCTACATACCTTTAATGTACTCATTATTACTAGTTACTGCTTTTTATAGATATACAATTGTCGGATGTAAATAAACAGACACCTCAAACTTAACCGCTCGCCATCGCCATCATTACGTAAAATCTGCTGCAAGATTAGCTTTACCGCTGCCATCAAACCTCATCCAATCATATTGTTCACGCAAAGCTAAAATCGTACCAATCTTCTGTAACAATGAACCAAACTAGGTCAATTAGAGGTACTCAGCACCATCTACATAAAATTCTTACAGGTTTTGCTAAATGTGGATACTAGCGTTAGGAGACGAGGGTATTTTAAAATAATTAGTAATGATCAATTCCTATAAATTAGTAAACGAGTGTTAAGTTTATGAACTATTGTGTCATACTCGTTCGAAAGCGGCAGGTCTGTATGTGTTAATAGGGATTTTCGATGTGATCTTTGAGTACCTACTTTGTGTAGCTTATCTACCCTTTTAATACTGCGGAAGATTTGTTGTTTTGTGTCATAGTTTTATTGTTAGTTTTATTGCTACGTTGAAATCTGGATTTCGTGATATTAAATAATGTGAAATATGTAAATGTTGTAATTACATTCAATTCTTATTATTTTTTTAATTAAATTTCTACAATAATCCTAAAACTAGATATAACTCTGAAGAATATAAGCTATAAAAAAATCGTGGTAATATAAATATCTGAGACCTCTCTAATGTTTCTGTTTTGTAATTGTTTACCACGAAGTTAACGTCGAAGCGCAAAAACTCTTTAGATTTTCTCGAACTCCGGTTCTTGAAGTCTGTCATATTTTTAATATAAAAGTTTACAGCATATCTTATAAGTCATGGTCTCCTTTGGGACTTACAAAAACAATAAGAAAGAAAATATATTCCAATAAACATAACTTATATCTATTCCATTTTATCTCACACAACGTATAAAGCGTGTTCGTAAATCAAACAACGCGGTACACTTTTTTATGAATTTAGTTCTAATCGTATTTTTGGAGTAGGAAAATCTTACAAATGATTTTCTAATCTTTCCTGTAGAATAAAGAATTATAAAGATTGATAATATTCGAAATTACAATGTAAAATTATTTAAAGATATAACTTGCGTTGCATCGTATGGATATTTAATTTAAAATAAATATATATAAATAAAAAAGAAATCATCAACACCTGAATTTAAAGCAATGATCTCTGGAAGATGTTTTAATTAGTTACTTGCAGCTTTTCAATAATATTTAATTTCTCTATATTTTAAAGATTTAAAATATTAATTTGCTTTAACGTTCTTAGCTTCTAACATTGAACCAGAACCGTTAAGTGTTGGAAAGCAAACCGGTTAAGTAAATTATTTAAAAAGGTCCAATTAATATACCCACAAGGTGAAGTGAAAATGAAAGATGTTAGTTACAGAAGGGAGTTACCAAAACAAAGTTATTAAGCTTGCTACATAGTTAATTGATATATAAATAACTTTTATTTTTTTATGTTAATTACAACAAAACTTTTATACTTAACGTGTGATTGGATTTTCAAATTAGTTTATGCGAATCGTTGCAATTTTTTTTTAATATTTTTTTATAATAAACTCCGTGTTGTATAATTAAATATTACAAATACATTTATAATTTTGTATCTTAGTTAAAGTGAGCTTTTCTAAGTAGCTTATGATGTTTTATTTATAATTACGAATTAAATACATCTTGTATCATATTATATGCTTAAGAGAAAAAAAAAGTTTAAATTTTTTGTTATATTTGTATTTGAAATAAAAAAGTCAATGAAAAATATGTAAAAATCAAATATAAGAATATAAGCTGCTAAAGACCTGTATTCACTTCATCTGTTTGCTTCTCAGATATATTTCCATTTCGAGACCATTCAATGAAGTTTGTATTTCTTTCTTCCATTTATTGCATTCCGTTTTGCGACTGTACATATAGAATACCTTATATTTTATAAGGTCTTCTGTTTTATAAGGTCTTCTGTTTTATAAGGTCTTCTGTTTTTTAAGGTTATAAGCTCTTTATTTCACTCTGAGTGTTACATTATGCATGAGAGAGATATCTTTTGAAAATTTTCTTAATAACTCTTAATAAATCCCAGGGTCATTGCTGATATTTTGAAAGTACTACCGATGTTAGCAGTAAATTTGAGTTGGCCGTCCAACATCACACCTAAATTTCGAATCCCAGTTACCTCTTCAAAACGATTTCGATTCAAATAACATGAAGAATCAAGAATAATATATTTTTTTCCATATACCTATATGCTCTATGATTTCTCCATTTACAAATTAGAATATTCAAACAAAAACCTTTGATAAGATACGTCGTTACGATTTTCACTTATGTACATATATTAAGTAAATTATTTTCTAAAATATTTAATTGTTATTTTGCATATAACCAAGATATTTTGATGCGATAACAAACCTTAAGATTTTGGAACTAACCTGGGAAGTTTGTAAATCAAACAGAATATAAGCAGAAATACCCTTTTTAAAATCAATTCCTAAAGGCATATAACTTAGTCTGCAATACATTAACTTTTTTTGTACCTTTAGTTTAACAGTAATATCAATGTGGTCAAAACATTTGCCTACTGTTTTTTTTTTATTATCTGTGAAAGAGTTAATGCAATTATAATATCTAATATTGATGTAAAATTGCAATTCCGTTATGCTCGCGTTATGCTCAGGAACGGGTGCTGCTTGCGGTGACTGTTTGTGTGGCAGGCCGAAGATTTTTTTTTTACATATATATATATTTTTTACTGTTATTATTATTTAATTTTCGTTGCCTGAAATCATTAGGCTTCATTTCCGATTGACTGCGACGGTTCCAGTTGTTCCAAAATTGCATTTATGATTAACGTTTGTGAAACAGCGATCACAATAACAAAAAATATATCCGGCTGAGTTTGTTGTGTGGTTCTTCTCAGACCAGGACGCGTTTGAAACCCTCATATCTTTAACACTAAGATCGAAAGTGCTTTTACAGAAGGGCTTATTACGATAAATCTAGTATCGTAATAGGCCCTCCTGACACTTCAATGTTAACGTACACAAATGATCACTGATTATGATTCTAAGTGGAAAAGATATAAATAAATAAATAAAGTTATAAGTTATAATTTGTTTGCAGTGGGGACGTGGTCTATAATCGGCAATCCGAATGTTTTATTTAATATAATCCAGTAAATTCAATTGAAATTAATTAATTAGTTAGTTAACATTGCACTTTAATGCTGCTGTTACATTTTCAAATGGAGAAATAATTTGTTTTCTTTTCTGATGTTTCGTTATTACTCGTTATGATTAATAAATAACTAATTGACAAACCTTTAGCCAAATAGGCTGTTCCAGGTGTTCCTGTTTCAGGTGAATTTGCAGGGGTAAGAAGTCTGGAATAAAGTACTCCTGAGCTATGCAAACTTGTAACAATTTTCAAAACTGAAATACTTAAAGTAGAATATAAAAGATATTAACTTAAATTGATATAGTAACGTTAAAAAAATATGAGTGACAACTCTTGTCCCCGTTAATAAATTGACAACACGTGACAAATAAGAATAATGGTAGGTTTTATTTTGACTCTAACATATGAACAACACATTTTCCCTTATATAATCCAAGACCAAGTAACGGAAATAACATAACAACATTTATCAAATAAAAATAAAAAAAAACATGGAATGTTTATGAAAAGCAATAAATCCAAATAGGAGCGACGGTTACAATTATTCGACTATTAATAATAATACAGAAGAAATTACATACATTAATCTAATCCCTAAGTAAGCAAATTATTTGCTTGTGTTAAGGGTGTTAGACAACGATACAAATATATAGAAATACATATTATAAACACTGAGAATATATTAAATAAACGACCAAAACCAGAAATACAGACATCTATGTTCATCACACACATGCCTGTCCTGCCTGCCTGGGAATCGAACCCGAGCTCCATTATCGTTCGGTGGGTATACGTTAGGCGTTTGCGCTAACCACTCGACCAACGAGACGGTAACTATTGAGATTAAATTTGGAAATCCGTTAAGTAAAAGTAAACTACTGTTTTCTGAAATCCGTTTTTGTACTTATCTAAAAACAAAAAAAAAATCATGTGTCTCATAGAATAGCCCTTTATTTTTTAATATGATTAAAATCATTGCCAGAGAAAAAAAACTGCTACATCGAAAAACAGAAAAGCTTAAAACTCCTGTTTATATTAATAATTATTTTTTTATATTAAGAATGCTAGTGTAATAATGTGGAAGTAAATTTATTATATAATATAAAAAAAAACATTAAAGGTGCTATAACCAACATGTAAATATGTAGATATCAATGTTATTTTAGGTTTGAAATTAACAATCGATCTACAATCTGATATTGAAAAAAACATTCCTATAAGCTCAATTTATATTTTTAGGCTTAAGAAACAGAACAGTTAAAACTTCAAGCTAACTTAACAACAAATTGTTTAGTATGACGTAAATTGTTGATGGTAATCTTCTTTATTTATTGTATTTAAATCATACTTATGGTTGCTATCAAATTTACAATATGATTATATCAACTCCATATAAATCAGTCTTGAGAGTTAGTTATATTGGTCTAGTCTAGGAGATACATGGCGTATTATTGGCTTAGTCCTACGAGTATGACTCCAACGAACATGCGAACGGTTTTCATACGTTTGCAATTTCACTTTTGTTTTAAAATTTTGGGTTGGGGTAAGTTGAACAGTTGTCCCTAAGTTGATCGGGGCCCCTCGAAGGGGGTTCCGCCGGGGCGTCACGGTGAGTGCGAAAGCGATCCCGTGGCGCCCCACTAAGGCGATGAGGTCAACCGTTGGTTTTTTAGTGGGTAGCCTTAAAAATGGCAGCGTCTTTTATGCTCGGTCCCACATACCCCCTCGGTCATCACCTTCCTGGCCGCAGGGATGATGCGTAACGCATTTTTCCAACGATAAAAAAAAAAAAGTTGAACAGTTGCCCAACTATCCCCACGTTAAAAAAAATGTGAGTTTTTTTTACCATGAGGACTTAAAAAAAAACTACTAGAGGTTCCCATACCACTCAAGACTTATATGAGGCTGCAAAAGCTGTGAATGAAGAGGGAAAGTGGCTATGTCGCTACCAAATAATTTGGAATCAAACGGATGACATTATCAAGGTTTTTAAAGAAATAAATGAAGGCAGTGAGGCGGAGGCCAGTATTTTCTGCCACGCCAGAAGACTCTTTAAAAAATACTTGTTACAAACGGTATCAATTTTCCAAGGATATTCTCCAAAAGATGTTCGTCGCCTTAGAGAGTGCTGTTAAATTTGGAAATAAAGTACCACGCTATGTAAATAAGATATCCCAAAAAGAACGGCTTACGTGACTCCATGATTTCTTAAATATTTTATTTTACTTTATGTATCAGTTATAACACAAATATAAAATAATAACACAAATATTAAAGTCTAAATCTAATAGTTAAGCTAAGCTAGGAACGTTGTTGTTTTGTACATTCTGTTTTTACCTCATTGTTCCAAGAAATCTACTTTTAGATTTGATGTTTGGTCACTATAAGATTATAAATAAAACTTAATTATCAAACTGGATTTTTATTGTAAATCTACCTAACATAGGAGCTATGACTTGGATAAACTTTCTAAGTGCTCAACTACCCCCATACCCTTGCTCAACTTACCTCACATATGGGGTACGTTGAGCATACTTGACTTTTTGCATTAAAATACATGTAGCTTCCAAATTCGACTTGTTAGAAATAAATTATTATGGACACTAAGCTAAAGGATAAATTACTCGTCCATCAGTATGCATCATAAGCCATTACGACTTATCGTTGAGGAACTATAACTGATAAAGTAAAAATTGCTCAACTATCCCCGCCCTACCCTACAACATACTACTTGAAAAATATTTTTTATTTAAATTATAAAGACTTGCCTACATACTGTTTTCTAAGGTTTTCACCAGTACTACACATTGTAATAAAACTACTTTTAGGGATTTAACTCGCGTATATTGAATTAAATCCGTTTAATAGTTTTTTTTTATTATTTTAGTTTAAATGCATACATTGCAAGTGAAATTTATAAATTAAGTGAAAAGAAAATTATATTGCCAAAGTATTTTTTTTATAAAATGACAATAGCACAAAATAATATGCCTTACATATGAACTACAATGTTCAAATAGTTAGTTCAAAAGTAGCCGGAAGCAGCACCCGTTCACTAGAAACGCAAGGGTCAGCCATGAAGTGATGGCTGACCCTTGCGTTATGCTCGTATGAATATGGCAAAGGGAGTCCTTTGCCATATCAAAAACACTTTGAAACATTTAATCTTGAACCTAGAATAATTAATTATCAGACAACTTAGTAAAATATATATATCACAGATTCAAGAAAGGAAATTTAAAAGTGAAATATTTTCGGCACATAAAGTGTTGGAGGAAAATACCTTCAGAATGTAAAATGAGGATAGAAGTGAAATATTAAATGATAGGAATCGGAAAGTCGGTACCTTCTGGGACTGTTGGAGTCAAAAATAAAACGTGTGTTAATGTTATTTAGCAATGATTTCATCTTTCGATTTTACATAGGGAGCTAGCTTCTACGGCTGAACCGCTCCATAGGAGTAGGCTAAAAAGAAGGAGGCGGGAGTTCACTCGCCACTTCCTTTTCGGATTTGCCCAACCCAAAAAAATAACAACAAAAAAAAACCAAAATACCTCCGCTGGTTAGACTTGACTCCGCAATTGCGTTCGAAGACTCCGACAAAGCTGAGTATCTAGCCGACAGTTTCGAGAGCCAGTGTCGTCTGTCTTTGCAACCGGTTGACCGCGTTCATGTCAAAAAACAACTATTTTGACATGAACAAATCGGTCAATGTTATATTCTTCCAGCCACCAGCCGGTTCTTCAATCAAGAAAACGAACCTCGGCGAGGTGACGTCCATAGTTGTGGATTTTCATGTCAAAAAATTGCCAGGTCGCGATAGGATCACTAACAAAGTGATAAAACTCCCAAATCGGCAGTTCGGTTTTAGAGCTAAATAGGTGTGAGAACTGGACCCTGGGGGACACCCGCCCTGATGAGGCGGGGTTTTATCATGCCTTCGACTCGTATCAAATCGAGCAATCCGACAGGAAGGTCCGTATGACGAATACGAGTCTGTCCGTCAATCTGAACTGGTATAGCTCATACATAATAATGGACGTATGAGCTGAATACATAGATATGGAAGAGGCCCCTGTCAATATGTGTTTCTGAGGCATTGGACCTCTTGGGTACATGAATGGCTAACCCATCTGAACCCACAGGAGGTTAACGCCGCAAAGTATAGAGCACGTAAGACTTAGTAGTCAGAAAGAGAAAATCCAAGTTGGTAATTGTTGATTCCGACGACACGTTCACGTTTAGTAATAATAAACGCGTAGGCATAATTCTCACAGCACAACACACAAATGATCATCGTCTTTACCGAAAAAAAAAGTGTCCAATTTTCCTTTGCATTCCTCTTGACCAATAAAGTCCGGGTCCGTGCCTTACACGACATTACTCAGGACGCTCGATCCCAAGGCCCCGTTCTCCGACTGGCCCCCAAGAGGTGGGTCTCTTGACTTGACCTTTGCAACTATGATAGCCAGAGGGCTAACAATATAGACATGAAAATTAGTTGTAGTAGTAGTCGTAAACATGAAAAAAAAAGCAACAAAGCTACCTATAATTTTATTCCTTAAGGGCAAATGAGCCTTTTTAAATATTGAAGAGCATCCATTTAATATGGAATTGATTAGAGAGATCGATACAGTTCGGATTTTCCAAACGGAACCGGTGGTTCTCGCAACTCTGTTAGTTATATATCTACTGAGTAATTTGTGATACAAGAATTATCATACCGTGTAATTGTAGTTTAATTGCCTGAGACCTACGTGACGGATTCTGCACCAGATGACTCCATCAATAACGAGCAAGTCATCGAGCATGGTATTACTAAGGGGCTTATTTACCTTCTCAAGAATGGTATCTTGATACACTTGTGCCGATGTCTTGATAACTTTTTCACAAAAATATGACTCAGGCACTCTTTCCTAGCTAATATCCCCTCAAACCATCACTGAAGTCGGATAATGCCCACGTTGCACTCTTTCGAATAATTGGAAAGCTTCTTTAGAAGTTTTGAGTATAAATACGGTTATTTTGTTTGTTAAAATGTTATTAAAAATTTTCTCATCCGTAAACAACATTTTTTTGTGACCTCCCTTTTGCGTGCCGCTTTTGTAGTAAACGATTTTACCACCCTATTCATCTTTAATTTATCACTTAAGAAATGATTAGTACATCTCTTATAGGCTGCAAATATATTTTTTTATCGTTGGAACATAGAAGACTCTGCCACTTTTAAGGCTACCCACTAAAAAACCAACGGTTGAACTTATCGCCTTAATGGGACGCCACAGGATCGCTTTCGCACTCACCGTGACGCCCCGGGGGAATCCCCTGCGAGGGGCCCCGATCAACTTAGGGACACCCTCATCGCGTAGGCCTATGAAGGACGAGATAGGTCACCCCACTCTTCCGCTAAGTCCTAAATCATCTCTTGAAATACGCGACATGGTTCTAGGTGCTATCAAGTCCTGAGATAAAATCCTTTGCTTTTGGACAGGATTTCTTGGAATTCTTTCCCCTACTGCTTTGACGACCTTTTTTTTACGAATACTACGTGAACGGCCAAATCTTTTTCTGTCACAAATAGAGGAAGTCTCATTGTACCTATTAATAGCAGCGGTACACAAACATTTGACTAATACCAAGCGTATGGAGAGTTTTAAAAATTGCATTTGTCTCCAATCCTACTTTGAATAATGCAATCACAGAGATTCTGTTCTCTTTATCACCCCACTCCATTTTAATATCGCAAAGTATTGTAAAATGTATTGGCGCTAAAGTGACAGATTTCAAATTTAAATGTAATAATTTTTTATTTTTAATTGTAACAGCATTTATGGCCAGACTAAGTATTTATGAACCATTCGTGCGCGAGTTTGACTCGCATTTGGCAGGTGTTTTTTTAATAATAAATGAACTTGCTATACTGTAACTTGTGATAATGTAATATAAGACAAAACAAAGTATTAACAACACACTACCTAATGCCAAATACCTGCACTAATTCCCAATTTAGTAAATTTTAACCTCTTTAATTTAATCAACCTCTATGAAGTTAAGATGTAAACATGTTAATATTATCCTGTTCTTCAAATTAAATCAAACACGCTCACCTTCACTTTCCACACTCCTCTCCCTACCTAACCGAAATTGGAAAGAACCTACTAATGCCGCCTTTGAAATAAGTTAAATTGTATTTTATAAATGAATATTATTAAGTAATGTCACTGAACAACACTGCTACAAGTAACGTAAAACACTTTCGCAAAGTTGATTCAATTACATGACAAGAACCCAAGTAGACACAAAAGAAATAACATTTTCGTTTTCTTTGTAAAGTTATTTTAACACTTATACGTAAGAAAACATATTGTGTTTTCCTAACATAAGATAAACATTTTCTTACTAGTATATTATTATGGAAGTTTTCATAGCTGCAAATGTATACGCTCATATCAGCAAGAAAAATGATTTGTCCCACATGAATTGTCACACAGACCTGAGAAAAACTGCCATCAGAAACTGACAGCGCTTGTTATTAGTATTTTTTTTAAAGCCTATTTATTACATTTGAAAACTTACATCTTAATCTAATAACATATCATTTCAAATATATATATTATATCAAAAAGCTTTGCTTAATGGGGGTAATAAGTTAGTTATATATTAATTGTTGAGTCAAAAGCAAAGATACAATAAATTATTTTTTTACTGTACTGACACTATGCTGATGTGAGAGATAGTTTCTAACACGGCGCTGGCGCTGTGCCAGCTCGTGATGTTCTCGGCACAGTCGCCTTCCATCAACTTATTTGGCTTTTTAAGGCAAATTCAGCGTTTCGTCCCATTTGTACACCATTAGAGAAATTGTATTTCATCGGCAATTTTATTATATGTCGTCCGTTTAGAATTCAAGAAAACATTTACATTGTTCATATTTTTAGTGTTCTTTCAGGGAAATAATAAGGATTAAAGGTATAGTAATTCATCGCGATCGGAACTAGTAAAAAATAATTATGTAAAAATATTATTTTATTGCATCATCCAATTAAATACAATACAAATAAAACTAACTTACTTTCTAATGAATCTATATTGTTTAGTAAAGGTATGATATTATATACTGTAGGTATGATTTCCGAAATATAAAAACTACCAATTATTATTTTTTTTTATTAAATTTAAAAATACATATGGACTAATGAAAAGATATTCTAACCATCACTAAAAAATATATCTCACCAATATCAATTTAAATAAACAATTATACATGTCTTTAAATAGTAAATTTCGTATATCAATGAGACAAATAAATGACCTGTTAATGGTAGATACTAACCGCTAGACAATGCTACTATTTATTATCTGATAGAAGCCAACCTTATTCTCCGAGGATTATCTCGTTATAAGGAACTTAATAAGTCTGTTGGGAACAGCTTCTGGCTTTACAACTTTATTTTACTTAACTATTTTTACCCGTGATACCGTCTGCTTCAAAAAGTTTGTTCCAAATATTAGTTCCGAGAAAAAAAGCATTATTTTTGTAATCCATTTTCTTGTAAAATTATATTGCTTGTAATATTATGTTTTACGAAAGATATTGGAAGGGTCTATAGATTAATATTATATAGCACATATGTAAACATATTATAGCACATATTATATTGTAAACAGAGATTGACAAACGTACTAACACGGAAAAGTTTTGATTTATTTAGTTTATTTAGTTAATTGGATTACCGAATTGGTTGTTATGAAACAGTATTTGTAGAAATTTATGGCAATGGAATTTTCTTTTTAAATATTGTACAACTAACTAGAAAGTTATAGTAGTTAGTTTAAAAAAAAATACCATATGCTGTATCTTTTTAAAACAGGTCAGTCCAGCAACACCTGAAGAAACCAAGAATTAATGAATATACTGTACCTGAAATGCACAATCCACGAACAAGTTACAATTATTGTCCATCTACTTTCCCGCTTTTAATAGTAGTCGAAAGACAATTCTAAATAGTATGTATGTACAGTGAAGGACTCCGAGTAAAAATAATAAGTGGGAAGGAACTTCAATGTTTTGATTGAATAAAGAGAATAGTTAAAAAGAGCTTTTCTAAATTCAAACCGTTCTGTCAGAAATTTGGTTTAGATATACACCTACAAATCACTAAAGTATAGCCAAGTTTTTGCTCTAAACGACTTTAGGTTTGCTGTTGTGGAATGATAACAAGGGTTACCTTTGTTTATGACTTTGTATAGGAAAATAACAATCAATTAATTTTCTAAACGAGAGTTAAATGTTCTCTTGAAACAACACTTTATTCTCGTTGATAGCTTTATAAAGATCGTGTTATTTTCATTATTGTTTCTTAATTTAAAACGATGTATTATTTATTACCTTCTTACCGAAGTTTATACCTTTTAGTATATATTTTAAATGAACAATAAAGACATACTAACTTAACCTTACTTTTATGAATATTAATATCATAAAATATAATAATTACATACTAATGATGGCGCTGTAGATGTCACTTGTGAGAGATAAGTATTCGCAGAGATCTGATTTGTTTTCAGAATGGATTACATAAAAATTTTATTAATTACCCCCCCCACTCTGAAAACATATTTATATAAATTTGTATTGCCATCTGAATTATTTTTTCGGTAAATCCCTTATTAATTTCCAAAGACCTTTAACTTTGATTGATATACAAGCAGATATTCAGATTGATTTGATATCGTTTGTGCCTTTTAAAACGATATTGGTTGTCTTTTGTGAGGTGTACATTTTCTACGTTATTTTCTTTTTCGTTTACAGATAATCTCTGAACCTTGTCTTCTCTTGAGCAAAGTGCAGTTTAGTTCTTTTGAAACGAGACTTATTTAGTTTAAGTATGGGATACATGTTATTATTTATAGCTATTTATTGAGATTTTTAAATTAAGTAATTTTTCGCTCTTCGATAAAATTGAATCTAATACCGGTCATACAGATTTTTCTACTACGTAAACGTGTAAAAAAAAAAAAGATTTTTTTGTCTTTCACCGGAAATGCAACGCCGGTCAATTATTTTATATATAAGAAAATAAGATTTAGATCCATTCATACATCCACAGAAACAAACAGGCACAAATTAATCCTCTGTATTATTAATATTCATAACAAAATTACACTTAAAATTACCAACACGTTTCTCTTAATTGACCTTGAGGAATTCAAAGTAAAAAAAGTTAATTAAAAATAACTTATTTCATGCACAATAACTTTAACCAGTATATGAAGATCCATGGTATGTTAATATGCGAAGCTTTTGAAGATGGTTTTAAGGATAGAAAGAAAGAGGTAATTGAAGATTAATGTAAATAATTTCCACTAGATATGTAATTAATTCATATGCAGACCCGCTTCTTTCATGAACTGAACTGCATAGGTCATAAGATATTTTATATTTTTATATATCTCTCGATTTGCTTGCTCCTACTTATAATAAAATTAGGAATTTGTTTTTGTAGTGAATCAAGATTAAGTTTTCGATAATTCTATAATATTTGTAGTATTACTATATAATAGTAATAATAATAATAATAACAATATTTTCCCGCCCGTTGGTCGAGTGGTTAGCACAGATGCCTAACGTGTCATGGGGTGCGCACGCAATGGGGCCCGGCAGAGACAGGCATTTATGTGATGAGCATAGATGTCTGTGTTTCTGGGTTTGGTAGTTTATTAAATATATTCTCAGTATTTATATGTGTATTTCTATGTATTTGTATCATTGTCTAACACCATTAACACAATCAAATAATTTGCTTACTTAGGGGTTAGATCAATGTGTGTAATTGGTCCCGATATTAAAAAAAAACAGATAAAATATTACAACAATAGGGTACAAAAATAATTACAAAACAAAAAAAAAGCATAATAAAAATTACCTGCACTAAGAATTAACCCTTTATTGCAGGTAGTTTATTTATAAATAATCCCTTGTACACAATAATAAGGTTTGATTTGTAGTCCCAGTCCCAGTATAATTATAACAATTTACAAAATAATATTAATTTCTTTATTGAAATTACGTGTTACACATTAATTTAGTAAAAACTATGGTTGGTATGGCTTAAAAGTTATATAAATGTATATATAACTTTTAAGCCACTATATCTAAGATATTGAAGGTTTTAACTGCTGATGACAGCTCTTTCGTGGTTGTTGCAGGCTTTTTGACCTACACGTAAGATACTTCAGTCTTCCTTTAAATAAGTACCAAAGTACCTACGTTAATTGTTTGGGAAGTGACTCCAAATTTCAAGAGCAGATAGCTAGCTTGAGCGTAGGTTGGTTACATGTCCCTCCACTCGTATACGATCATTTTGTATGACTTTTAAATCATAATCATAGCGGCCGGGTAGTCCTACATCCCCCCTGTCATCACCTTTTTTTGCAGGCGGGTAACGGTAAAGGACTTTTCAAAAGCGAAAAAAAATGGGATAGTAAAGTTTGTATTCAAGTGTTTGTAAAATGGTTTTTGAGGTTTATGGGGAAATAAATTAAAGGAATTACTATTCCTTCCGAGTGATATTATGTGAATTGTGCTACTTTGGCTTTTTGTAAGCGTAAAGCTTCTTTTTGAGTCTTTCATTGCATTTTTCACGGGCAATATTTAAATATTCAATTTTAAGTCATTTTTAATTTGTTATCTGCCGTCGCCTTTCATTATCGCAATGTATGAATCCGGCTTCAATACTAGCCCCTACATTTTGCAATCTGGATACGTGGCGGTACAGTGCGATTTAAGAAACTTTTATCGTCGTATTACCAAAATATATCACGATTAATTAAAAATACTACACTTTCGTCAGCGGTATTTTCAGTTCGATAGGACAAGTGTTACTTGCAAAACAAGCTAGTACATCTACCTGGCAGGATCTGGGCGGTGGTATCCAATTGTCACCAGGTGAGCATATGTAAAAAAAAAAAAAGATTTATGATCTTCACGCTAAGATTAATGGAAAATGGTATTTTCTAAGGTTTTCACGAGTAGGTACTGCACATTGAAATAAAACTATTTTTAAGCGTATATTGAATATAATTTTAAATTTACTATCTATGGTATGTTCACACACTGCTGACTTCGATGTACGCCTATATCTGATATCCGAGATATGTTCTCCAACTCTTTTATCGATGGTCCTCTTTGTTTGGCCTATGTCAAAGACCTATGCTAAAGAACATCGTTGCATTCCAAGAATGGTTGGTGAGGCTATTGAAATAAAAAAAAACATCCTAATTTTAATAGAGAAGATGGTTGGGAATTATCTAACACCTGGGACCCTTTTTTGAAAATAAAATCCCATGTCTGTCTGATACTGTTAGTGCATTTTGTGTGAATCCTGAACTGTACGCCCGGAAGCTTAGAAACCGTTGGAGGTAGATCACTTTTTAACTGACTTACTGACAGACATCGCGTCTTAACGTGAACACGATTGCTGCAAAGCATTCGAAACGTCGGGTTAGATTTAAAATGTAAATTTAAAATTTAATTCAATTTACGCCAGTTAAATCCGTAAAAATAGTTTTATTTTAATGGAAAATGATTTTTCTTTATTTTCAGGTACATGTTTTTTTTTATACAAAACTAGGTTAATGCTTGACTACATTCCATCTGATGGTAAGTGAAATGTAGTCTTAGGTGGTAACGCGCATTAACCTAGCAGCCTATTCACTCTCCTCTTGAAGACACCCACATTATATTTGGCCGGAAATACCGACGCAGGCAGATTGTTCCAGTATTTCGCTGTACGCACTAAAAAAGACGAAGCATAGCGCTTCGTTGGGACAGGTGGAATGTCCAAAACGTAGGGATGGATACCTGCCGTGCGTCGGAACGTCCGGTAATGGAACGGAGATTGGGGAATTAAATCGTGTAATTCCTACGCACACTCACCAAAATGTATCCTATAAAATACTGAGAGGCTAGCAATTCTACGCCTGTCTTCAAGGCTGTAGAGGTTGGCGTCAACCAATTCAGGGTCACCAATAAGCCTCTTTGCTCGCCTCTCAATTGAGTCCAGAACCGCAAGATGAGTCTTTGCGGCTCCAGCAAATATGTGGCCACAGTACTCTACACACGACCAGATCTGTGCTTTGTATAATACAAGTGTAAACTAGTGTAAACTACTGTCGCACCTTCGCAAGTACGGCAAGCTTTCCTGCAGCTGCTCTTGCTCTGGACTCAATGTTCAATCAAAGTTGAGGTTAGAGGATATCTCTAAGCCTAACAACTGAAGCCAGTCACTGTATTTTAAGGATACATTCTGGAAAGTAGGAGCCAAGGTGAAAGAGCTCCTTTTGGCGGTGAACAAACACGTCTGCGTTTTGACAAGATTGGCACTGCCCCATGCGGAGACTGCCTGAAGTTTGTCATTCAAACGTTGCACATAATTATATACATACATACATACATACATACATACATACATACATAGTTACATACATACATAGTTACATACATACATAATAAAAAATGAAAAATAAACCGATACGAGCAGGGATTCGAACCCGCGACTATTGGGGGACCCTCCCGTCGCTCTACCAACTGAGCTACCGTATCGCTGTCCGCTTTGGTGAATTAAACATTCTATATGTGATTGTCTTTATCGGGACGAATCCCTGTCCGAATCGGTTTATTTTTATTCTATATTTATATAAATTTAAAATAAGCTTAACATGGCTATACACGTTTAAAGATATTTTTAAACATAGATTTATAAAGAGATTATTTTATTTTTAGATTTTGGTAATCAGTTTGCAAGGTTAATGTGAATTTATCCAAATTGTAAATTACAAATATCTTTGATCCCGATTGCCCAAGTATTGACTTCAATTATTTGACAACGTATAATGACGAGCTGTTCGAATTGTCGAGATCCAATGCTTTATGAAAGGCATGAACGTATTGCATTGCGGATGATGCATATATCACAATTATGCGTATTCTATCGCAATTTATGCATGTTCTGAAAGTTATGTGATTTAATCCCAATCATAGTCTAAGAAATATCTACCACGAAATACCAAGATATATAATGGATTGATTTGGCGCTCTTTCAACTCAATACGACATGTGTGTTTATTCAGGGGATGATTTATCAAGTTTATTCATATATTAGTCATATTCCTTAGGAAATCAAGTTGCATATCGACGCGGTAACATTTCTAATAAATAGATGAGGACCACAATCAATGATAACTAAATATAATGAATAGTCATAACATTACATCATTAAATAATTTTATTAGTTTTTAACATATTGGTATCAATATTTTACAACATATTTTATTAATTTGGAAGAATTTTTAGAATAAGAGCAACAGATTAGAGACCAGACCTTTGGTCATTAGATTTGATTAGAGACCAGAGCTTAAACGATTGAAATGATTTATTGATTAAACGGACGTTGGCGTTGATATGTTTGTAATGTTTAGATGTTTATAATGCCAAAACGTAATTATTATATTGTAATTGTTACTAGTTTTTGTATTTTTTTTATTGAATAACATTTTTAAAAATACTTTTATTGGAATATATAAATGTCATTCTACAAACATGTGGCTAAATGAGGAACCTTATGACTAGTTTTTCTATTGTATTGTTGTATATTGTTATAACTTTCCAACATATTTGACATGACCATTAGTAACAACATGATTTCAGGCATTAATCCCAAGCAGTCATTTGTTCAGTTAAGTGATTCTGAGAGCACTATTTTAGATGTATAATAATTAATCTTAACATGACGTTTATTAGTGTGTTAATAATTGAACGTTGCCTTGTGGAATATGAGGTATATTCTTTGCTCTGATGTATACTAATCAACTATGTATGTACTTTTTTTTTTTTTTTTTTAACGTCAGGAATCCTCATGGATACACACCTCCATCAAGGGGATGATGGAGGTGGTTATGTGAGACTCCTACTCACTAAACCTGACGGTTGCCGCCGCCGTCATAATGGGACACCACGGGATCGCTTTCGCACTCACCGCGATGTCCCGACGTGATCCACGGAGAGGGCACCCCGCAACGAGGAGCACCCATCCCTTTATCGCAGGCTTGATAGATCGTGGAGGGATCCCCTTCCCCCCACCCAAGCCTGCTGCCTCTGAAGGGGGCCGAGACCCCCTTCTAGCTGGACTCAGTCTCAAAATCGAGCCAGTTGGACAGACCGACTCGACCATTGACCGTGTCCAGCTCCGCCGCCGGTTATCTCCCCGAGAGGAGACCACCGGTCAGACCCCCTGGAAGAGCACACTCCCATAAGACCCAGTGATGCGCAGACAGCCTCACTGCAATACACTGGAGTCGAACGTGAGTCCGCTCACGTAGGGGGCCCAACGTCGAACCCGACAGGCCTTTACCGCCGGCCACGGTGATCAGCCGAGACCAGCAAGAAAAAGGCATAAGTCGGGAACCCACCACGCCCAGACCAACCATCACCAAGCGCAACCGTGGCGTCGCGCTCGGCAACGATTAATCCAGGCAACGTCTCGGACCGTCTCCCCACCAAACACCCTCTCTAAAGTGCTTGGTGGAAAGAGGTCCAGACCCTAATCGCGGACCCCCCCACACAGCCGCGGAACCACTCCACAGTCCACTCTGCTATCAGAGAAGTACCAGGAGTAATTCCGCAGCCGACCCCGGCAAAGAAGGCCTGCGCCCTCCCACCCTCAACGCCCAGGCCAACTTTCCAACGTGATCAAACGATGGAAAGAGGCCCGAGCCCCCCCGCAGACAGACCACCCCGAAAGGCAGCCTGCCCGCCAGCCAGCCATGAACCGGGCACAAACCCCCATGGCCGACCCCCACCGCGCCGAGTATTAGCCAACGGCTAATGCAAACCCGAAGGATCACATTAACCGTTGTTGCCCAGGGAGCACCGGCCCGTACCGCTTCCGATGCCACCGGACGAATCCGAGCAACAAGGGAAACAGACAGGCACACGAGGAGGTTCTCGGCGACGGCCCCCCAACTATGTATGTACTAGATTAAGTCAAAAATAACATATCTTAGCATGTATGCAAAATTAACATAATGTAACTAAATTTATTTGGTTGGTTATACAATTCAGTATTTTTTTTTGTATTTCAAATAGGTATACATGGTATTTATAGAACACAAGACACACATAAAACACGGTTCGTAAGAGTAGGTTCGTGGAAAAGAACCCGCAAGAAACTCCATGAATCCTCAGATCCCATTCAAGCGAAAATTTTAACTTTCGTAATATATGTTACGAAAAGTAAAAAAAAATATTGTATCTTAGTTATATAATTTTCTGAACAAAACAGTTTAACAGTTTTTTTTAATACTTTCACTTTTATGATAAAATTATTAATAAAAAAAAGTTGAGTGTGTGTGTCATAGCTCATTTTGTGTCTATCAGAACTATTTCTAAGAAAACGAGGTTAAGAAATTAGATTAGTAGGTTAGAAAACCTACTATTTCTCAAAATGTTTTTATTTTATTATTGTTTTGCAGCTGATATAAATTCCTTTGTGAAATCTTTTTATTGCCCTTTGGTTTCTATAGAATACAATAACATCAGTTAAAGCCGAAGTTAGAACGAATAGGAACAGAGTATCTACTGTTCCTTTTGTAAATGTAATTTTAAATAAAATTAACGATTTGACGATCACCTAGATACCAACTTGGATGTTTATAACTTTCTTAATTTTTTAAATCCTTAACCAAAAAATTATACATTCAAGTCTAGCTTAAAATATTCAGATATATATAATAGATAATTAGCTACTATTTACATATATACCGACTGTTATGAATATTATATTATTATATAATTAATATCATAATATTAATAATTAATATTATGACATTAATTATAAAAATATTATATAGTTGATATTATCTATGTTATTAATTCTAGTGTTAATATATGGTAGATAATATCTAATATTTAGCAATGGATCTTGTAAATATTATACTGCACTGCTGGTCGTGGTTTCATTTAATTACTTGGATATTTTTTACAATTTATTTTACCTCCTAAACTACTTACTTACGATAAAATTACATGCTGTAAAAGGCAACTTTTATTAAGAGAGCATTTTGATTACTACAAATTTATATGTGAAATAAATACATCGGAATTTTTTTATTTATGTTAATATAAGATAAAATATTGTATTAGTTTTAATAATGTTTGTAATATATTAACACATCTTATTTGATTTACTATATGCTTTATAAAAAAAATATATACATTGAATAATTTAGACAAGATAAGTGCCCTGAGAACCTCTTAAGAGTTTTATCTGGGAAAGTTTTCGTTTTCAAACATAGCTTCATATTTAAAACACCTATTTAAACAGATCTTATTCGTGTATAATTGTTTTTACATGATTGAAAATATTTATTAACTGTAAAGTCATGATACGTTTTCAAATTTTAAATAAATATAGAATGAAGAGACAAGGGACTTGAACTCACGACTTCTGGAATTTCTCTCCATTTAACCGGCTATGCCGAACGTATGACAACTGTATCTAGATGACACCTATACAATATTATTCAATACTAGAGGTCGCCCAGTGGCCAAAAATCGACCGTAATCTAAAGTGTTAATGTTTATGAAAATTTGGGTTTAAACCTGTATGAATATTATTTTTGTTTTTTATTTTATTACGTCAAGCGACCATCAACTCTGTGCGACTATTTACAAAGAGTTATTACTCAGAATATTAACTAAATCATAGAAGGAGCCTCATAATTTTAAAGCGTGCACTGCGGTAGACGAAAGATTCTTTTCTAGTGATGTGACATTGTGTAAACTTATCCGCGATATCGATAGTGATCCTTATCTCTGTGGCAGTACCTACCTTTTTCAAAGGCTGGCTGGAGGTACTTTCCATTACTTGCTGGAATGAGAATCACCGAAAAGTGATCACCTCGAGGATTTTGCCAAGTGAGATATTGTTTAGCTGTTTTTCGTTCTAGAAAATGACTTGAATACTCTAAATACGACAAATTAAATAAAAATACAAAATAAAAAATATTTATTTGAAAATAAGTAAAAAAAAAAGTAAGGTCAGGTTAAAACATATTTTTTAATTTATTTTCCGCCTCTTCGAGAACCTCTTATAAAAGAAATAACAAATCAATTACAATGAAACTACAACCCTATTTGTAAATTACTTTTAAAACAATCGTTGTTACTAAAATATTGAGGATTAAAATGTTTTGAAAAATTCGCTGCTGCTTCTTCCATTCCCAATTTTTTTGTGCAATCGTGTCGATCTATATCTGTCGTCAGTTAACGTCCGTGGGAAATTTAGACTAATAATCCGTGGATATATCACATAGATTTTGCAGAATTTATTAGAATAACACTGGATTTAATTATCGATAACTGGGCTTTTTTCAACACTATTGCAAAAATATATAGAAAACTTTAAAATGCTCAAATATCATAACAAAACTATTGCAAATAGCAGTCTTGTAATTGGGCCATAGGACTATTCTATCTTTATAATTTGTAAATCTGTTAAAAAACTAAAACAGTTGTATTGTTGTAAATACAAACACACCACTGACAGCCGACATCAAACACAACCATAAAGTATAAACGGTATCCATACCCAATAAGTCAAATATGAATTGCTTTAGTTATAGTTCTGAGAGTTATTATACAAGTTGACATCAGACAAACTTGACATTGAACATGTCAACGTTAACAACGAAGTAGTTTCGCATCGTAGTCGATGCGAAACATTACACACACACACTACACACTACACATTACACACACTAGTGTGTAATGTTTTTCTCACTAATTCATTTTTTTTTTTAAAGTACATTATTATTGAAAAATATTAGCGTTCTGCACTTTTCCTACAAACAGACTATAAGTGTGCTAAATTTCATACTCCTCCGTCGGCGCAATTTTCGTCAAAAGGGGTCCAAAGTTTTTGCTTCACGTATTAATATAATAATGATTAAACATTAATTTTTCAAGATAAATTTAATTCCATTAATATTCAAACACATTTTAAAATAGAGTTGGATTCAAATATATCTTTAACTTTCATTGATATTCCTATCATCAAGAATCCTGATAAATCATTAGGGGACTGTTTATAGTAAACTCACACTTATAGATAAGTATCTCAATGGCCAATCCCACCACAACCCCAGTTAGCTGCAATTGGCACATCTTTGCTCTCAGAGTGCACAACACATATCATCAGAGAACACCAAAAGGAATCGCCAGGAAGGCGATGGTCGTATGGTATGTGCGGCACCCGGCAGCATACGAGACGCTGCCATTTCAGACGCTGATACGGTGTACGGTAATGTTATTAGATTTAAATAATAATACAATTACCGTTCCTGTATTCAACTAATTTATTTACGAAAATAGGTAAGAATAGAAAATATATAGGAATTATAAATCGTGGGTTGGTCAGGCCCGTCTGGCTTCACTACCGTAGTCCGGTACTCCCCTGCTGCCACGGATGATGTTCGGGCGTGGAGATGTAGGCACGATGAACTCGTTGCCGCCTTTAATATTGAGGGTATACAGGTGCAGCCAGTGTTGTTGGCGTTTTTTATAATAAAACGTGGTACCCCACTTGGGGGTACACTTAATATATATAAAATATATATATATAAAAACTAAAATTATTTAAAATTAAAAAATAGTGAGAATAGAACACAGGGGAACATATGAAGACACTCGACAAATAAAAATGGTAATTATGTCTCGTGAATGCTCCACTGCCGTGTTTACTCCACAGAGCTATGCCGTCGTCTGATGAGTCGACGAGCGGTGTATGTGCGTACAGCGTATTCGATCATTAAGGAACCGGTTAGTAGCTCCAATCGCGTTAAAAATTAAATTACTAAAATATATATATTATTTTAAACGGTATTAAAATACAACGTTACAACGCCCCACTAAAAAAACCAACGCCTCCCTCATCGCTACAATGAGACGCCACGGGATCGCGTAAGCACTCACCGCAACGCCTTGGCGGAACCCCCCCCTGATAAGGGTACCCCGGGCAACCAGAGTACCCCTACGTCATAGACCTGTGCAATGGCGAGAGAGGTCGCCCCCCGCTTCACCTAGTCCTACGGCTGGGAAGGAACGGGCTGAACCATTCTCTTTCCCAACCTCCCCCGCTGAAGCTTGATGTGACTATGTTGCCATAGCCATAGCCGGCTCCGTGCTGGGCTCCGCCGCGCTCGAGCGAGTTGCACCAGGTGCTATCCCTCAAATTCGCGGAGCCTTGCACACTCGGCTCCCCAATAGGTGGGTCGCTGTGAGACCTCGGTCCGCACAGACCGCGCACCGCAACATTCCGGTGCAAGTGGCTCGGGTATACCCCTCACCACCGCACCGGGAACAGGCGGCGTTGCGGTTGACCACTGTTACAAAAATAATAAAAGTGGGTTTGTGTTTAAATTAATTTATTAATATAATCAAAAATAATACAACCACACATTAAACCTTATAATTTATAATGTTAAACAACAAATAGGAGAATTTGTTAAATTATGACATAATGCCAAAATAATGCCAAAAAAGAATGCCAGCTAGACTCAGCGGTGGGTTACTTGAGATAATACTTTATTTTAAATTATATATATATTAATTACTAAAATAAAAATCCTAGGCGCCACTGACAAATAACAAGCGAAGACATATATATGATCCTCCTGCTTGTCAGTACTGGATAACCACAGTCAAACACTTGTTCTTTATAAAACTTTCAAAAATGGAAGTGTTGATTATTGATATAAATAAATTTTGTACATCCCCATAATATCGGGATTACAATAAAGACGAGCTTCTTAAACTCAGCTAGTCCGGAAGCAGGATACAGGACCAACAGGACGACGCTCCGAAGATTCACGTCTACCCCCGCGAACCAATTATAAATTTACCCGTATCTTCTAAGGTATACAAAAAAACCTCCTGTAATGATTAAATTACAGGTTAAAACTACATAATAACACTAATCTCACATTGATCTATTCAAATATTAATAATTTATAATACCTTATGGAGGAAAAAAGGCCTCGCAAGTAATATTATTAGCCTATGTCGATTCCGAGGGTCGAATCAGGACAAATACTGGAATATTACCACGTAATAAGATTAAATAAAGTCTCAAAACCTATGAAACATCTCCTAATTCAGAATAAAGATTCAAAGTACTTACGAAATATTGTTCCAACAAACTTTGAAACTGCCCGGGAAGTGCCGGCAATAGGAATTATAATTATTCCATATTAAATTATTAGCCCTGCAATTAAACACGCTAATGAATTTAAGAAACAACGCTTCAAATGCGTTAATAAGATCACAAATAATTAAAACACTCACCGAAGGCTAATAAGATATTCAATTCGGAAGTGCTTCCGAAAGAAAAGACTCTAAAGGTCACGACATTGAATTTTATAGTAAAAATATGCATAATAAGCAAATAATGTGGCTATGCACACGCCGCGTTACACGAAATGTGGGTAAAATTGATATTAATCGGAAGAAGACCAATATTTAAATAATTTATGAACAATGCACTACTTATCTAAAGAAAGAAACTAGTGTAATAAATTTATAACAAATTGCTATACTAATAAATATAACAATAAAACAACGTTGGCTGCAACTAAACTTCTGAAACAATATGACAGCTACTTTTAAATAAATATCTAGCTATATGCTATCCTTAATAATGATTAATAAATGAAATTTAGAATAGTAATTATTAATAAAATGTTTATATTTTCAATAACATTTTGGGGACTATAAAGTTAGCTTAAGCTGGCAACATTCAATATTTTAAACAAAAAGAAATGTCATAGACTAATTAAGAAATTGTAATTAGCTGTCAACAGATAAATAATTTACCTTGTCTACGAATTTGACAGATAATAAGAAATCGATAATATTAAAATAATAAATATTTAATTATCTACAGAAATGAAATTTCTATGTAACACCACGGACGGGTAAGCCGCACGCACTTGCTCCATCCCACCAGGACACTTCCGGCGTTAACGAGCGCTTTCGCCGCGTCAACGGGGAGTCGGGCAAAGGTGACGCCCATGTCCCCGTAGCCACCCCTACCGATCTCCCTCACGTGGAGGGCCTCATCAGGGAAGTCAGTGATGCGGCGAATTGCATGGAATACATCCTCTTTTAGGACGGTTTCGTTGAGACCCTTTAGCCTCACCGCCCCTAGCTTCACCGTTTGAACGGCATCGCACACACCGTCCAATGCCGTCCGAAGTCTTTCGGCTAGCTTCTGAGTCTGTTCTGGAGTACCCTTAGGTATCTCCAGAAGCCTCGCTCCCGCCGCTGAACGCCGAATCCGGAGCCCGTCATTTAGGCCTAGGTTGCCGAGTTTCATTAACTCAGCGGCGTGACCCAAACAGCGGACGTAGATCACCCCCATAGCTGCTGCCTCGGGCTGCAGTTTTAACAAAAGCACAAGACACCGAGGAGTTGGCAATTTGGGGGGAGGCCCTTCCACGACTTCTCGTCCTTCTTCCTAACCCTTGCCGACTTAGGTTCAGTTCCAGCCACTGGTCTCGAAACCGACTTATGGGGAGGGCTCTTTTTTTTCCCCTTTCACTTGCCCTTTCAGACAAACGTCGACCACGGCTCATGTTCCGAAGGCCGTGATTGCGTAGCAGGCAACCCCTGATTTCGTCGGATTCCGGCGTGCGCCCAGCCGTAATCGTCCTACTGCGGAGGACCCGAACGCTCAAAGAACGGTCGAAAGCCTTTATTTATTGTGGCGCTACAAGCTTCGATGAACTTAGTATTCTATACATAATCCTCTATATCGGGATTCAGGCAACATATTTAAGGCTTCTTTCAAAAATCCTAACCATGGTTTCTAACGTTGCGTAATCTCATTTGTATTAGTACAATCTCATGGAACTACTACCGTATATTCGACGTTGGTAAATGTACAAATAAAAGTAGATTATATAAATAAATGTATAAACAAAAGTGAGACAAAAAATGCTAAATGATAATCTTATCGATATTGTATTGTTACAAGTTACTAAAATAACGAAATTTGTTTACTATTAAATTAAATTAGCTAAGTTCCGTACCATTATGAATAAAAAACGGCTTAAAAAATTACTATTGCTTAACTACAGTGTGGGTTCCAGGAACCCTGAAATCCCATTAAATATTTGTTTTATTTTATTCTTAAAGTGATTAACTAAGTATAACAAAACGAAGACTAAGTAGCAGTTATTATTTTGTAAATATTTCAAGCGTCTACCTGTTGCCTTTATAAATATCAAGCAATAAAAATACATTTGTTGTATGGGAGCATCCCTTGAATATATATTTTATATAGTATTTGGTAACTTAGCGGCGAAGAAAATTTATCATCCGCTAAAATGTTAACTGTCTCGCCATCATGGGATATACAGGGTGGACTGAGACAGACGGGCAGACTGAGCAAACAGTGTAGCGGGCGCGGACAGTTTTAAAAATAGGGTACCATTTTACCCCTAAGTTACGGAACCCTAAAAATAAAAACCTTTTCGATAAAAAGTAGGAGCATCTGTTACGTCAATATTATTTATTATAAGCAATCCGAGAGACACGAATTATTATTCAGAATTTTATTACGAGTATCTACGCACACCTACGCTTTTAATAAAGAGAGCGGTCGAGAATATCATTAATTTTATTCATCATTGCTTCCCATTTACTGGTAAATTTTTATATTCTTTATTTTTTATATTCGAGTCGATTTATTTTAGGTTAAGATATACAGCTAATAATATTGAATATAATATGTATAACGAAACAACAAGGAGAAAAATGTAATCTAAGTTTAAGGAAAGGAGTTGTTCCTCATATATTTTTGTGGCAAAAACACTAGCTGCTAGAATGGGAATGTGCGTAGTCAAAAGCCAAAGATTGACATCGGTTAATGAAGCCTTTTCAGAGTTAGCTATCAAAAGTACCTTTAGCATATTAGAGCTCTCTTACCGCAAAGAATCGCCAACGACAGTCGTTCTATTCTTTAAAGCACTTTATGACACTGTTCACAAATACACTAAACTGTTTACCATTTAAACTCTTAACTATCACTGTTACACAACTTAGTCTCTCGATCACACACTCAGCGGTTTATTATAACTGTTACACTTTTATCACAATAGCACCACCACACAACTTGTACTCCCAATTTCACAATGCCTTCTCTTAACCGAGCTGCGATTTATATACTACTTATTCTTAGTCAAATCAGTATTCAATATTACATTTATTTTATCAATTAAACTTCTATACAGAGATTCAATTGTTTTAGTCAAATCAATAACTTATATCTTTATTTTTAGTCAAATCCAAACTACTACATGTATAAAAGCTAACAAGCATCCATCCATTCTGTCTTTAAATCGCTATTCTGAGAAAATCCTAAGAAAAAAAAAAGTAGAATTAAATATCTTACTAAATTATTCTTTTTGGACACATTAGGTTTATAGTTTTTACAAACATCGGTAAGTACAAAGGGAACGTTTTATCAAAACCGAAATCTACGCGTATGAAGTCGTAGGCACAGCTAGTAACTAATAAAAAAAAATTATACAGAACGAAAAAAAGGGGACAAATTCTCTACGATAGTGGGGGCTGGCTATTGGACAATTTGAAGACCTTTAACCAATTCGTATCTCTTTCTTAACTTGTTTCGTCATTTGTATGGCTTCTCTCGCATTGATTCACTGAATAACAGTCATCTGAATGGTGCAACCGTATTAAACCGGCACGGAAGCTGACCGGTTTACTACGTAGAGACGGTCCTCCTGTATTGCTCGATTCGTTGCGTTCTCCTCCTCTCTCGACCCCGAGGGGGAGAGGGGGAAACAGTGTCAGGGCCTTGCCCTCTTCCTGTGGGCTCTTTCTACGTCTGTTAAGACGGGCGTGGCGTTGGGGTGAGCCGGAGCTCTAGGGAATGTGGAATAGGGATGCTGCGGGAGTGAGCTTGAATGTCAACTGGGCGGTCGGCCCAACCGGGTGAGACCCCTGGCAAACCAGGGGAGGCCCAGTTAAGCGACCAGCGGCCAAGGAGACAGCTCAGGAATTAAGGAATGGGAGGGAGGATATCCCGAGGGAGTCTTCTTCTGGAAGAGTCTGGGGGCCGGGTGTGCCATGGTGCGATGTCTCGGATATGATGAAAATGCGAGACATCGGCTCGGTGGAACATCTGGGCAGTGATTTTGATGATGTGCGCATCCAGGCGCTCCATGCGGAGGTCGCGAAAGATGGTTTCGTTCCTCACACACCAGGGCGCGCCGGAGGCACGTCTCAGAGCGGTGGATTCCACTGTCTTCAATCTGCTTACTTGCTGAGGGCTGGCTAGTGAGAACCAAGCGGGCGCGGCATACGTAAGGTGAGGTCTTACGTATGTTTTATAAATGGCCAGCTTGGTTCTGAGCGGAAGGCGGGATCGAAAAACTGGGCTTAACATGCTCAGGGCTGCTCTGGCTGCTGTTCTTGCTTTAGATACCTGGGCGGCCATTGACAGTCGTCTATCGACGACTACACCCAGGTAGGTGATGCTTCTGCTCCATGAAATCTCGGCGCCGTGGAGCGATAGCGGAGGAGGATCAGTGCAGCGGCCTAGGAACACGATGGCCTGAGTCTTCGCTACATTCAGCGCGATCCTCCATTTCGCCAGCCAATCCGGGAGAAGGTTGAGAGCTCGTTGGATCTTCAGGGCCGCGTGCTTTCCGTTTAAGGATTTGGCTAGGAACGCCACATCGTCTGCATAGAGCGCTAGGGTGGTGTCTTGGCCAACAGGAATGTCATCGGTGTACGTGGTGTAGAGAATTGGGGACAGGGTGCTGCCCTGCGGGACTCCAGCATGGATAGGGTGGCTCTTCGAGATGGCGTTGTCGACCCTCACACGGAAGGTCCTGGCTTCTAGGAAATCAGCCAGGACACGAGTGAGGAAGTGAGGGACGCCAGCCCGGATAATCTTGAATAGTAGTCCCGGATGCCACACCCTGTCAAAGGCCTTCGAGACATCAAGAAAGGCCGCGACAGCGGTCTCCTTTCGGTTTATTGCCGACGCTGCGAAATGGAGGACCCTGGCCACCTGTAGGGTCGTCGAGTGGCCTCTTCTGAAGCCAAACTGTTCAGGGCGTGGTGTAAGATGTTCAAGAAGTAGAGGTAGCAGCAGCCTCTCGAACAGTTTGGATAATGCTGATAGAAGAGAGATGGGGCGGTAGCTTTCTGGGAGCCTGGGATTCTTCCTCTGTTTCAGTATTGTCACCACCAGACCCTCCTTCCACGCCTTGGGGTAGTAACCAAGGCGCAGGATCCCGTTGAAGAGCCTGGTGATCACGACGACGGCGCATGCTGGCAGATGACGGAGTGAAGCGTTTGTCACTTCATCCTTCCCCGGAGCCTTTTTCGGTTTCAGGGCGGCGATTGCCTTTTTTATGCTCGACGGGGAGATGAAATGACGAGTGGATGAAGGAGACGACTCAGGTGGATTGTGAAGCCAGTTGGTAACGTAGTCTTCAATGCCACGATGGAAGTCTGCACGTTCGCTGGGGTTAGGAACGAATTGGCCGGATAGGTACTCAGCCAGTACGTCCGCCCTGCCCTGCGAGTCGAAGATTAGAGCTCCGTTTGGATGAATGAGCGGCGTAACGGGCGCAGGCCTCTTCTGGATGAGCCTGCAGAGCCTTGTCAGTGAAGGTTGATCCTCGCTTGCTTCCCGGATGTGACCCTCCCATCGTTCGGCGGCCACTGTCTCAAGTTCGGCCCTGATCTGTTCCACCAGGGTGTTAAGTCTGGCTTTGGTGGCCGGCTCACGGGTCCTCTGCCACTCTCTGCGTGTCGCTCTCTTGCTCGCGATGAGTGCAGAAAGACGTTTTGGTATAGGAGGAAGGATGTGCGTCCTTACAGTGTCGGTGGCTTCTCTCTTCGCTTCTCGGATGCATTTAGTGAGGTTGTCCTCCAATCTGTCAATGCAGGCAGGGGAGGAGAGTTTCTCGCTCGGTTTTGTCGCTAAGATGTTGCGGCGGATGTGGGACTCGAACCGGGGCCAATGAATCCGGCTCCCCGGCGGAAGGCACCTCGCAGAAGTCACTTTACCAAGAGCCGTTACTAAGACTGGCAAGTGATCCGAGCCGTAGGCGTCCAATAGGGTTTCCAGCGTCAGCCCCCTTCCTTCCATGCCTTTGTGCACCACCAGGTCTATGGTGCTTGGGCGGTGACTGCTTGTGAAGGAATAATGTGTAGGCTCATCAGGGCCTTCCACACAGTAGCCCTGCTTGTCCGCGTCTTCGAAGAGGCGGCGGCCATTGTTACACACGGAGCTGCATCTCCATGCTGTGTGTTTGGCGTTCCAATCGCCAGCGGCTATCGTTGGGGTAGGTCCAGCGAGAATCTCCCTCACTTCGCTGGTCACAAGTGATGGTGAAGAGGGCCGGTATATGGAGAATATGCGAAGTCGCTCGCCGTTGAACTGGACTTCAGTACCCAGCGATTGGAAAGATGTGGTGTAGATAGCAGGAACTGGCAGATGTACTAGCGAGCGCCTCACCGCGATCAGCAAGCCTCTCCTGGCATGTTCAGGTGGGGCATCCAGCCTTAGGGTGTGGTAACCCGGCAGGTGGGCAGCATCAGAAGGGCGCAGGTGGGTTTCGCATATTAATGCGACATCCACCCGCTGTTGGCGAAGCATAAGGCGAAGAAACGGCAATCTAGTCCTGAGTCCGGCGGCATTCCAGTAGACAATCCTTAGTTCTGGCATTGAGAGTCTTGTAGTAGGCGAGTCATACCGTTCATCACCGCCAGGACGGGGTCTTGACCCTCCCTCAGTGCCGAAAGGACTTCCTGCAGTGTCTCAATAGCTCTGTCAATGGTGATGTGGCTTGTGGTCGGTGCGTTAACAGGCCGCGCCGGCTGGATTCTAGTCTCTGTTGCGTTTGCGGTAACTGTAGTCACTGCGTCGGCGTTGGTAGATGGAGGGACACGGGAACGGTTCTTCCTGCCTTGCCCTCTCTTTTTCTTACGGTGCCCCGTCCTCTCAGTGGGAGGGTTAGCGGGTGCCATCAGATTGGAAGCATGAGTGTCGGCTGCAACTGTATTTATACTAGTGCGCTCGGTTGAGCGCTGTGCACTGGCTTGGGTTTGCGTTGTCAGCGGCACTGTCCCAGCCCTCTTGTTTCTCAGCTCCTTTTGGAACTGAGGGCAGGCAGTATAGTTGGCGGGGTGAGCTCCCCCGCAGTTGACGCATGTGGCCGGAACGTCGAGGGGCCTGGAACAGTCCCGAGCGGCGTGCTCTTCGCCGCAACGCACGCAGGCCATGCGTCGGTGGCACCCGTGACTCGAGTGCCTGAACGCCTGGCAACGATGGCACTGCGCGGGACCCCTTTTGCTTCGCCACGCTTCTATTTTGACTCCCGGCATGTACAGCAGTTCAGAGACACTGTAGATACCGGGGATGAGATCCGGGGTGTTCCTTAGGCTCGCGAAGAATATACATCCAGGGCGCCCCATTCTCGCCTTGATGGGGCGCACGTATTCGGCGTGATAGCCTAATGCAGCCAGGGCTTCGGTGATATCTTCGGCGCTCGTTGTAACAGGTAGCCCACGAATAGCCACCTTGCGACTTTTCTCGTCGGGCAGCGCGTAGGAGAACCAAGATATTTTCTCCGATTTTTCGAGCTCCGCGAGATAGCGTTGGACGGCACGATATTCCTCGACAGTGCTTGGGGAGAAACGAACGCCTCTGCCAAAGGGACGAGCGTTGGGTGCGTGGCCGAGTCTGTCCTTAAGGACCCGGAAGTGTTGGGCCCAGTTTGGCATTTCTTCCACAACAAGGGGTGGAAGGCGAGGGCTTGATGCTTGCGCTTCAACTGTGGCGGCTGAGGTAGCTTGTGGGAGCGAGGCGGTTTGTGCGCCAACTTTCGGTCCCGGTTTGCGGAGTGCATCGGCGAAGCTAGGAGCACCGGATGATACAGTCCTTGTGTCAGGCGAGACGAAGGCTGGAGGCTGTGGGCCGCTGGCGATGGGTGCGGCAGACACGCCCGATCTTGGTGCTTCCTTTTTCTGTAGCCGGGGGTCCTGCGTGAAGCCCGGTGCTGCAGCATGCGAATGTATACACGAGCGCTTTGGGCCGGGTTCTGTGGCCTCTTCCTGTGGCCTGGGTCGACGAGTCGGGGTCGGAGGTGCTTGATCCTGCTGCTCCGCCGTGGTGGGGACGGTGCCTGAGCTGTCCAGCTCCCCGCACTTGTCACTGAGGAACATTGCAATATGCTCTAACAGTGAGTGCGAAAGGGCTCCGCGTTGCTGCAACTCAGCCACGACCATCATGTCCGAGTGCAATTGCGAGCGCGGCGACTGTTCGGCGACCATCCTCGAGGGCGCGGAGGGGGAACGTTGAAACGAGAACGTTGAATTTCTGGCTTCTGGTCTTGATATTCTCTTCGGAGTCTTCCATGGTGTTGTCACTAGAGGGGGGCCGGTTGCGTCGGCGGGGTGCACAGTTCGTTCGTGCGCCTCCGATGTACGCGCGACTTCTTCCTCTTCGAGCGGTCTTGCTGTTGAAGGGCCTGAAGTTAGGCCGGGTGCGTGGCCTGGGGTAAAGCCAGGCGGTATGGGGTGCGAGGGGAGGGGGAGGGAGGCTGGCTCCCGTCCCCTGTCCCTGGGTTCCGGGGAGGGATCTTCGTGGCGCGGGCGGGAGGGGTCCCGCTGAGCGCCACTTAGGCCGCTCATGGCGGGGGGGTTCTTGAGGGGGGCCTTCTCCCGGTGATCATTCGGCCGCCCGCAAGCGGGGGCTGGGATGTCTTGAGGGGCACGACGGCGTTGGAGGCGTCGCGAACTTCAACTCGACGTCCGGTGATGAGCTTGACGAGGGCGAAACCGCGAGTAGATTTCTTCACGAAATTTTCTTGGTTTCTTGAGTGTTGATTGTTGATCCGTACCGATTCTTGAGAAGGCTTGCTAATCCCCTGTATTGCTCTATCCTACAATCTCTATATATACTCAGGGAGCGTAGAAACTTTGATAGCGTGATTCAGAATTTCATAGGATTTATATAGTTTCTTAGTGTTGTAATATATTTCATTTTATTACAGTTATCGCATATAGTTGTATAAATTTCAACTATGATAATTAAGTACCTTTAATTATCATTAAGTACCTACATTTTTAACAAAATTTCATAATAACGAGTAATTTAAAGGAATAGGGTCGATTGTATAACAGTATCCAATGCACTCTTTCGATTTTGCGTAAGATGGTTATACTTATATTTTTTTATAATGTGTAAATCAAACAAGTTTAGGTTAAAAAAAAAAATACTTTACAGTAAATTATTTACTTGTATGTATGTTTGTAGCTTTTAGGGTTACATTTATTTCCTATAAATTGCAAAATGATGAATTTATTAAAGAAAGTTTTGCTTAAGCTAGAGAACTTTAATTTTAAATAAGATTACAGTATAATAAAAACACTGTTTCAATAATAATATATATATTTTTTCTAATAAAAATAAAAAAAAGGAAAGGATAGCAAAGAAATAAGTGATTAACTTGACGGCAAGCGGTGCCGTCGTCTATAGATATCGGTAAATAAAGAATATAAAAATCTACCAGTAAATGGGAAGCAATGATGAATAAAATTAATGATATTCTTTGTTATATAAATTAGAAAATTTTAGCATAGATTTTATTTCATAAATAGTCATTGAAAATAATTAACTTACATCAGTATCATGTAAGTATATGTTAGTGGTATGGTAGGTATATTTCAATCTTGAATTAATATTTTTTTATTTTTTAGACTATACACATAATCATTTATTAGAGCTCTCTTACCGCGAAGAATCGCCAACGACAGTCGTTCATTCTTTAAAGCACTTTATGACACTGTTCACAAATACACTAAACTGTTTACCATTTAAACACTTAATTATCACTGTTACACAACTTAGTTTCTCGATCTCACACTCAGCGGTTTATTATAACTGTTACACTTTTATCACAATAATACCACCCCACAACTTGTACTCCCAATTTCACACAATGCCTTCTCTTAACCGAGCTGCGATTTATATACTTCTTATTCTTAGTCAAATCAGTATCCAATATTACATTTTTTTTATCAATTAAACTTCTATACAGACATTCAATTGTTTTAGTCAAATCAACAAATTATATCTTTGTTTTTAGTCAAAACCAAACTACTACATGTATAAAAGCTAACAGCTCGGCCATCCTAAACATAACGAGTCCGCTCGTTATCAAAAACCATTTACTTACAATATTAATTCTGAAGTAATTTGTAAATCTAATTATTATAATTGTAAATTCTCAAAATCTAATCTAAAGTCTAAAATCATCATTATGATACATTAATATTTATACATTTTTCGACCATCATATATAAGTAATTGGTCCTCCAATTTAGAGAATGTTTTGAAATTTATAGACTTAACAATTCAACTATAATAATCAATCGGTATAAGTTGTCTGATTACGTGTTCAATCTGGCTCAGCAGCCTCTTTCAAAAAAAAAAAATCTACTGGACACAAAAATTTTGCCTCATAAATCATAATCATAGTCATAGTCATAGTCAGTTCAATATCCTCAATGTACCAAATACTACTCAGAAGTTGGCTTATCGGCCTCATGTGAGTATTTGATCTTCTCAAACGCTACTCAAAAATTGGCTTATCGGCCTCATGTGAGCGCTTGATGTCCCTATACCTCAAATGCTACACTCATCATTTGGCTTATCGGCCTCATGTGAGCATTTGATGTCACTAGTCATAGTCAGTTCAATATCCTCAATGTACCAAATACTACTCAGAAGTTGGCTTATCGGCCTCATGTGAGTATTTGATCTTCTCAAACGCTACTCAAAAATTGGCTTATCGGTCTCATGTGAGCGCTTGATGTCCCTATACCTCAAATGCTACACTCATCATTTGGCTTATCGGCCTCATGTGAGCATTTGATGTCACTAGTCATAGTCAGTTCAATATCCTCAATGTACCAAATACTACTCGGAAGTTGGCTTATCGGCCTCATGTGAGTGATCAGACAACAAAACCCTCATCCACATAAAATACTTTTTAGAAAACAATTCAAAGTAATTACTTTTATCATCTTAGTATATTCTACATATTAAATATATTGAATTAATAAATAAATAAGCACATGCAATAGCTAAGTTACCACATTTCCTTTTGGAGGCGAAGACTCGGCAAAAATAACCTGTGATCACAGATGAATGTAGTTCCAATTGTATTTTCTTCATTGCACGTTATACTACTTTTCTTGATGCCGCGGAACAATCCCACTTCTGAACTATTAGAACTCTCTTACCGCGAAGAATCGCCAACGACAGTCGTTCATTCTTTAAAGCACTTTATGACACTGTTCACAAATACACTAAACTGTTTACCATTTAAACACTTAATTATCACTGTTACACAACTTAGTTTCTCGATCTCACACTCAGCGGTTTATTATAACTGTTACACTTTTATCACAATAATACCACCCCACAACTTGTACTCCCAATTTCACACAATGCCTTCTCTTAACCGAGCTGCGATTTATATACTTCTTATTCTTAGTCAAATCAGTATCCAATATTACATTTTTTTTATCAATTAAACTTCTATACAGACATTCAATTGTTTTAGTCAAATCAACAAATTATATCTTTGTTTTTAGTCAAAACCAAACTACTACATGTATAAAAGCTAACACATTGCATCCAAGTATTTTAAAATATGCTATTATATTGATTATTGGATTTTATTTTTACGTGGTCACATTTGACTTCCGGTAATTATCAAAATGTCATTCTGTGGGTCAGTAAAGAACTTGTAAATTGTAAATCAAAGTACAAACAAAGGCTGTTAAAATTTAAATAAAAGGACCGAAAGGACCGTTGTACGTACTTTGATAGTGTATATATTACGAAGTTAATCATTGAGGACTTAGACTATAAGATTCGATAGTCGATTCGATAGATCGTAATTTCTTTATTTGCCTTGCCTTGTTAACTTACTTGCACTTTCAATTTTCCTTTAATTAACGGTCCCCCGACGCAACGAATTCAATAAGCACATAATAATATTATTTTTATTATTTTAAGAGGTCTTTTTGCATCGGTTGTTTTTTAAGTTTTTATTTTATTTATTTCTGCTTATTAAAGTTATGTTACTGGTTTCTGAATTGTACTAAATCAACCTACAGACACACAAAAATTTAATTTATTTAAGTGTTTCTATTAATCTATCCTAATATTATAAAGAGAAAAAATTTGTTTCTTTGTTTGAATTGAATAGGCTCCGAAACTACGGGACCGATTTTTAAAAAAATCTTTTAGCGTTGGAATTTTACATTATGATGTATGTCGACGCAAAAGCGTAGACGTTCGTTTTTAAAGATATTATTTTTATGATTAGTTAAAATTTAATTTGTCTTTTATTATTTACAATCATGAAATTTAGTAACTTGATTTAATTTAACAAAATAAACCAATAAATATGAACATTCAAAAAGAAACAACTTTTGATTATTTGTTCATCATAGTTTACACAACTAGATGGCGTTGTGGTAAAGTTGTTGCTTTTTGAATGTGAATTTTGAAATAATAATTCTAAATAACTGTTTATAAAATGATTAGCTATTTTTAAAAATCATTAAAAATAAACTCATGAATTATGAGATGTAAATTCAATTTATTTAGGAAGATTACATTGTTAATTTCGTTTTGGCGGCAAAAAAGCGCCACATGTTTTTGTGTTGTTAAAATGTGCTGCATAATTACTTGTGACTTTGGAATAAGCAGACGATCTTGTAAGTACAGTTATTTTTGATAATTATTAGAATTTTAGAATAAGAATTTAACAATTAAGAATACAGCTTAGTTATAAAGATAGACATAGTTTTATAAATAATTAAGACTAAGAAAATAGCATTAATTAGATTGATTAAAGAGTTTAAAATTGGTGTAATATTTAATAAAGTATTTCTTTTAATATAGTGTGTTGTCATTGCATTATGAGTGAAAATATTGGGAATAGTGACGTCAGCAATGCTGACGTCACCCTTTCTAAAAACTCGGTTGGGCAAAGTCCCTCGTTATCAGAAGTGGGATCACCACCCACTTCTGCCGGGCATTCTGATCAACCTTCCGTTGCAAACACTTCTGTTGTCGGGGTCCCAGCTGAGTTTTTCTCTCAAATGATGCAAATGATGAAACACATGTCGGATCGCATGACGTCATCAGAGTTTAAAGTGAAAATCGGTGATGTGTTTTTGCCGTCATACGATCCGGATTCTAATATTGGGATACGTGAATGGTGTAAACATATAACTACTGCTATGGATACGTACAACCTAAATGATTATGATGTACGAATGAAAGTAGGTAGCCTGCTAAAAGGCCGCGCTAGGTTGTACGTAGACAGCTGGCTTGTTACTACTAACTCTTGGCCAGAGATGCGTGATATTTTAATAACTACTTTTGAACCAGAAAGTCGGTATTCAAGAGATATAATTCGGTTTAGAGAACATGTTTACGATAGTAGTAAAAATATTGCGCAGTTTCTGTCCGAGGCCTGGGTTTTATGGCAACGTATTACAAAAGATAAGTTATCGAATGATGATGCGGTTGAGGCTGTGATTGGTTGCATTAGTGATGAAAGATTACGTATTGAATTATTAAACGCGCGTGCAAAATCCGTGCCGGAATTAATTTCAGTTGCATCGTCTATACGTCCAACAAAACGTGCAAATTCTAACCAGTTGGTACAAAATTTGAATAAGCGCCCCCGTTTAGTTGAAAAATCGAATATGTTTTGTCAGGTATGTAAGAGAACAAATCACGATACACGCGACTGTCGTTTTGCAAATAAAAATACAGTTCCTCAGCCACGCCATGATTCTAACAGCGGTACGCAAAATACCACGAAGCCTACCTGCACATTTTGCTCCAAAATTGGTCATACTTACGAAACGTGTTATAAACGTGATCGCGCGGTCGTTTCAAACGTAAATATCGTAGGTAAACCGAAACTAACTTGGATACCTATTACCATTGAGGATTTTAAATTAAATGCAATTTTTGATAGCGGAGCAGAATGTTCTTTGGTACGTGAGTCGGTAGCCGCAAAAATTCCAGGTAAACGTGTAAATGGGGTTAATTATCTAAAGGGCATCGGTCAGTTTACGGTAGTATCATTGACTACATTAGTGACTGTTTGTGTTATTGATAATTTACGTGTAGAGTTACAATTTCATGTAGTTCCTGATTACGAAATATGTTCTGATATGTTAATTGGAACAAATCTTATCGATAACACAAACTTAAGTGTACTGGTTACTCCGCAGGGTGCTAAATTGCTTCGGCAACCGGTGGTTTTCCACATGCGATCCCAAGATTGTAAATTTGATAAACTTAACACTGATCTGTCTAATGAAGATCAGATAAATGAATTGAAACTTTTGTTAAATAAGTATACACATTTATTTATTCGCGGGTACCCTCGGACACGCGTAAATACAGGAAAATTAGAGATACGCTTAAAAGATCCTAATCGATATGTAGAACGCAGACCATATAAGCTAAGTCCTGTTGAGCGGGAAAAAGTAAGAGAGATTATAACCGAACTGTTGGAGAATAATATTATTAGGGAAAGTTCCTCTGCTTTTTCTAGCCCAATAATCTTAGTTAAAAAGAAAAACGGACAGGATCGCATGTGTATTGACTACCGTGAGCTGAACAAAAATACCTTGAGAGATCATTATCCTCTGCCGATCATTTCCGATCAAATCGATCAATTGTCAGGGGGTTTTTATTACTCCACTTTTGATATGGCGGCAGGCTTTCACCAGATTCCGGTTTCAGATAGCTCAATTGATAAAACTGCCTTCGTGACGCCCGATGGCCTTTATGAGTATTTAGCCATGCCATTTGGCTTAAGTAATGCTGTTTCAGTTTATCAAAGATGCATAAATAGAGCTTTGAAACCTCTACTTTATGAATCTGATCCAATATGTCAAGTTTATGTCGATGATGTCCTTACGAAGTGTAAAGATTTTTCAGAAGGTCTATCTCGCATTGAGAGAATACTCGTGGCTCTACAAGAAGCTGGGTTTTCGATCAATGTAGAGAAAACAGCTTTTTTTAAACGCTCTATTGAGTATTTGGGAAATATCATATCCGACGGACATGTTAGTCCTAGCCCAAAGAAAGTAGAGGCTTTAACAAAAGCACCCATACCATCATCTGTTAAACAGGTTAGGCAATTTAATGGGCTAGCTAGTTATTTTAGGCGTTTCATTCCCAATTTTTCATCTATTATGGCACCTCTGTATGAATTAACGAAAAAAGATGCAAAGTGGGAATGGAACGATAGACATGATAAGGCTAGGAATTATATTATCCAACATCTGTCTACTGCGCCTACCCTTTCACTTTTCCAGGAAGACGCACCAATCGAACTCTACACCGATGCAAGCAGCATTGGCTATGGGGCGGTGTTAGTGCAAGTAATCAACGGGCGACATCATCCAGTTGCCTACATGAGCCTGCGTACTACCGAGGTCGAGAGCCGTTACCACTCCTACGAACTCGAAACCTTGGCTGTAGTAAGAGCAATCAAACATTTTCGCCAATACCTATATGGGCGGAGATTTAAAGTCATAACGGACTGCAACGCGTTAAAGGCATCAAAATTCAAGAAGGATTTACTTCCACGAATCCATCGCTGGTGGGCGTTTTTACAGAATTATGATTTTGACATAGAATACCGAAAAGGTGAAAACATTCAACACGCAGATTTCTTCAGCAGAAATCCGTCGACTGAATGGTCAGTCAATATGATGACTAGGGACACTGAATGGATCCAAGTAGAACAGAGGCGAGATAATGACCTACGTTTACTTATTGATGACATAGCAAAAGGCAAACCAGTTGAAAATTATGTCTTGGTGGAAGGTGTACTCAAAAGAAGTATTACTGACCCTTTACTCGGAACTTACAAAGCCGTCGTAGTACCAAGGTCATTTCAGTGGAGTTTGATAAACTCCTACCATACAGCTTTGCAACACCCGGGATGGGATAAAACACTACAGAAAATAAAAGAGTGCTACTGGTTTGACAAAATGAGTACAGTGGTCCGAAAGTTTGTCGACAATTGCATTGTGTGCAAAACTTCAAAGGGTCCTTCTGGAGCCATACAAGTACAACTTCATCCAATTCAGAAACCAACCGCGGCGTTTCAAGTTATCCATATGGATATTACAGGCAAATTGGGTAGTAAAAACCAGTCGGGTCATGATGAATATGTGATTGTCACTATAGATGCGTTTACCAAATATGTACTGTTAAATTATTCAAACAGTAAAAGTCAAAGTGACAGTCTTGCAGCATTAAAACGCACTATACATTTATTTGGGACACCAATACAAGTGGTTGTTGACGGAGGAAGGGAATTTCTAGGCGACTTCAAAAACTATTGCGAGAACTTTAATATTAATATTCACGCAATTACACCAGGAGCAAGCCGAGCTAATGGTCAAGTTGAGCGCATAATGGCAACATTAAAGAATGCTTTGACTATGATTAAAAATTATGAAACTGAAAATTGGCAGACTGCGTTGGAAGCATTACAATTAGCATTCAATTGTACTCCTCATCGTGTAACTGGAGTGGCACCACTTACACTTTTGACTCGTCGACAGCATAGTGTCCCGCCACAGCTCCTACGACTGGTAAACATTGATGAAGAAACTATTGATTTTGACCTACTCGACCAACAAGTTCAACAAAAAATGCTAGCTGCTGCTCAGTATGACAAACAACGGTTTGACAAGAATAAGGCCAAGGTACGCCCCTTTCAAAAAGGAGACTACGTGTTGATTAAAAATAATCCACGTAACCAGACATGCCTTGACCTAAAATACAGTGAGCCATACGAGATCCTAAGAATCGAAGATAATGACAGATACATCGTCAAACGAGTTACTGGTAGAGGGCGACCACGTAAGGTTGCTCACGATCAGTTACGTCGCGCGCCACAACCAGGCGAGCAGGAAACCGTGTCGACGTGTCCTGATGCTGACCGACAGTTAAGCCCAGCAGACCTTCAGCCCCAAACAAACTCTAGCGAACCGCAGCCTTCGACTTCACGAGCTGCGATGACATGTGATGCCTAAATTTAGGTGAGTTCTTTTCATAGTATGGTCTCGGGCCTAGATTCCAATGACGTATTTTTAAAGATACTTGCCATATTTTCATGTGCTACAGTTAATCTTATACTAGATTTTTAAATATGAATTTTATAATAACGTTATCTTAAAACTGTGCTATCCTTTTAATTCCGGTTTCCTTACTTTTACTGACATTTTCAGAGCCTCTGTGGACCACGGTTAAATAAAAACCTAGACCACAGCATCGGCCTCTCCCATCCTTAATTATACTCTGTGGACCACGGCGTACATGACCGCCCAGACCACAGTAACAATTTCCAATGAGCTTTTATATTATAAATTCATCTTAATCATGAATTATTTCACAATCTTAAATACTATGTGGCTTGTTAAAAAATAAAAAACAATAAAAAAAAAAAAAAAATAATAATAATAAAAATAAATAAAATAATAATAATAATAATAATAAAACTAGATCCTCTGTGGACCACGGCGTACATGACCGCCCAGACCACAGCTTCGACCTAGCCCCCAAATCCCTTAGAGCCCCTGTGGACCACGGCGTAAAAGACCGCCCAGACCACAGCATCATCCGTCTACGAGTATATTATAATAAAATGCAAGGATGCGTGGAGACATTTGCATTTAATAACTACTAATAAAGTGTGTTAAATGCGTGGAGCATAAAAACACCGTCTACGAAAATATTTTACTTCATAGCTCATTCCTAAAGCACAGTAACAAATTTATAACGTGTTATTTTATAACAGTACTCATTTAGTACATAGTAGTAGTATAACTGACTCATTGTTATTGAGTACACATTTACCATGACTATAAATATGAACTTTAATTTTGCAACCAGTAATCAGGTATTACAACATTACGATAACTTTATTTACTAAAATACTTCATAATGTTAACTATAGTTAACTAAAGTTTTCAAACTGCCTAGTACCTAGTGTATCGATGCACAGGTACCTAGTTCAAATGAATATTTTCACTTCCAGAAACGTGGCAGGCGCAGAGCACGCACCGCCCCGCAGAATGGCCGTGTCGACGCAAAAGCGTAGACGTTCGTTTTTAAAGATATTATTTTTATGATTAGTTAAAATTTAATTTGTCTTTTATTATTTACAATCATGAAATTTAGTAACTTGATTTAATTTAACAAAATAAACCAATAAATATGAACATTCAAAAAGAAACAACTTTTGATTATTTGTTCATCATAGTTTACACAACTAGATGGCGTTGTGGTAAAGTTGTTGCTTTTTGAATGTGAATTTTGAAATAATAATTCTAAATAACTGTTTATAAAATGATTAGCTATTTTTAAAAATCATTAAAAATAAACTCATGAATTATGAGATGTAAATTCAATTTATTTAGGAAGATTACATTGTTAATTTCGTTTTGGCGGCAAAAAAGCGCCACATGTTTTTGTGTTGTTAAAATGTGCTGCATAATTACTTGTGACTTTGGAATAAGCAGACGATCTTGTAAGTACAGTTATTTTTGATAATTATTAGAATTTTAGAATAAGAATTTAACAATTAAGAATACAGCTTAGTTATAAAGATAGACATAGTTTTATAAATAATTAAGACTAAGAAAATAGCATTAATTAGATTGATTAAAGAGTTTAAAATTGGTGTAATATTTAATAAAGTATTTCTTTTAATATAGTGTGTTGTCATTGCATTATGAGTGAAAATATTGGGAATAGTGACGTCAGCAATGCTGACGTCACCCTTTCTAAAAACTCGGTTGGGCAAAGTCCCTCGTTATGTACAAATGTTATATTTAATACGAGAAATATATATATATTATATTTAATAAAATAAGGATCCACATGAAAGTTTCGACAATGTAATAAATTATAAATGTATTAAGTAACATGATTCAAGTTTTTTTTCATTTGGGTAGGTAGATAGGTAGGTTTCAACGAAAATTAATAAATATAAACATTTAAAGTTAAAATGATTTACAATCACTAATAAAACTATTATGAAGGAATTTATATTATGTGGTCCGTTTGACATCCGAAGTCCGTTATGAGAGAGAGTGCTCGCTTCGTTTCGTAAACAGCCGCTAGATTTCGTTAGTTTATTCCATCACGTAATCGCGCCTGCAGCGCTCCTAGTATCAAATCTGTGAACTACTTTCGAATCGTATATAATCCACCCTGTTGAAGTGTTATGTCATTGTTGCGTCGTTTTTTCGTGCAGTACGCAGCTTCGTTAGATTATCAGTTAGATTAATCTATAGTTATAGAACTTTTGAGATTAAAGTAAAAAGTTCGTAATATTAGTGTTTAAAATAATTGTGATTGTTTTCCGTCACGTAAGTAGTGTTTATTTCAAGTAAAATGAATAGTGAAAGTGTAGCGCCTAGTGTTGCGCCTAGTGTTGCTTCGCGGAAGAGAACGCGAAGTTCAAGTTCTTCATCTTCATCGGATGAGGTCAACTCGGTGTCATCGAAGAGTGATTTAGGAGACCGAGCGCCACGCAAACGCCTTTACCAGGCAAGTGCGCGTTCCCGCTCACAAGACACCGAGATGGACCGCAGGTTTGATGAACTCTCCCAACAGTTGGTAAGTCATGTTAATAATGTATTATCTAATTACGCCATGGTGAATTATGCTTCACTTACACAAAGAGCAACAGCCACGCAAAATTATACTGAGAACGCATTACCTACGACTTCGGTGTCGGCGTCTACCCTCAATTTACAAGAACATTTTTTACGTCCGCCGCAGTTTGCTCCTTGCTTAGAAAATATTGCAGACCTTGACGTTTCGATTAAAAAACCTAGTATACCGAAGGCTAACCCAGAGCGTGTAAAGAAAATAGCGTCATTGCAGAGATTTGATTCTCCGGATTGGAATGCTGTACGGTACACGGTTGTGCTAAAAAAAAAATATGTAGCTTCTCCCAGTTTCGTTGGATTGAAAGTAAATGAAGAATTACGGTCTTTTGAGAATCCATCTGCACCATTACGATGGTTTCAAATAGAATGAAGTTTCGCTGCGTTATCAAATGCTTTTCTAGCTCAAAATGAAAATGTAAATGTGGCTTTACAAAAACTTATTGATTGGTCTGCTAGTCATGACACTCCTTTATCTTCAACTACCCTCTTTGAGAAACTTCAAGAATTGTTTGGCACTGAATCATCTTATAAAACGGTTTCACATGATATCCTTCAAATTATTTGCGGTAAACGAGCTGAGATTCTAGAGATGCGTCGTCGATCTTTATTAAAAAAATATTAAAAGTAAATATATACGTGACGACATTGAAAAAATTCCACTCTCTAATGAATATATGTTCAACCCTCAAAATTTATTCAATTATATTCAGAAGATTGGAGGTGTAGAAAAACTAGATAAAATATATAACAATGCGAGATCTACTCGGCCCAAATCTCCAGAGCCTTAGACGTTTTTTCAAGATAAAACATTTCGATCACGACAAAATAAACCGAAACGCAATGACAAGAGAGAACCGAACAACAAGCGAAATTATGATTTCAATTCACAAAAGAAGGGGAACCGAAAAGACAAGATCGGTAAGAAAACAGGATATAAGCAGAAGTGACTATGTAATACCAAAATTTTGGGGCGGCTGTCTTCTGCATTATATAGAAATATGGAAGCATTTCAACCCTCCAGAAACTGTTTCAAAAATGATATCGGGAGCCCGTATTCCATTCAATCGAACACCGCCTTTAGTTCTACCTACTTTAGATACCCTGTCAAAATTTCAAACACCAGTTTCGGAAAAAATGACTTTAGAAATTCAAAAAATGCTTCAAGAGAAAATATTGGAACCTGCTCTTTCGACCCCTTCATTTATTTGTCCACTTTTCATGATCACAAAGAGCAACGGCAGCAAGCGAGTGGTTTTCAATTTGAAAGCACTAAATTCTTACATGGAACCAAAACATTTTCATCTCATTCACCATCAGCAGATTCCTACTTTTCTGCAACAGGGCGACTGGATGGTCAAACTGGATCTCAGCCAGGCCTATTATCACCTGCCGATTCGTACAGAACACAGGCGCTATCTGCGCATCAGCTATGGTGGTCAACTTCTGCAAATGACATGTTTACCGTTCGGCCTGGCTTCCGCTCCCAGAATGTTTGCAACCATAACAAATTTGACAGCAGAATACCTTCGCAAAAAAGGACTACGTCTAGTTGTTTATCTAGACGATTACCTGATAGTTCACCAGAACAAAGAAGTGCTCGGCGCGCACCTAAACATAGCTGTACACTTCTTATCCAGTCTGGGTTGGTGTGTGAATCGGGAAAAATCGATCATCAGACCAACGAGGTCGATCGAATATCTCGGGATCGTTTGGGACTCTCAGATGAACTACAAGTCCCTGCCATCACAGAAGATAATAAAAATTCACCAGAGCCTCCGAACCAGACTCGCAGTAGGCAGTTGGAAACTCAAGCAGGCACAACGCCTCTTGGGACTTCTCAACTTTACGTCTTTCATCACCCACCGGGGAAGGACGCATTGCCGTGCGCTGCAATGTCAGATGAAAATACTGCGCCAAAATCCTCACAAAGCAGTACTGCTGACTCAAGACATTCGCGAAGAACTCGATTGGTGGATGGAGAATATAAACCAAAAGACAGCAATCCACACAAATGTAGTTCCCACAAACTTCATCATCACGGACGCTTCCGACATTTTGTGGGGAGCTCTTGTAAACAACAAAAAAGTGCAAGGCTCATGGGAAATCCACCAGAAAAAATGGCATTGCAATCTCAAGGAAATGTATGCTGTAATTGCCGTTTTATTGAGAGAATCGAGCACCCTCAGAAATTCCAGGATCATTCTACAGACCGACAACAAAACGGTGGTCTCTTACATAAATAAAGAAGGAGGCACGGAATCTTACCAATTGATGGAGTTGACGCGGAAATTGCTCAACGTAACGGACAACCTCAATGCTGTACTGATCCCTCACCACCTGCCAGGGATGTACAACACCGAAGTCGACCATTTGTCGCGAAATCGTGCCGGCAGCGAGTGGCATCTAAAGGTCGCAGCGACAAGAAAGATTTTTCGAATTTGGGGAACGCCAGAAATAGACCTATTCGCTTCCAAAACCGCAAAAGTAGTAAAAAACTATGTTTCTCTAGACTCCTCAGACTCCCACGCTTGCTATCACGACGCGTTCAGCAGATACTGGCAATACGACCTCGCATGGGTGTTTCCGCCTCCGGAGCTGCTTCCACGAGTTCTTCACCACCTGAACTCGGCATCAGGTCGGTAAATCATAAAAGCACCCAAGTGGACGAAACCCTTTTGGAGACCAGACCTGAAAAATAACGACTGAAAGGAACGCCTTGGCACGACCTCGGAAAATCAGAGACCTGATAGAGATTCTAGTGAACACAATGACGGGTCTACCACCAGCTCGCGTTATCGATTTGCAGTTGGAAGCCTGGCTGATTTTGGCTGGGAAAATCTCATAAGGGATTGGTCTCCACAAGAAAAGGATCTTCTATCATCTTGTTGGCGAACTTCAACTCTCAAAATTTATAAACCCATTTGGAATAAATGGTCACTGTGGTGTCGTCAAAATAATATAAATTTTCATACACCAAAGCCGGCAGATGTTGCGAAATATCTAGCTTATTTATATCTTACCTAAAAGTTAGCTTACAGAACTATTCTTACACACAAGTCCGTTATTGCATCTATTTGTGAAACACCTTCAAACATTAAAATTTCTTCTAGTCATATAGTTAAATACATTTTGAAAGCAATTTCACTTGCAAAGCCTTTGCCACCTAAAGTACCCACATGGGATGCCAGGATATTGATAACTTATTTAAAAGATAATATTCCTTGTACAACTAATCTCTACGATGCGTCTAGAAGAACCGCGACTATTTTATTATTATGTACCGGGCGTCGTATACACGATCTCTCTCTCTTACACAGCGACCCGGAACATTGTATAGATAACGGAGATTCGATAACTCTACACCCAGAATTCGGATCAAAGACAGACAGTGCGTCTTTCAGGCATTCCAGTTGGGTTCTATTGGCATGCCAAGATCAAAATATATGTCCACTGTTTTGGCTTCGAACGTTAAGAAAATTATCAAAAGAAAAACGGGGTTTGATAACTAATTTGTTTATAACTACTAGAGGTCCCGTTAGAGCAGCCACACCAACTATTATCAGTGGTTGGGTAAGACGTGTCCTATCTGATGCTGAAATTCAGGCAACTCCAGGTAGTATTAGATCAGCCGTGTCGTCTTTAAATTGGGTAGAAAATTATCCTATAAATGATATATTATCTAAGGCAAATTGGAGGCATGAATTAATTTTTAGAAAATTTTATCGCAAGGAAATCAGATGCAATAATGAGATGTCTTCGGTAAAATCATTATCAAGACTATTTCAGGTAGCTGATTAATTGAAATTCATTACATTTATTATTAACATATTTTATTAAGATTTTTAGTAATATGTTTTTGTTTCCTAATGATTTGCTGTAAATTCACAATGATCTATATTGTTTATAAAATCTTTGTATATTTTGAGTTTATAATTCACATTGTTGCTTTTTATTCATACAATCCACCAGGAGATAACAAACATATCTTTCATAACGGGCTTCGGATGTCAAACGGAACACATAATATTAAAATTTTACCTGAAAATAAAATTTGTATTATGTTTCCTGAGACATCCGAAGTTCGGGCAAGGCCTTCCTGGTGTACCTTAACACCATTATGAGCCGAACAATGACATAACACTTCAACAGGGTGGATTATATACGATTCGAAAGTAGTTCACAGATTTGATACTAGGAGCGCTGCAGGCGCGATTACGTGATGGAATAAACTAACAAAATCTAGCGGCTGTTTACGAAACGAAGCGAGCACTCTCTCTCATAACGGACTTTGGATGTCTCAGGAAACATAATACAAATTTTATTTTCAGGGATAATTTTAATATTATCACTAGCTGTTGCCCGTGATTCTTGATGACTACGACCATAAGCCATATAAATATATTTTTACAGTCTACGTGGACGCAGTCACGGGCAACAGCTATCCCTAATAAAGTACTTTACATCAGTAAGTAAGTGTAAAAACCTTTTGGCCTTCATAACAAGGCTTTTTTTCTATATAGCGCGGGCGAATATCGTTAGCTAATTATTGCATAAGAACCTCTCCCCCGCACGAATAAAATGTCAAAATCTGGGAGACGACTTTTTCTATTTCAATCAAACATGGATAAGAACCATCTCGACAAGCGTAGCTTTCGATTAAAAAAGCTGCATTCAAATCCGCACACGTTTGCCCGCAAATTTGCCACAGACAAATACACAGATCGACAGGTGAAACTTATAACACCCCTCTTAGTAGTCGGGGGTTAAAAAAACGAATCTCATAATCTGTTGTCTTTTTATATATGTATACATGTATGAAAATATCTTTAAAAATGTAAGCTTATTTAAATTTATATAAATAAAGGATGAAAAATAAACTGATACGGGCAGGGATTCGAACCCGCGACTACTGGGAAACCGTCCCGTCGCTCTACCAACTGAGCTACCGTATCGCTGTCCACCTCGGTGAATTAAGCAATCTATATGTGATCGTCTTTATGGGGACGGTTTCCCAGTAGTCGCGGATTTGAATCCCTGCCCGTAGCGGTTTATTTTTCATTATATATTTATACTAGGTGTCGTCCGCGACTTCGACATGCACCCTATAGCCTTCCACAATAAACGGACTATTCAACACAAAAAGATTTTTTCAATTCGGGCCAGTAGTCCCAGAGTTTAGTGCGTTCAAACACACAAACTCTTCAGCTTTATGATATTAGTATAGATAAATGTATTATATTTATCTATACTAATATTATTAATTCTTGTCTTTTTTATATGGAAATATATTCCATATAAAAAAGACAAGTACATTAAATCTTTCGTATTCAACCAGTAAGTAAGTCAGTACTTTTCATTTAGTCGAATAAAGTAATTTAAACCGAGATAAGATAACAGATTAATTTTAACTACACAATATAAAACTTTGTTCGCTCTTCCACTTTATTATTTGAGCTTTAAAATTTATCTTTCGCGATGATTTATAATTTTTTAAGTGAAAAAATACGGCTGCCGATTTTTAATTATGTCAGTAGGTATATAAATAAGACACAATAAGAAAACATTTTGTTTGTCTAGGAAATCCTTTCTAAAGAAACAAATATTATAATATTATTTATTAAAAAGTCATTAGCTCAAAAAATATTAAATTGATTAAAATCGGAATCACATTAAAAAATAAATTAATAAGTGATATAATAATTAGTACCAGTAAAATAACATTCTGGCACTTATGTGAAAACATATTTCAATTAATTAAAAAATTCAACAGTAAATTAAATGTACTAACAAGAATATAATAAAAAAAGTTATATTGACTGTAAGCAGACAATAAGCTTGACTTGTTGGTTGATAAAGATAGTGTCAGAAAATACTCACCGTGTAATTCCCTACCTCTTAAGCGAATCGATTGAATGTACCTAATCCATCGATATTTAATCAGACACGCCCAGCAATTTGAATAAATTCCTGGGTAAAGTGAATACTTTCTCAATGAAAACTTATAAACGCAGAAAAATCCCACACACTATTATGATGGGGGGGAAAGTTATTGCAGAACTAACTCAACAGTAACAAAATTTTACTGAATATTAAATTTTAAATACGCTGTAAATTTAATGTAAGCAGTACGAACGGGTTAAGACTTTATTTGTTGCTATATCATAAAATTGCATGGAATAAATTTTACTTGAATTATTGGAAATTAGTACCTACTATATTCAAAGACCTTTAAATTACATTCATTGATCTTCATCTGTGAACGAGAATAACGAATAATTATTGTCTGATTCAAATTGAGATGGTTGCAGATGTTGCAAAAAAATTGTTTACTTTTATATTATCTAGCTAGCGTGCCCGCGACTTTGTACGCGTAGATTTCGATTTTGATAAAAAGTACCCTTTGTACTTACCAATGTATGTAAAAACTATAAAACTTTATAAGTTAAGCAAGTACTGTTAAGCAGCAATGGTACGACAATAAGAGATTATGAACTTCTTTATTTGTTAACCGACTGTTAAAAAAAATAAAAAGTAAATCCCATGACAATATATTCCCGAAAACTACATTCAAATCAATTAATCCGTTTCTGAGATTAGCGTGCACAAACATACAGATAAACAGACAAACTGAAAAACCATTGTTTTGGGTTCTCTTGCTCTTATAAAGGCTTATGATGTTTTTTTTTAATTTTTTCCATTTACAGAAATGGATCAGTGACAATTTTCTTATGTGTATAGATGAATTAAAAGCAGCATAAAATTTAATTGTCTCTGAAAATGGCACTATAAAGGAAATAAAAAACAATAATCTTTGATTAATATTTATATTTAAAGACAATATTTTTCAGAAATATACCCATTACAAAATATATTCCAATTTTAACAATTTTGAATTTTAAATATTATTGATATACTGCATTTTATAAATTTTGTAGGGCGCTACAAATAAAAAAAAATGTAGTTTGCATTTAATCAACGTACTTTAATAATATCTGGGTTAGTTTAAAGAACAGAAATAATTAGTTAAATAAAATGTTTAATATGAAAAAATTACCCGGTACATAAAACAATAATATCTACCCAATTACTAATAACTTATTATAATTAAATACTTTATTGTAGATAAACGATTTCTATTTTTCTTATGTATTATAATTTATATTATTCTAGTTAAGATAATAAACAAAACTAGAATAATTATCACGTACAATCAGAATTATACATAACATAATTGAAATATGACTTACGTATTGTAATATATTTATGTTCTATATTTGACTTCAATTAATTGACCATTTATGTGTTATATCGACATAATTTTGATCGATAAGAAGTATTAGTTGGTGTCGGTAATCATAGAAAAGTCGTGTTATACCATATGATCAATATTATTTAAAAATTTAGGTGGCAATGTTTTTAAAGTTTCTGTTACGATAATAAAGTAAATATTTATTGTTAATAGTAAAAATGTATGGCGTCTTCATATGTTTTCTGTGCAATGACGTTTCAAAATAACATCAGTTTTTCCACTTCTATTTGTTAATTCAATAACTCTAGAAATATTTGAAAATGTGGTAACTGTTAACATATTCGAATACTATGATTATTTTAACATTATGATGACTTTTAGCACTTTGGAAATTTTTAGACACGATTAAATATTCAGAGACTAGCAAATCTCATTAAATATATTGGTAACATCTTGTGATAGTTCTTTGTTTGAAATTCTGTCAGGTTTAGAATTTTATTGTAATCTTCTTAAACTTGTATATCTATCAGTAGTATGATATGTTCCAGTATCAAAGCTTTAAATCTTTGAAGTTTTTTCATGGAAAAATTTCCAGCTAGTGATAATATAAATCCCTTCATCATAGTGTTATTAATGATTGTAAATCATTTTAACTTAAATGTTAATATTTATTTATATTCGTATATATGAAACCTACCTATCTAATTGAACTCTTTGCGTCGGGGGACCGTTTAATAAAGGAAGAAATTAAAATGCAAGTAAGTTAACAAGGTAAATAAAGAAATCACGATATCGAATCGTATAGTCTAAGTCCTCAATGATTAACTTCTTAAAATATACACTATCAACGTACGTACAACGGTTCCCCGACGCATCGACTTCAATAAATACATAATAATGTTATTTTTATTCTTTTTAGATATCTTTTTGTATCGGGGGTTTTTAAAATTTTTATTAACACATTAGGTTTATAGTTTTACATACATCAGTAAGTACAAAGGGAACGTTTTATCAAAACCGAAATCTACGCGTATGAAGTCGCAGGCACAACTAGTAACTAATAAAACAAATTCTTTTTTTGTATTAGCCGACAAAAAAGGGGACAAATTCTCTACGATAGTGGGGGCTGGCTATTGGACAATTTGAAGACCTTTAACCAATTTGTATCTCTTTCTTAATTTGTTTCGTCATTTGTATGGCTTCTCTCGCATTGATTCACTGATTAACAGTCATCTGAATGGTGCAACCGTTTTAAACCGGCACGGAAGCAGACCGGTTTACTATGTAGAGACGGTCCTCCTGTATTGCTATATCCCACAAGCTCTATATATACTCAGGGAGCGTAAAAACTTTGATAGCGTGATTCAGAATCTCATTAGGATTTATATAATTTATTAGTGTTGTAATATATTTCTATTTATTTCAGTTATCTTACATAGTTGTATAAATTTCAACTATGATAATAAAATAACTTTAATTACCATTAAGTACCTACATTTATAACAAAATTTCATAAATACGAGTAATTTAAAGGAAATAGGGTCAAATATATAACTGTATCCCGTGCACTCATTCGATTTTGCGTAAGATGGTTATCCTTATACATTTTTTTAATGTAAAAATCAAACAAGTGTAGGTAAAAAAATAACTTTACAGTAAATTATTTACTTTTATGTATGTTTGCAGGTTTTAGGCAAATTCAAATTGCAAAATTATGAATATATTAAAGAAAGTTTTGCTTTAGCTAGATAACTGTGATTTTAAATAAGATTACAATATAATAAAAACACTGTTTCAATAATAATATATATTTTTTAATAATAATTAAATAGTAACATGTATTATTTTTTATATATTTTTTTGTAGGAATGGATAGCAAAGAAATAAGCGATTAACTTGGTGGCAAGCGGTGCCGTCGTCTATAGATATCGGTAAATAAGAAATTTAAAAATCTACCAGTGGGAAATGGGAAGCAATGATGAATGAAATTAATGATATTCTCGACCGCTCTCTTTATTAAAAGCGTAGGTGTGCGTAGGTACTCGTAATAAAATTCTGAATAATAATTCGTGTCTCTCGGATTGCTTATAATAAATAAAATTGACGTAACAGATGCTCCTACTTTTTATCGAAGAGGTTTTTATTTTTAGGGTTCCGTAACTGAGGGGTAAAATGGTACCCTATTTTTAAAACTGTCCGCGCCCGCTTCACTCTTTGCTCAGTCTGCCCGTCTGTCTCAGTCCACCATATATCTCATAGCCCATGATGGCGAGACAGTTAACATTTTAGCGGATGATGAATTTTCTTCGCCGCTAAGTTACCAAATACTATATAAAATATATATTCAAGGGGTGCTCCCATACAACAAACGTATTTTTATTGCTTGATATTTATAAAGGCAACAGATAGACGCTTGAAATATTCACAAAATAATAACTGCTACTTAGTCTTCATTTGTTATACTTAGTTAATCACTTTAAGAATAAAATAAAACAAATATTTAAAGGGGTTCCAGGGTTCCTGGGACCCATACTGTTGTAAAGCAATAGTAATTTTTTAAGCCGTTTTTTATACGTAATGGTACGGAACTTGGCTAATTTTTAGTAAACAAATTTCGTTGTTTTAATAACTCTACAATACAATACCGATAAGATCATCAATTAGCATTTTTTGTCTAACTTTTGTTTATACATTTGTTTATATGATCTACTTTTATTTGTACATTTACCAACGTCGAATATACCTACTTCCATGAGATTGTACTAATACAAATGAGATCATGCAACGTTAGAAACATTTGTTAGGATTTTTGAAAGAAGCCTTAAATATCTTGCCTGAATCCCGATATAGAGGATTATGTATAGAATACTAACTTCATCGAAGCTGGTAGCGCCACAATAAATTAATTTCAAGGCAGAATGAAAGATCGATTTCCTAAAAGTCACAGGTTCCAATCCTAATAAATAACTTTTCATTAAATATTTTATATATAAAGACCCCTTATTTAAAATATCCGTGGCAGTTTAACTCATTACTTTATGTTCGTACGTTTACGTCGTAGATTCAATTTCAATTTTTATGTTCTTATAACTTATGTTCATTATGCTAATTAATTGTATCATACCTATGGATATTTTATATTTCATGGATATGGTAACAATATTTTCTGTTTCTGCTAGGATAACAATAGTTTTGTTTATGTTTCTAGAATTCTTATAGGTCAGCTTAAGATATATTAGTCTAGCAGACGCCTGCTTTAATATTTTATTTTAAAAGACCTGCCTTTGGCTTACCTTACACAGAAACATTCCTAGCAAAAATTTCATTAGTAAATATTTGAAAATTATAACAAAAAGTCGCATTTCATCTATTCAGCAGTTACAGAACTAGGCTACCATGATCATTACATTTTATATCGTATTTCGTTTGTTCAATCTCTTTATCCTAGATTAAATTAAAGATCGTTGACTTTTGCCTCATGCCACTAGTCCAACGGCTTTTACCAAGATCTAATTAAATTTAAAAAATACCTATTTTGCGTTGTATTTTCACTTGAAGTTTGAGATCAAAAATATAAAGAAAGAAATGTACTTACGCCTTCGCAGTTACCTGTTATTTTTAATATATTTTTTATATATTTACATTTATTTTTTGTCACAAATTAAATTTCTGTTTCCAAATGAGATTTTATTTAGGATGTAAGTAACGTACCGATAAATAAATAAATATGATATACAAAAGGTGATTAAGGTGATCAACGACATTAGACATTGATTCCTTAGCTGATTTAAATTTATATAAAACTATATTTTATATAAAAATATACCGATACGGGCAGAGATTTGAACGCGCGACCTAGTAAACCGTCCAGTCGCTCTACCAATTGGGCTCCCGTATCACTGTCCGACTCGGTGAATTAAACATTCTATATGTGATCGTCTTTACCTGGACGGTGGTGACATCTATTAGGCTTCTTTCGAAAATACTAACCAATGTTTCTAACTTTGCAGTATAGATAAACATTCAAAAGATGCCACTACCGAAATTAATATTTGAAAATATACATACCTTTAGGCGATAAGACCGCCTTTTGTTTTTACCCTGTTTTTATTTGTAATTGTTTAAATTTATTTTTTTATGTGGTATACAATAAAGAATATAAATAAATAAATAAATAAATAAGTACCCATGTTAAGCTTACTTAAATTTACATCATTTCACCCTTAGTTCATTTCGTTTTTATTGAAAATTATTATAATGATTATAATGAACAAAGTCTTTTACGTAATACATCTAAAATTTTTTTATGGATAACAATTGTTGGGCAATATTAGTAATATTAATTCCACATACGTTATAAACACGTTATACCTTCAAAAGTTCTACAAGAAAGTCCGCGATGGTATATGTTTATCTCTTAGGGATAACCCACAATAACCAATTCTTATCCTTTACGTTTTACGCGAAATAATGGATTATTTACAAAACGATTTTAAAAAATACAGCTTTAATCCTTATCTAATTAAGTAACTTAAATATATTTTACATTTAATATGGAACAATGAAGCCATTTACAGAATGTAATTTAAATTAATATTTTCGAAGATGCGGCGGTACGATCGGCCGACGCACTTTTGTTGTTGTTTAGTATTAAAAATTTTGTAAATGTATATAGTGTTAGATTTTATACATGTAGTAGTTTGGTTTTGATTAAAAATAAAGATATAATTTGTTGATTTGACTAAAACAATTGAATGTCTGTATAGAAGTTTAATTGATAAAATAAATGTAATATTGGATACTGATTTGACTAAGAATAAGAAGTATATAAATCGCAGCTCGGTTAAGAGAAGGCATTGTGTGAAATTGGGAGTACAAGTTGTGGGGTGGTACTATTGTGATAAAAGTGTAGCAGTTATAATAAACCGCTGAGTGTGAGATCGAGAGACTAAGTTGTGTAACAGTGATAATTAAGTGTTTAAATGGTAAACAGTTTAGTGTATTTGTGAACAGTGTCATAAAGTGCTTTAAAGAATAGAACGACTGTCGTTGGCGATTCTTTGCGGTAAGAGAGTTCTAATAGTTCAGAAGTGGGATTGTTCCGCGGCATCAAGAAAAATAGTATAACGTGCAGTAAAGAAAATACAATTGGAACTGCATTCATCTGTGATCACGGGTTGTTTTTGCCGAGTCTTCGCCTCCAAAAGGAAATGTGGTAACTCAGCTATTATATGTGCTTATTTATTTATTAATTCAATATATTTAATATGTAGAATATACTAAGATGATAAAAGTAATTGCTTTGAATTGTTTTCTAAAAAGTATTTTATGTGGATGAGGGTTTTGTTGTCTGATCACTCACATGAGGCCGATAAGCCAACTTCCGAGTAGTATTTGGTACATTGAGGATATTGAACTGACTATGACTAGTGACATCAAATGCTCACATGAGGCCGATAAGCCAAATGATGAGTGTAGCATTTGAGGTATAGGGACATCAAGCGCTCACATGAGACCGATAAGCCAATTTTTGAGTAGCGTTTGAGAAGATCAAATACTCACATGAGGCCGATAAGCCAACTTCTGAGTAGTATTTGGTACATTGAGGATATTGAACTGACTATGACTAGTGACATCAAATGCTCACATGAGGCCGATAAGCCAAATGATGAGTGTAGCATTTGAGGTATAGGGACATCAAGCGCTCACATGAGGCCGATAAGCCAATTTTTGAGTAGCGTTTGAGAAGATCAAATACTCACATGAGGCCGATAAGCCAACTTCTGAGTAGTATTTGGTACATTGAGGATATTGAACTGACTATGACTATGATAATGATTTATGAGGCAAAATTTTTGTGTCTAGTAGATTTTTTTCTGAATGAGGCTGCTGAGCCAGATTGAACACGTAATCAGACAACTTATACCAATTGATTACTATAGTTGAAATGGTTAAGTCTATAAATTTCAAAACATTCTCCAAATTGGAGGACCAATTATTTATATATGATGGCCGAAAAATGTATAAATATTAATGTATCATAATATATAGACTTTAGATTAGATTTTGAGAATTTACAATTATAATAATTAGATTTACAAATTACTTCAGAATTAATATTGTAAGTAAATGGTTTTTGATAACGAGCGGACTCGTTATGTTTAGGATGGCCGAGCTGTTAGCTTTTATACATGTAGTAGTTTGGTTTTGACTAAAAATAAAGATATAATTTGTTTATTTGACTAAAACAATTGAATGTCTGTATAGAAGTTTAATTGATAAAATAAATGTAATATTGGATACTGATTTGACTAAGAATAAGAAGTATATAAATCGCAGCTCGGTTAAGAGAAAGCATTGTGTGAAATTGGGAGTACAAGTTGTGGGGTGGTATTATTGTGATAAAAGTGTAACAGTTATAATAAACCGCTGAGTGTGAGATCGAGAAACTAAGTTGTGTAACAGTGATAATTAAGTGTTTAAATGGTAAACAGTTTAGTGTATTTGTGAAAAGTGTCATAAAGTGCTTTAAAGAATAGTAGGACTGTCGTTGGCGATTCTTTGCGGTAAGAGAGATCTAATAGTAGGTAACTGAGAGTCTAATACATATTAATAAGCATTTAAAAAACCAGACCTGCAAGTTAATGGTCACAATAACGTTGATTGTGTAGCTCAGAATTCCTCAAGTTTACATGGTCATATTTTGATTAGGATTAATGTAAATCTATAAATGGACGTTTAAGTAAAAACAAGAGAGGTATAGATAAAATATACTATCTAATATTGTATCCTTATTAAAAACTTTAAATATACTTTTGACAGTGAGCGATGTCTGCTGATGTGGTTATTTTGATTTTATCACTTTAAATAAGTCATATAGAAGCCAACACAAAAAAAGGGAAGGAGGAATTGTTTTACTATAAATTTAAGGAGTGCGAAGCTGCGGGCAAAAGCTAGTATCAAAATAAGAAAAAAAGTTAAAAACTTATATTTTAAGTATTTATAATGTGTATTTTTATGTATTTGTATCGTTATCTAACACCCTTAACACAAGCAAATAATTTTTTTACTGAGGGGTTAGATTAATTATGATTATAAAATGAAAATTGTTGCTTTCATAGTAAAAGAATTTCATAATAATAAGCTGGGAAAACAAAGAAGATAATGCCGTTGGTCGAGTGATTAGCGCAGACGCCTAACGTATACCGAAGCAATGGAACTCGGGATCGATTCCCCATGGGGACAGGCACGCATGTGATGAGCATAGATGTTTGTATCGCTAGGTTTGATCGTTTATTCAATATTTTCATTGTATTTATAATGTATATTTCAATGTATTTCTACCGTCGTCTGACACCCTTAACACCAGCAAATACTAGTTTGACTAGTTACATTATTTGACTTAGGGTTTAGATAAATGTATGTAATTTGGTCCTGTGATTATTATTATTATTGTTATTATTATGCTCTTTTACCACTTTGCGTTGGTCAACCATGGATTCACAGACATTATTATTATTGAATCGGTGATAAAAATCTTTAAATCAAATTAAGTGTTCACAGTGACATATAATGTATCAAAGTTATTTCATGGAAATTCTCTTAACGTGAGAAATTTCAGGAATGGCATAATAATACGACTAGTAATATTTGTATTAAATATTAGAACCACACTAAATAATAACAAAGTAGAACATGCTATAAATCTTCAACTTGTTTGCCCTAAATATTTATTTTATTCTGAAGTATATTTAAGGTTAGATCAGTTAATTAGATAACAAAAATTAATATAAATAAAAAAACAACTCCTATACAAAAAACCACTAAAACTTAAAAAAAAAATGTGTACTTATTGAAGTCATTTCGCGGTATATATAATTCTTTACAAACTCCCTCTTCACATAAATAATAATCGTAGTCAAATATACGATTTTTTATTAAATAGTCGTTCAATAATAATGTAGGTAACCTAACACGAGTTTCAGCATATGTTTCAGAGTTTCAGTTACAATTCAACTGGTTACTACGAAATGAATGGTAACTGATGATGATGATGGCGATGGTAACGAATTGTGTGGTTTTTATGCCTTTATGAACTTCTGAAAAACCAGAGGAATTATAAAAGATTAGCTGATGTTTAAAGTAGTTTAAAAGATACCCTGTTATATAATGTTGCTGGTTCATGAAAGGAAGTTCTTTGAGAACCGCATTGTTAAAGAATGTCACTCATTCAAATAGTAGGATGATGTTGTAGCCGGTAGATGAAGTGTGATAATGGAAATGTACAACAGGGATTAGATCAAACACTTATAATAGATAAAAATTGTGATTTGGAAAAACAATTTGGAAGTGTCAAAATTATTTTCTATATCTATATTATAAGTTAACGCATGCCTAGATTCAACCCAAAATTGATTGCCGATTGCCTATTCCACTAAAACAGAAAACAAAGTTTGGGTTTGGCCGAGCCCAAACTGCTTCAGGGACCAAAGCCATCGCCAACTATTTAGACATCTAACTGCCTGCGGTCGGCCAGCGGAAAGCCCTGTTTTCGGATCCCGCTGCCCTCTTCAACACAACTAATACTCACTCGCCGTCAAAAGGGTTTGCCAACGCAAAGCAGCTGTTCAGACCTCTCTCTATTAAATATGACTTTGCAGCACAACTTTGTTGATGGCTTCCTTCTTTGATGTAACTTTACCTGCGATCTACCATAGGTAGGTGTACAGACCCGTAACTCCCTTAAGTGTGAAAGCGTTCACCGAAAAATTGTTAATTTTTAAGCTTTGTGGTCAATCCTGTTAAACCAACGTCTTTTTTTAAGTGCCTGTCAATGCATTACGGAGATAAATCGTTGACATTAACGGTTGCAGTTTTATTTCAAACAATTATCATATCTGATAACTAGTTAACACCCGATCCCTTGTTATATATATTTTAACAAAACATTCAGTATATCAAAATCATATTGAAAGTGTACTTATCTAATTTTCCGAGGGGTATAAATCTGTAAAACTTGAAATTAAAATAAGTCCTACATAAATCTAAAACTCGTTTGCGATATTAAATATGATTTTCCAAGAAGGCCCAGAATTCAACAAACGGTTTAAATTTGAGAACTTTAAGTTCATGAAGTTAATTGACTTAAGGAAAGTTAGAGGAATAATTCATTTATGTAGGCAATAAACAAACGGTTACTATTTACTGTTGAGTAAATTATGTGGAGATAGTGGTACCACTAGGTAGATACAAATATATTGTAATTTATGTGTATCATCATTAACAAACAACGGATCCTAGCTCTCGATATATTTATTATTTATAAACAGAAAGTGTATAAATGTTTAAGTATTTTGTATTCTGTACACCTCGGGAAAAGATATCCGAATATTTCTTCTTAGATATAATTTCTCTGTAAAATCTTTTAAAATTTCTAGCATTTTCTTTACACAATAAATGTATTGGAATCTTATTTAATTTATGATTATTTTTATTCTCCTAAAACTTTTACTTTGTCATTTTTTAATATATTATATTTAAATGAATGAAAAAAGAATATAAGTATTTTAATAAATTAAGTATTATTTTTTTCAGTGCTATATTTAGTTAGTATGTCTCCCAAATCCTATTTTTCGTTGTTAAGTTTAGGCATATAAATTATAGAATTACATAATTGCCACAAAAATATCTTATCGTGTTGTTAAATAAAAAAAAAAAATTTTGGTGGCACCGCTTTCTTTGAATGGGCCCCCCTTTAAATATTTATTTTACTTCATCCTTAAAGTGACTACCTAAGAAAGAAATACATTATTCGCGAAAATGTTAACTGTCTAGCTATCATGGGTTATGAGATACAGGGTGGACACAGACAGACCGGCATACTGAACGAACAGTGAAGCGGACGCGGACAATCTTAAAAATAGGGTACCATTTTACCCCTCGGTTACGGAACCCTAAAAATAAAAACCTCTTTGATAACAAGTAGGAGCATCTGTTGCGTCAATATTATTTATATTTATTATAAGCAATCCGAGAGACACAAATTATTATTTAGAATTTTATTAATACCTATGCACACAGTACGCTGTTAATAAAAAGAGCGGTCGAGAATATCATTAATTTTATTCATCATTGCTTCCCATTTCCTACTGGTAGATTTTTATATTCCTTATTTACCGATATCTATAGACGACGGCACCGCTTGCCATCAAGTTAATTGCTTATTTCCTTGCTATCCATTCCTACAAAAAAATATTAAAAATAATATAGGTACGTTACTATTTAATTATTATTAAAAAATATATATTATTATTGAAACAGTGTTTTTATTTTATTGTAATCTTATTTAAAATTACAGTTCTCTAGCGTAAGCAAAACTTTCTTTAATATATTCATCATTTTGCAGTTTAAAGGAAATTAACGTAAGCCTAAAAACTACAAACATACATGTAAGTAAATAATTTACTCTAAAGTTATTTTTTTACCTACACTTGTTTAATTTACATTTAAAAAAAAATATAATAAGTATAACCATCTTATGCAAAATCGAAAGAGTGCATTGGATACTGTTATACAATCAACCCTATTCCGTTTAAATTACTCTTTCTTATGAAATTTTGTTAAAAATGTAGGTAGGTAATTATAATTAAAGGTACTTAATTATCATAGTTGAAATTTATACAACTATATGCGATAACTGTATTAAAATTAAATATATTACAACACTAAGAAACTATATAAATCCTGTGAGATTCTGAATCACGCTATCAAAGTTTCTACGCTCCCTGAGTATATATAGAACTTGTGAGATGGAGCATACAGGAGGACCGTCTCTACGTAGTAAACCGGTCTGCTTCCGTGCCGGTTTAATACGGTCGCACCATTGAGATGACTGTTAATCAGTGAATCAATGCGAGAGCAGCCAAACAAATGATGAAACAAGTTAAAAAAGAGATACAAATTGGTTAAAGGTCTTCAATTGTCCGATAGCCAACCCCCACTATCGTAGAGAATTTGTCCCCTTTTTTTCGTTCTGTATAATGTTTTTTATTACTAGCTGTGCCTGCGACTTCATACGCATTATTTGTTTTGGTAACCGATTGTTAAAAAAAAACAAAATGAAAAGTGAATCCCATGACAAAGTATTCCCGAAAACTGAGGAAAAATATTTTACATGTACAGACAGCGACCAGTTAGAGTTTTTTTTATATGTATAAAGGTAGATTTCTGGAGCACTTTAAATACATTCATCTTTTGATAGAGTGACGAGTGTGTTATATTATTGTAGTATTGCTATATATAAGATTGTTATTATATAGTAATTTGGTATGTAGGTAATATAAATATGTAATTATTTATTTAACTACATAATAACGTTGACAATAAGTTTTGTTGTTAAAACTAGATTTACGAATTTAGAATTGTTTAGAACTATATATCATTGTTATTACTGCTGTTATAAAAGTGGTGAAAGATATTAAGTAGCCATACTTTTTTTTTTAATATGTGTAATAACTATGGTGGATATTTCACAGTATCGAGTTATTGGTAATTAGTAATAATTACACAGTAATAACTATATTACTTTATTTATTATATTCATGTACCAGGAGTCATTTTGTTATATTAAATGACATGTTTAGCTCTTTCTTTTCTTTAAACTTATCCAAATAATGCACTGAAATATATTATCGTATTTATAGTGTGAAGTAGCATGATTAAATACTTTATACTATATTATTTTAGTGGTTTTTAATTGTAAAATCTTATATTATCTAACAAGTGCGTAATGAAAGCTAAATACTAAATGTTACTCAGAGTGACGCTAATTTCTATGTACAAAAGTTTACATTAGCTTTATTTTTTTTTTTCGTGATGCGTGCACAACTAAAAGACAAACAGGTAAATAGACAAAAAATTTAAAAATGCTGATAATGGATTCTGTTATTTATCACTTTACATCCTGGTATATTATTTTAATATTTTCAATGTACAGTTCATTTTCATTTTCAATTTCAGTTTGCAAATGTATATTTATTTTAATTTTAAATAAGCTACTACTTACTTGCTTAACTAACTACTACTGACTTACTTAAGTATAAATGCTTATTGATATTTTTAAACATTATTTTTACTGTGGCTTCTTCTTATTGTTATTATTTACTTCAAAATTAAAAATATTAAATAGGATTTTCGAAAATCCTTTATATTTGTATTAAATAGTAACGATCATATACGAATTGCTTAGGATTGTATATAGGTGGCGATACTGTTACTCAAGTGGAAGACCGATGGGAAGGTTTTCCAAAAGTCGAGGGGTTCGAATTGTATCTGCTCGTATCCGTTATTTTTTCATTCTATATTTATTAAACACTGTATTATAATAATACAATAAATATATATTTTATTTGTTTCAACATATTAATTATGATGTCATATATGTCAACTACAATCAGTTTAAGATATTGCCTTTTGAAAACCACCTTCCTATATTTATCCGATAACTGAGTTTAATTTATGTACCTGTAAGAATTAAACAATTATTTTATTATTGTATAATGGATTAAAAGATCATATTTACTAATCGTCAAGTCAACGATGATACGACTAGTTCTGACCTGAAGGTGATAGATAACATAAATATGCAGCCGCAAATGAAGGTGAGGAAATAAGGTTATTCAACCGCTTCTTTCCTAAGAGACAAGATCTATGTCTGAACTAAGAATATATAATATAGACCTATAAGAACATACTACTTATATTTCAATAATAATATTAATAACGCAACTATTACGGGCCGTGCAAATGTCGTACTGTTTCATTGCTGTTGCTCAAGGGGCTCAAAAAATATATATATATATATATATATATATATATATATATATATATATATATATATATTTATATATGTAACTGTGTGTTAACTCGTATTTTTTTGCTTTATTCAAATAAGTATGGATCATCTAAGTATTCTTTGGCATATTAATATACTTACTATTGTTAACAGGGCAGTCTTTAAAATTATAATGACATCGGAGATTTATTGTTTCATGAAAATATTATTTTTAGGAATACAAAACTTAATAGTTCAATGGTATCAATATAACCTACAGCGCATAGTGATTTAATATTACATGAAGATTATTTTGCATATTATAAGTCTGAAAATATCAAAAATTATACAATTAGATATCAACATTTACTAAACATTAATTTATTATTAACTTAGAGTTGGGTTGCGAAGTTGGGTAAATTGAAATTGGCTTAGTTATTTGTAAGGATATAAAATGGGGATCGCTAACATAACTTTATATTAAATTATCGAGCTAAAAGATGTAACTGTAAATATTTACTCTTCGGTGTTTCATAAACTTCTATTTAATAGCAAACTGGGGGCAATAATTCATAATTTAATATTATCTATTTCCGGCAACCGTTCCGAAGTCTACAAAGTACTATTATTGTTGTAGGTACTAAAATGTATATTTTCAACATCTTGGTGAAATTTAAAGGGTTTTTAATTCAAATATTTGGAAAATATATTTATTGATATATGATTTAGATACAATAATATTAATAAATATACTCTGTATATTACTATACAATATATGAAACAAATGATATATATATATATATATATATATATATATATATATATATATATAATTGTGATTATGTGTAGTGACGGTCACAAATAGTATTTTTAACACGGTATTTGAAAACCGCTTGGGTTTGAAAGCGTCGTATTTCAGACTGGAAGTGCATATTTCCTAAGGACAAATATGATTCGAATGCACAGGATTTTTAGGCGCCCTAGTTTGTTAAGAAGTTTTTCAGTTAGATCCAGATAGCAGTCATCGGCGTAATTTATAATATGCAGAAGGAGAGTAGCGAACAAAAAGATCATAAATTGTATATAACGTATAGTGATTAGTTTTTTTTGTTATGACTTAGAATAGTTCGCCCCAAATTTTCCCAAGAGTTTCAAGACTTTTTCAAGTTTTGGCTTTGTTGTTATTATATATTTGTTTAAGAAACCTAGTATATTTTAATTCTGTGCCTTGATTTTTAAGAGTTTTCCAAATCTTATCGTGTTCCATCAAGTTGAAAGCTTTGATTTAGTCCCCAAAGCAGCTGTAGAAAGTTATTTTATATTCTCTGTCCTTTTCGAATAGTTATTTCACAACAAGAATGTGGATCTCTCGGTTGGTTGTCGTCTAACGCCTTAGTTATCCTGTTGAGAATAACCTTAGTGAATACCTTATAAATATTTGACATCAGACTACATTTGTTTGTTGTATGTATTAATTGTTTCGCTACTGAACTGCGTTGAAAAGGTATGTTGGGATCAGGAAAAGGTGTTATGTTATCTGTAAGGAATTCATCACTGATACCATCTGATCATGGAGCCTTATTTTTTTTTGTATTCTTATATCTTTTTCCACTTCTGCTGAAATTATTTTCAGTACTTTATTCCGCCTCTGCCAAATTAGTCAGTTGACTTGTTTCTTTGAATACAGAACCAGGAAAAACTGGTTTTATTGACATAATTTCTGGATTTTTTGTTTTGAGTTTTATGTTTTTGTTAGACAAAGTGGATATTCAATCAGTTTTTCTTGCAGTTGCTTAGTTGCTTTCTTGATGCCTCTAAATTTCTGAATACATTGTTCCAGTATTTCTAGTCCATGTCTTTGTCTGTATTTTCTAATGTTTAATTTTATATTTTTGCTTATCTCCTTCCATTTTGGTCCTTCTTGTCTTTTTAATAGTAACTATTAAATCTACACTGCTTTTCAAAAATTCTTTTGTTTCATTGGTGTCGGCGACAATTCTCGACATTAATATTATTAATATTTTATTGTTTTAATCATAATTCATTAATTCATATAACTTGTTAAAAATTTAGAATCACTTAGAAACATTAAATAGTAAGCGTTTGTCGCACTTGCTACAGAGCATTCTTTTGTGCAACAATAAGAAAGAGAGAGATAGCATTCGAAGGCTATCTCTTTCGCTCTCAATATACCCCGAAGGAATATAAAATTAGGTAAAACTTGTTAATAGTAAATCAAATAGATAGTATATAACGGGGCGAACGTAATATGGTATTACACTTTATGTGAAAGAATAATAGTTTATAAGAAATAAGACTTTGAAGCTATTTATATTGTATAGAATTTCTTATATTTTTACTATTTCATTCTTCGTAACTTTTGTATTTATATAGCTTTCATTAACCATTATATGTGTATGTAAAGATAATTTTGTAACCTTTTTTAATATTGCATTGTAATGTCTGTGTATATAAAACAAATAAAGTTATATGAAACTTAGTCACGGGGGCATAGTAAAAATACGCGTAAAACGCGTTGCTATTCAGCGGCTCTCTTTACGGTAAATCCGGCTGGTTAATAAACGGCTAGTATGGGAATGAGGTATTCCATTCGCCTCGGACCGCAACATTGAAGAAAGAAGAACAGGGATTATCGTAGAAGAGCCCTGAATAATAACGTCGTGAGGGATTATCGTAGAAGAGCCCTAATATTGTACGGGAGGATCGTAGAAGAGCCCGATCGAAAAAGCTACTCGTGACTAGGTTAATTGAGTGTCCTTACATGCTCGTTTTAATTACCCCTTCGAGTCGAGACCCTTATATCCATGAGAGACGAATCACCGGCGCCCGTTAGGAGTGATCATTAGTCACCCGACTTGACGTCACTCCTGCGGACAGGGTTCGTTTCGCCCTACAAAAGCGGAAAGGTGCGGTAGCTGAGGTCCAATCTAGCGACCTCGGCGTAATGCCGCTCCGGTCTTCTAAGACCGCAGCCCCCGACCGCGACAATTGGCAAGCTATTTTTCTGTATTTTTACTATATACTGGTTTAGTCATTTTTTCTGTCTTTATAAGCCTTTCAAACTTATTATACTTGTTTTTGATCTTGTGTAGCTTCGATAAAATTTACTAGTTCTCTTTTCCATCTTTCTATACAACATTAATTAATATATTTAATAACTACTAGCAATTTATGATATAAATCTTACTGTAAAAATGATTTGTTCATAACTCAATACAGTAGGTAAGTTTGAAAGCCTTAAAAAAAATCTTAATAAATATTATAGTCTAAATGACGTATAAATAATAATTAAAACTATAAAGAACTTAGAACAAATTTAATCATCTACATTTAAGGTAATTTTTGTATGTTTTACAAATATCTTATATTTTGAAGTATGTATAATAATATTACTAAACTCTTTTAGTACATAAAGTAATATCTGGTGAAAAAGACTTGCGAAGAGGGCATCATGCATCTCAATGCACGATACGCTTCTAGTTATAAAAATCTGTAATAAAAACATAAATAATTTAATATAAGTTAAAAGCTTTTCATATGAAATATTTCGTTCCGGTGAGTATTGGTGTTACCTGCAATCATGCGCATTTTTCACGCAACTTTACATACGAATTCCGTGAGTTATTTTATGTTTGAATATTTTTATCATTGTTGTTGTGAATGGTGGTTAAAGTAATTTTATTAAATTTTAATGTAAATGTTATATTAAAACAAAAAAGATGTGTATTTATAAAATAAAATATATATTCTGAAATATATATATTAATGTTAGCTTTTCTATAATAGGAGGGTAGGTTTTGATCAAAAAATAAATATATCAGTGGTTAGTCTGACTTAAACTTGTAATGTTTGTATAGAAGTTTAATTGACTAAATAAAAAATAATAACATCTGATACTGATTTGATCTTTGATTGATACTGATTTGATTTGATTGAGTATTGAATATATAAATCGTCTCCCACCTAAGAGAAGGCAGTATGTGTGATCAAAAGACTAAGTTATGTAATAGAAACTAGTATAACAAAGTGATAGTAAAGGGTTTAAATAGTAAACAGTTTAGTGTGAATTTACCAAAAATACCAGGAATAAATTTCAGAGCGACGTATTTTCTGCGCACAAAGTGGTCGATGGTAATGGCCTTCGGGTGTCGTCATATTTTATATTTTATATTAACAACGACTTCATCATACCTATAATGATTCCGGCAAATAACTTTCTTGCTTTTGCTACACCATGCATTGGCCTTTCCTTTTTATATATAGTAATATAGTGAGTGTGTTTGTTTTGAGACTTTTTTAATAAGATACTCGAGATATTAACGGATACATATTAAAATTAGGAATTTCTAAACGTTTAAGTTTAAACGATAACTTCAGTACCACGATCAAATGTTTCATGAAGGCTATACGACTTACAACGTTTTCTTTTTCCTCCGAATATTGTGAGTATGGCTACAATTCCATAGAACGCTACCATAAGACATCTATTATTATTATTATTATTATAACTGTAAGAACAGATAACACATTTGTGTACAAATGTTTTCAGGCCGCCTATGGTTTGAGTGTAGTAAATAATAACTTGTGTTTTCCAGAAGTTATATTTTGTCTTTATTTATTTCTCGAAATGTAGGACCTCTCATGGATTCCTATCGTTTCAAAAGTGTCTCAGTATGAATCCATCTTACTATTTTAATATACATCTAATTAGTAAAAAAATACTGTATCGTAAGAAAAGAGCTAAAAAAGATTACAATACATGCGTGTCTAAAATCTTTGAGGCCTAACAACATATCAAGTATAATCTGGGAAAAATAAAACAGTTGTCTGTAACTGAATTTAAACTGTATTAACTCATTCAAGATCTGACAGTTATTATTATCTGATTATTATATAATTATCTGACAGTTATTATTATCTGATAAGTTAAGTAGAAAATAGACTATTATTTATGGAGTTTGTATTTATATTGTTGGAAATTAATTATTTCGAGACGTAAAACATTTCAAAAGAATTGTCACGAGAATAAAATACATTTTATAACCTTCTAAAGTCTCCTATAAAATGGGCGTTAGACTGATTTAATACAATTGTTTAGAGAGATAGAGTTGCTATTCCTTAGTTTTTAATTAAGTATTCTCTGGAGGAAACTTAGACGAAAAGTAAATTTAAATTTTTATTAACAGACACGGTTCCTTTAAATCAATAACAATTACTTAGTTGTGCTTGTGTAACTGCTTTTTACTAAAAAAACACACTGGAACAGCTTTTTGTGATAATCTCTAAAATACCTTATTAGACTTATCTGAATTGGAATATGAATACATTACTTTAAAGCTCTTCAACTTTACTATTATATATTATTATTATACTTCTATAATGTTATTTTTAATTTGTTTCAAATAATAAGCAACCAATATATGTGATAACTTGACCTATTTAAATATTTAGGATTTAAATTAAAGAGCAACCAATTAGGTATACATTGTAAATATTGTATGTGAAATTATTTAGAGTCATAAAGAATTACGATTAAGTTTGGCATTTTTCAATAATTTGGGTGTTGTTTGTAAGTCTATTGTAACCGGTGATGAAATTAATTTTTGTTATAATATTTTGAAATAAATAAAAAACGTTTTTCATCGAACAAAACAGTTATAAAATCACACAAAAGCAGACCACTTTGCCACTTTGGCCCTGCTCTTAGAGCACAAAGTGCCAGTATAATATTTAACCATTAATTTTATGACTTTTATATGGCTATATCTTTATACTATTCAACCTTTTGTTACTGTTTTGTTATTGCATTCTGATGTTTTGATTAGATTTTTTTTTTGTTGATTACATCCTTTAAGGACCTATCCTTAAAAAATATTATCTATAGTTAAATACCCTTTATTAAATTTATATTTTTAATTATTTCACAAATAGTAGAATTAAATATCGGCTACTAAGAATAATTACAGTAAAATAACACATAAGTAAATCAACAAACATAAATCTTACTAAAAAGCACGCTGAGAAAGTAAATATGAACGATATCGGAAATAAACTGTGAGAGAAAACTATGTAACTAAGTAACTTATTTTACTTTATATATACAAGTGTGCAAACAAAGACATCAATTTAATAATTCCAGCAACGGACATTGTTTTACTCCTAATAATATAAACATGCATAAAATAAATAAAAGGTAAAACATAAAAACTTCGTTCCAAATATTCTTACTTTATTTATAATACAAATGCTAATGGTTCCCTAAATATGGATGTATAAAATTAAACTTTATCAAAGTCATGCAAAGTAAATATTTCCATGACTTCTTCGTTTTTTATCTTTTAAATTTTTATAAAAAACAATATCATTAATCGGCCTTGAATTTTGCACGACATGTTGAAGATACGCCAAAATTATTTATCAAAACTAATAAAATTTATGAGCTGTGGATAAAGAGTAAGAACTGCTTTGATCTCGAAGATCGTTAATTGCTTAGAAATACCGAGTTCAGATTCAAAATCATTGAAATATTTTCTCTAATTCGGATAAATTGACAAAATATGGTTTAATTCCAGACTTACGATTCAAGGCGATTTGACAGTTATGTTATATACCTACATGCCTGCTTTGTCAAGTACCTACTATTAAGTAATATGTCGATTAGAGTATGAAATTCATTCCCAAAACTAAGCAACCCTCATCAATGAATTCCAACCCTTCAGCACTATCAATCTTCGTTGAACTGTATTGCCATCGCGGTTGAAACCCTAAAACCTGTGGCTACGTACATATCACTAACAGGACGGAAGTAATAGTATTTCTGCCGATTTTAAGATTAGATGATTTTATCGATGAATTTAAATAAACATAGAATGTAAGATAATTATGGAAAACGGTGCCGCGCGACGGGAGGGTTTATTTTTATTGTTCTATATTTATTTAAATTTAAATAACCTTAACATGGCATAGTTAATATATAGAAAGCGATCTGTGGCAAGATTATTAACTATATATAACTGCAATAGTCTTATCTCAATTACGACACAAGACTCGGAGACTCAGTTATTTTTATGGTAATTTATACGTCAACGTTTTATAGTTTTGAGATCGATCCAAATTAAAACATATGTCTTAAAATACATGCTTACAATAAAATACATTATTTTATTTTTGTTAAGAAATTATTAAAAAAACAAACTCTCCTTCAACTTTTAAAATGTCGCTTAGACCAAGACAATGAAACCTTCGATATACACATTACTAAAGCTTTGCGACTAGTATCGAAGGAATTTCCTCCGCTTGCTTTGCTTGCTCATTGAATTAACTATTTTCTTTTTTACAACATATATAGGACAATGTTCATTCATAATTTATCCTGTTCATTTGTTTATTAATTATGTAAAAAAAATATTCTAAGAGATAAATTCAACACCAAACACGGTTAATTTATTTTGATTCCAAAATGGGAATACTATATTGGTAAACTAAGGAAAAGAAAATATTGTAAGTTTAAAACAAATTTAAACATGTAAGATTAAGGTTTCTGCCATGTTATGGTTTTTTAAATTAAAATAAATATAGAAAAAGAAAAATAAACTTTCCCGTCGCTTGGCACCGTTTTCCATAAGTAGCGGGTTTGTTTCTACATCGTGTCTGTTTCTACATCTTACCCAAATTTATTCACATCAATTATATCGCAATTTCACCCGACTAGTTTCGAACCCATTTGCGGTTCTTGTTCATGAGCTCGAAGCATGACGGACTCGCGGCATGAACACCTTCTGGGGAGCGTTTTATATTGTATTTTAAAAATGTTGATTTTTCACAATTAATGTGACTTTATTATTGCAGTTTAAATGAGACTCATTTCTTATAAATATTATATAATGTAATGTCCGACCATGGTCAGTAGATTCACATCACGTGTACTGCGAACAGGTGTCACTCAAATCTGTTCACGTATTAAATGAGGTTATAAAAACATCTCCTCCCTTAGGGGGAACATTTATAACTGAACTAAAGAAATATAACACAGACGGTACCTATAAGAACCATAGAACCCATTTTTTATTTTCTTTCAAATGATATTGCATCCAGAGGATATAAAGTTGTGCATTTATTTGATTTTAGTAATTTAGTAAAAGACAATAATCAATGGGTTTATACTGTTTCAAGGTAAATTAAAAAAAAAATTATGGTTTTACCAAGGGCTTAGCGTATTACTTTATGAACTGACATTCAGATTTTTGTCTTCTAAAAAGATCTTATGAATTATATAATTTCCTTAATGATTGATATCAACTTTTATTGCAATGAAGTTAACATTAACGAATTTTTTTTTCATCTTCGATTGTAAAATTTATTTTTTTTAATATATTTATTACTTTAATGTTTCAGCATAACCCACAGTCCAGATTCAATTTCGGTTATCTTATCATCCATCTCGACACGTGACAGGTTAAAACAAACTAGGTAAGTTGATACGTGTCTTCCATACGAACTAGACAACGAAAAACAAATTGCCTAAGCTTGCGTCACGATATTAACAATATATTTTTTTAAAAAGTTAAAAACCCCGATACCAAAAGGAATGAGAGTGAGGTTGGTATCTGGTGACAAGTGACTGAGGTTTACTCCTTGCAAGGAAATGTGTTTTATTAAATTTGATATAATTATTGGGTTTGTCCTAACCACACACTTGCTGATTTCGATGTGCGTCTGTTTCCGATCTACAATCATAGTCAAGTTTATACACCACGGAATATTGTAAAGGAATAATAGTTTTAATTGGTCTCAATAATATATAATCCTATATATAGTGTGACCTAAGGAGTTGTTGAGATTCTCGGTAGTAAGAAAATCAAGGCTACCAAGGCAAACTAAATAATTATTACAATGCCATTGTAAATTGGATTTAATTATTAATGGAAGTAAGATAATCTAGAAAAATAAGTTTTATTACTAGGTAGTATTCTGTAGGTATCGTCTTCATACCGTTCCAATACACCATACAAAATCTTCGATATAACCGGTGTAGAGTAGCCTCTCCTCAATGTGCTACACATAAATCATATAAACGTTGGTAACGACGGGGAAGATTTGAGAACCCATTGCCACTTTATAAAACTCTTATAAAATTCATTCCCTTCAAATTAAGTCCCCAAACATTAGGCAATACAATTTTATTAAGTAACTCTTCATTGAACTGTATTGAATACCATAGGAATATTATTATACTTAATGTTCTCTTGATAATGTCAAGTTGTCATCACTGTAAAAAGTTTCTGAACGTTGAAGCTGACGCGTGTTTGTTAATCTAAGTTGCTGAATGTCGCTAACAAATTGGTAAGAATCGTTATGTATAATCCCGGAGAGATGTGAGTATTCGAGCAATATATTTAGCCAATTTATTTAAGATTGATAGGACGTAGTTGGACATTTTTTATGTGAATAGTACATACAATTTTGGCGGTCTTACATACGATGGAAAGGATGATTTTAAGTTTAAGTTCAATTTAAAACTATATTTGTTAATAAGATCGATGGTTTGTTTTAAGACTTTATTGGTGAGATCTTTTTTCATATTTTAGTAAATATTACTATCCATGAATATTTCTGTTACTTCAATATAATCACTTCTATCCATAGTAATGGTTAGATGTGATGGATGTATACGTTCACGTTCCACTTATTTGCACACAACTAGTGAGGTTGTATTTGTTGCGTAGATGTTTGAGAGCAAGAGATTCATCACGTAACATGTTATCGTTCGGCAATTTGCTCCGGCGCAAAATACAAGAAATATCCTGGTTGATCCTGGGTTTAGTATCCTCTTTCGTGATTATTAATAGGTCGGGGATGTAGTATGTATGAACTTGTAACAAAAAAATCTATTAGTAGGTGGCTGGTTTTAATGACATTAAAGTGGTTTTATTTTAAAAAAGGAAACAATTAAGTAAAATTTTGTTATGATCACAAGTCCCAAAATGTCTACGGAATCGGAATTATATCACCACCAAAATTTATTAAACGAAATGGAACATATATATGCTATAAATAAATGTAAATATACTTAAAAAAAATGTCTTGAAGTTTCATATAAAATGCCGAAGAAATGTAATATTTTTCAAAATTTTTATTTGTGATATTGTTAATGAGAGTATATTCGTTAAAATAAAACATTTTTGACAGTCTGTCTTACATAAATAACTCTCCAAAACTTTGTTTAGGAAAGTAAGTATGCTTTTTATGAAGTTAAAAGATGTTGATAGTTTTGTCCAATTAAATGCAATTTTGATGTATAAAACAAGAAAAAAACAATTGTAAGAAAAATACAACTAAATATATTTTTATACCGATGTGGTGGTATTTCAAACCGTGACTACTGGGAATTGAGCTAATGTATTGTAGCCCATTTTGATTAATTCTATAGGTATATGACCGTCTTGTTATCGCCAGGCCACGGCGCGGTGCAGTGAAGACATCTGTTAGACTTTTTTCTAACATCTTAACCAAAGTTTTAAGCTTTGCAGTATAGATGAAGATTATTGAAAATATGACACAACCAAAATTAATGGTTGAAAATACCTATTAATATATACATATAGCCATGTTAAACTTATTAAAATATTGTAATAGGTATGTGCTATAAAGTATACTACTCGAACGTTGTATTTTGTTGAAAATTTTGAAAACTCTTAACAGTCAATCAATAAGTTACAATAATACGATTTAATATGTAATATAAACATAATGTTCTAATATAAATTGTCACAAGTATGGTTTAAATATATTTTTTAAATATTTTAAGCCATCAGATCTATCAAGACAGTAAATATTGTAGCCCTCAATTTTGCGATAGCACAATATGTCAGGACTAAAAATACAAAATATGTCATTTGATATATTGAATAAAGGAGTTCAGAGACTATGAAATAAAAATTTACTCTGGATTGAAATTTATATCATAAATTCGCTTTGTTTTATTAGATATTTGTACATCTTAATCCATACTAGATTATTGTATTTGCACCAGTAGGTATACATAGTTATTATATACAAAATAATCAAAGTAAATATTTTGTGAAATGAATAACTGAAATTACGGGAATAACAATTTCGTCGAGTAGTTAGTTTTACTTTCGGGATTGGAACTCACAATATCTTGGAAAACATTTTATGCTTCTAAAAATTTTATTGCCGTATCGCTGTTAAAATTAAATCCAAGGAAATGCTTAATCACACACCCACTATAACGGAATAAATGTCTCAATGTTAATTGCCAATGTATAATTAAGAAATAAATACATCTTTATTTAAAATATCTGATTGTTAAATAAGACAGCCATACCATAGAATAAGAACTGAATCTGTTTATCAATTATTTATTTTTTTTCTATTAAAACATATATTAGTAAAAAAATGTTTTCACTCTCCCATGTTATAATTACCATACCATAATCAAAGAAAATCTTTTAGGATGATCCATTGAGTTACTCTTCATTTTGTCAAATAAAGTTATTTATACCTAGATAACATAGGAGATTAATTTAACTACACATTATAAAACTTTGTTTCTCCCTTCAACTTTGCAATAAAATTTATCTTGAAAGCGATTTAATTCCTATTTTCTGTGGACTTCAAAATTTTATTTATTTTGTTCAAGGAAAACAATGAAATTTGATGTTAGATATTTATATACATTTTGTATACTTAATGTATGAAGAATAATTGTGTAAAAACTTTTTAGACAAATAAAAATCTAAAGACATTCTTTTTTGATTATTTAGTGTCTATTTATTTAAATGTATATAAATATAGAATAAAAAATAAACTGACAAAAGATGTCACCACTGTCCCTTTTTAAGACGATCATATATAGAATGCGTAGTTCACCTCGGTGAACTACCGGTACGGTATCTCAATTAGTAGGGCGACGGAACAGTTTCCCAGAGGTCGAAAATTCGAATCCCTGACCGTATCGCTTTATATTTCATTCTATATTTATATAAATTTAAATGAGCTTACGTGATTATTAATATTTTAAAACCATCTATTTATTTACTTTAACTGAGATTTAATAAAATTATCATTTTAAAAAGGGGTAAAATGACAGTAGTGGTCATCGATTCTGTAATAACTATAACTATAAGAAACGTAGGAGAGTTTCCGAAAATAAAACGGCTTAATTATTATTATAAATCAATAGTATTTATCAAATATAACAAATATAATACCTATTTAACAAATACTGCTAAAATGTTTTACAAGTAGGTCAAACATTTTAACTCATAAGTTCTAATAAACCCTTTTGACCCCGGGAAATATAATAAGACATGGCGTAAGGTGTTTAATTTTTTTATTGTGTGTTTTGATGGGCTAATATTTTTTGTGCAAAACATAGATCGTATATATGTTTTAACAAAAAATAGATATTTAATTGATTGCAACACAAACGTGCTTTGCTTTTTATCTGCCGCTCCGATGTTCCCTATAGTAGGTTAACTAAACTGGAAATTCCAGTGACTTCACAGCTATTTACAAATTAACAAATTCAAAAAATATATTCTCTTTTTATTTTGTATAAAATAACTGTGAACACTGGGTGCAAGTATAATTATCTAGTCGGAATGAAATACATGTAAAATTATATATTTATTTAATTTAACCGCTCCACTGGTCGAGTAATTAGCGCAGATGCCTAACGTATAGCGGCGCAAATTGGTTGGGGTTCGATGCCCGAGAGGAACAGACATGTATCTGATGAGCATTGATGTCTGTATTTCTGGGTTTGGTCGTTTATTAAATATATTCGCAGTATTTATAAATGTATTTCTATGTATTTGTATCGTTGCCTAACTATAATATATTGCTTACTTAGGATAAACCCTAAAACAAATTACACACATTGATCTAAAGATCAATGTGTGTAATTTGTCCCGTGATATTTTTAATATTTTTTTTATTGCACAAAAACAAAATAAGGTAGAAAAGGCAGGCTTAATGCCAATTAGACATTCTCTACCAGCCAACCTTAGCATGTGCAGTAGAGGATGTTGGTAAGCCTACAAAAACAAAAAAATATATAATAAAAACAACAAAAAAACAAAATTGTATAAGACGACACGACGAAGCTTTTTAACATTCCATGGATTGACCATTCGGGTACCGGGCCCATCGCGTTGCATAGAGAGGAGTGCAAACAGTGCCTGGGACTTGCGACCCAGGTGTAGATTTAAGGAGCCCCTTTATTATGCATAAAAACGCTCGCCTGCACTATCCACAGAACGAACAAGAATTTCGAAAGAACCTACTAATGCCGCCTTTGAAATACGTTCTAGAACTGAACCGGTGCTTGTTTTAGAAAGGCCAAGATCTTTAAGTAATTTATAGAGAGATTTTGCTGTTATACCTCTCGCTCCCACTTCTACCGCGTACAAGCTAACTATAATTTTATTCTCCGACAATTACTTGTCAGTTCGTAATACTTATTAAGCTTTAATATGTGTTCCCTGGGGATGTTTGTTTCCCAAGGAACAGTAAACTCCACAAGTATCACTAGCCTTAGGTGTTTAGAATACAGGAATAAGTCCGATCTGGATGACGAAACACCAACATCCCCAGGGATTTTGTAATCTTTTTCATACGTGTCCATCATGAGAGACCAATTAGGAGCCGCACCTAAAATTGAATAAGGCTTCGTTTTTGATATTTTGGAGGAGCCTTCTTTTACGAATTTTATAGATCATTTAGTCATTGTTACACCCTTCCGAGCTCTTGCTACCGAAAGACTAACCGCTTCCCATATGATTTCTAATATCTTATCGTGCCGACGCGAGTATTGACCTCTATCTAGAAGTACCCTACACCCTACTAATTAGTGTTTCGCGGTTCTTACTGCCTCTCCACAGATTGTTGCAGATTTTTGGGCGGTTTTGCCCCATCTTACTAAATTATTTTGGTCTGGGAGAGTAATTTGGAATGCATTGAGATAAAATTTTAATAATGCTGGTCAATCATAAAGCTAGTGGAATACAAAAATCTCCTATGGTCTTCCATTTGTTTTGAATTTCTATGCTCACATTTTAAGTCTCTGATAATTTATAGGAATCTATAAAATAATTCTGATAATTTATAGGAATCTATAATCTAGCCCTAGAAGCCCAATCATATTTTACTGACTATAAAGCCCAATCATACGTTAAAATGACGTATAAAAAAAAACGCTGTGTTTTCTTGTTGTTTTCTGGTTATAAACAATTTTTTGCAAATTTTATTATTAATACCGCTTAATCTAATAAATAAAATATATTTAATAAAATTATACACTTTATATATACAGTCACAGTATCATAATTGAATCATAGAAAAAAGTCAACAAAAAATTATAAACTTGAACATTTTTTCCTATAAATAGGTATTTTTTACAAAAATCAACTAGTTTTAAACATTTTTCAAAAATTAAATCAACTCGTTATAAAACTACATCAGTGTTATACAATAAAACAGTCTTTACATACAGTCTTGACAAATCTCAATATTATGTTATCCGCATATGGCGTTTTTGCATTTGCAACACTGCGCTTTGGTCATTGGTCTTTTTTTTATTGGAAGAAAATCTGCAATACTGTCGTTCTTTGTTTCTGGTTCTTCATTAGTATTTACAAGAGATTCCGGTACTATATTTTTCAAAACATTTGTAATATTGTCACGAATAGTCCTCTTCAAAGTGGGTGCCTCGTTTTTGCATCCAATGTGTCGTCAAATCTGTGCTTAATTTTTTCATAAAATCTTTGCGGATCATTGGTTTTTCTTGTTCATTTATCTTATTGTGACAGTATATAATATAGGAGTTCACAAAAGCCATATTTAACATCCTGTAAAATACCTCCATTGGCCACCTATTAGTTTTCCTGTTACGGGACATATTGGAACACATCTGATCGAAGGAATCAACACCGCCTTTCGTTTGATTATAAAATAATATCATGTCCGGTTTCCATGATTTTTATTAATAACGGCATTCTCACCACATGATGATGATGGGAATACCATTTTTGACGGCTTCGGTTTGTAGGAAACCAATGTCAAAAGGCCATCGAAGCGAAACATTGAAGAACCTACCGGCCGTGAACGAGAGTTTTTGAGCTCTTCGGGTATTTCTCTTTTATTACGCCTGATAGTTCCTACTAATGTTAGGTTGTGTGGAGTCTGGAGCATGTTTTTAGCCAATGGGACAGACGTAAACCAGTTGTAGCAAGTAACATTTCAGTTTGTTCCGTGTACCGTTTTAGTCAACTCTTTTACGTAGAACTCGCCCAATGGTAGACCATCTGTCTTCGTACTTTTACCAAGGTAAGGTATAGAATTTATCATATATTTCGTTGCAGCGTCACACATCATAGGGAATTTTATCCCATATTTATTAGGTTTATTAGGTATATACATGCGGAATGGACAACGACCGCGGAAACCCAGCAATTGCTCATCTACAGTCAAGTTACTACCAGGTACGTAGTTCAATCTGCATTGATTGATAAAAATCTCCCATATTTTTCTCACCTGTCCTTCCCATCGTACGTCCCTTTGTAGTTGACCATATATGTAATTAACTCAAATGAGTCACAAAAATAAATATCGAAAATAATTACAAAAGTTACACAAAGCCCAATTATACGTTAAAATGACGTGCAACATCTTCATTACAACAAAATGGCGGAACTTACCAAGATAATGCAACCGTGTCCTGCAAGGTCTCGACGGCTACTGAGTTGGTTCGGGATTTTGAAGCGATCGGATGGCAAACGTGAAAGATATAGAGTTATTTCGCCGCAGTATACGTCAAATTTACGTAGATTGGGCTTCTAGGGCTAGTAAAAACAGTAATCCATCCTTTCCATTTATGGCCCAATATTTGTCGTAATATTTTATTGCCTTAGCATTTGATTTTGGAAATATTAAAATCAAGAATTATAATATTTGATTAAAAAACAAGTGAAACGAAACTAAAATTAAAAAAAGGAAGTTGGGTAGATTGAAACTTAGTTTGTTGCATTTTTGGTTAACAATTCTAGGAAAATCTTCATTATTGCAATAGTTATTGTTGACGGCTCTTTAAGATAGACAATGTTAATAATAACGAAGATGTGGGGGTGGATGAAGAAATTTCGACAGGCAAATAAAAGGTATGTGATACTTATTCCGGACCCGTTAATTCCCGACACCAAACAAAAATGTAAAGAATATTGAGATTAATAAATAGTTCAATGGTTTATGCGGCAGGCATGAGTGATAACTGAGGCACTTGTTTTCTGGCGCTCCTTTTTAATAGTTAGTTAGTTTGTTTGTTTAATTATTTATTATTGAAAAAATGCTTCTTCTGGAAGATGACACTCTCATTTATTTATTTTTTTATTAAAAAAACCTAGTTATTTCACTTTAAACTTTACAAACGTTACATTTAGTTAAAAACAAGAATTTGAAGTTTTTTATTTTTTTATAGCAATATTGATAAAGGTTAAACTTTCTTGGTAGTACTTTTAAACAGTAAGTTTATTAAAACAAAAATTATTATGACAATATTTATTAAAACATTCAGTTTATATTACATAATAGCTATATGTTGCCCGTGACCTCGTCCACGTAGAATGTAAAAATAATATTTTTCTATGCCTAGGAACATAAAAATATTATTTTCGTTTATTTTTGACGTATCTACCGATACCTTTTAGATCAAAATACTTTAATCCGTTTAGACTGTAGCAGTGTATATAAAAATAGCATAATTGGCTTTAATTCTATGCACATATGTATATTTGAATAATATAACACTCCTTCGAAAGTCTTCGGGTAATAAGAAGGATTTGCACAAATCATTATGTAATTTACAGTGAACCAAACGATGAAAAACAGTATCTCTCGTTTCAATTAATTATCGCGTTACAATTAATGTTATGTCACAGACAAATCATGTGCCAAAGTTAGTTTTTTTATAGCCCATGTATTATTTTGGTATATAAGCTACAGTATTGCTAAGTTATATCAAAATCCGTTTAGTAGTTTTGGCGTGATTGAGTAATAAACATCACAGACAAAACCACTTGCAAAAGTTAGTATTTCTATAGCCTGTATGTATATGTTATTTTAGGACATAAGCTACATTATTGCTAAATTTCATCAAAATCTGTTTAGTAGTTATGGCGTGATTGAGTAACGAACATACATCCATCCAAACATCCAAACAATGCACTTATATAATATAGTCAGATCAGATTAAATCGTATTATTGTTAATTATTGACGTTGAGGTCGTCCAAAACCTTTAAGAACATTCGAGTATTATTTGTTCATAGTACATAATTAATAGTAATATAAATTAAAAATTTTAAAAACCCCTTTTTTTTTTTGTTTCCGCGGGGAAAATGCTTTACGCACCGTACCCCTCGCGGGGGAAGCGAGGGGCGTGTGTGGGACTCCTGAAAATGGTGTACCCACTAAAAACCCCGCGGCGCTCCTTCCTCGCCTTATTGGCGGAGTCGTGGGTACGGCTAGCCCTTCATCCACGACTTAAAAAAAAAAAAAAAAATGAAAAAAAAACCCCTGATACAAAAAGACCTCTAAAAAAAAAGTTAAAATAATATTAATATGTACTTATTGAATTCGTTGCGTCGGGGGACCGTTGTACGTAAGTTGATAGTGTATATATTACGAAGTTAGTCATTGAGGACTTAGACCATACGATTCGATATCGTAATTTCTATATTTTCCTTGTTAGCTTACTTGCATTTTTATTTCTTCCTTTACTAAACGGTATCCTTATAAAGTACTTTACCTCAGTACGTAAGTGTAAAAACTTTTTGGCCTTCATAAATAGGCTTTTTTAAAATTCAGCTACAATTTAGAATAATTTAGATTTTGGGGTTCCAAACGGCAGCAACAACATAATTATTTTCCACAAATTAAGATGCAACCGTGTACATTAACAGTCACTCCGGCCTGTGTCTGTCTAATAATTAAAAAAATCAGAATTAGCTTCTAGAGTACTTTTAGAGAATGCAATATCGAGTAAAACATCGAGCTGAAATATAAGGGTTAATTTATGATTGTAATTTGGGGTATTTATATTAATAAGTTTATTATAACTGTTAGATAGATAGGGAATACACTTATTTCGGGCATCGGGCAAAGTCGTGCCGCAAAGCGACTTAGTCGTGTTTCGGCACTTTGCTCGATGAAGCCGTATATGGGAAATGGGTCTGAACAGCTGCGTTGCTTAGCGAACCGGTTGACGAAAATTTGTTTATAGTAAAAACATTGATTTGTTGTTAGACTTGAAAATATTTTTATATGTACATAAAAATATTCACAATTTTATTAATCACAGTGACAAACACATTATAAATAAAATAATAAAACATTTAATACAAAATAGTTTATTAATAGAAACTTATTTTTACAAATAAGTCGCAAGGGCCCCTGTACTGGGTTCTGTCCTGTATTACTGGGTACAAATCTAACCAGGCTTACAAAATAAATAAATATCAATACTATAACAAAAAGAGAACATTTATTTTGTAAGTGAGTGATGAATGGATAAAAAAACATTATGTGTGTGTGTATTAGTGTACACATGTAAGAAGTGAAACTTCTTTATGACATAATTTTTTGAAAAATGATTCACTAATTACAACTTTACAGGAATGGCTAATTAATTACAGAAAAACGTTACAATTTTTTGACATTGCTATAAAATTTCTCCCATCCGTCGATAAAAAAGTTTCACTTCAAATATGGCGCGTAACGGAAAAATGTGACTTAGAAATAAAGATGAATGAAAATGTTTGTAATTTGTCAAAAAGTTTTATTTTCTATCTTCTTTATAAATGGTTCTTTTAGAACAAATCAAAATATGTATCCAAGCAATAATAATAACTGGACTGTATAATCGCAAACGTAGGGGAAAAAATCTTCGATTCAGTAATTTCGCGCTCGGTGTACCCTCATTTTTAATAAATAATTGTTAACGTATTACTTATATTTCTTGCTACTGTAACAATAATTCATTATTCAAGATTATTATAGTGCTTTTATGTAGCTACAAAAAGCAATAGATTTTTCATAAATAGCTAAACATCTCAAACGTCCGTATGAATTATTAAGGTTTGGTTTCAAACAAATTTGAGTAATATTAACGTAATTTTGAGGTAAACTAAATCATTTCTTAATCAGAGGATAAAATTCTGAACTCATTGTCGTATAACATTAATATACTTATCTTCGCTAAGAGACCGCACCATACTGACGCGCGGTCCGCCTGCAGTATTCGGCGAAGGTGGAGAAGGGCGAGTACACGCTGCGTCTGTCCGTACGCCACGAGCAGCGCGCGCTGCTAGAGCGCCTCACAGAGTTGCCCGTCATGCTGCAACAACGCCTCGCCCAGCCCATACAGCTCGACGCCTATAGCGACCAGGCCCAGGTACACACACACGCGGACAAAAACACACGCGTATATATTTTAATAGTAATGGGTATAGTACACTATGTATATTATTTTTTATTGTGTTGTGTTGTTTTTGTCCAGATTACCTAACGTGGACGAAGAACCGGAGAAAACAAAGGAATGGTGTGAAAAGATAATAGCAATCGCTGATAAGGTAAATATTTTCCTCATCTATAATAAAGTTACACTTTAGTTAAGACTTACCCTTGCAAACTATAAAACGAAAAGTCAGATTCTGTCCTTTTGTCTGATGTAAGTGAAGGCTACTGAAATGAGGATGATGAGATAGACGAGTGTCGGGAAGAGAATAGATAAAGTAAGCAATGGGTATCTAAGAGGTAATTTGAAATTAGCACCGGTAATAGAAAAGAGAGTTATCGCATGTCGTAGTACGGTCACGTAATGTGGAGGGAAGAGGGAAGAGGATATAAATAAAAATTGACAGGAGAAGAGATTGCTGGAATGCATAAAATATTATATGGACAAAATGTAATTGTTTGCACTGAATTGACTTTTGTTGGAGGAATTTTGAGGAAATCGACATGTTGCGTCGATACCATTGCATTGGTTAGAATGATATAAGTTGAAGTTAACATAATATTCGGTATAACATTTATGTTACAGGTACTCAAACATATAGATCAAGAAAAGTTGTTGGCCTACCTGGGAATGAAAAACGATACGAGGAGCGACTCCAGTAAAATTAAACAGTAAGTGCACGGACTCGTCGGACACGTCTGTCTTGCGAGTAACTTAATAATTAATAGCAATAAAACTTAACTAGGAGCTGTCTAGAGGGCCTTACTATTAGGAGTAATATTGTAACGGGAACCAAAACACACACAGAGAGACACGCACTCATTCACACACGCACACATACACATACGAGAAACACACAAACACACACGTATATTAATTTACTTAATTTTTAGTATACCTTAATTTCAAATAGCTATTTAATGTTAATTTATTTTATTTTATTTTTTATGAATTAATTACCTACCTTAATTGCAAATAGTTATTTAATCTGAACATATTTTATCAATAAGCTATCAAATTAAGCTTGATTTCAACTGTTATTTAATTATAATTATTTTTATTTATTAACTAGCTGCCTTTATTTAAAATGCTTAATTCATTTATTTTATTACCTAGCTACCTTTATTTAAAATGCTTAATTAATTTATTTTATTTTATTAATTTACCTTTATCTCAAATTGTAATTCAGTTATAATTTATTGAATTGACTAATGTTTCTGGAAGAGCTAGGTCTCCTGACACGGGTATCTTTATGCCTACTAGGAGACTTCAACCTCGATGTTTTTATGATAATTGTAATTGAAATAAATGATTATTATATTATTATTATTATTATTATAGTTACTTAGGATATTTCAAAAGCATTCGAGCGTGTATGGCACATTTCGCAACTTCGATGATTTCTTCCTATGGGCTTCCCGAGAGCTTATGCAAGTGGATCGCCAGCTTTCATACCTTGCGGTGCATATAGGTTGAAATTTAAGGTTTCTCGGACCCCAAGCCCGTGAATGGTGATGTTCCCCAAGACTTGATATTCCCAACAGTGTTGCTTTTTGGATACACCCCACATCCATTGTTATGTAGACTTCCTTTGAGAAGGTTTCAGAATGGGATAAACTGAACAAGGTTCAGTTTAATTTCCAGAATACAAATAAAATGATGTACGTACGTATTATAAAAAAAATGTCGTCCTATCACCGCTTGTCGAGAAGACTCCTTTCAACGCCTCGCTAAGTATCGAAGTACTACGCCTGGCAATATCGAGCATAAAAAAGACGCAGCAAAGCGCTTCGTTCAGCCAGGTGGAATGTCCACAACAAAAGGATGGATACCTGCTGTGCGTCGGAACGTCCGATGATGGAAGGGGGCCGGGGGAATTAGATCGTGTAATTAATGCGCACACTCACCAAAATGTATAAAGAATACTGAGAGGCTAGCAATTCTACGTCTGTGTTCAAGGCTGTGGAAGTAGGCTTCGACCAATGCGGGATCGCCTATAAGCCTCTTTGCGCGCCTCTCAGTTGAGTCCAGAACCGCAAGATGAGACTTTGCGGCACCAGCAAATATATGACCACAGTACTTCACACACGACCGGAATTGTGCTTTGTATAAAACAAGAAGCTGTCCCGGTGTAAAGTACTGCCGAACCTTCGCAAGAACGGCAAGCTTTGCTGCTGCTCTTGCTCTGGACTCAATGAACCGACCAAAGTTTAGGTTCGATGCAATCTCTAAGCCCAACAACTGAAGCCAGTTACTGTATTCCAAGTTGTGGAGGAATATCGCATCTTTATTTGTCCTCTACCGCATCTGTCACGGGGAGTCTTCCTAAGAGTTATTTAATCAGATTTCTGCCGCCGATTTCTACTCTTGCACTGCCACCGCCACGTTCTAAAATAACATCCCTACTACCTGAATGCATGGCGTTACTCAACAGTGCGGTTCTCAAGGTACTTTCTACCACAGCTCCAAGATGTTGAATGAACTTCACTTCAACGGTGTTTCCTGATCGATACAATATGGTAGCCTTAAAAAAAAGGGCCTCCTCAAGACCAGGCCACCTCTGGCGCTCCTTTTGATATTGCAAAAGACCGTGGGAGGAGTTTATCACTGACCATCAGGTGGTCTGCAGGCTAATTTGACATCCTATTGATATAAATAAAGAGCTATAGTATAAACATTAGGCACGTAAGCTATTAATAAAAATAAGTCATCTAATGTAAGCGATAATTATTAACCTTATCAGGAATTTACTTCTCTCGATTCTTTCATCAAAAGTGCGGCTACGCTGTAGAGGCGCTGTGTCACCGCGGCGCCGCACTGTGCCGCCTGCGCGCCGCACCCGCCGCGCTGCTCTACAACATGAACGAGCTGCTCAAGTACGCGGATGCCAACGACCCGCGCACGTTACATTACGGCGTGCGACACGCCTTCGCGCTCCGCCACTGGGGCCGCGCGCTGCGACTGCTGACACGCCTGGCCAACGAGCGCGCCTCGCCCGCCCTGGACGCTCGTGCCGCCGCCGCCGCCGCCGCGCTGCGCTGGACGCACCTCGACCGACACCTGCGCCGCGCAGCGCCCGCCACGCATCCCGACCACTACAGACCCTTCTAACCGCACCGCCGCCACGACGCGCTCTACTGACCGCCGCACCACCTCCACGACGGACCCTCCCGACCTCATTCCGACCGCACTTTTACCACGACGAAGCTTTTTGACCTTACTCCCGCCGCCACGCGCCTCACTGCCGTCCCGAACCGATGCAGCTTCACTACGTAATATACGTGATATGCGCAGTTTCACGAAGGTGCTCCCGGTGTGCTCAAACGTAGATCGATATTTTACTCTTTTTATTTTTTTATTTTTTTTATAGTGAATGTATAGATGATGACCTCAGTAGCGTAACGGTTGTGAGTCTATCCGTATATTAAATAGATTTCGGTTGAGATGGAAATGAAAATAAATAATATAGATACTTAGTATTTTTTACTGGACCGGCTGTATGCATTTTTATTAGAATGTGCATTTATATGTAGCGGCCTTACGCATGTAAAGTCTCATCGAGACTTGTATAGTACGAGTTAGTCGTCTGACATCTACTGATAAAACTAACGATCGGCTTCTGGAAATATGATTAAAGTAAAACTGATTTGAGATCAGTATCAATTGTTGTGATTACGCGTCTATTGCTCCATCATCCAAAGGTTGACAGCTGATTACTAAATATATTTTCAACCTTCGAGGAACTGGTTGTAAAAAAGCTACAGCTAGCTATAATAGAATAATATCAGCACTAACATTACTATTTCGATATAAAAATATCGTCTCGCAAGTCGCAGGTTTGACTCAACATATGACATAAATTACATTATATCTCAAGTATAACAAGTACACACCAAATAAAACAATTTTCTGTATTAGAAGCCATGGCTCTAAAAACACAAACAACACTGTACATACGTATACTGATGACTCCGCCTAAACTACATACTTCTCGTAACTTCTACCGACAGATGCTTCGTTGAAAGTCGAGAGTATGGAGGCTATACAATGTCTATAGTCTCCATAGTCGAAAGAAAGGGACCCAACACAAAGACCCACAGTGCTTCTTCAATACCGGTGGCAATAGCAGAATATTTTAGAAAAAATATACTAAAACCACGTGGTGGTGTAGATGAAGATACTTTGAACGCTCGTACGCCAAAAACTATTGATATTATGAAAAAAAATATAAATACATAAATTGTAGGAAAATTATTCTACTTTAATTTTGTACATAAATATTTTTTCATAAAATGAATTGGAAAGGAAATATTTCGAAAAAACTGGTTTTAGCCGCCATTTTTTCAAAATGGCGGCGCGAGCGGCGGAGATACGAGGTGGCAAAATTGAAATTCGAAAAGAGCATACCGAAATCTATAAAATAACCAATTTTCAAAACTCCCGGAAAACTTTCCAAGTAACCCCCTTTTTTTCGACCAAAAGACTGGACTAATTGGTTTTATAGTTATTTAATCTTTTATTGATTTTTAGAACTCTTGGTAATTGTATCATACTTTAGTGTTTTTTGTTTTTTAAACATTGCTAATAAACCGCCTCATTGTTAAAGTGTTTTGCGCAGACGCCTTACGTATAGCGACGCAATGGGGCACGGGTTCGATCCCCGACAGGGACAGTCATGTATGTGATGAACATATATGTCTGTATTTATGGGTTTTGTTCGTTTATTAAATATATTCTCAGTATTTATAATGTTTATTTCTATGTATTTGTATCGTTGTAACACCCTTAACACAAGCAAATAATTTGCTTACTTAGGGGTTAGATCAATTTGTGTAATTTGTCCTGTTTAAAAAAAAAATCATTGCATAGATAATATAATTCTAAGTACATTACGCATCACACACCTCTGTGATAGTTGAATATTTATATATGAAAATTTAAACTTCAATTATTTTTAGCCTTTTATTATTGATAATATTTAATTTGTTTTTTATATTTTAGATTTTATTTTTGATTTATAAGTTTCTTGTTGAAGTTCATTTTTACCATCAATATTGTATGAATACCTTTCACCAGCACCAATAAAAGCTCCATGTCTTGAAAACGAATGCTTCTATTTCAGCCAAACAGCTAAAAACCATCTCGACGAACCAAGCTTTCGAATAAAAAAAACCGCATCCAAATCCGTCCACGCGATTGGCTTCTACGTTGCCACAGACAGACAAACAGATACACAGATCAAACTTATAATACCCCACTTTTTGGGTCGGAAGTTAAAAAAACAATTTAGTACGCAAAATACTATATTTTATCGCCAATTACATTTTTGCGTATATTTTTATTTACTGTGACTAAAAGGCAATTTTCTAACCCCCGACGTGAAAACAAGGGGGTTAACAATGTTATAAGTTAAACGAGTATATTTGTGTCTGTCTGTGATTCGATATAAACGGATTTGATAGCGATTTTTTTTATACAGAAAGGCGTGTCTGTTCAGATATTTCTAGCTACGTTGTGTAGAAATAAAAGCAGTAAAAGATACGATTATATATTGCAATCTAAGGTCTGACTTGTCTATTCTCATATACGAATTTTGTTATAAACATCGCGTTCTAAATCTGTAAGTTCCTATTCTATTTGTCCAACATTTTTTCTGGTATGTTTAGGACCAAACGGTCCAAGAGTGAGCGCTTTTGGTAATTGGTAATCTTTAACAATTAGGAAGACGTAGAACGCAACGCTGTTTAGATATACGTATATTCAAATATCATTTCGCAAATTAAGTTGAAACAATATAACTCTGAAACAGTGCACCTTTCTACCCCGTAACTAATCGTGAAGTCAACAAAGAGCTGAGCACAGATAATAGGAAGATAATTGTTTATGCAAGTGGCCGAAGGCTCCAACCCAGTAGCGCCCGCAATACAGGTAGGTAAATGAATATTTATGATGGGTGAGGTGGGTGGATTCGCTTTAAGTTACAGGGATGTTTTTATTTAGCATAATAATGTCCTAGTTATTTAATCGCTTTATTGTTAAATATCACCTATTATTTATTTAATTAACTAATTTATTTAATGTTACAAGTAGCGAGCCGAGTTTCAATAGGTAGGATAGACAGGTAGATAGTAGTATATAGGTAGGAAATAATTTGGTCTAGTTTAGTTGCAATGTCTATGAACCCTATGAACATTTTACAGAAAATTTGTAGTTGCTATAAATATGACAATTCCTACATACTAAAAAAAAACAGTAATTGTTATATTTATATAAATATAGAATGAAAAATACACCAATACGGGCAAGGATTCGAACCCGCGACTTCTGGGAAACCGTCCCGTCGCTTTTTTTATATAATCTACGGCAATGCTTGACTACATTCTACTTGATGGTAAGTGGATTGTAGGCTTAGGTGGTAAGGCGCATTACCCCAGCAACCTATTCACTCTTATCTTGAAGACACCCACATTGTAGTCGGCCGGAAATACCGACGCAGTCAATCTGTTCCTATACTTCGCTGTACGAAGTAAAAAAGACGAAGCAAAGCGCTTCGTTCAGACAAGTAGAATGTCTATAACAAAGGGATGAATATCTGCCGTGCGTCGGAACGTCCGGTGATGGACGGGGGTCGGGGGAATTAGGTCGTGTAACTCCTGCGCACACTCACCAAAATGTATCCTATAGAATACTGAGAGGCTAGCCATTCTACGCCAATGTGCCAATTTATGTGTCCAAGGCTGTGGAGGTCGGCTTCGACCAATTCGGGATCACCTATAAGCCTCTTCGCTCGCCTCTCCATTGATCCCAAAACCGTAAAATGAGACTTTGCGGCACCAGCAAATATATGACCACTGTACTTCACACATGACCGGATTCAGTGCTTTGTATAAAACAAGAAGCTCTCCCGTTGTAAAGTATTGCCGGACCTTTGCAAGAAAGGCAAGCTTTGCTGCTGCTGCTGCTCTTGCTCTGGACTCAATGAACCAACCAAAGTTGAGGTTCGATGAAATCTCTAAGCCTAACAACTGAAGCCGGTCACTGTATTCCAAGTATACATTCTGGAAAGTAGGAGCCAAGGTTAAAGGGCTCCTTTTGGCGGCGAACAGACACGTCTACGTTTTGGTGTCGTTGAATTTGTAAAGATTGGCATTGCTCCGTGCGGAAACTGCCTGAAGTTTGTCAATCAAATGCTGCACCATGGCTTCTCTTTCAGATTGTACTTGATCTCTACTAGCCCGAGTACTAGGCACATATCTTTCTACAACTGTGCTGTCGTCTGCATACCCATAAATATTGGGCTTCAATAGATCGTTAATATGCAGCAGAAAAAGAGTTGCAGAAAGAACGGACCCCTGAGGCACTACGGCATTTATTGTCAAGGATTCCGAGAAACATCCGTCGACAACTACTCGGAGAGATCTGTGGCTCAGAAAGTCCATTACCCAGCCGATCAGACCAGGAGATATACCGTACGCTGAAAGCTTTCTTATAAGGCTCGCATGCCAGACCCTGTCAAAAGCCTTCGAGACGTCCAGAGAGACGGCGACCGCTTCTCCGTTCCTCTCGATGGCCTCACCTAAAATGTGTGTAGCATACACTAGGAGGTCCCCAGTAGACCTCTTACGGTGAAACCCGTACTGTCAGTCACTAAGGAGATCGTTACCTTCTAGGTATGCCAGAAGGCGCGAGTTCAATACACGCTCCATAATCTTGCAGAGTATGGAGGTGATTGAAATAGGTCTGTAGTTGACAGGATCGGTACGGCTGCCTTTTTTGGGCACGGGTTGCACGTTGGCAAGCTTCCAGGATTTCGGCACTATTCTAGTCTAGAAAGAGAGGCGATACAGACGTGTCAGTACAGGAGACAAATCAGCTGCACATGTCTTGAGCAGAATGGCTGGTATACCATCAGAACCACCGGCTTTATTCACATCTAAAAGACACAATGTTCTCCATACCTCTTTGTTAGTGATGCGTATTTCACGCATCGAAATACCGCAGTGAGGAAGATGTGCTGGAGAAGCATTGCCAGTGTCTAGATACGAATTATCAGCAAACAGAAACAAATACATTCGCTTTCTTTGTTGCTATGTGGGCCAGGGATCCATCCTGCTTCAGCAGAGCAGGCTGTAAGGGCTTGGCAGAAGTTCGACTCGATCGCTTTGGCAAGAGACCAGAAAGCTCAACTGTCAGTTGGTCTGACAGAGAGTTTTTCGCCATTCTTAGCGATACGATCGAGACGAGTCTTCCGCAATGTCTTTTTATAGAACTTGTCTAAAGGACCTCTTCTTTGAACTTACATCCGGAGTTTTGCGGCTTCAAGCCCAAATGAGGTATGCCGAATGTTTTCGGTCTTGAACATGACCATATTCGGTATTAAATTATGGGCGAGCTTTGCCACTGATGGGTACGTCAGCAAAAGGAATAAAATACTCCATTGCCTGATGCACTACATCGGTTATAGCCTCCGCGCAACTCGACGGATCCAAAAAAGAAAAACAGATCTGATGCTAAGGATAATACGCAAAAAAGTGCCGGATCTCATCCCAATCAGCTGACTTGTATTTTCTTACTCGCCTAACAAAACAAACATCAACTCAACGTCAGACAGATTCGCCAACGCACGGCAGCTGCTCAGAAACATTTTCCATAAACGGCTTCATCGAGCAACGTGCCGGAACACGACTAGGTCGCTTTGCGACACGACTTTGCCCAATGGGTGGTCACATTGCCGGCGATCCGATGTTATGGCCTACCAATTGAGCTACCTTATCGCAGTCCGTCTCGGTGAATTAAGCATTCTATATGTGATCGTCTTTATCAGAACGGTGGTGATATCTTCCGAAAATCGTAACCAATGTTTCTAACTTTGCACTATATATAAACATGAAAAGATGCCACTACCGAAATTAATGTTTGAAAATATCTATAAGCATGTATGATATATGTTAAGCTTATTTAAATTTATATGAATGTAGAATGAAAAATAAACCCGATAAAATCGTACCGATCATTAAGTCAAGTCAAGCAATCATTAAGTCTGATGTAAGGCAAAAAAATGTATTATTGTTAGTAGTATATAGTACACTGTACATATATAGGACGGACCCCATACGCCAAATAACAAGTGGGTTAATTGGTTTGTTCAAGTTATAGACGTTCTTCTTTATTTGTTTTATTTATTCAAATACTGAGGAATGTTGACAACTGAAGTCTGAAAGCATACTCACGGCCAAACAAATGTCGGTAACAAGCGGGTTCCTTTTATGTTTACCGCTACAAAACAGAAGCACTTGTCAACAACGTTTTTACACATTTTTGTAGTATTTGTATTCTCTGATAACAATCATTCGGAAAAGAAGTAGGTACGTATGCAAACAATGAAAAGTACAAGAAAATAAAAGTAATATTACTGAAAATGCATAACTCGAACAGATAAAATGAGATATCTGTTTAAAATAATACGTCAAATAAAATCTATTATTAAACAAACCTGTACCTGGGCTCTATCATGTATTAATTTGATCATTTTGTGTACTAGAAAACTTTATTTAATATTCATTACTTATTTTTATGACCATTTTGTTTTAAATACAGCACTCTTCCAGTCAGAGTGCTGTTTAGTATTTTTACTACAGCGGTAATTTCTTATTATGTAAGTAATCAATCGCGCTTACTCTCACTGCTCTAAAGAACTTTTTTGTTTGCAAAGATTGTCCTCGAATTTATTTCCGTAAAGAAATCATTTTTTACAGAAATAAATTAACGTAATTAATAAGTAAACGTTTTAGTTTTTTTTTGTTGATAATAAATAAAATCATACATAAGTTGCACTTTTTTTTAAGCTTAACAACAATGTTATGAAATAAGGAATTAAAATTCATCTTAAAGACGAGGGCGAGTTCTAAAATTTAAACAAATGTTCGTATTAAATTAATTATTTAACTCAAATCTTTTCCTCACTATTTCTTTCTCTTTTCCGAAATAATCACTTTGATTGAAATCATCCTATATCCTATTATATTGTTAGTGTTTGTTAAAAATGTTTTATTTTATAATATAGCTGAAAACGTGCAAATGTTTATACATGAAATATTTACTTCGCTCGATTATATTTGAAGAAAAGACCTGACAAATACCGGTTAACCATACCGTATTTAGGGTCCGCTCAACTCAAAGTTAGTTTTAACTTCGAGTGTATTTTTATGTAACTTTATTAGCAAAAGGAGGTTTATATTTAGGATCTTTGCGTAGATACTTACATTTGTATGTGTCTTTCTACGCTCATTACTTGCAATACTAAATGTAGGTATAAACCAATTTTAATAAATTAATCGTTGTTACAAATTCAACTGACAAATTCGTGTAGCATGAGAATCAGTAATTAAAAAAAATGTGTTTGTGACATACTTTTGCATTTAATAATATAAATTTATATTTTATAATATCGGTTAGAACACAAATATATAAAAATTAAAGATTTATGAGGGGACCAGGTTCAAATTTTAATTGCGTCTCAATCGGATTTTTATTTTGGTTATTTTCTAGTATTAGAGCGTTTTGTGCTACATATAACTATTATTAATTTTGTTATTCTGTAGTCAATCTCCTTGTTAACAATGTGCAATATTAGTTTGGGGAATATGGTTTCACAACAAGCTTATACTATTTTATCAAAATATGTTTCAAATAAAATTTACGCTTTGTTAAATTCCAATAGATTTTCGGAAAAACCCTATGAATCGAGTTTATTCTTTTTATTGACTATGTAGATATAAACTTGAAAACTATTGTTTGGGCAGCAACATCGTTAGAACAGTAACGTAACGCGTTATTGGAACCAGACGGGTTTCAATAACGCACAGATTACGATTTTTCTGTAAGTAATTTATGCAAGAATAATAACTACAAAAATCTGCATAACCTAAGTTGATAATTGCAAGGTAAGTATTTGCAAGTATAATTTATGATATTATTATTGTAGCCTCGAGATGACTAGAATATAACCAATGTTTACAAAGAATATTTTAAAAAATATTGTCCGGTCTTGGTCAGCGAGGGTATTAAATAAGAGTCAAAGCTGTAAAACTGTGGGATAGAATCGACGCTGTGGGATAGTTCCAGGCTGTCCGATTCACTCCCGAGAGATAAGACTGCGACTTTGTAGGTCAGTTGGATATACGTGAGCCTATTATTAGGAAATAAAATTGTTTGAAGAACAACAAAGAGATAGCAGTGGTAACAAATACGTCAAATATTTTAATGGAATAAAACTTAAAAATTTCATTGTTTATCTGTGGAAAGAGGAATAATATTATTTACGAGATAATTCCCATTTCCCAGTTATGCATAGGCTATATTTATTAAAGTGACTTCTCTAGGGTTTATATTATTAATGAGTCAAAATGATAGCGTGACCTAGAGAACGAGTACTGCCATCTACTGTGGGATAGAATGCCACCTTTTAGAATTATCGTTACTACATAAGATTATTTCGTATTGTAGGTGCATACCGCCCGCAAAGGATGAACTAGTCCTTCGAACCACAAATTATATTTATACATACTACATTGTGTATAGAAACAAACTTAAAGTAATCTAACCACGGAATGAAACACTTGTTAGTTATAAATGAAAATATTGCATATGTGGGCGGTATGAAAAAAAATAAGCTAATCTTTCAATATGAGGTAAAAAAAAAAAATTAATTCTATATTTATTTAAAATTTAACTAAGCTTAACACGGCTATTCATGTTTACACATTGTTTCAAAACATAAAAACAATACGTAGTATAAAATATTATGAAACTATTAACATATTATCATTGCCCGTGACCCCGTTCACCTAGACTATGGTAATAATATTTATATGGCTTATATACTTACTTGGGTCCTTCGACTTTGTTCGCGCGGAAATTTCGAAGTGTATATGTAGGTAAGTAAGAAAAATGTGGGTGATACTGATAACTATGAAATGGCAGAAGTGCGAAACATAATTATATGGGTAACACAGGGGAAAAAATGGTTACATTATGGCGCCATATAGTATGATATTATTCAGAGGTCTTCGGTAACATGTTGTTCCAAATTTACGGAACTCCGTTTAAAAATCATGGAGTGTCCAAATAAATGCCTGATACTTTTAAAGTTTGACCCTGGGATTTGTTGATCGTCATTATAAAAGATACTTTTATGAGGAATTGCAACCTGGCAAGTTATTCGGCACAATGGGTATGCAAGGAATTAAAACACTCTCTTCTTATATATCTAGTCTATAAAATACACATTTTTTTATTTGAAAACTTAATTGTAAAGGATATTTTTATATTACCAATGTAAAAATTGAAAAAAAAGGTGCGCTTCTTACAAACATAACATATTAAAAATAGTCCTATGGTTCTAAACACAATTTTTAGACCTTACAATACGGCGTCAATATCTGTCATTTTCCTTTTCTTGATGTACCCACTGTCACTTGTGCTGTCGAGATGTTTCCAACAATATATCATATGTCAAAACACTTGTAAACCGTGATTTATGGTGTGTTTAATGCAATTAGGTATGTAATCGCGCTACAACTATGTCACAGACAAACCCACGTGCAAAGGTTAGTCTTTCTATAGCCATACAGCATATTTGGTACATAAGCTACAATATTGCTAAGTTTTATCAAAATCCGTTTTGTGGTTTATATAATTATATATTTTATAAATTTTTTTATTAGTCATCTTTTTTTAAATTATAACCTTCAAAAATCGCGACTTGTTGCGTAGTCTTTACTGCTAGGTATAGTGCGCAAGATGTACCAAAGTTTACCCTCAACAATCGGTAATCTTCGGTTTATAAATCATTCTCATTTCTCCAAACTATTCTCTGATAGTCAATATGCTTCCCAGGTATCTTTACCTATCTGTACATTTTTATAATATCAGCAGTGAGACAGATTGGATGCATTCGCTATTGCATTATGATGTGTTGCAATGCCGGTTACAAACTCGGCCCGACCATCAAAGTATCATAGAGACACACCATTAGCGCCCCGGTCTGAAACGAGGATTATGGGACTGATGCATTAATACCTCCTACCTCTCTTAATTTTTGCTGAGTGGCTAAAGATGTGTGTGGTCTAGTCTTATCGTGTTGAAAGACAACATCCTTTCTATTGGTTAATGCCGACCCGGTTAATAGGACGATAAACCTAGTAACAATTTTAAAATTTTAAATCAGTATCTGAGATAAATGAATTACTAAACACTCTAATTGTTATTTGTATCGAAACAATCTGTACCATACGTGGAAAACTAGTAACAGTACACAGACATAAAAAAGCCTTCCAAAAATATGATACCATATTTAATCTTACTAATTGATATTTCGCTCGTGAGCGTACTGTACGCACACAACCACGGATTAATAATGTTTGTTGCTTGAAATATATATGTTCATTTACATCCTTGTCCCTTTATAGAGTAAAATAGTATTCATAATTACACTATATAGTGGTTTAATTTAATATTTAAGATCGTTGTTTATTATTTACATCGCCGACATTACATTTTAGTTCTCTACATCGTAGTTTATATATCGATAGTCTTAAGAAAATAATTGTTAGAAAAGTGTCGAGGTAAGAGTGATTTAAAAAAAAAATCTACGTTGAAAATTTGAAAATGCTAATTGAAAACGAATATTCATACATATTGTTGTAAGTTAGTGAAAATCAACCTACTAATTAATTCAACATACACATAAATTAAAATATCTATAAATAGACGGAACGCTTAGATTAACTTTTCGAGATAATAAAACATTTTATTTTTCACTGAAGCTAATAACGAATTTATCAAAGACAAAATAATTGCTTATTTTGCTACGGCCATTCATATCGGTTTTTCTTAGAAAGCCACAATTTTAGAATGTTATGGAATATTAATATTTCGTATTTTTTTTATAACACATATATTATTTCTTAGTTAACTTTAATTGAAATCAATAAATAGAAAAGATTAATCATCACGACTAAATTATATATAGTAGTTTTAATGAAATATCATAATATTATAAATAGGAACCATTTCTCGCTGAAAGAAAAACAATTATTAATAACTTAATTATGTTTTTATTAATAAGGATTGCACGTTAAATTATTGTTTAAAAAGTATCTATTTATAAATCACGTAACACAAAATAATCACGTATTTTAGCGAGTTTGAGGAAATGAACCTTAAGGCAAATAAATAATTTAATGGGGAGAGGCAATAATTTAGCGAATAGCAAGTGATGTGGAAAGTTTAGACGCTTATTTTGCTTCAGGTATAATTGAATGGTTCTAATTAAAATGCAATTAGTCTCTAGAATTAGAGTTTTAACATGGATTTCAAGGTTTCATTAATTAAAATTTAATAAAAGCAATTTCACGCCAACGAAATAACATGCTATATTTCTCGTCACTTGCATAGAAATGCCTTGCATAATATAAGACGTAAGGTGTGTGTGTGTGTGACTTCGGTGTGGTGTGACTTCTAATATACTTTGTAACCCGCGACCCAAAAAGAGGGGTGTTTATAAAAGCAATTGTCTCGAAAATGTTGAGCTTTTATTCATGCCGGTGAAACGTTTTTATGCAATATTGATAGTAATAATAGTAAAGCAAGTGTAGCGTACTTTTTTTGTAATGTTGTGTATATTGATGTATACAGTTGTGTATTTTTTTTGTTGTTCGTTTATAACACTTTGCACTAGAGTTTATATTATTTTATAAAAGAAAACCAATACAATTATTATTTAGACATATTTATTAGAAAAAAATATACAGGGAAGTCTCTCTGCAACAATCTCAACAACATTTGTTCTACAACTTTTTAAAAATCTTGATAAACAACACAATAAACACGAAACAAAAAAAACTCTATCTTTTACTTATTACTCTGTATTTTGTAAGAGTTTTTGAGAGTATTTTGCTTAAAGGGTCCGAGTTGATGTCAGTTCAGAGGCAACAAATAAATTTTGTATGAGAAAATTCAAATTTTAAAAACTATTAATTTTAAAAAGTCGTAGAACAAATGTTGTTAGGATTGATGTAGAGAGGCTACCTGCCAGAGGTGGTCAACTAATTAAAAATAAACCTGTACATATATTTGTTTTCTACAAGGAAACTAAATATGGTTATATTATTATTATTATACTAGCGGACCCGACAGACGTTGTCTTGTACACGCGTCTTTAATTTAAAAAAATCAAACTTAAAAAAAAAAAAGTTATCACAATGTCTAACGTCATTACATGTACATTTATCATAATTCGACCAATCGATACCGTATGAATATGTAAATAAAGATTTTTCTTTGAATAAATGAATTTGTTCCAATATTTTATTTTAATTTCCCTTTTTACGTAGCGAAGCACGTATCGGGGCGCTAGTACTAAAATATTTTTCTTATTTCTATCGCAACGCCAACTGTCAGGGCAAACTATAATTAAAATTTAATATTATTTAATATTTGACATTGCCATGGTAACGCAGTCCGTCGGAACCAATGTGGAACATTCCAAAACCACCACCTACTTACACATTAAAAATTAATCAAAAAACCATTTTACAGTGGACCAAATTGAGAATTTAAACAATTCTCAAGTCCCCTTGAACACACAAAGAATTTCATAAAAATCGTTCGTCGTTTAGGAGGAGTTCAGTGACATACACACGCACACAAAAAATATGTATATAAAGATATGATTGTTCTCTAAATATGTCAATGAAAGTAAATCAGCATCGGATACTACAACAAAGATATAAGCTACAATTCTCAACTCACAAAAGTCTACATTTCAGTAAAGACATTCTAAATTGGCTAGAAAAATCTAGACTACTTAATAAGACATAACTCGCGAAAGAGATAGCGTCACCTTTACCTACAATTTTCTATGTCTTGAAATCAATTTTGTATATGTAACTCATTTTTACCAGTTACAGGTGTATATATATATATATATAGAATTTTCGGCTGCAAATAAGCCGACATCTCATATCTGACCCTTTGTCATCATTACCAAAAGTCTACTGCAACATTAGCAAAAGTAACGCACCAAACAATTATATGATTCAGGAAAATCAAATATCGTAACTATCTTCTATGACATTGAGTCCAATCAGGACTGCAGTTAACTACAGCTACGCAGCACCACCTACAAAATTGTTACAGACTCTGCTAAATATAGATACTAGATATACTATATCTGAAGAATATAATTTGTAAAACTACTGAGTAATAAAGATATCTGAGAACTCTATAATGTATCTGTTTCGCAATCATTTATCATAAAGTAACGTCGAAGAGCAAAAACTTTTTAGATTTTCTCGAACTCCTGCTTCTGACGTCTATCATATTTTTTATATAAAAGTTTGCAGCATATCTTATAAGTCATGGTCTAGTTCGGAAGTTACAATAAAGATAAGAAAGAAAATTTATTGAAATATACATAACTTTTATCTATTCCATTTTATCTCACGCAAGGTATAAAAGTATACATCTTTCTACGATCATTCCAACCATTAATTTTAATATTGACAGCTAAAATAGAGACGTCCAAATGGCATTTCTGGAACTTTTTCTAAAAAAACAATGAATTTTAGTTACATACAAGTTTTAATCAAATAATCATATTAATATTCCTTTATTACTCCAGTTTTTCCTTCGTTTTATATATATGAACAGACGAAAGACAGATGAAAGTGAAAAAGCTAAAAAATACCATCCTACATTGCTTAGCCATTGTATCGAATATATAATATCGAATTCCAAACGAGAGTTGACGGCAGGCCTGTATAATATAAAAATCTATGCATGCCAATCTCAACAATAATATTACGTGAAAATTATCTTACAACACCCTAATGTCATTTATGACACTTTTTAATAAATTCAGCAGTCGTGGACTCGTAGACCGTAGACCGTGGATCGTAGACTGTGTACCGAAATACATACCAGTACACTGGCCAGTGCTGTGGACGTTAAAAATTTACGCCATACTGCTGAAACGTTCCGAAATATTATGGCCAGCGCAGAGAACTTTGACAGCATGAATTGACACTATTCAAAGAGTATTACATTTCCTAGTATTACAAATTACTTATTAGTCTGTGATTACGTATTTATTTCTAACGTATCTGTTTCGACAAAGTTAATAAAGTTTAAAGTAAAGTTAGTACAGTTTAATTACAATTATTAATAAAATTTTCCAAGAGAATGGTGTTATAAAGCAATTACAACAGTTAGTGGTGTTGATCAGATATTCAATTCTAAAAAAGTACATAAATTATTTAATAAGACTAATGAAAATTTTTGAAACTTATACACAGTGATGTTATTTTTGCTGTCTATTCCCGCCACATTAGCATTCACAGAGAGTTTACTGCCTTGAATTGTGAATGGTGAGACAAAAGAAACAAAATATCTTTAAACATAATAAGAAGGAAAATGAAAAATAAATTATCTATTTCCTTTAAATTAAAATTACGGCATAGATATTGTGCGATTGTGTAACTGTAACTCTGATAATAATTTATAAAACTTGCAAATATAAAGAATATATATTTTTCAAATATAACTATGAAGAAAATAAAGTTGTATTTTATTTATTTGACCACTACAATATGTATTGTTTCTCTTACCTGTTACTTGACTAATAAAAATTAGAAAAACGTGGCAACTTTTGTTACTGTTGTAATATTACTCTGCATTTGCTGATGTCTTCACAGAGTACTATAAAGTTTTCTTACCAGTACAATATGGCCTACGACAGTGAAATATGGCTTCGGTGTCATGACGTCATTAGCACTGGTCAATATACTGGTGTGTATTTCAACCTTCACTGATAAGGCTCTGCAGGCTCATCCAGAAGACGCCTGTTACGCCGCTCATCCATCCAAACGGAGCTCTTATCTTCGACTCTCAGGTCAGGGCGGACGTACTGGCTGAGTACCTATCTGGCCAATTCGTTCCTAACTCCAGCGAACGCGCAGCCTTCCACCGTGGCATTGAAGACTACGTTACCAACTGGCTACACAATCCACCTGAATCGTCTCCTTCATCAACATCCACTCGCCATTTCATCTCCCCGTCGAGCATAAAAAAGGCAATAACCGCCCTGAAAAAGAAAAAGGCTCTGGGAAGGGATGAAGTGACAAACGTCGTCGTCGTGATCACCAGGCTCTTCAACGGGATCCTGCGCCTTGGCTACTACCCCAAGGCGTGGAAGGAGGGTCTGGTGGTGACAATACTGAAGCAAAGGAAGAATCACAAGCTCAAGCTACCACCCCATCTCTCTTCTATCAGCATTATCCATACTGTTCGAGAGGCTACTCCGACCTCTACTTCTTGAACATCTAACATCACGCCCTGAACAGTTTGGCTTTAGAAGAATCCATTTGACGACCCTATAGGAGGTCAGGGTCCTCCATTTTGCAGCGTCGGCAATAAACCGAAAGGAGACCGCTGTCGCGGCCTTTCTTGATGTCTTGACGGCCTTTGACAGGGTGTGGCATCCAGGACTACTATTCAAGATTATCCGGGCTGGCGTTCTTCACTGCCTCATTCGTGACCTGGCTGATTTCCTGGATACCAGAACCTTCCGTGTGAGGGTTTACAACGTCATCTCGAAGAGCCACTCTATCCATGCTGGAGTCCCGCAGGGCAGCACCCTGTCCCCGATTCTCTACACTACTTACACCGATGACATTCCTGTTGGCCAAGACACCACCCTAGCGCTTTATGTAGACAATGTGGTGTTCCTAGCCAAATCCTTAAGTGGAAACCATGCGGCCCTGAACATCCAACGAGCTCTCAACTTCTCAACTTCTCCCGGGTTGGCTGGCGAAATGGGGGATCGCGCTGAATGTGGCGAAGACCCAGGTCATCGTGTTCTGAGGCCGTTGCACTAATCTTCCTCCACTTTCCAACCAAGCTGGCCATTTATAAAATATACGTAAGATCTCACAATGGCAAACCCAGCCCCCAGACTCTTCTAGAAGGAGTCTCCCACGGGATATCCTCCCTCCCATTCCTTAATCCCTGAGCTGTCTCCTTGGCCACTGGTCGCTTAACTGGGCCTCCCCTGGTTTGCCAGGGGTCTCACCCGGTTGGGCCGACCGCCCAGTTGACATTCAAGCTCACTCCCGCAGCATTCCTATTCCACATTTCCTAGAGCTCTGGCTCACCCGAACGCCACGCCTGTCTTAACAGACGTAGAAAGAGCCCACAGGAAGAGAGCAAGGCCCTGACATTTACATTTGACTATTGATTACATTAATTCTAAATTACAGAGTGATTAATTTTTTATCGTTTTGAATATCACCCCTATTTAAGAGAAAAAAAGGTTTACTGTTGTGAATATGTAATGGTGTTGAAATTTTATAAAGTCATTTGTATATTTTGATAAGAATGATCTAATAGTCATTAAAGCGGTTTTTTTGGTAGACTGTTCTTCTTTTTTCCACTTATATCTTACCTCATTACAGCATTAAATCATTTTTTACTTAAATAAATACTGTGACTATTATCAAGAAAAGCCTTTTATTATTAAGAGAAATGTGTTTCGAGAAAAAGAAGCTATAACTGAAAATATTTTTTTTTTCAAAGTAATGAACTATTTTAAATTTTAAAGGCAACATTATAATGATTTTAAAAGTTTCATATGATATCGAGGGACTAACCCAACCGCAACCGCAAGCCACAAAATGGCATCGGAATGAACCAAATGTTATGAATAATGGAAACACATATTTTATATTATTTCGGCATTTAGCACTTTATAAAATTAAAAGTCATTTATTTTAGATAAAAAACAAAAAATAATAATATTTTTTTCTATAAACACATTTGTCATTCCATAAAAAAACAAATCATTATTATTACAAAAAAAAATATTAAAAATTTCCGATGCAAAAACACCTCTAAACAGAATAAAAATAATATTATTATGTACTTATTGAAGTCATTGCGTCGGGGTACCGTAGTACGTACGTTGATGATGGTGTCTATTTTACGAAGTTAATCATTGAGGATTTATACTATACGATTCGGTATCGTAATATCTTTATTAACCTCGGTAACTTACTTGCATTTTAATTTCTTCCTTTATTAAACGGTTAAACTCGCGCCTGAAATATGAAGAATTTGACAGTTTGGTTATAGCTCACCATAGACTAATAATTATAGACTTTTCTACCGAATACTTAGAATTAGCGATAGCGATAACTATGTCAATATGGCTACAAACGAAGCGCTTTCTAAAATTGATATCGCTAAGTCGATAACAATTATAGAAATAGCTTCGATTCTCAATGTATGTAGTATGGCTAGGCCGGCAGGGATAAGTAAAATAATTTGTGGTTGTGGCTTTGATAGGAGGATAAAGTACGACAACCCGATATTGAGGATGGGGAGGGAATATATAGAGAGAACAAACTAAATCAAAATCCTGGGGGTCACCATTGACTCCAAGCTCACCTTTGCGCGGCACATTTCACTGACAACGCGCAAAGCCCTGACCATCTATGGGCAGATATCTCGCGCCGCAAAGGCGACATGGGGTCTAAACTCAGACATCATCAGGACCATACAGCGGTGATAGAGCCTATCATATCGTATGGTGCAGCGTTGTGGGCATCAGAACTCTGCAAAGTTTATGTGCAAAAACAGCTGTCGGCTGTACAGAGAGGATTTGCGCAGAAGATTGGCTGAACACACCGCACTGTATCCAAGCACGCGGCCACAATATTGGCAGGCATTCTTCCCTTAGACCTGCGAATAAGAGAGCGCGCCCAAATCTACGAGATCCGGAGGAGGCACCCCCTGGAAGAACTAACGGACGAATACAGCCTGGAACCCCGTGTCTTCTCCCTTCGAGCTTCCCCACCCGGCGCACCGCAGAAAGGTGGAGTATGCATGCCTAGAAGAGCTGACTCCCAACACAGTAAGGGCCCACAATATCACAGGAAAGGACATTTTTGACATATGGCAGTAAGATCCAAGGCTTAGTGGGGGCAGCCCTTACTGTATGGGAGGACGGCAGGGAAGTCTACTTCAGAAAAGTTCGCCTGGCGAAGCACTGCACGGTTTTCCAGGCAGAAATGCTGGCAATCGCGATTGCCACTGAAACCATCGTCAAGAAAAAATGGACCACAGCAAATATCTTTGTGGTATCAAAACATGTGTAAAATTTTAATATTCACTTTATATTGTAAATAAATTGCTTAAATGACTGTATGGTCAATACATTTGAATCTTGTCATCATCAGAAATAACAAAATAGTATATAGCGTAGAGTAAATACCTTGTAATAAGTAAACATACAACAATTCACAATGTATATAGATCTAAGACAATGAACCTGTGTAACCATTAATCTGTCTAACAATTTTAACTGTACATACTCTGTAAAATCCCTTTATTATAAGTAAAAATAAAATAAGAAAATTAGTGTGAATAGTAAGTAAGACATAACAGAAGATATCAGAAATAATTTGTACTAATAGACTCAAAGATCTTTGTCGGAACATCAGTGAAACTAGAGTCAAAACCCAGAATTATTGTAAATACTTAGTTGATTATATACCAAATACCATATAGCAAAACCAAACAAATGTAATAGCGAACTGTATAAATAACCTCACAGACCCTTATGGCGGCAGCTATTTTAAATCTTTGGACACAAAACATAAAAATAGATAATTCACTAACAACAATAACAAAACAGCTGCCGTCAAATGGAAACCAAATCACATTAGGAACACCATTCACCCAATTTCATAATAAAATGAACAGCTGAAAAAATCATTCAACCCGAACACTGATTCCCTCCTCCCATGGGGAAGAAAGTAGTGAATACAAAAAAAATATATATTTTTGTGGATTCCAGATCCTCTTTGGATGCACTAAATGCGGACCCAGTGCTGCACCCACTTGCGATCAGAACCATAAGAAATAACCAGGAAGTCACCCAACAGGGAAACACCATAAGACTCTTTTGGGTCAAAGCGCACGTTTACCGTTTACCTGGCAATGAGAGCGCGGACAGCCTGACCAAGGACGCAGCCAGATATACGAAGAGAAAGCCATGCTATGACAACTTCCCCGTCTCGTATGCCAAAATGGCAATAAGGAAGCACACGATAGACACCTGGCAAGAGCACTACTCATCGGGAGAGACTGCAGCGGTTACCAAGGCCTTCATTCCTGACGTCAGACAAGCTAAAAAGACCGTGACAAGACTTGAAAAAGACTCACTTACCTCGCAGATCCTTACCGGACACGAGGGGTTTGCGGGGTATTTACACAGATTTAAACTTACTGACGACCCGACCTGCAGGTGTGACGACATCACCGAAGAGGAAATTATCCACCTGCTCACCGAGTGCCCCAGGTTCATGACAAAGAGACATGATACAGAAATAGAACTGGACATGACGATAAACAGACAAAACTTACCCGACATCATGAGGAACCCTGGAGCACTTGAGATCTTCATGCGGTACTGCCGTCACGTAGGAGGAAGAATTATAAACGAAAATAAAGACTGACAATCAACCCAAAGAACAAGCAAATAGGCCCTGGCTCCATGTGGCACCACATGGTTGCCCCAGGACCCGACACCACAAACAACACAATTGCAGAGGGCATCCTGAAATGCCATCTCTGCAATCGACGATCTGAAAGACGGAGGGATCACCACGATCACGATGCACACTCGGACGCAGGCCACATTGTGCCAATGTGGCCCCGGCATGGTCAGATGACCTGTAAACAGCTATCTAGAAATGAACAAAGTAGAAATAGAGTAATATATTTGACAGCAAATAACCATTAATCAACAAAAGTAATATACCTGTTAAATATACATTACTTAAACATATTATTTTAATGGTTATTATTAAATTATAATATGAAATGAATTAATATTTTAATAGCTATTGTAGATGGACTGCGTAGAGCCATCCATAATTTTCAAGACCCTACAAAATATTGGTACCAGCCGAATGTTCATATCATGTCATACTGCCGACGTATCCGTCCGTCCGTTGGAATATCTTCCAATGTACATCAGTTCCCGTGTCGAAGGTTATAAGAGATCACCTGCTTGCTGTTAGATCAAGAAAGTCTGTTAAATCTGTTAAAGCCAGTTTTGCCGAAACCCGATGTGAATTCAAAAACCTTATTGCGAAAATAAATTATTAAAAAAATAAATAAATAAAAAAAAATACATATATTGTGTTGAGTGATTGTCTTATCTAAATTGACAGCCCGGAGAGACGGGATGACGCTGGAAATACAGTTGACGCTGGAAAGACAGCTGGCAGCTGGGAAGACAGCAGATTGCTGGAAAGACAGCCGAGGGCGATGGCCTAGCAAGCCAAGCCAGGACAGTCCGAGAGGGGGGGGCGGAAGAACTGTCCACCGGTTGACAATTACGGCGAAAACGGCGCGATAATGGAACTGAAATGCCCTACGTGCGGGAAAAATTACAAAAGATGAGCCTGGTTTATTAAACATCTAAAAATACACAATGGTGCTGAAGTGCGGCAACCGTCGGTAAGATCTTCAGTTTTCACTGCGGATAGAGTTTACCCTCATATATCTCATGGTGAGCCATTGAATGAAAACTACCAGGAGTCCATGACCATCCGGACGCGTCTTAGCATTCCAAATACTAAACAATCGACCTGGAAAGTACATGACCAAAATATAGCGACCCTGTTAGAGCACCCGGGCTCAAATCAGGTACTCGATGCGCAAGTAGAGACTTTCCAAAATACTATTTACGACTACTTTAATGAGCACTATCCACCTACGAATTGTTATGCTCACAAAAATAAAGAAAACGGTTTTAAATTGAAAATGAGGAGGAAAAAAATAGACCTTATAAAGAAACTTCGTATAGCCAAAGCCTTAGGCGATAATCAACTTAGTCACCAACTGTCTAGGGCATTGCGATCAATTCTTAAACTTATCCAAGGTATAACAAATCAAATAACGAAAAATCGTGATAGCTTTGATCGGGCAAAACATGAAGTAGACTTTGATAAAAATCCTTTTAAATACTCAAAAAACATTTTCAAAGATCAAAAAGGTAAGCTTCTCTTGACCAACGAGCAAATTTTCGATCATTATAAAAGCACATACGAAGTGCCAGAAAACCAAAGATTATATAGGGATCCAAACGAACACAAACCTGAGACTCCTACTGAAGATTTTCAAGCCAACCCACCAACTTTGGAGGAAATCAATAAAATAATTAAAACGAAACCATCTAAGTCAGCACCAGGTCCGGATGGTATCCCTTATATAGTTTACAAAAAATGTCCGTCGCTCCATAAACATCTTTTAAATATATTCGGTAAAATCTGGTCAAGAAAGCAAAATTTCCGAATGATACCGGTATCATTCGGAAAAAGCCCTTTTTGTCCTCATTCCGAAAAACGACAATGTCAATAATCCTAAGGATACTAGACCGATAGCCCTAACAAATACAATTTCCAAAATATTTTTCTCTTTTTTACAAACTAAAATGACGCAATTCATGATTAACAATAGATATTTCAGGCCTAATCACCAGAAAGGGTTTTTGCCCGGAATTTCTGGATGCCTGGAACATAATACGTTAATATCGGAAAGCCTTAAAGATGCTAGAACTAGCGAGAGACAAATTACGGTTTAGAAAACGCCTTTGGGTCGGTACGACATGAACTAATGATGTTCGCGCTTAAATGGTATAACTTTCCTACGGTAGTTCGCGACATTATTGCATCGTATTATTCAAAATTAAAATTCGCTATAATTTTTAATGAAAACCATTCAAAACCACTTAATTATAACGTTGGTTTATTTCAGGGCTGTTGTATTTCTCCTATTATATTTAATATAGTTATTAATATTTTAATAGACAAACTAATTAGAAATGAAATAAAGTGGGGCTATCGGTTTAAGTTCAACAACAAATACACAGAATCCATACTAGCTTTTGAAGATGATCTCGCGATACTGACACGTAATCCGAAACAATGTCAGGTACTTTTAAACGTAGTTGAGGATTTCTGTACGTGGACGGGCGGATTGAGGACAAAACCAAGTAAATGTTTTAGTCTGTGTCTGGGTAGACGGAATACCAAACATACATCTTACGATCCGGGTCTTAAAATAGGCGGTCAGTGCGTTAGTACGGTTACGGAAGCAACTCCGTTTAAATTTTTAGGTAAAAAAATCGATTACCAAGGCCGTACTCCATCGTTGGATGTAATAGTCGATAGCTTTTTAAATGATCTCAAAAAGGTAGACAACCAACCAATAAGTAACGTCAAAAAAGCTTGGATTTACGATAATTTTTTAACATCACGTCTAAATTGGCCTTTCCTCGTTTATGATATTAATAAAACCCTTTTGTCAAAGTTAGATGCAAGCGTCATAAAGATATTGAAGTTATGGCTCGGGTTAGCGCACTCAGCGGACTCTTCAACCTTATTTAGAGACCGAAACAATTTTGGATTAAAATTAAAGAAACCATCGGAGCTCTACAAACATCTAAGAGTTACCAAAAGACATATCATCGGAAAATCTAAAGATGATACTGTAACTTCTCTCCCAAAAGACAAAGTTGCCTCAGAGCTCGAGTCAAGACTTCAATTCCATAAAAAATTTATGATAGGTGCTCAAACAAATAAAGTAGGGCTAGGATCAAGTAGGAAAGCTCAAGACATAGACATAACAAAATCTTTTATTCGACAAGATGAAAACGATAATTACCAACGCCACGCGATGAGCCTAGAAATTCAAAACGAATGGGTGACCATAGGAAATTTTTGTATTCCACTAGCTTTGGAGTGGCGCATCTTAATTTATGATTGGTCCCCAACATGATTAAAATTCTATCTTAATGCATTCCAAATGACTCTCCCAGATCAAAGTAATTTAGTAAGATAGGGCAAAGCCACCGAAAAGTCTTGCAACATTTGTGGGGAGGCAATAGGAACCGCGAAACACCTATTAGTAGGGTGTAGGGTACTTCTAGATAAAGGTCAATACTCGCGTCGCTACGACAAGGTATTAGAAATTATACGGGAAGCGGTTAGTCTTTCAGTAGCTAGAGCGCGGAAGGGTATAACAACCACCAAACGATCTATAGAATTCGAAAAGAAGGCTCCTCCAAAAAATCAAAAGCGAAGCCTTATTTGAATAAGGCTTCGCTTTTGATTTTTATTATATAACCGCGCCTAATATTGATATTAGGCGCGGCTCCTGATTGGATTCTCATGATGGACACGTATGAAAAGCATTACAAAATCCCTGGGGATGTTAGTGTTTCGTCATTCAGACCGGACTTATTCCTGTATTCGAAAGATCTGAGGCGCGTGATACTTGTGGAGCTTACTGTTCCTTGGGAAACAAACATCCCAAGGGATCACACATTCAAGCTCAATAAGTATTACGAACTAACCAACGAACTGATCAGGAATAAATTTATAGTTAGTTTGTACGTGGTAGAAGTGGGAGCGAGAGGTATAACAGCAAAATCTCTCTATAGCCTACTTAAAGACCTTGGCCTTTCTAGAACAAGCATCGGTTCATTTTTAGAACGTATTTCAAAGGCGGCATTAGTAGGTTCTTTCCAAATTTGGTAAGGTAGGGAGAGGAGTGTGGAGGGTGAAGGTGAGCGTTTTTGTGCACAATAAAGGGGCCCCTTAAACCTACTCCTGGGTCGCAAGTCCCAGGCACTGCTTGCACTCCTCTCCTTGCAACGCGATGGACCCGGCACCCGCACGGTGAATCCATGGATTGCTAAGAAGCTTCGTCTTTTCCGTACCACAGTCCACTTCCTGGACTCCTGAAAGAAAAGGAAAATATCAAACACCATGTACATAAATGCAACAAAACATGTACATTGGAAGATATTCCAACTGACCGGACGGACGGATACGTCGGCAGTATGACATGATATGAACATTCGGCTAGTACCAATCTTTTGTAGGGTCTTGAAAATTATGGATGGCTCTACGCAGTCCATCTACAATAGCTATTAAAATATTAATTCATTTCATATTATAATTTAATAATAACCATTAAAATAATATGTTTAAGTAATGTATATTTAACAGGTATATTACTTTTGTTGATTAATGGTTATTTGCTGTCAAATATGGTAAGAAGAAAAATGTAAAGATTTTTCTAAACAATTTATAACCGAATACGTGTAAAAGAAACTGTGACAGATTTTCTTGTCATACAATTTTCCTTTTTACATCTATCACACCCTTATAGAATGAAATATTATGATTACCAGCATTATTTTTTGTTGCTTTAAATGTTTACGGCCTTTGGAGGTCGACCTTTCAGCATCATGGCGGTATACGTTTTCATGAATCTAGTTTTAATTATCTTTTTGGAGTAAGGGAATGTTATTAAGTTCGAATATCTTGGTAACGGTTTCTTAATCTTTCCTGTAGAATAACATTATAAAGATTTATTGTAATCGAAATTAGAATACAAAATTATTTAAAATAAAAAAAACTTATCAACTGAATTTGAACGAGTGCAATGGAAATGTGGAAAATGTTTCAATATATTACTTGCAGTTCCGTAATTACATTTAATTTCTCCACATTTTCTAAATTTAAATTATTTAATCTTTTTCCGGTCTCAGCTAAAGCTTTTAAACAGGATCATCAAATTTTGGAAAGCAAAATACTTGGGTAAATTAATAGAAAAGGTCCAATTAATATACCCACAAGGTAAAGTGAAAATGAAAGGGTCGAGTTACAGAAGCTACCGAAATAAAGTTATTAAGCCTGCTACATAGCTAATTGATACAAAGGTAACTTTTATATTCCATATGTTAATTACAACAAAACTTTCGTACTCACAATCACACGTTAATTGAATTTTGAAATTGCTTTAGGCGAATTGTTGTTAAAATATATTTAAATAATATTTTTCTTTCAGTTTTGTACAATTAAATATTACATATACATTGGGTATATTTCAGTGTAATTATTTTGGGATAATTGTGTATTAAATTTATAGGACAAAGTTAGCTTCTCTAAGTAATTTAAGATGTTTGATTTAAAATTACGAATTAAATAAGTCTTGTATTCTATAAATTGCAGAAGACAAATAAAACAGATAAAATATGATAATAGAAAAAAAGCAATGAAAAATATATAAAAATCAAATATAAAAATAGAAGCTGCTAATGACCTATATTCACCCGTTCGGTTCTCAGATGTAATGCCATTTTAAGACCTTTAAATGAATTTTGTATTTCTTTCTTTCGTTTATTGGATTCTGCGACTGTACTTAGAAGGTATATAGGCTTTATATTTCATTCTGATTTTACACAATTGCCTCAATATTTATAAATAAAACAGTTTTTTTTGTTTTTAACACTTATTAAAAACAACTAAATATTTTTAAGTTTGTATTATTATTACAAATAAAAAACTAAAAGAAGTTACGTTAATGTACTAAATAAATAATGATTCTAGTTAACGCCTTACATACTAAAGAGTGTAAAGATTTTTTGAACAGTTTTGGGAGTAGAACGCCATTTCAATGTCTGTTTTCGAAAATTTTAGAAAATACATTTATCTAGCCACTCTTATTTATGAAAACCTTAATAATATAGAATTTTATGATAGTTAACACATCGACACGAATTTGTGGCAAAATGTGAACAACATTTAACAGTAACAGTTAAAATAAGGAAAATAGGTAAATAATTAAAAAAAATGCAATAAAATGAAAACAAGGAAAAAAAAAGCGTGTATTTTCACAATCTGGTAATACAATTCTATGTTATCATATTATAAATCAAAGTTGACGAGTCATTGAATAGATTGATATTTGATATCTTGGAGCACAACAAGTGATATATAATATCACTATCCTATGATAGAGATATATATGACTTTTTGTATAACGCACATATCAGTAAAAACAGATATTCTATGGGAATATTCGTTACACATATGGGGATAGAAAGAGCTTTTGTTGCGATAGTATGTGAATGGGAGTTTGATACCACATGCTACTGAGGCAACAGCTGGAGTCTAAAGTAGCGTGTCAATCTTCTTGAGAGACATAATTTAATTTGTGCGATATTCCAGAGCAATAAAGTGCTTTATGAAAGAGCTTTGTATATACTAGTATATCTCAATACGATAGGAGTGTGTAACGTAGGTTTCCAAACAAAAGCCCCAACCTCTAAGTGACTGTGAACTAGTATAGTTTAGATGCCTGCCGGGTGTAGTTGGGTGGTCTTGGTATGAGAGAGAAATCCTTTGGTATTTATCTTAATAAATCTAACTCATATTGCAAATATTTTGAGAGTACTACCAATGTGAGCAGTGAATTTGAGTTGGGCGTCCAAGGTCACACCTAGTTTTCGATTCTCAATTTGTGAAGATAATGAAAATTCTAAAATATTAAATTTTCTAGTATATTTAACATGGAAGGTTTTTTTTGGGTTCCTATCGATGCCATTTTCGTTTCAAATAATTTATATAGATACGACGTAAACAAACACAAACAAATAGGTACACCAAATTGGGAAATAATAGACGCATCATTCTTAGGATGTTTATTGTGACCTTCTAAGCACTTGCTTTTCGTCTGTTGAACCATCAATTTAAACCGATTTGATCAAATATTTGCACAGAGCAAGTAAGTTATTTCACATTGAGAGCAGTAAATATATTATTTTTCGTTAGAACCAAGGATTCCAAAACATATTTTTATAAGGCTATAAAGACTTTTTAAACATTTTTATAAAAGCGTCATATTTATTGTGATATTCTTATCTATACTAATTATATAATAATAATTATATAATAAGACCAACTAGAAAAGATTGTATTTGTTTGATTGAACTTGGTTACATCTGATACTATTAGAAAAATTGGTAAAAAGCGCCGTTACGAATGTAACTTAATAAGACTGATTAAATTATTTTCTAAAATATTTAATTGTTTCATCATATAAAGCCATGGTATCTTGAGCCGTAAAATTATTAGGTTACGATGTTGGAACTGAGGAATTTGTAAATCTAGCAGAATTTAAGTTAAGTTTTGAAGCTATATGCACAATAACTTAATTCTGCAATACAGTTACTATCTTTGCAACAAAGTTGAATAGTACCTACTATCGATCCAAGTATGCCAGAAAGCGGGTCAAAACATTTTCCCGCTGTTAATATTTTATTTACTATAAAAGAAATTTTGAAATCTAACTTTGTTTTTAAATTGCAATTCCGTTTTAAATTTTCGTTTGCAACGAGGAAGTGGTATACAGTATTAGGTCCTTCTATATGAAATTGGCTTTTTCCGTACTGGCCACTTTAATCACAAATTTCTCCTCTTTGGTAAGAAATTCCACAGTCAAATTTTAAAATCAAATCAAACAACTTTATTAGGACAACATACTTTAAAAAAAATAAAAAATAACCAAAACATTGAAATAAAAAAAAATACAAAAAAAAGAATACAAAGACAAAATAAAAAACACACAAAAATAAAAAAAAAACATTAAAAGTTACTTTAAATAAGGTATAAAATAAAAAATAAAATAGGAAACACACTAAACAAAAATGTATACATATGTGTCATCCAAAATGAAAAGCCACTCAGCTAATGTCAAAGACGTTGTCTTCGACGCTGGTATTCTGTGGCTGCCACTACAGCTATTTATTTTTATTTTTATTAAATAATAATAATATAATAATAATAATAATAAGCCACTTTATTTCCACGACATATTCAGTTACAGTTGCTTACTTAATTACTTAGCTATTTGTTATAAAGGAAAAAAAAATAATTAATATTTAAATGTAACAGTACTAAACTAAGTATAAAATAAAATAAAAAATCCTAATATGTTATGGCCCCTTTCGGGTATAGGCCTCCTCCAGCTGTCTCCATATTTGTCTATCCTTTGCACTTTTCGTCCAGTCTCTTCCTACATATTTATTCAGATCGTCGTCCCAGCGAGCTCTTGGTCTACCCTTTTGTCTGGTCCCTCCAGGACCTTGCCAGTTGGTGACGCGATTTGGCCATCTGTCCTCACTGTAACGGGCCATATGTCCAGCCCATCTCCACTTTAGGCGTTGTGTGTGTTGCAATGCGTCTAGTACTTGGGTTTTCTGACGAATCTTAGTGCTGTTAATTTTATCCGAGAGTTTTACACCAAGGATGCTCCTTTCCATAGCGCGCTGACACGAACGGATTTTAGACATGTTTTTATTATTAAAAATCCATGTTTGAGCTCCGTAGGATAGGCAGGGTAATAGGCTGGAATCCATTACTTTTTTCTTTAGTGGTAGAGAAAGCTTTGACTTCAGAATTTCTTTGAAGCTCCAGTATTTCTTCCAGGTCATGTTAATTCGTCTGTCCAGTTCTTCGGTATGCCTGGACTTTTTAAATGAAATTTGTTTGCCAAGATATATATAACTCTCCACATATTCAACAGGTTGTATCATTTATTGTTTATTTTTATTTACCCATGTATTTTTGTTTCGTTGACTGTCATTCATTTGTTTCTTTTTTCTGTTTTTTTCTGTTTGCGTTACCTACTCAGTGTACAAAATGGAAAATTTAAAATATCGTGGGACCGTGGCCCTAGTGCTGCGGAAACACCTCGAAGGGTTAATGATGTGAATGGCTTTTCTTTCTAGAAATTTTAACTTGCAGAACAAGCCCCGTAAACGACCGGAGACCCAAGTTGATAATGAAGATTTGAAGGCTATTGTGGAAGCGGATCCAACGCAAACCTCGTCCGAGTTAGCTACAGGCTACAGTTTGCTACAGTTAGCTGCGATGTTAGTGATAAAACTGTTTTAATCCACTTGAAGATTAAACACAACACTTGCATATTGAGAAGATTAAACAGTTTGAAAGGACGGTACCTCATGCATTGACTGCTGCGTTACACTACTTAACCGGCACAATATTAAAGGAATTTTAAATCGAATGATGAATTGAAATGCTTCTCTACGATAATCGGAAGCGCTCACCGCAATGGTCGGCCAGCCAAATACTGCAACTCAACATAATAACAAAACAATTCTGTACCCGAATGCACAATACCTGCTATGACTTACCGCGCTTTTTCTTAGCCGGTCAAATTGAAGACAATTTTAGTGTAAAATTAATAGATATCTTAAAATTAATTCAGATAATTACAATTTGACTTAAATTTATTAATTCAGCTGTTTTAAGGAAATAAGTTTGTCAAAACCCAAGCACTTCGCGCACTACAATGAATTAAAATTGAAATGATAATTTATCTAGCAACTCGTCCGCACTCTGAATCCAGTTTCAATTCATACTTAATCAGGATAACTTAAAGACATGACTACATTATTCTACACCTAACAATTCTTCACACCTAAAAATCAACTGTTCACCAACTAATCTTACCACACTTAGTGAGTATCTCGCACTATCCTGGTGTACTCGATATAAACTAATCGAAATTCGGTTATGCGGCAACGGGGGCCAGAGACGCGCGCGTCGCATGCGTTTCTAGTCGACCGTGACAAACAACTGAGATAAAGGCAGTGTTTGATTAAGAGACCATGTCATGTAACAGAACTGTATAATAAAGAGTAACAGTGATAGTAAAGAGTTTAAATAGTAAACAGTTTAGTGAGTTTGTGAGTAGTGCCTATAAAGTGTTTTAAAGAATAGAACAACTGTAAAGAAGAAACTGTTTTAAAGAATGGAATAACATTGAAACCGTAGTCATTATTAATTTTTACTTATTTATTTATTAGTTTAATATATTTAATAGGTAGAATAAACTAAGTTGACAAAAGTATTTAATTTTAATAAATTTTCTATTAAATATTTTACCTGAATGAGGGTTTTGTTGTCTTATTATGAACATGAGGTCGATAAGTCGGTCTATGGTATATCTATTACAGTGTTTGAGGAACGTCAAACGCTCACATGAGGCCGATAAGCGAAATTATGATTGTAGCGGTTGAGGACGTCAAATGCTCACATGAGGCCGATAAGCCAAATTATGATTGTAGCGTTTGAGGACGTCAAATGCTCACATGAGGCCGATAAGCCAAATTATAATTGTAGAGTTTGACGACGTCAAATGCTCACATGAGGCCGATAAGCCACGTTCTGAATGTAGTATTTGGTATATTGGGGATATTGAACTTACTAGATTTATGAAGCATTTTTTTTTTGTCCAGTAGATTTTTTATTGTTCGTATGAAGCTGTAGAGCAAGATTGAACATGTTATCAAATAACTTACACCAATTGATTATTATAGTTGAATTTATTAAGAGTTTATAAATTTCAAAACATTGTCTAAATTGGAGGACCAATTATTTATATATAATGGCCGAATAATATATAAATAATATTATTATTTTTATTATTAGTATAAATATTATTATAGTAAATAAATGGATTTTGATAACGAGGGGACTCCTTATGTTTAGGATGGCCGAGTTGTTAGCTTTTATTGAAAATATCTTTATTGAAGTAGGCATTTACAGTCACAATATGGAGAAAACAAAAACAAACTATTACTTCCCAAATGCTTCAATTTTATTTGTGTTGCGAAGCTGCCATAAATTCTTTCATGAAATATCTTTACTGTCGGTTTGTTTTCATGGAATACAATTACATCATTTCGCACTTACGAAAAGCGACATGTTGTTTTTCTTGTAAGTGTAATGTAGTCACAAAATATGGTGCTAGGATCCATTTTTTAGAATAATTAATATTATGAAATATTATCAGCTTTTTTCTACAAACATAATTTATGGAGCAAGTTCATCTAATAAAATATAAAGTCTGAGCCAAATTTTATACAAGTCATGACTGCAGGGAAGCTTATTGACAGACAATTGAGTAACGATCCTCAAACCGCCTCACTTACCTTGAGGGTTTATTACTATTGTTATTTTAACTTACAAATTTACAAACAACAACAAATTTGTTGTAAGACAATTATGCTAAATAAATAATACAATAATAGGATAACATTCGAACGTAGTGGCTTCTGTAAAATTCATACTTACATATCAAGCTTTGATTTATTACAACACTGGATTTTAAGATAAAGACATAATAAATAGAACTTTTGATTATTAATTTATACTTTTAAATGTACTTCATCAGTCACCAAGTGGACAATCTGGTATTAAAATAACGCTGATCCCCACGAACTACTGTTATATCTGAGATGTCATAAAAGCTTTGCCGGTCTCTAATAAATAGTTTTTATTTTTTTTTTAATAAATTCATGTCTTATCAATTAAGAAAATCTTAACGACGGAAGTTCATTCTACCTATTAGTGGTACGTGAAAGAAAGTTCGTGAAGAACTCCACGGTCATAATGTAAGGGACATTGTGACAGGTATGATATTGTAGCCAATACCTGTATGTAGCCACCTTGTATGTGTGTGTTAGATTTTATAAGACTATTAATGTATATAATATGAAAAGACCCACTACACTTAAATATAACAAAGACAAAAATATATATACATGTGCTAATAACTCAATACATTATATCAACAAAATATATAACATCAAGTACATATATTATGAACAGTAAGTATAAAAGTCACTTAATTTGCAAGCTTTCCATTACAGATGTTTTGAATAGTGGCCTAAAGCCATATTTATAACAAAATAAAAGCGATGGATGATACTAGAATGTCATATTGACAAATCATAAAATGACTCATAGTGAAAATAAAATATTAAGAAGGATATGAAATTCCTAAACATATTCGTAAAAATCTTATTAAACTCAATTTTGGGTTACAGAATTAGGGATGAAAATATAATTATTTTCTATCTTAAGGAGTCCTTTAGTAGTTTGCAAAATCAATAACTATTGCTACATTAATAAAATATCAATAGTAATAAACAAAAATAAAGTTTTAAATAATCCTCAACTCTTTAACTAGTTTATTAAAACAATAAGAGTATGACACAAAAGGACAAATATATCACAGTGATAAAAAAATAGATAAGGTACTTAAAAATTACATCGTCAATCACTATTCACAGCTACAGAGCCTCCCCTCTCAAATGAGTATCATATATATATGATTCCTAAACTTGACACTCATATTCCTATTAACAGCAATAGATGCCAACCATCTACTTAAGGGATACCCTAAACATCTAACATTTCTATGTAATAAAAATTTTATACATAAGTAACATAACAATGAAATACGTGCAATATGTTGATAGAAATTAATTACAGCAATAAAATCAAACAATACTTCCAAAAGACTGTGATAAATATGACCAGAAGATAGACGATTATGAATCGAGCTGCTCACGAAGCATGGTGCATAGGACACGAAGCATACCACTGCTATATGGTAGATACTGTTGTGATCTGACTTCCATATGGCCAGACCTGCCCTTTTTTTTTTTTTTTTAACGTCTGGAATCCTCATGGATACACACCTCCATCCTGGGGAAGATGGAACTGGTTATGTGAGACTCTTACTCACTAAACCAGACGGTCAACACCTCTCCGTCGTAATGGAGCGCCACGGGAACGCTTGCGCACACATCCGCGTTGCTCCGACGGAAGGCCGCGTGAGCAGCCACCACCTCCATGGAGTGACACGCCCGGTTGACTTGAGCGCGTCCCACTCCGGGGCTTGTTGAATGGCGAAGGGCTCCCCTGCCCTCCACCCAAGCCGGCCGAGCCAAATCAGGACTCCCTCAGTGCCCAGGCCAAAAGGCCCGAGCCCACCCCGCAGACAGACCACCCCGAAAGGCAGCCTGTCCGCCAGCCAGCCATGAACCGGGCACAAACCCCCATGGCCGACCCACCCCGCGCCGAGTATTAGCCAACGGCTAATGCAAACCCGAAGGATCACATTAACCGTTGTTGCCCAGGGAGCACCGGCCCGTACCGCTTCCGATGCCACCGGACGAATCCGAGCAACAAAGGAAACAGACGGGCACACGAGGAGGTTCTCGGCGACGGCCCCCCTGGCCAGACCTGCCCTTAATACAGATCTAAAAAATCATGAAGAGGCACACCTGGCCTTGTACTTCAGCTAACCATACTGACCAATTGACTAAACTGACCATATTATGAAATTATAAAACGTGGAAACAAGTAAAGCTCTTCATTCTTCTTAAGATGAGCATGGTTTAGTTTAAGAGGCCTTCCTTAGAAAAGTTTAGTTTTTCCTTACATCCGTCTTCCCTAGTATGATCAATGAGAAGAAAATCAAGATTATAATTATTTTACTAAATTAACCATCCCCTATAATGTATAATTAATTATCTACTTTTATTGTTATATAACTATAAAACCAGAAATTAAAATAAATCTTATTATTCAACACAAAACTCTGAAAGTTGTTAGTCAAATAAAATAATGTTTTCCAAGAAAGCCCATAGATCGGCAAACAATTCAACTACTTGAACGTAAATTTGAGAAGTTAAGGTTCAAGTAGTTGAACAATTTAAGAAAAGTTAGACGCATAATTTATTTACACAGTTATGAAACAAACCGTTACTGTCGACTGTTAAGTAAACAGTATAGAGTCAGTAAGATCAGTACGTAGATACAAATAGATTATAATGTCATCATTAATAATAAAGAATCCTAGCTCTTAGTAGACATCATACTCTGGGGAAAGATATGTGCATTATTGTTTTCCATTCTTTTCCATAGACACCGATACGATAAAAATCCGAATGTTTGTTTCTTAATTCTCATTAAGAACTTTACAGCCAAGTCAGTGGAATCTGTAAAAATAGTAAGTCAAGTTTCTATAGTTATTTAAGCTGTGCATTAAATATTATTTTTCGTTTAATCATAACTTTATTCTGCTCAGCTGATCATGATTTCTTTGATTTTCTTGTGTATATAATATACCTCCTAAACTAAATATAGTTTAGGAAGTAAATTATTTGTTAGATGTATACTTATAATTATATACCTACAATAAAATTACATGCAGTAATATAATATTATATTATGATAGTCTTTTAGTAATTAGAAATTTATGTAATCTATGTAAAGTACATCGGAATTGTATTATGATATTTTTAATAAAAAAAAATCATTTTTTACATACATCCTTTACTTTGAGAAATACTTTATGTATTTTAAAAAACATACTAATTATATTTATATTTTCAGTTAGTACAATTAGTACGGTTACGGAAACAGCTCCGTTTCAATTTTTAGGTAAAAATATCGTATACCAAGGCCGTACTCCATCGTTGGATGTAATAGTCGATAGCTTTATAAATGATCTCAAAAAGGTAGACAACCAACCAATAAATAAAGTAAAAAAAGATTGGATATGCAATAATTTTTTAACATTACGACTAAATTGGCCTTACCTCGTTTATGATATTGATAAAACCCTTTTGTCAAAGTTAGATGCAAGCGTCATAAAGACATTGAAGTTATGGCTCAGGTTAGCGCTCACTCAGCAAACCCTTCAATCTTATTTAGAGACCGAAACAATTGTGGGTTAAAATTTTAGAAACCATCGGAGCTCTACAAACATCTAAGAGTTACCAAAAGACATACCATCGGAAAATCTAAAAGTTCCCTGAGAAACAAACATCCCCAGGAATCACACATTCCAGCTTAATAAGTATTACGAACTGACCAACGAACTGTCCAGGAATAAATTTATAGTTAGGTTGTACGCGGTAGAAGTGGGAGCGAGAGGTATAACAGCAAAATCTCTCTATAACCTACTTAAAGACCTTGGCCTTTCTAGAACAAAACAAGCACCGGTTCATTTCTAGAACATATTTAATAGGCGGCATTAGAAGGTTCTTTCCAAATTTGGTTAGGTAGGGTGAGGAGTGTGGAAGGTGAAGGCCAGCGTTTTTGCGCATAATAAAGAGGCCCCTTAAACCTACCCCTGGGTCGCAAGTCCCAGGCACTGTTTGCACTCCTCTCCTTGCAACGTGATGGGCCCGGCATCCACTTGGTGAATCCATGGAATGCTTAGACGCTTTGTCGTGTGTCTATATATATACATTCCGAACCCAAAGGGCAGAAACAGAACCTTATTATTTAGACTTCGGTCTATGTGTGTATGTCTGTATGTCTGTCACCAGGTTGTATCTCATGAACCGTTATTGCTATACAGTTTTAATTTTCACAGATAATTTATTTTTGGCATCATTTTCGATTACAGCACTTTTTTTAATTTGTTATTAAGGTTTTAAATATACAAGATAGTATTGAACAGGATAAATTTCATGAAAACCTTTTATTTGTTCATATGATCGAGTTGTCGTTTGCGAAAATATTGTTAACATACATTATATGTATAACATAGCATAGTAATTGTATAATGAGCATAGCTATCCATTGAGTTACAGCTTGTTTATCAAGCCCATAGTTAAATGTCTCAGACATCCTCACTGATAGTACAAATGGACTTTGAACGAAGACTTTCGGCTTCAGCTAATTCGGTATTGCGTACTATGGCTTTCAGTGTCCCGTTTGTTGCTCATAAATGGACTCTCACATTGATGTTTTTTTAAAGTTGATTCTGCCGAATTAGACTTAGTGCCTCAGGTAGACATTTGTCAACGTCAACTATGAGTGCAACTATGAGTAGTGGTGGTCCTAATAGTGGGATGTGCACGCAATGACCGTTAGAAATCACCTTCTTCTTCTTCATGTTCATCGTAAGGCGTTGGATGCGACAAGATAACTTTCTGGGAATTGCGGAGGATTCCGGGGATTGAAGTACAAAAACATAAATAGCGATTTATGTTGTTGACTAAACTTTCCCAATCCAAAATTCAGGAGCTAATAATTCTACTGTGCGGTTTTCAAGGACATTTTTCCCACGTTCCACTCGCTTGTGGAACGAACTCCCTTCGGTGGTATTTCCAGATCGGTACGACATGGATACCTTCAAAAAAGGCGTTTACTCCTACCTACATGGCCGGCAACACTCTTGTAAATCCTCGGATGTTGCAAGAGTTCATGGGCGGCGGTGATCACAAGTCATCTGTGACCCGCCAGCTCGTTTGCCCTCCTCTTACATAAAAAAAAAAATAATAAAAATAGATTTACGAACTAAGATCTATATAATCATTGTTATTATTGGTATGTTATAAAAGTAGTAAAAGATATTGATTTGACGAGCTATCGGAAGTAGCCTTAAGATATTAAATATATTGTATTTACATATCTTATTAGGTAAGCCATAAATGTGTGAAAGATATAAGATTGTTATAAATATGCTTAGGCATTTAAAATGGTTATGTACTATTATATTGTTATTATGATATATTTAATGATGTTTAAAGTTGTGAATATGACTTATCTCCAGAAGCTGCCATTGGCGCTTCTGTCGATGTTGTTATGTTATAAATATGGCTGTAAGCCTCTATTAAAGACAATCTGTATTGGAGAACGGGCAAGATAAGTGAATCTTATACTTACATTATTTATAATATGTGTAATAACTGTTGTGGGTATTTCACCGTATTGAGTTATTGGTAAATGTGTCTAAATAATTACACAGTAATAACTATATTACTGTATTTATTATAATCATGTACCGGGAGTCATTTTGTTATATTAAATGATATATTTGTTTAGCTCTTTCTTTTCTTTAAACTTATCCAAATAATTCATCGAAATATATTATCATATTAATAGTATGAAGTAGCTCGATTAAATAATTTATACTATATTAATTCAGTGGTTTTAAATTATAGAATCTTATAATATCTATCACGTGCGGCACAACGGGAGCTCGGTGGTGGACGTTTCGTTCGCCACACCAGCCCTGGCCGCCGACGTCTGCAGGTGGGAAGTAGACCTGCAGGAGAATCTATTCGACCACAGGTACATTTGGATAGAGTTCTCCACCCAGAGTCCACGGTCGGAGGGGCTGGGAAAACGGTCGTCCTTGCCGCGGTGGGCCCTGACGCGATTAGACCGCGACGCGGCCAGGGAAGCGGCGATCATCCAGGACTGGTTCGCTCCGCCTGCAAGTCCTAATATGGACGTGGATGCCGCCGCCCTCCGGCTGAGGGAGGCGATGACTGAGGTGTGCGATTCCAGCATGCCTCGGTCCCGCCGGCCGCCTCCCATCGCGCGGTCTACTGGTGGTCGGCGGAACTCGCCGGCCTCCGGGCGAAATGCGTGGCCGAAAGAAGACAGCGCTGGGGCCTGACGGGGTGCCGGCGCGGGTGGTGGCGATAATCATCGGTCACATGGAGCGACACTTCCGAGACCTCTTCGACCGCTGCTTTACGTCTGGGAGGTTCCCAAGGGTGTGGAAGGAGGGGGTTTTGTGTCTCCTCCGGAAGCCGGGGCGGCCGGTGGATTCTCCTGCCGGATATCGGCCGGTCGTTCTCTTGGACGACGCGGCCAAGCTCTTTGAGTCCGTGATAGCAGCACGGCTCAGGGAGCACCTGAGGGGGACCGGCCCGGACTTATCCGGGGCCCAGTACGGGTTTCGGGCGGGTCGGTCCACGATAGACGCGCTCCAGGAGCTGAAGCGCGTCACACAAGAGGCGGTGGCGGCGGGGGATAGCGTGCTGGCTGTGTCGTTTGACATAGCCAATGCCTTCAACACCATCCCCCACGCCACAATTACTGAGGCACTCCGATACAATGGGGTGCCTCCATATTTGCGGGCCCTGCTGGCGGATTACCTCCGGGAGAGGGAAGTCCTGTTCGTCGGCGGGGACGGCCGCATGAGGCGGCAGCCGGTGCAGTTGGGTGTTCCGCAGGGGTCGGTCCTTGGTCCACTCCTGTGGAACGTCGGTTTTGACTGGCTCCTCCGGGGCGCCGTCCCCGATGGAGTGGGTGTCATTTGCTATGCGGATGACACCCTTGTCACGGCGCGGGGGAGAACATTCGGGGAGGCAGCCACCCGGGCGTCAAATGGGGGGATCCTGGTTGCCTATCGGATCCGGCAGCTGGGGTTGAAAGTGGCGCTACCCAAGACTCAGGCCCTATACTTTCATGGGCCGCGGCGGGGTGCGCCACCTGACGCCCATATCATGGTGGGTGTCGAGAGGGTGCGGGTGAGTGCCACGATGAGGTATCTGGGCCTCACCTTGGACGGGCGGTGGAAGCTCCGAGAACATTTTCGTGAACTTTCACCGCGCCTCCAAAAGGCGGCGTGATGCCTAAATTGGCTCCTCCCGAACGTGGGAGGGCCAGCCACAGCATGCCGGCGCCTCTATGCCAGCGTGCTGAAGAGCATGGCCCTGTACGGCTCCCCCATATGGGCGGACGCCCTGGGGGGGTACAACCAGGCTCACCTGCGTAGGCCCCAACGGGCCATCGCACAAAGAGTGGCGCGGGCTTTCGCGACGGTGAGTCATGGTGCGGCTTGCGACATGGCGGGAACTCCACCATGGCACTTGGAGGCCGAGGTGCTATCCGCCGTCTATCACTGGACGGCGGACAAGAGGGCGCGGGGAGAGCACCCCGCACCAGAGAGGGCCGCCGTCCGGTTGGCGGCCCGCGAGAACGTTCTCCGCCAATGGATAGCGGAGATGGCCGAAGCCAGATTCGGACGGTGGAGCCTGGTTCGTTGTCAGACCATTCGTGAAGGAATTCAGAAAATTCGTTTCCTCACGTACCGGTTGTCGCAGGTACTTTCCGGGCAAGGTTGCTTCGGGAAGTTCCTGCACCGGATAAAGCGTGAGGAGACCCCGGCGTACCACCACTGTGGCGCGCTCGTTGATTCGGTGCAGCACACCCTGGACGAGTGTCCGGCCTGGGTGGAGCAGCGCCGACGACTCCAGGAGTCGGTAGGCCCGGACCTAACGCTGCCTGCGGTAGTTACTGCCATGTTGGGCAGCGAGGAGGTCTGGGTGGAGGTGGCTTCCTTCTGTGAGGAGGTCATGTCGCAGAAGGAAAAGGCGGAGCGGGCGCGCATGGACGATCCCCTTGTGTCCCCGCACCGCAGACGTCGAAGGGGCCGGAGAAGACGTCAATTTGAACTTCTCCAGCCTGGTGGTGGCCAGTGTGCAGGGGGTGTGGGGACACTCCCGCCCACATTGAACAGGGCACCACCCGCGTTGGGTGGGAACGACCGGGCGCTCCCGGTCGCTCTCACAGGCCCCCCCACTCAGCAAGGGGGGCAGGTGGGGTCCGTCGTGTAAAAGACTGGCCGTCGCCGGCGGGGTCGTGGTTGAAGGGCTAGCCGTACCCACGACTCCGCCAATAAGGCGAGGAAGGGTCGCCGCGGGGTTTTTAGTGGGTACCCCGTTTTCGGGAGTCCCACACACGCCCCTCGCTTCCCCGGCGCGTACGGGGTACGGTGGGTAAAGCACGGTAAGCGAGGGGTACGGTGCGTTAAGCATTTTCCCCGCGGAAACAAAAAAAAAAAAAAAAAAAAGAGAAATGAGAATCCCACCGAGTACACTTCCTCGGATTATCAAACAAGACTTAGGTCTAGGGGCTTACCGGAGATACACGGGATATACCTTAAATGAGGCAATAAAATAAAAGAGAGTTCAAAGATCAAAATTGTTGTTACTGCGGCATACCTTGAGACTATAAAGTCTCGAGGCCAAGATAAGCCCTAATATAAATTAGGGATCGTGTTTCTCTTTTTTGAAATTAATTACCTAAGTTTATGAGTGATAAACATGAAATAATATAAAAATAATATACTTTTATTGCAATCAATCACATAATACTCAAAAACAGTTTGTACAAAAACAGAAATGATGGGTATATAATAAGCCGGTCTTATCGCTATGTAGCTATTTTTTCTAGCAAACATTCTACTGGTAGGACTGTGGTGATTTATAAAGAGGATAGCGGTGCGTAAAATCACCGCTCAAAAATATATATATGTGGTAGTCATATATTTGTAACATAGATAATATAGTACATATACACAAGAAAAACTAAATAGATATATATACAAAACTAAAATACATATAGTAATATCATAATTACAGGAGAAATTCTCGTTAATATCAACAGTATAAAAAAAAAAGATATAAGGACTATATAATGTGTGAAAGCGTTGAGAGATAATTATATTTATATGATAATATACTGAATATTACTGGGCAGAACAAAGGCAAAGGTGAAGGCGAATAATCTTTGTACTTGTTCAAATATTGTACTTGTCTGATAACTATTCGCATTGTAATGTATTTGCAATGTTTTTAGAGCAAAATGCTTGACCAGTAAAAAGTTGGTTTAAAAAAGCAAAAAGGAGAAAATGAGGTTATCAAAAGACCCAAGAACTTTACTATGAGCGCCTAGAAATTTGAGGTAATTTAAGTTCAATACGGAATTCAGAAACTTGGTCATACTTGTGTAAGCCAAATATGAACGGAATGCAAAGGTTTTGGGGTCTCTCAGGTTTATTCAGTTGAGCTCAGGGCAACTTGTGTTGGCGTAGAAAAGGATAAAAGAAAAAGCCACCCAAAGCAACCCATAGCTCCAAAAGTTTTCATGCTAACCTCATTTATTTGGCAAAACCATAAAATAGTTTGTTTGTTGTCGGTTGTTGTTGTTGTTTGTTGTCCAAGATTTTTTATTTTGTAGCTGTAGGGTATACTGACACCATCAAATAAAATAGAAGGTAAGTTCAACCAGACAGACATGGAACAAATATTGGAGCTACAAGGAGGTATTTAAAAGCGAAATGCCTGTCACTTTGAAGAAAAAGGTCATGGACCCCTGCTTGATACCCTGCCTGACGTACGCGTGTCAAACCTGGAAATTCACGAATAAAATAAGAAATAAAAAGGAATGGAGCGCAGCATGTTAGGCATTAAGAAAATACAAAAAATAAACCACACTAAAATAAGGTGAAAAACAAAAGACATAGATGCTCTTAGCCACAGTCTAAAGCAAAAATGAAAATGGGCAGGCCATGTTGCACGTCTTGAAGATCGAAGATGGACTAAAACGGTTACTTCATGGAAAGGGCACAGGGCAAACGCTGCAGAGGTTGACCACTCGTTAGATGGGATGATGATCTGATAAAGACTGTTGGTCCAAAATGGCAACAAATAGCCCAAGATCGAGTGAAATGGAAAGCTTTGGAGGAGACCTTTACCTGAGAGGGGTTCCAGTAGAAAAATAGCACACCAGGTGTGTGTTATAGGTATAAGTATAAGTAATACAAATAAGTTGGAATAAATGAATATCAACATTAATACGTAGACATAATTAGATATAAGTACTAACCCATTGTAGTAAAATATAGAAATACATATTACACATATAACAGTAAAAAAATCTATGGTCTAAAATCAAAATTATTAATCTGGAAATAAAAGGTTTTTTATTTTATTTTTATTTTATTTATTATATAAGTCCAACCAATCAACTCTAGCAATCATACTTCGAGATCTAACCCGGCGCCAAAGCGACCTCTATCTTACCCATTTTTTTAACGTTGGGAAATCCTTTATGAATACCACCCAAACAAAGGCAGCGGTAGGACGGTTATGTGGGATTCGCTGAACTTCAGCATACCCACTAAAACCCAACGGATACCCTCATCGCCATAAAGGGATGCCATGGGATCGCTTTCTGTATCACCGCAACGCCCCGGTGATCTCTACCTAAGCCTTACCTAACCAACACCGTTCTCTTAGAAGTGACTTCTAAGGAAACGGTGTAATGACGATCGGCCAAAGTAAAAAAATAGGCGAACAGCACTCTTTTGTATAAAAAAATACAACTGTCTTTGAACTCTAGTGAAGAAAATTGGAAGAAATAATAATGATAAATCTAAAGATGTAATTTAAATCCACTAATATGGTTTATTTAAATACCATTCATCTCCCGTATGCGCTAGTGACTAGGATACCTAGTTTTCACCCAGGAGGCTCGGGTTTGATTCCCGGTACGGGAATATTTTGCCTCGGATGTTTATACTTATTTTGGCTCCATAGATACTTGTCTTCCACCAAAATTGGTAATATGAATCGCTCATATTGTAACAGTAGTAATTAAATTATTCTACTGTTACAATGTCTCATTTTAATTTAAAGTACTAGAAAGTTAAGAGAGATATTCGAATAATTACGATAAAGACATTTCCAAAATAAAGTCTAACACTAAGTCCAAATTTCTATATAGGCTTTGCAAGGCTTTCGGATCGCAAATGGCTAGCGCGTTAGGTTGGATAGCAAATCCTGGATAAGTAATAACGTACAACCATTAATCTTTTGTGTTCCATAAACTCCTATTAAGAAGCCAACTGTCGACAATATTTCATAGTAATAAGTAATCAAATGCCTGTCTCAATTTAGAAGTCTACGAAATTATATTGTTTATAAAATATACATCAATCATCAATCAAGGTAAATCCTTGCCTTTTTGATGCAAATTAATAAATTCATTTTATTTATTTATTATTATTTCATACCATATACGGCCTAACTTATTTGACTTACATTTGAACATATTACAAGTAAGGTAGGTACTTGTTTTCTTGTCCATAGGTACTTATGTACAAGAAAAAAATGCTCCAATTTCTAATCAATTGTTGAATTCAAACATTACAAGGAATTAGGGATTAAAATGTTTATAAATAGCTCATAATGTATATAGATTAGTTTTATATTATTTATACCTTACGGGCCACCCACTTTGGGCGCCGTGAGAGCCAGCTAAGAGATGAAAATACAAATGCACACCATCCTACTCAGGCTAAATCTGTGGCGGAAATTAAAGTTTTGTTCAAAACTTCAGACGGTAATAATCGAGAGCATACTTTTATTTTATAAAAAAAAATGGTTTTAAGACTTAGAACAAATTTAATCTTGGACAATCAAGAATCTCATTGTATACTGTATCATTATTATAAGAATATATTGCGAATTAAGTATATATAATATGTGGTGAGCTAAGACGTGGGGAGAGCGTCTTGGATTTATTTTTTGAAAAATATTGTTTTTTGAAATCTTTTATAAATGCATAGTGTTTAAGTTTAAGTGATTCTGGTTACAAGTATTTGTATAAATTTATAAACCAAATAATGACAAATCTGTGCTCTGCATTTTGATGTCCTTTGAAGCTTATATAATTTAATATAAACCTAAAGCTTTTCACATGAAGCAATCGTTCCGGCGAATATTGGCGTTAGATTTAATTATGCGCGCTCACCAGGGAATAGATCGTTTAATGAAAATTCGGATCTTTATCATTAGTTCTTGTCGTGGATGTTAGAAAACCTTTATTGCTCTTATACATTTAAAGTGATTAATTATTAGACATACCTTATAAGATCGCTTAAAATTTTGCAAAAACATTTGTTACAGGTTCCTAGAAGGAAAATAAAACGTGAAATATTTTCTGAGCATAAGGTGTTCGATGGAAACGCCCTGCTTTTAGAATGTAACACGAAGATAGAAGTAAAGTATTAAATCATAGGATTTTGAACGTCGGTACCTTCTGGAATTGTTTGACTCGGAAATAGAACCTGTGTTATTTAACAACGATTTCACTTTTTTTTTTTTTTTTTTTTTTTTTTTTTTTCCGTTGGAAAAATGCGTTTCCGCATCGTCACCCAGGCCAGGAAGGCGATGGCCGGGCGGTATGTGCGGCACCCGGCGACTGCCATTTTTAAGGCACCCCACTAAAAAACCAACGGCTGCCCACGACGCTACAATGGGACGCCACGGGATCGCTTTCGCACTCACCGTGGCGCCCCGGCGGAACTCCTCCATATAGAGGTACCCCGGGCAACCAGTGTACCCCTACCTCATAGACCTAGTGCAATGGCGAGAGAGGTCGCCCCCCCCCTCTCACCTAGGCCTACGGCTACGGAACCACTCCACAGTCAACTCTGCTATCAGAGAAGTACCAGGAGCGATCCCGCGACCCTGCACCACACGCGCTCCAGCGCACTCCTCCCACGACAGCCACGGAATTCCTCCCGGCGATGCTGGATACCTGAGGAGGAATCCATCACTGTTTCCGAACCCCCCGCAACCAAATGCGCCCCAGCACCGCACCTGGAGCAAGAAGTTCGGCCCACTCTACCCCACACGCCCATCATCAGACAGCCACGGGATACCTCCCGGCGATGCTGGATACCTGAGGAGGTACCCGCGACTGCCCCCGAAACCTCCGCCACCGAATGCGCCCCAGCACCGCAAACGGCAACGGAAATCCCAGGCACCGCAAAATGCCCAGACCATCTCCAGGTCCAAGCCTCCCTCTCGCAGACAGACCACCCCGAAAGGCAGCCTGCCCGCGGGCCAGCCATGAACCGGACACAAACCCCCATGGCCGACCCACCTCGCGCCGAGTATTAGCCAACGGCTAATGCAAACCCGAAGGATCACATTAACCGTTGTTGCCCAGGGAGCACCGGCCCGTACCGCTTCCGATGCCACCGAACGAATCCGAGCAACAAAGGAAACAGACGGGAAGTCACCTACGAGAAGTTGTTGTTTCACCTACAATAGTAACCTACTGTTCAATTACATTTAAACAATAAAATATATTTATTGACTGTCTCAGATATAAAATAAATTTGTACCCTTCTGATCAAAACGAAATATAAATAAATAAATATATGTACGGTAAAAGTGCAGAAAGCTAATATTTTTATAAAAGAATGCATACATTAACAAAACATATTTATATTATATAGATATATATATATATATATATATATATATATATATATATATATATATATATATATATATATATAATATACATACTATTTTATTATGAATTATATAAACAAATACATATATTTGTCGGAGATTAGAGGTATATTTGATGCTTGTTCGGTATTGATGAAGTCTTCTGGTACAGGATCCGAAGCGTAGGTCTCAGGCAATTAAACCACACAGACACAATATGACAATTACTTGTATTAAATGTAGGTAATCACAAATTACTTAGTAGGTATACAATTATCAGAGTTTCGTGAACCACCGGTCCCGTTTGGGGGGTCCGGACTGTAAGGCTCACACTAAACAATAATCCTCTCGTCTCAATGCTCTCGGATATTTAAAATGTCTCCGGTGCCCCTCCAAACGATTCCGATCACGTGACTCAATACGTCACGGCGTTCACAGTGGGGACTGTTACAATGATATCAATTGAGTTACTAATTATCGTTAAATTATCGTGATCTGCGTCACGGCCATACTGACAAGTCACACGCCCTCGTGTGCATATGTATCTGAAATCCAAACAATATACAACTGTAGATGTTGCTTCGCTCGGCCTTTCTGACCACATAAAAAAATCATGAATCTTTCTAAAATCGATAGTTATGATAACTGAAGCTGTTACATAGAACATAATTCAATCTAAGTCATTCCATGAGATTGGACTAATTGGAGTCAAGATAGACAACCATCATAGGCGTCAAGTCAAGATAGACAACCCGCATTGGCGTCAAGTCAAGATAGACAACCATCATTGGCGTCAAGTCAAGATAGACAACCCGCATTGGCGTCAAGTCAAGATAGACAACCCGTATTGGCGTCAAGTCAAGATAGACAACCATCATTGGCGTCAAGTAAAATAGAAATCGTATGAATTATCATTATCACCAGAACAACCAGCAACAGAACAATTATCATCATTATCATCATGAACATTGACGTCCAAAATTCTCAAATTATTACCGACTTTTTTTTATTTACTACCGTATCTCACAAAAGATATTAATAAGATCGGATACACTGAAACACTTAAACTTTACATATGATTTCTGTTTACATGAATTGTTTTTCTTTGACCAGCGAACATTTAGCACTTGAAACGTAAGTAAATTGAAACGAATCACCTTTACGCAGTAACATGCTCGATGGTGGATAAATTGCGCAGACAACAACGTGTTGCTCGCACCGCACTTTACCAGTGCCGCTGCCATAGCTGCATTCGCCACGACCGCCGTTACCACCATCAGCAACATCAGCACCATCAGCACCATCAGCACCATCAGCGCCATCAGCGCCATCAGCGCCGCTCCGTCACCGCCAGCCGCGCCACGCCGTCACCGCCAGCCGCGCCGCGCCGTCACCGCTATAATTTCTCATTTCTTTCTTTCTTCATTAGCAACGATTCTGTCTTTCGTAGAATTCTTCCAACGGTTTGTCATATAATCTAATAAACGACTTGCATAAGCGATTAAATAGGTATTTCCACACGATTTTCTTGATATGTGGGTAGATCTCAATTTTGAAGTTTTGAGATAACATAAATTTAACTTGATTGATTGATTTACAACCATTGATTATCAACTATTGATTGATTGTATTGATTCTGGAACTTCATTGTTATTATCTTGTAGTGTGCGTTTCAAATAATAAAATCACTTATTTCTTGCTTGACCGTGATTTGTAGCTTCAATAAACTTATCTCGCGGGTAGTTGGTGGTTTTGATGCCCGAGTGAATCCCGCTTCTGATGTCGGAGATAGGAGGCAATATTCGTGGCTTGTTCGTTCTTAATGGAGTCTTTAGGTACAGGATCCGAGGCGTAGGTCTCAGGCAATTAAACCACACAGACACAATATGACAATTACTTGTATTAAATGTAGGTAATCACAAATTACTTAGTAGGTATACAATTATCAGAGTTTCGTGAACCACCGGTCCCGTTTGGGGGGTCCGGACTGTAAGGCTCATACTAAACAATAATCCTCTCGTCTCGATGCTCTCGGATATTTAAAATGTCTCCGGTGCCCCTCCAAACGATTCCGATCACGTGACTCAATACGTCACAGCGTTCACAGTGGGGACTGTTACAATGATATCAATTGAGTTACTAATTATCGTTAAATTATCGTGATCTGCGACATATTTATAAAAAACTCCTATGCTAACAAAGATTTTATCGGCACCTGATGCAATAGAAAAAAATATAGAAATGTTCAGTTCATTTCAAATTATTCTCTTTGCTTACCATTGTAACAAAATAATACATGCAATCAAATCACAAATTTTAGCGTGTCTATAACGTTATGTTCCTTCTAACTCTTTTTTTTTTTTTTTTTTTTTTATATTATCTAGGGCAATGCTTGACTACATTCCACCTGATGGTAAGTGGAATGTAGTCTTAGGTGGTAAGGCGCATTACCCTAGCAACCTATTCACTCTTCTCTTGAATGTGACCACATTGTATTCGGTCGGAAATACCGACGCAGGCAAGCTGTTCCAATCCTTTGCTGTACGCAGTAAAAATGAGGAAGCAAAGCGCTTCGTTCGAACAGGTGGAATGTCCACAACAAAAGGATGAAAACCTGCCGTGCGTCGGGACGTCCGGTGATGGAAGGGGGACGGGGGAATTAAATTGTGTAATTCCTGCGCACACTCACCAAAATATATCCTATAGAATACTGAGAGGCTAGCAATTCTACGCCTGTGCTCAAGGCTTTGGAGGTCGGCTCCGACCAATTCGGGATCGCCTATAAGCCTCTTTGCTCGCCTCTCAATTGAGTCCAGCGGGTCTAGCCAAGATGCCTTTCTACAATAGTTATCGCTTTAGAAAAGTTTGAAAATGTATGGGCAATAGATGTCGCTATCGTTTTGACAATAAAATTGTAGAAAAGTGTTAGCCATGTCTCAATTTTGACAGACGCTAACGAAACGATATCTATTCTATTGATCGCTATCGTAACTATCACTCGGACCCAAACGAAAGCGCTAAAAAAATGGCGATTTTTTAATATTTTTTAATATCTGCGTTATTTTAATATCTTCTTTATAATGCATTCATTAAATATGTTGTGGAGCGCTCATAACGAGGAAGCTTTTATTAAAAGCCGGCTAATTAATTATATTATATATATATATATATATATATATATATATATATATATATAATAATATTAATAATAATACGGGACAAATTACACACATTGATCTAACTCCTAAGTAAGCAAATTATTTGTTTGTGTTCAGGATCAAGGGTGCTAGACAACGATACAAATACATAGAAATGCACATTATAAATACTGAGAATGAATTTAATAAACAACCAAACTCAGAAATTCAGACATCAACGCTCATCACATACATGCCTGTCCTCGTCGGGAATCGAACCCGAGCCCCATTGCGTCGCTATACGTTAGGCGTCTGCGCTAATCACTCGACCAACGGGACCGTGAAATTTGTATTCAATGTTACCGAAAAATCCTAATGAAGTAATGGTATTGCCCCTCAACAAGTTCAACATGTGCTACACTACAATACAGGATATGCAAAAGATATTTAGTTTAAAATATGCTTAAAGTTAGTATAAATTTCTAATTTATATATATTATTAGTATAACCATTGTGTGGTTTTTTAATGAGGATTGCTGTTATTTAGAGTGACAGCAATCTTAATTAAAACACTTCTTAATTTTAACACAATCCATAATTAATAGAGATGTGTGATGTAACTATATATATATATATATATATATATATATAATATATATATATATATGTACATATATATTATATATGTATATATTCTAAATATTTGTTTTGTTACATTATGATCATTTGTTAAATTGAATAAATAAAACAACTTTAAATATATCCATTTTTATTTGAAAAAACAAAATTATAATATATTAAAAATATAAAAAAAAAAATTTAATGTTTAATTAAAAAGTTTAATGAAAAGAATAAGAATGTGGAGTTTCTTGCCAATTCTTCTTCATAGACCTAGTCTATGTAAATATGCAGCTGGAGTGTGAGACTGCATAAGTGAAATGTATCCCATCCCTATGTCTTATATTATAAGCCAACAAACATATTATTTTTTAAATCTTTTACAAAGCTAAGGACTGTCTTTTGTCACTTTCCAAGGTATGGTCCTTTAGCATTAATTTAATTCTAATTTCTTGTCACATATACAGTGACTTACTAAATAGTCAATACTGTAAAAACATTAATTTAATAATGAGGTTATTAACATACACTTATAAATTGTTCAAATATAAATAAAAATTACCATCTGTAAAAATAGGAAACAAATTCAAGATTCTATAATTACATACTGAGTTTTGGGAGTGAAACTCTGTAGGGATAGAATTTATTTATTTGCTTTACTAATGGTTTTTTTTTTGTTTTGGCCTTCCAATCTGCCAAAACCTAAACATAATTTTATGTTATATTATTATATACACTTAAGCTTTATACAGATGGTTTCATGCATTTTTAGATGTGTCTAGAAAGAACCGATATATCATAAATAAATATGTATTAATAAAGAATTAAATATAAATAATTTATGTATTATTTTACATAACATTTGATTATTATTAGTTTTTTAGTCAGTTTAGTAAATATGATTTATTATACATGAAATATGAATATGAAATGTAAATATGAAAGAAAATATTGAGTCAGTTATTTGTTAGTCATATTACTATTTAGTATAAAATCAAACATTTTGTTATCCTCTATCTTCTAGGAAATAATATTTATCACTCTGATGTAAAGCTGCAATTTTTTTATTTCAAATGTTTCTCTTTAAAAGGTAGTCTAAGAATTATAACATTTTAATAATATCATATCAAAAATAATAATTGAATTTATTTATTTTTTATTTTTCAACCGATCTGATTACACCTTCAATAGTGACCTAATTCACAAGACTACATAATTCTTGCCATAGATGGTCAGCCTTTAACCGACCTTGCGTCCCTTGCTAGGTCCTTGCTAAGTCACCATTGCTAGAACATAGTTAAAAAGGAAAGATTAACATAGGTGCTTGAAACACGAAGGGAGATATATCACAAGCGAGATGTTAATTTAAACAACAAAGGAAGGTTTTTCTGTTATTAGTAAATATTATAATTTACGTACCTTTAGTACCTTATTCCATAAACTCCAATAAAGCTGCAAATTGTTCGGGACAAACCCGCGATCTAATTTCTAATTTTGCAACCCTACAACACACACTTATCACTGTTTTATATCACAACACAAAGCTACACAACCCAAAGATAACTTTAATAAATAAAAAGAAGAACTTTTACTTTATTACACTCATTTTAATAAGTTATAAAACTTGTATTTAAACTCGCGCCTGAAGTATGAAGAATTTGACAATTTGGTGATAACTGATAGCTCACCATAGACTAATAATTATAGACTTTTCTATCGAATACTTAGAAATAGCGATAGCGATAGCTATGACAACATGGCTACAAACGAAGCGCTTTCTACAATTGATATCGCTAAGTCGATAACAATTATAGAAATCGCTTCGATTGTCAATGTATGTAATATGGCTAGGCCGGCAGAACCGCAAGATGAGACTTTGCGGCACCAGCAAATATGTGGCCACAGTACTCTACACACGACCGGATCTGTGCTTTGTATAAAACAAGAAGCTGTCCCGGTGTAAAGTACTGCCGAACCTTCGCAAGAACGGCAAGCTTTGCTGCTGCTGCTCTTGCTCTGGACTCAATGAACCGACCAAAGTTGAGGTTCGAGGAAATCTCTAAGCCTAACAACTGAAGCCGGTCACTGTATTCCAAGGATACATTCTGGAAAGTAGGAGCCAAGGTGAAAGGGCTCCTCAGCTCAACAATTCAGAACAATTAGTTATATACTGTGTCAGGGAGGCAGGTCGAACTTGTATCGCTTGTTATGAATTCCGACATTGAATGATTGATAAGAATATAGGAAGCAGGTGAGGTTTTTGACATAGCCACTTATATTTTCATAAAATTTTTCAAGGTTACAGAATTCATTTAAAAAAAATACTCAAAAGTTTTTTCTAGCGACTTACGATAGAAAGTTGTGTTAATCTAATATTGCTATATTTTACAAAACCATAATATTGTTAATAAAATACAACTGTTTTAAACATAAAAACCATTTTGTTGTTGTACATTGTATTTATTTATAATGCTATGTAGAAATATCTTAAATCATAAATCACCGAGATATAGAATGGCTTTTTTTGGCGCTGTTTCAACCTCGATACGACATGCGTGCTTAAAGAGATAGTTCTCCCTTATCAAAGGTGATGATGTATAAAAGTTATTTAAATCTCAGTCAGTGGCATACCAGTGGTAATATTTCTAATAGATAGATGAGGAAAACAATTAATGATAACAAAATATAATGAATAGTCACAATGTTACAACATTAAATAAGTTTATTAGTTTTCAACCTATTTGGCATACAATATATATTTTTTACTATTTACTTAGTTAGTAACCTGATTAGTTAACCAAATCTTTGATCTTTATCTGTATTTGATTGAAATGAATTATTAATTGATTGGCGAAAAAAAATCTATAATGTGATGTTTAATATGCCAAAACGTAATCAATAGGTATATTTAATTGTCAATAACTATTGTAATATTTTTAATAAATAACGTATTTAAAAATAATAATAATAGTTACAATATTCTTTATTGTACATTCTCAAAAGTATAACATTTTCATGTATTATTAAATAATGAAATATAAATGAAATTAGAGCGACCTTGTGGCTAATAAGTAATCTCTTCCAGGTAACCCTTACAATAAAGGATAATATATTAAAGAGCGGCGGAAGACGAATAGATAAATGACATTCTAAGAGCTTATAGCTAAAAGAGAAATCTTAAGACAGGTTTTGTGTATTGTATTGTTGTATATTTATATACATTTCCATCATTTTTGACATGACCATTATTCATAACATGATTTACGTAATCCAAGCATTCATTTGTTCAGTTAAGTAATCCGGAGAGTATTATCTTCCCAGTATGTAATAATTAATCTTAGCATGATGTTTATTAGTGTCTTATTAATTTAACGTTGACTTGTAGAACATAAAGTGTTTTCTTTGCTATTATACTAATTGATCGAGTCATTCTTAAAATAATAATCTTAATTTATTTACCAAGCCTACATAATTTAACAAAATCTATCGAATATTTATAATGTAGCATTCTTGGTTATTACATTCAAATTTTTTCCTGCCCATGACTTCAGCGTGATAAAGGAAATCAACAACAAGAATCAAATCAGCCAACACTACCAAAATGAAGTGGTTAATGCCATACAAGATACTCACGAGATAACACTGTTGATTGTTGATTAAACAGTATGGAGCAAGTAAAACCCGTACCTAAGCATAAACTGATTATAATTTAGGTTTTTCGTCATTAACAGGCAATTAATCTGACATATACAGAATGGACACGATATATTTATTATTTTTAAAAGGTAGATTGCTTAAATTTCAACTAAAAATATCTCTTTGGACTCCAAAATAAAAGTCCGTTTATGTTATTAAATTAAACGTATACTTAACATATAGTAAAGACTACTCTACTCTACCTTCATGTGTTGGAATGTTATCAAGGAACATATTTGCTACGTTGTAGTTTCTTAATAAATCTAGAAGCAGCCTTATATGCTGTTCCATAATAATTTCTCATACAGTATATACAGGGTTATTTGTAATTAGTTGAGCACCTTTTGCAGGCAGCCCCTCTACATCAATCCTAACAACATTTGTTCTACGACTTTTTAAAATTAATAGTTTTAAAAATTTAGTTTTTCCCATACAAAATTTATTTATTGCCTCTAAACGTGCATTAAACTTGAGCAAAGAGAGGCCACGCAACTTGTCAAAATATGTGCCAAGGCCACGTGCATCGGGGCGCGGGGTGGCGGGGTGACGCAGCGGCGGCTATGCACGTTAGAACTTGATCATTTTCTAAGGTGTAATAAAAAATAGCATCGTTTTCCACTTTTATTTATTAAAATATTTTCTACAATAGTCGAAACACATATTGTCTAACTGTTTAAGAATCTAATGAAAAAACAAAATCTCCAATAGAAGTTGTCCACAAGTTGAATGTCTCTAGGGTGGGTCTCCTGACCCACCCATTCCCCCGGTGACGCTGTAATAGCCAACAGGGCTAACAGCATAGACAGACAAAAAAAAAAAAAAAAAAAAAAAAATGAATGTCTCAATATTTTTATTTGGTTTATGAAATAAGGGCACTGTGACGGAACCAAATAAATATTATTTTTACAAAACAATAACTTCTCTTTAACTTACTTTATATATATCATATTATCTCGTTTGTTAATATTTATATCATGACAATAAAACAATAAATTACTTACGAATTTCTTTAAGATGGCGCGTAACAGAAAAACGTCATAATTTTCATTAATATTAATTAATTAAAACGTAAGAAGTGAATCGACTGTTTCTGACGTATAATATTCTCATAGAAGAAACACATAAGTACCATAAAAACAGACAAATGTACACAATCCACTTTAAAAATAATAACTTTAGGCTTCTTAACATGTTGGATCGTCACTATATCACAAATAAAATTATTCTTCATCATGGTTTCTGCTGTTTCGAGTTGTTGTTCGTTCTAGGTATAGCAAAACAGACCTTGTAAAGATCAGGACCCCAATGCTCCATTTCTCAGCCAAAACTCGTATTTCTTTTCATTCTTACTTCTTCTATTTTAGACAATCAATGTATTTTAAAAATATTATAAATTACATTTCATAATTTCTTCTTCATGTTATAATCTTGAATTTATTTATTAGTTTTAATAGCAAGATAATTTCATTTTTGGTTAATGTAAATTGTGTTTTGTAATCCACATACTTGTCATTTTGATTATTTAGTATTTCCATAGCAACATGGTGTAAAAGAGATGAAGCTATACGAAAAAAGCTGGCGCGCGCGTTTAACAGTTTCTGACTTTCGCTAGCCTGCCGCGACCTATACTTTAGACTTCTTACAAAATACAGAGTAATAAATAATCGAGGGAGCAAAAATTTTTTTTGTTCGTTTATTCTGAGTTATTTATCAAGATTTTTTAAAAGTCGTAAAACAAATGTTGTTGGGATTGATGTAGAGAGGCTGCCTGCAAAAGGTGCTCAACTAATTAAAAATAACCCTGTATATATCGGCGCGAAGGCTGTATAAAACAAAATCATGATCGTCGAAAGAGGAACATTGGATTATAATTTATTAGATTTACTAGTTATTGCTTGTAACAGAATTTATAGTAAGAAGTGATCAAAATACATTGTTAAAACAACAATGATGATGTTACTAGACTTGTTTATGTGAGTCGTCATTAGTATAAATACGGGCGATCGACAGTCCGAGAGTTATCCACCCCCGGCCGGAGCAGTTCGGATTCCGCAGTGGACATTCCACTACGCTCCAACTCTCCCGGCTCATCCACCACACGGCCGCAGCCTTCAACAAGAAAGAGACCACGATAGCGGTCTTCCTCGACATATCGAAGGCCTTCGACAGAGTATGGCACCCGGGCCTACTGTCAAAACTACTTCTAGCCGGTGTCCCTCACCACCTCTCACAAATCCTAGCCGATTTTTTATCCGGTAGGACATTTTGCGTAAGAGTGGAGGATGCGATATCCCGCAGCCATCCTGCCCTGGCTGGCGTTCCCCAGGGCAGCACCCTATCGGCAGCCTTATCCTCGGCATATACCGACTACATCCCCGTTGACCCTAGTGCCACACTGGTTCTGTATGCGGACGACGTCGCACTGTAGACGTCATCTATGTCCGCCAACCACGCCGTACGGAAACTCCAACGCGCCCTCGACCTATTCCCGAAGTGGTTAGTAGAGCAAAGGCTGCTGCTGAATGTGAACCGAAGTCCCATAGAGCCCCACTGTATCCTACCTAGGCGTCACCCTAGGCAGGAAGCTGTCCATGGTGCTTCAGGTTAAGAAGGCGCGCAACGCTGCCAAGGCGGCGTTGTTCCTACTCTACCCAGTCTTCAAATCGCGACTCTCCATCAGGTCCAAATTTAACATTTATAAGACTTATGTCAGACCACATTTGACATACGCCACACCAGCTTGGTTTGCCTTGGTGAGCCCACGCCAGGCGCACCTGCTCCAAGCGGTAGAAAATACTGCCCTGCGCCGGGTTACACAGGCCCAATGGTTCGTAGCCAACGCTACCATCCAGCGGGACCTACGCTCTGAACCCCTGGGTGAACACATCCCCAGGCTCGCCACCAACTTATACAGCCGGGCCGATGTCTCGGAACACGCTCACGTGCAGGACATTGCGCCCTGGCACACTCGCCCTCCTGATGGAGCGAGAAGACGTCTACCAAGGGACATCGTCCCTTACCCTTCTCACTCTACAAACTAATACACGGAACATGACTTACCGGGTCGCAACCTGGCGTCTCACTGGATGGGACTAACCGCCCCGCTTTTAAGGCTCATAACCTTGCCAGAACAGATAACCAGGGCCTGCTGACCCTAACCCCACACACGCGCGTAGTAACGCGCGTCGCAGGAAACTACGATCGGGGTGCCGAAAAACCCCGTCATCGTCTCACTTTTCCCTCAAAGAGGGGGAAAGAAGAAAGCACGCCGTCCGAGAGTTAGTCTTGCTCGAGTCGTCGTACTGTGCGGATCTCTATAAGGATACTGTTACGCTGTCCGTTGAATAAACGAATCTATAATTATTTGTGCAGTTTTATTTTGAAAACGTTATTATGAACCACCATCACGAAGTCTACAATACAGTGACGGCAGCAATGCTAACGTCACACCTTTTAAAACACTAACGGAGATCTTCACTCCGATATATATATTCCAATTTAACAAATAGGCTTTGCTTAATGAATACCTCCATTTTATAGTTTAGTAAACTGGTTGTGTTACAGATTAGTGCAATATTTAAGTAGCGTTTCTATTGTACTAAAATATAAACAGATTTTTTTTAAACCTCTTATCTAGGTTGATAATTGTCAATAAAATTCTATAAAGAAGAAGTAGAAATATTTTAAATATTAGAAATCATTTCTGGAAGTCTTTTATAGTCAGAAATAGTATGTTCGTATGGAATTTTATCGACAGCGATTTGAGCGTATACTTACAGTTAAAGTGAATTTAGATGCACATTTTAAAGGTATTCCTGAAATCTCTTCTTGGGTCGCAAGTCCTAGGAAATGTTTTACCTCCATATGCTCTGGAATGCGAGAGGGCCGACGTCAGCACCGTGAATGGATGGAATGCAAAGAAGTATAGTCTATAATAAATAAATATGAACTGCAAAAAGTTATTTGTTTCATCATAAATGTACATTAAAAAAAAAACAGATTTTTATATTTGACTTTAAAGACAGAAGGCCGCTCTGTTCCTAACCGTTCTAATGTGTTTGTCGAAAGATAATTTACAATCGAGCGTTACTCCTAAGTATTTGGCTTCTTTTTGCCAGTCAATTGGTCGGTCAAAGATTCTAACTCTCCTTAGCACCCCCGTGTCGACCGTTACCCGACAGAAGAGCACGACGGTACTCTTCTGTGGATTTAACTCAATCCTCCATTTCCTAAATCATCTAGGGTGTTGGCCGCGGATTAGAGGCGAGCGGCGACGGCAAGAGGGTCCCTACCGCAGATAAAGACTGCGGTGTCATCCGCGAATAGAGCTAAATTAATACTTGAATCTAGTTCAGGAGGATCGCACGTATAGAGTGTGTATAAGCTGGGCGAGAGGACGGAGCCCTGAGGGACACAGGGATGACAGTGTCCCCTCTACTTTGTAGCGGAAGGAACGATTCGAAAGGTAGTCTCGTATTAAAAATACGAGCCTATCCGACACCCCGAGTCGTAGTAGTTTGTACAGCAACCCGTTGTGCCAGACCTTATCAAATGCCTTTGCCACATCGAAGAAGAGCGCTCCTGTTTTATTACGGGTAAATTTACGCCTATGAGAAAGAATGTGCTCCGTTAGGCGGTGCACTAGATGGGTACACGGGTGATTGGCACGAAAGCCGAACTGCTCATTTGAAATTAATTTTAACCTCTCGATTTCCCTATTGAGCCTAATGAGAACTATTTTCTCATATAATTTGCCTAATGTATTAAGTAAACTAATCGGGCGGTAACTAGAAGGGAGATTGCGGGGTTTACCCGGCTTATGGATCCCTATAACAATGGCCTCCTTCCACTGATCCGGGAATGAGCACCCGGACAGTAGAGTATTAAATATTGAAACCAAAAGGCAAAGCAAATGAGGCGGGAGGATTTTAAGAACCCTGTTACTTACGCTATCTGGCCCTGGGGATTTCTTAGTCTTGAGAGACTTTATAATCGATCTAACTTCGCCGAGTACCGTGTCCTCTAAAGGAGGTCCCACTGGAGGTTGAGAGCAACGGCTACGGACAAAACTATCTACGTGCGTGACGTGAGCGTCATCACACAGCCCTGTACTTAAGGTACATTGCTCCTCCAAGCTATCGGCTAAGCAATCGGCCTTCTCCCTATCTTCGAGGGCTAATTTGTCGCTGTTAGGGATAACAAGCGGGGGCATTACTGAGACAGTATCGCGTACAAGGGCTCGCTCCAACGACCAGAAAGCCTGGTGCGTCGGGGCGAGTCCCTCAAGCCGCCTGTCCCATTCGCGTTCTCTAAAGGAAGCGAGAGCTTGTCTCAACTCCCTCTGAAGACGGCGTAACCTCCGCCTGTTATCGTCGGTCGGGCATCTATCATGGGCTCTGGTAGCAGCATTTTTCCTATTTACCATATACCTAATATCCGGAGGGAGCGCACCGCGACCATCGAAGGTCACCGGGACCTCTCTCGTGGATTTACCTATATTGTCTGTTAAATAGTTAGTAAAATTAATTGAACGGGACTTGGCGGCCTCGACCGAGCTAGTAGTGCTAGGTATTGTGTCGAGATGCGCCGGGACTGGTAATTGTATAAGCTCCTCTAGCTTATTCCAATTTAATATCTTTTTAACTAAGGGCGCTGCTTGTGGAGGGGGTCCTAGCTGGATTAGGACCGGTCTATGGTCTGAGTCTAGCTCTGATAACGTCTCGATAGAGCGCAACTGTAAAGCTACGTTCCTCAAGAGCGCTATGTCGAGCACGTCTGGTCTGTCATTACTATTATCACTAAACGGATAGCGCGTTGGGTAAAGAGGTGCAATAATCTCAAAGTTGAGACGTAATGGATCTGTCAGTTTGTCAAGTACAAGTCCTCTACTATTATTAATAAGTGAGTTCCAGCGGTGATGCTTAGCATTGAAGTCGCCAGCCAGAATGGTGGCGACTCCCATATTGAGTAACGACTTAAGGTCGCTCTCTAATAATACTTTAGTAGGAGAGAGATATACGGATGCTAGTATGACCGACTGATGGCCAGTCATACTCACCTGACACACCGACGCTTCCATATTATCTAACTGTGGAGGAACGAGCGGTACACAATGAAGAGAACGTTTGTAATAAATAACAGTACCCCCGCCCTTAGAGGTTCTGTCATTTCTAACTATATTGAAATTCGCGATTTTAGGATCGCGATTACTAGGCTTTAAAAACGTCTCTTGAATAAGCAAAATATCGATCTGATGTGCGACTACGAAGTCGCGCACCAAAGCAATCTGACGTAGAAGGCCGTTCGCGTTAAAAGACGCGATTTTTAGGGAGCGGGGCTTAACCCTACTTTTGCTAGCCATTTAAGATGACATAGCGGGGAGATTATAAATGGTGTTTAGTAGCGCTGCGTGCTCTAAGAGCGCCGCGCAACGCGCATTTGGATCGCGTTCAACATTTTTGAGTTTTTGAGACAACACTAGTAATTCAGGAGGGTTGATCGCTCCCAAGATACTAGTTATGTAGCTAAGAGAGCTACCTAAGGACGAGTCCGCCACACCCATAAACGCGCCCGCGCCACTGGCGGGGGCCGCCCGTGCCGGAGCAGGGGGCCTGGATACTAACGACGGTGGTTTGACCCACGCGTTCTGAGGAGCCTTAGGGGCTGAGACGGGGCGTGCCTTAAGGGCAGGATACGCATTGGGGTCCAGAGGGACCCAAGGCGGTTGAACGCGGCGGGAGGGAGCCCTCACCGGCTGCGGCCTGCGCGGCGCTCGGGGGCACCCGCGATAATTCGCGGGGTGTCCCTTTTGCTGGCACAGTACACAGCTTGGAGGGACCTCCGGGACTGGGACCTTACGCGGACAGTCGGCTGTCGCGTGATCATCAAGACACTTCACGCACCGAGGACGGGCGTGACAGAAGCGGGCAGAGTGCCCATATGATTGGCAGCGATGACACTGCCCTGGGAAGCCGCGACCGCGCGGGGTCTCGACTTTGATGCCAGATAGCTGGCATATAGTCCTAACATTAAACACCTCTTTGCCCTCGGGAGAGTGCTCAAGGTGTACTAGGACAAGCTCGTAAGGAGACTTGTCCTGTCGCTTGTACATGCGGTGAACCGCAAGTACGGGGAGGCCTTGGGACTTAAGGTCCTCAAGGATGCGGTCGCTTGAGAAAGCGACCGGAATGCCTCGGACGACTACCGTTAAGCGGCGCTCGTCTTCGAGGGCGAAAGTGTGGTATCCGATACCACGCTCGGTAAGAAGTTTCGTCAGACCCCGGTGGTCCGACGATGAGGTGCAAGACACCTTGATACCAAGCGCCGTCGAGCGGGCCTTGGTGAAGTTTAATTTGCGATCAGTCATCGCCGAGGAGATCGAATCCCAGGCGGACTTATCGCGAATGTACAAAGGCGGCGGCGCCTTAGTACGAGGGGGGACCTCCGCTGAAGAGGCGGAGGACGAGGCGACCGGAATCGAACCGGAGGCCGAGGCGGTCACCGCCGGCGGCGCAGGGCGCGCGGCGGGAGCAGCGGACGTAACAGGCGCAGAGGGCACCCGCTTACGCGTAGTAGGAGAGGAAGGCGGGGACGCCTTACGTTTCGCCGATTTCGATTTGACGGTCTCGAAACCGTCATCGTCATCGGACGAGGAGGAGGAAGAGGGCGGAGGACACAAGTCCATTTTCTCCGAGCCGGTCTCGGAGGGATCGGGAGATAAAACGTTCGATTGACGATCGAACGTCTTCAAAACGTGGGGAAAACGGGCTCGTAGGAACTGGAGGAGTTCCTCTAACATCGGGTCCCTAGTATTGGGGTCCATAATGGACCGGGAGATAAGACAAAGGGCCCCCCTGCCAGGCAGGGGGGTGTGTGCACTTTAAACACTAAACTAGTCCCTGTTTTTGTGAAAACAGGGGTGAAATAGCCTAGCACCCTAGCACTAACAAATGTATAAAAAAAACTTACCCAACGCTGGATACAACAAACCGCAGCACACTGTAACACTAATCCCGACACAAAACTACCGGAACCACTGCAAACAGCCGCACGGAGATGAAGCGCGAGCCGCTAACCGGTGTTGGCGGCGAACGAACGAGCGAAAGCGCGGGAACTCCCCGCGAGAGGCGAGTAACGAAAGCGCGGGAACGCGGTAAACGGACTCACGCTACGCGAGGCGGAGGCGCGACGGGTGGCGGCGAGCGGTCGCCGCCGAGGCGAAGGTCGACCGTTACACTAAGGCCTTGAAAAAGACGGTTAGTAATAACGGTCGAAAACAGTAAAGTCAAGTGATTGTAGTTTTAATACAAACTAAACAATCACCGACTATACGTTTGTCGATAATTGTAACCTTGAAAAAAGGCAAACAATTATCGGCGGGAAGATGATAGTCGTAGTTTTAATACAAACTAAACGACCTATATATGAATATGATAAATGAATGAAATCGCGAATCAATTATTGCTTTGTGAAAAACAATAATTGACGAGAGAGCGGACTGACGTCTGAGACGTACGAGTCGCGCGAGCGGAATCAGAATAGATTTATTTTAGCACACTGTATTAATTAATCACAAGACCCTAACCAAATCAACATCATAAATCGATAGCGCGATCTATTTCAATGACAACGCCATCTAGTTAGAACTTATAAACTAAGTAAAAATTGATATTATGTTTTGAGCGTGAACATACCGCCCACCAAGGACATTACTGATGGAATGTACTTCTTTAACATTTAACTTGACACTAAATAAATATAAGATCTTTATTACATACGAAAGAGATCTTATGGGCGAACTTAACATAATAAACAATCTGAACATAATAAAGCATAAAACTTACAATTTCTTTGAACTGAGATATATACTAAGTTTAAATCTAACTTTCTTAAACTATGTAACAAATTAAAATAAAAAATATATAATGTATTTTTTAAACAGTCTTAAATCCAACAAGCAAAGAAATGTAGGAATAATTTATGACTTGAAATTAACAGAGTCTATCTTATAAAACATAGGACTTAAAATAAATTTAAGACAATTGCTTTCATAAAAAAATTGTATAATACTAAAATGTTTGTAAATAGTTGATCTAAGTGTAAAATGTATTATTAAGTAACAGGTAAAATACATAGTTTGGAGGTTGGCCTTTTAATGGTGGAAGTCTTAGTACGTAGTGTGACTACTCGAGTTATATTATCATCACCAGGATGTTTTTCTACCACGCGACCTAATAACCAACGACTTGGCGGCAAGTCATCTTCCTTTATTAGAACTATGTCTCCAATTTTTGGTTCCGGTGTTTTACTTGACCATTTGTACCGGTTCATAAGGTTAGTTAAATATTCGTTAGACCAACGTTTCCAAAATGATCGTACCATCCTTTGAATAAATTGCCACCGTGTTAGGCAGCTAACTGAGATGTTTTCAATAGATTTATCTGGTACATTAACTATTGGTTCACCAATAAGAAAATGTCCAGGTGTTAATGGTAGCGGTTGACCAGGATCTTCTACATTAATAACGCTCATAGGGCGCGAGTTTAAGCAAGCCTCGACTTGATTGAGGAGCGTGCTTAATTCTTCATATGTCAAAGTTGAATCACCAATAACACGCTTAAGATGAAACTTTGTGGACTTCACCGCTGCTTCCCACAGGCCGCCAAAGTTGGGACTATGAGGAGGGATGAAATGCCACTCTGTACCAATAGCTTCTAACTCTTGTGCAACTGATGTTTGTGTGTTTATTATGTGTTGCAGTTTTTTGGAAGCGCCTACGAAGGTTGTACCGTTGTCGCTCCATATTTTAGCGCAGTGGCCTCTCCTAGACACGAACCTTCTAAATGCTTCTAGAAAGGCTTGTGTTCTCATGTCACTCACCACTTCAAGGTGTAGTGCACGAGTGGACATACAAACAAATAGGCATATGTAGCCTTTATAAGAGCGGTGACTCTACTTTTTGTTGTCCTAATATTTACAGGCCCAGCATAGTCAACACCACTATGCATAAATGGCCGCGCTGGAGTACATCTCACAGTTGGCAGAGATCCCATCATTTGATTCTTGGTACTGGCTTGATGTTTAGCGCAGATTACGCATTTGCGAACCTGGTATTTAATTAAATTCCTAGCTCCTATGACCCAATACGCTCTTCTTAAATAATTCATCATAAGTTGTAGGCCTCCGTGCAAAGTCTTCAGATGAGCGTCTGCTACTATGAGCTTAGTCATATGACTAGAATTTGGTAAAACTATTGGGTGTTTGATCTGCTCGCATAATGGAGATTTTTCAATTCTACCTCGAACTCTTATTATGCCTTGCCTGTCGAGAAAAGGACAGAGCTGTTGAAGCTTACTACATTTTAACTGTAAATAACCTTTTTTTTGTAATTGTAAATATTCTATATTAAAAATAGTCTTTTGTGTTTGACGTATGCAACATTCTAATGCTTCTTCTAGTTCTACCTTCTGTAAATATTTTGTCTTGGTTTTATTCTTTGGTGAGAATCGTCGACAATACGCTATTATTCTTATTAGTTTAGGTAACGAGGAATATCGCTCAAAAATACTGGAACATTCTGGAGTTACAGCAAGATGCGTCCTTACCGATTCGTCTAACCCATTGTTGCAATCGGTTGGTCTTGTGTACTGAATATTTTTCTGTATCAAAAATGACGGGCCGGAAAACCATAAAACATTATCAAGAAGTGCACTTGGTAGTATTCCTCTGGAGGCACAATCTTTAGGGTTATCCTTTGTTCTCACGTGAAACCATTGAGATGCTTTCATTGTAGTCAATATCTCAGAGGTACGGTTTGCCACAAATGTTTTCCATCTACTGGGATGGCTGTTAAGCCAAGATAACACTACGGTAGAGTCAGTCCAAGCGCTTATTTTATCCCTTGAAATATTAAGAACATCTGCAGTTTCATTGAGTAGATTCGAAAGCATGACTGCTCCACACAACTCTAAACGAGGTATACTAATCTGTTTAACTGGAGCTACTCTGGTTTTTGCGACTAGCAACGATACCCGTATGTTACCTCTAGAATCTACTGTTCTTAAGTAGATAACGGCTGCATATGCTGTCTTGGAGGCGTCACTGAAGCCGTGCAGCTCAAGATTATCCTTTGACTTAGTTCCAAGCCAACGAGGTATCCGTACTCTGGTAAGCAGTGACAATTCCTCGCGGTAAGTACCCCACTCCTTTACTAACTCATTGCTTAATTCTTCATCCCAACTAACACTTGCAAGCCATAATTTTTGAATAAATGTTTTTGCTAAAATTAAACTAGGCGCTAACCAACCTAGAGGATCAAATAATCGACCTATATCTGAAATTATTGTTCTTTTAGTAACAGGTGCAGTCGTTGGTGGCGGAAGACTCACCGAGTATTGGAATGTGTCTTCGTTGCGGTTCCAGGTAAGACCTAATATTTTAATTGTACTATCTAATTTCATTTCTAACGTTTTGTCCTCATTTCTATGTAAATCATCTGATTGATTGTTCTGTATTAAACCCTCTTGTTGTACTATACTTTGTAATATTTCTTCATTGTTGCTATTCCACTTTTGCAATAAAAATCCCCCTTTTGCTAATAATTCTTTAATCTGTTTATATATTTCTTTGCCTTCTTCTACGCTATCACAGCCTGTCATTAAATCGTCCATATAAAAACAATTCAAAACTTTATCTGCAGCTAGTGGATAACTTTTGCCTTCATCCTCGGCTAATTGACGTAACGTTTTTACTGCTTGGTATGGAGCAGAAGCTGTCCCAAAAGTCACTGTCAATAGTTCGTAATCCTTGATTTCTTGGTCTGAGTTTTCACGCCATAGTATTCTTTGATACATGGTGTCTTCCTCTGCAACTTTAACTTGGCGATACAATTTAATAATGTTAGCGACAAGTCCAATTGGGTGTACTCTCCATCTCAGAATGGTGTGTCGTAGATCAGCCTACAATGTTGGACCAACCATCAGCGTATCATTCAATGACACACCCTTGCAGTTTTTTTCAGATGCGTTGAACACGACACGGACCTTGGTTGTAGTCTTGTCGTTCCTAATGACAGCGTGATGTGGTAAATATACCGCTATTTCCTTATTATCGTCATAGCTTTCTACTAGTTTCATATGCCCTAATTGTAAGTATTCGTTTATAACTTCTGTATATTTTTCTTTTAAATCTTTATTTTTTCCTAATGTTTTTTCTAATGCATGAAATCTTGCTTTAGCTATAGCCCGTGAATTTCCTGATTTGCAAAGAGGCTTCTTTTCATTATGAAAAGGTAACCTGACAATGTACCTACCATTTTTGTCTCTCCTTGTAGTAACACTATAGAATTCTTCACATTTTTTCTCTTCTGGTGTATCTTCTTTGAATTACTTTGTTCTTCTATTTCTCAAAATCTTTTTAGTATGTCATCCTCTGTTACATGTAAATGCAATACATTGATGTTTTTTAAACTATTATTTGAGCTTTCTTTTCTTTCAGGCTCCACTGCTCCCAACAGGACCCACCCTAATGTAGAATTTTGTGCAATCAAATTTCCAGAAGGACTCTTCATAATTCCTTCCTTTATGATAGAGCAGTAAGCGTCAGCGCCCAATAGCATATCAATTCTGTAGGGTTTGGCGAACGCCGGATCTGCTAGACACAAACCGTCAAAGCCGACTCCGACTAGCAGATTTGAACTTAAACTTCGCTCAGGTAGATACGAGGTGATCGTTTTTAAAACGAACGCACTTATAGTAAGTTTGAACTCTGGATCTATACGAGATTTAATCTTTAGATGTACCATATGCTTTGCTATGGTTGACCTGTTTTCTCCTATCCCTGAAACAAGTCCTTTAACCGGGATCTTTTTCACTCTAAGATAATATCTTAGGCATTATATTATTATCTCAGGCATGTTTCATAACCGAAGCTACAGTACAATAGTACTGTAGCTTCGGTTATGAAACATGCCTGAGAACCCTGATCGAGTAAGGCTCGGATGGTCTGAAATTCGCCCGTTTTTGATTCGGCTTTTATTAGCGCAGTGGCTAATAAAACCTGTCTGGGTTTGAATGCCTCACCTGTAGACAAACATGAAACTACCTGAGAATTAGTGGCAAAACTATCACCATCAGTAGTCCTTACTTGAGCGTCTTGGCCTTTATTGATGGTCTGACCGTTGACATGAAGCAACGAATGATGTCTCTTTTGACAAATTTTACACGTAGTATTCTTTTTGCAATTGTATACACTGTGGTTATTACCTAAACTCCCGTCTTGTTTCGATGGACTGATTGGCGAACCTTTTGCAGAAACATAACTTGTGAGGTTCGGAACAGTATTCACATTTAAAATCTGTTGAATTTGTAGCTAACATAGTTCGAGGAGAATTATTATTTAATCTATGATTAACTTGATGACCTACAGTCTCTTTGTGATCAAAACACTCTAATGCGCGGAAACGATTTTCAATAAAAACTTTCATTTGTTCAAAGGTTGGCAAATCATTAATGGAATCGTTTATATTGACCTTTAGTTCCCATTGCTTTCTAGTTTCAGGGTCTAGCTTAAACTTCATAACATGTATAACAAAAACATCCCATGTTGTGACCCCGAAATTCGTTAGTGCATTCAAACAGTCATTAGTAGTATCTAAAAGCCCCTTTAATGATGTTCCTGATTCTGTATGCAGGCGCTTTTGACCAAATAACCTGTTTAGTATGCAATTAGTTAAATACTTCTTGTTACTGTAACGTTTTTCTAATTGTTCCCAACACTGACTATAATTGGATTCTGTGATTGGAGTGTATCGAATTAATTGCTCTGCTTCACCGGTAAGATGACTTTTTAAATAATGCAATTTTTGTACATTGTCTAACGCTTCATTGTTATGAACCAATGATACAAAAAGATCACGAAACGTTGTCCATTCTCCGTATTTACCATTAAAAATAGGAATGGCAGTCTTAGGTAATCTAGCTAAGGAATTCGATGACTTCGGCCCACCATTAGGAGAGCCATCACTACGTTGTACTGGTTCTATACCTACTTTCATTTTGTTAAGCGTTGTCTTCATTAAACTTTTATATGTGAGGTAAATGTCTTCTGTACTATCATAAATATCAACAACCTTTTGATCGACATCATCAAAATTAAACGACTCGTAAAGTTTAGTATTAGTTTCTTTAAAAGACGCCCAATCCTTTTCTAATAATTCTTGTCGCGATTCTATGTATTCTATAGTTAATCTATCTTTTGAACTCTTTATGAAATTAATTAAACCCTTACTAATCCTATTTTGAAAACCCTTTAATACACTAATTAAACCTTCCATATTGTATTTCAAAACGTAAAACTTTATAAATTAAAACACTGAAGATGTATACAAGCAAGTATGAAATCTGACTCGATTCACGTGTCCAGTTTATAATAACCAAACGTATTGTAAACAAATGTATAAAAAATAATCAAAGTTTTCTAAGTGATACAAAACTACTTCAGATACAAGTTAACTAATGATTTTAAAATATTTTAAGTCCAAATTAATTTAACTAATATTTTACAAGTGTTTTAACTATTAATAATATAATATTTGAATTAAATTAACGGAAATCGGGCATAGGTTCCCCGTTCCTTCGTTTTTTTCATAAAATATTCTAAGTTCTAATTCAAGTTACACGTCATGCACTAACTAAATACATAATTCAGCCTACAATTTTCTAAAATCTACTTCAAATTTTAAAAGCTAATAAATAATAATACAAGTACAATAATACTCTAAAATAAAATCTTCATAACCAAAATTCTTGAATCTATATTTGTACTTTGATATATAAATTAAAATGTACTCACAGATGCACTTTGCACTCACACACACGATTTTCGATGTTCCGCTTCTATAAGTGGCGCCCCTTGGTGTCTGCAAACTTGAAGTTACGGCGTCAGTATATCCTGATATCACGTTGTACTTGGTGTGACGTCTTTGAGATGAAGTCACGTTGAACTGACCTTGGGCGGTCACCTCTCGGTTGAACTATTTGAAAGATGAGTTATTCGCGTCCTCTATGACGTTATTACTCACTCCTTCGCATCGGCTGAACAAATCCTCCAATGTGGGCTAGGTGTTCGCCACCGATGCGTGTACTCTTGTTGCAGCGATCCACTGCGAGTGCACGGGTTGATGCTAAAAACTCTTATCCGGGCTCGTAGGACCAATGTTTAATGCCGATATAAGTATTCACTCACTTTAAATGTGTATACTGATAAGGTTGATTTTGAAAATGAAACCACTATGTATACTGATCTTTAGAATAGATTTATTTTAGCACACTGTATTAATTAATCACAAGACCCTAACCAAATCAACTTCATAAATCGATAGCGCGATCAATTTCAATGACAACGCCATCTAGCTAGAACTTATAAACTAAGTAAAAATTGATATTATGTTTTGAGCGTGAACACCATGTATATAATTCATAAAGAGCAAGTAATCCTGAAGTCAATAAACCTAACCTCTGAGTTTCTGTTGGAAGGTAATGCAAGTAAATTTATGCAAATAGCCGCAGGCTCCGGGTCAAAGTAGTGCCCACAATACAGGTAGGTAAATGAATATTTAGGATAAGTGAGGGTTTGCTTTAAGTTATATAGATAATTCTATTTTGTAATGTACTCTACCTACTTACCTCTACCTTACCTCTCTCTACCTTATTATTTTCATTAACTAATTTATTTTATTTCATTTATGTCTGTTGCTTGCAAGTCGTGAGCACAGCCTCACTAGCTAGAATAAGCAGGCACGATTCGGATTTGGCCTAGTTTAAGTAAAATGCCTTCCCGAATAGCTCAATTACTTTATACACCTTTTTTTTTTTTGTCTGTCTATGCTGTTAGCCCTGTTGGCTATTACAGCTATTAAAAGGGGGGGCCAGATGGGCCCCCATGGGGAACAACGTCCCGAGGGCGTCTCAGATTGAGACACGGACCTCGGTTTGGGGCGTCGTTAGTCAGGTCCCTCCTGACTAAGGAAGGCTAAGGAAATTTGGACACTAGCGTCCTCCGACGGCAGAACGCCGGAGAAACGTAGCACTTACTCAGTTAGGACCTCGTCTATACCGGTATAGACGGTGTGTGTCCGTATGTTGTGTGGTGTCACTTATGCCTACGCCTACACGTTATTACCTACTGTGAACGCGTCGTCGGGGTCAACGAGTACCGACTTGGGTCTTCTTTTTCTGACTAAAGTAGTCTTACGTGGTCTATACTCTGCGGCGTCAGCCACCAGTGGGTTCGGGTGTCGCTCAGCACATTCAAAGAGTACTGAGCGATGGTCGGAAGGTCTAAGTCTCTATGGAGATCGATGTTGCGTACGAACCACGGCGCCCCGGTTGCAATCCGTGTAAACCAGTTCTGAATCACCTGAAGGGGTTTCAGATTAGAGTGCGCAAAAGCGGGACTCGCAAAAGACATGACGGAACGTATGCAAGCTTTGTAAAGTGTCACCTTATTGGGAAGGGACATTTTACTCCGCTTGCCTAACAGCGGATATAAACGACCTAATATGTAGGCCGCTCTGCTACGAACGGTCCTAATATGCGCAGTGAAAACTAACTTTCTATCTACTCCTACTATTTTGCCTCGTCTTTCCAAGGTATTGGTCTATCAAAGAGTTTGATTCGTGGGAGGATCCTTGGGGGGCCCCGTTCGAAGAGCACCGAAACGCTCTTCTCAGGGTTTACCTCGATCCGCCATTTCCGCAGCCAACTCTCAAGGGAGTCGACTGCGGATTGGAGACGTTGGTATATCTCCCAGTGATCCTTAGAGGACGTGTAAAGCGCGGTATCGTCCGCGTACATGGCAAGGTGCACTTTAGATCGCGGCCTAGGAATATCGCTAGCGTAGATGAAGTAGAGGATGGGCGAGAGAACTGAACCCTGGGGGACACCCGCCCTGATGGGGCGAGGGGTTGACAAAACACCTTCCACTCTGTAGCGAAAGGAGCGATTCGACAGGTAGTCCCGTATGATGAGTACGAGTCTGTCCGACACCTTGAACTGGGATAACTTGTACACCAGTCCATTGTGCCAGACCCTGTTGAACGCCTTAGCTACATCGAGGAAGAGCGCTCCTGTCCTATGCTTCTTGGCCCTCACAGTGGCCCCTATCAGTATGTGCTCCGTGAGGCGTTGCACCTGATGGGAACATGAATGGTTGGCTCTAAGAGCGTTAAAAATGGTAACCAATAGGTAAATTAAAGGAGGCGGAAGAAGCTTTATCACTTTGTTAGTGATCCTATCAGGACCTGGCGATTTCTTGGCGTGAAGCGCCCTGACTATGGACGTCACCTCGTCTAGGTTCGTTTCCTTGATTGGCGGACCGACCGGTGGCTGAGAACACATTATATTGACCGATTTGTCTACTATTTCGACATGATCGCGATCAACCGATTGAGCAGACAGACGGCACTGGCTCTCTAGACTGTCGGCTAAGCACTCAGCTTTGTCAAGGTCGTCAAACGCGATGGCGGAGTTAGGTCCAACCAAGGGAGGCATATCTGAGACAGTGTCCGCCTTCAACGCTCTCTGCAACCGCCAGAATGCCTGGTGCGTTGGAGAGAGCGCCGCAAGCGTCCTATCCCAGCCACTATCTCTGAAGTCGTCGAGAGCTTGTCTCGACTCCCTCTGGAGACGGCGCAGCCTCCGTCGGTTGTCATCTGTCGGGTATCGGTCATGGGCTCTAATCGCGGCGTTTTTACGGGTGATGAGAAGTCTAATGTCCGGAGGGAGTGCTCGGTAACCCTTGAAGTTCACTCGGACCTCCCTCGAGGACTTTCCTATGCTGTCTACCAAATGTTCTGTGAAGTTAGTCGCGGCTGAGACAGCGTCCTCGACCGATGTAAGCTGGTCAGGAATTTTGTTGAGGTGCGCTTCACGAAGCTTCGTCCAGTTAATAATTGTTTTTGTCGCGGGTTCCTTAAGGGGGGGAAGTCCTAGCTGAAATAGGACCGGTCGATGGTCAGAGTCTAGCTCGGATAGAGTCTCGATAGAACGTAACTGGAGTGTCACGCCCTTCAAGAGTACTATGTCGAGCACGTCGGGTCTGTCATGTCGGAAGTCTGTGTCGCAGTATCGCGTGGGACTCAAAGGCGCGGTGATCTCGAAGTCGAGACCTTGTAACTTAGCCCATCAAGGAGATTTCCACTACTGTTTACGACAGTAGAGTTCCAGCGGGGATGTTTGCAATTTAGGTCGCCGGCCAGAATGGTTGCGTTACCTAATTGGAGTAAGGACTTAAGGTCCCTCTAAACTAAGGCTTTATTGGGAGAAAGATAGACGGATGCTAGTACGATCGACTGATGGCCGGTCATACCCACCTGACATAATGACGCTTCTACGTTAACTAGTCCTTTATACACCAGATGTTGTCTTTTTAGTCTATTTTTTATATTGAGAAAATAACCATCTGCTGTTTTTATACAATAAAAAAAAAATAATAATTATATAATAAAAGACATGTTAACTGTGACATCATTAATATCGCAGTGATACCAGTCTGATATAAATTTGATGCAAAATAAATATATTATTATTAGTACTGTGGGACGAGTTGCATATATCAAATACCATGGCGGTTCATTCGTTCGTTGAAGTGATGGACATGTTGTGATGGACATGTTTTATTTTTAAAAATGTAAGGAATGTCGACCATTGAAAGAATATTCACAGAGCAAAAAATTTCGACTACAAGCGGGTTCCTTTGATGTTTACCACTTAAAAACAGAAAGTCTTGTCAACATTTTTATACATTTTAACAACCATACGGAAAGGAAGTACGAATGAAAACAAAGAGAGTACAAGAAAATAATAATATTTCAAAAAAAAGCTTTAACTCAAATATACAAAATGTCATATCTATTTAAAATATGTAATACGGAGAATAAAAAGTATCTAAAAAATCTTCTTTTTCAAACTGTTTATGTGCACTATACTGTATGAAATAGTTTTTACTCGATTTTTTCTCGATATTAGCATTTTCACATTTTGTGTGTTAACTTTAATTTAAGTACATTACTAAAAGCAAATTTTAAGAAAGGTTTTATTTTTAAATAGAGCACAGTACTAGTCAGAAGAGAAGTGCTGTTCAGTATTTTCACTACAGCGGTAATTCTTATTATGGAAGCAACGAAGTGCACTTTCCCTCACTGCTATGAAGAACTTTTGTTTGCAAAGATTGTTCTTAAATTTATTGATTTTTATTGTTATTAATAAACATTTTGGTTCTTGTTTTTAGTTGACGTTAGCTTTTATCTTACTTTATCACATTAAAGTTATACTTCTTACTACATATGCTAATATAAGTAAATAATTTAAGTATAAAAAAATATATATTATTTACTTCGTCACAAGTAGTCCCTGTTTGTAAGTAACCTCCTTCTTTTCAAGTAAATACTTGATAAGAAATCCTGTATCTTAGATCTATATACTTCGTAACTTATTAGGGATTCCATAAATCATAATAAATCTCAGAAAATCATCCTTTTTATTCAATCGTGATCACACTCGTTACAGTTTATTCGCTTAGTTGCTATGACTAAGCAAATATATTTATTGATTTCTAAGAAATACTGTGATAAGGCTTTAAAAATAGTATTAGATGGTTTTCTAATAAAGATGCAAATACCAGTGGCATTGTTTTTCAGCTTTAACCTCTATGGAAAATAATAGGAAATGAAAATTTAATTGTTGGCAAAGAAAAGAGCGAATTCAAGAATTTGGACAAACGTTCGTATTAAATTATTGAATTTCAATCTCTTCCAGACTGTTTCTTACTCTTTTCCGAATTGACTGCTTTGAAAAAAAATCATCATCTTTCTATAATAATAATAATAATATCAGGACAAATTGCACACATTGATCTAACCCCTAAGTAAGCAAATTCAGATCTCCCTCCCCGCACTCTGCTGGACTAGACGTGTTTCTGTGTGCTGTGTGTAAATTTGATTTAAAAAGTTTTGCTTTGAGTAGAAATTTCATAGAAAAGTAATATTCTGGGCTTATACATGGCTCTTCCAATTTGCAAAACAAGTCAGTTGTAAAATTTGACAAAAGTGATATTAACTATTAAATACAATATTTCAAAAACATTACGTGATCAAATTGACGAAGTGAAGTGTCTATACAGTGACAAGAAACAGGTTCATCGGCCAATGAACTCTCTGTGCCGACTTAATGACTTTCTTAACATATAGTAGACAATTTGAGCATCAGTGTTAAAACGTGAAGTGGTATTTTGGTAAACGGTACGCGCTACAACCGCTGGTATAATCACCCTGAATTCTAATCCCAGTAATAGGAAGATTATTTTTGTTTTTACAATTTTTTATTTTGCTCTAACTTTTGGTGAATTGTGGACGTTTTTAATATACCGTTACAAATATCTTTATTTTTTATTCTAAATTATATAAGTTAAATCTTAAAACTAAATTCAGTGCTTAAAGCATATACTGGAAGGAGCTAAGCGTTACACTTTTACCTCATCTGGGCTTATATATTCCTAATACAATTAACACGGAAATGTCGGTTAGACGCTCTCCACTAAATAAAGACCTAGAACATCTTAAGGATCGAACCAGCGTATTACAGTATGACTCGTAACCAGATTTAGTGGAGCAGAAAAGTGAATATGAGCATGTATCCATCAGGACCAATAAAAGGCGAGCCTTAAGAACGCCTCCGCAAACAGAGCTTGAAAATCCAGCGAATACAGGAGATATTATGAAAGAGATGCGTACCCTATTTTGTTCTATGACAACTCAGCAGGAATTACGGTTCCAGGAGCTGCAAGCCACCATGCAGAAACAAAATGATGAAATTAAAGAAAGTTTAAGCTTTCTATCCGATAAATATGATGTGGCTCAGATAGAATCATTAAATAAAGAGAAAAAGGAGGATAAAAAACGCTTAATAGCATTAGAAGATAGGGTAGATTTTTTGGAAAGAAAAAGCTGTTCAGCTGTGGTTGAAATCAGAAATGTATCGAGACAGATATACAACCAAAATACATTTGAAGGAAAAGGAGAACTGACAAAATTCATCAAAGAATTGGGAAAAATCGTTGATTCTGAAATTAATGATACTGACGTCAGAGACATGTATAGGTTCAAGCCAACTGGCAAACCAAACTCTACCGGCACTATTATCGCCGAATTCTCCACAAGTCTTAAGAAAGAGAGGTTCTTAGTGTCTATCAAAAGATTCAACAAGGGTAAAAACATAAATGATAAGTTACATACAGGATATTTCAACATAAACGGAGAAAATAGACCGATATATGTGTCAGAGAGTGTGACAAAGAAGGCTGCTAAACTTTTCGCACAAACACGTCTATTTGCTAAGACGAATGGTTATCAATGCTGGATTTCTCGTGGAGTAGTGTTCCTTTGCCTGGACGACAATGAACGTTTACAGATCAAATCCGAAAACGATCTTGCTAGTATTAATGTTAATGCATGACTATTATTCATTTGCTCGTATTTGACATGTTTGTCTGGTATCTTTGTGTCACTCTTAATTTATATTAATAATAGTACCTCTCTTTTTCAATACAAACACACCCTCACGCATCTAATACGCCTTACACTGTACATACAAGACTTACACAAACATTATTCCAACAGACCATATACACTATAAACGCAATGAATAACAAAGACAAGAAAAACTACTTTATAAAATGGCTAATATCATTGATTTTAATGATATGCAGTGTAACAATTAATTTATGGCTACTATTTGTAACTCAATTAAACAATTACAGGAAATAGACAATCTTGAACTAGCAAAAACAATAGTATGCGATTGTACAGACATTCATAAACACATAAAAGTACAAAAAAGTGATTTAACCATTATTTCGCAAAATATTAGGAGTATTTACTGTAATTTCGATGATTTTATTGTTACATTGTCTAGTTTTAAATTTGAGACTGATATAATCATATTGACAGAGTGCCACATAAACCAGAATAAAAGTGTGCCGCAACTTGATAATTACAATTGTTTCTATACTACAAATAACATTAACAATCACGATGGTGTTGTGGTGTATGTGAAAAAAACCCTAAAACATAACGTTAAAGAAGTTAAGCTCTTGAATGCTTCCTGTCTTCTAATTGAGGTACTAAACAACCTTATTTATGGCATATATAGGTCTCCATCAAACCTAAATGCTGAGCTTTTTGTCAATTCTTTAAGTGAACATTTAGACAAAATGAACGTTCAAAAAAGAAATGTGATAATAACAGGCGATATAAACATCAACTTGATACCAAATGAATCAGAATCATATTACGAGCACAAAAATAAAACAAACTATCTCACCACATTATCGTCACATGGAATTTTGGCCGGACATACATTACCTACAAGAGAAAAAAATTGTCTTGATCATTTTATGCTGAAGATTAATCCTAAGAGACTATCTGCTTCTATAGCAATTTTAGGGACGACCACAACAGATCATAAAACCATCTTTCTATCACTGGCAAAAATAAATAATGAGATAACTGCAGAGAAAACTAAGACTACTATTGACTTCCAAAATGCTGTTATTTATTTGCAAAATACTGGCTTAGCAGAACTACTGTTTATTGATGACCCAGAATTAGTTACTAACCTCTTAATAGAAAAATTAACTTCATCTATAAATGCAAATACCCGTACTACAACTATACCTAGCACTAAACGTATATTAAAGCCTTGGATAACTCAGGGTATACTAAGGTGTATTCGGAATCGCAATACTTTACAAAAAAAAGCCAAGAACGAGCCTCATAATGAAATTGCTAAAGTTACGTACTTGCGTTACAGAAATTATTGCAATAGTTTAGTAAAAAAAATTAAAAAGAGCATATAACAAAGATCAAATAACGCATTCTTTAAATAATAACAGACTGCTGTGGAAGAACATTAAAAACATAACTTACACAAGAAAATCACGAAAAGAGAATTTAGAACTGTGTCAGATTAAATCATCACCAATTAAATCCGCAAACTTCTTGAACTGCAATTTTTCAAATATAGGCAGAGACCTGGCTCTGAACATAAAATCTGGCAGACCCAAAAAATTTTTGAATATACTTCCACCAAATGTGAACTCAATGGTACTTCTGAAAACAGATCAAACCGAAGTCTGTAGCACTTTAATGAAATTGTGCCCGTAATCACCCATCTAGCTAACTTATGCTTCCAAAAAGGATGTTTCCCGTCGCCTTTAAAGAAATCAATCGTTACTCCGGTGTTTAAGAGTGGTAACAAGGACGACATCAATAACTATCGACCTATATCTGTATTAACTTCTATCTCTAAAATTCTGGAAAAACTGCTAAATACTCGCCTTCTAAGTTTTCTCAATTTATGCAACATTCTATCTCCTTCACAATTTGGTTTTAGACAAAAAATGTCAACAGAGGATGCGGTAATTGAACTAACTTCTCTGGTGACCGATCAGCTCGACAAAAGAAATAAGTGCATAGCGGTTTTTCTAGATCTTATGAAGGCCTTCGACACCGTTTCTGTTTCTATTCTCTTGCGTAAATTAAAGGCTATCGGGGTTCGTGGGATACCATTTTCTTTATTCAAGGACTATCTTACTGGAAGAACTCAAAAAGTCAAACTTGGCCAAATTGCAAGTGACGAGGACGAAGCGTACTAGGGCCTACGTTTATATAAATGATGCAACCTGAACTTAAAGAATGCAAAACTAGTTTCCTACGCAGATGACACCGCTATTGTTTTTACTGGGAAAGTTTGGGACGACGCAAAGGAAAGTGCAGAAAAAGGGCTGGCTATTATTGCAACGTGGTTAGAGGAAAATCTGCTGACACTAAATACTAAGAAAACTAACTTCTTTTGTTTTAATATATATAACAAATCGCAACCCGATTTCCTTCTCTGCATACACACCTGTGATGACACTTCAGATAGAGCATCTTGTAACTGCCCTACTATACAACAAGTTACTCAAATTAAATATCTGGGAGTTGTAGTTGACCAACGAATGACTAGAACAAGTCATGAGTAGAGTACTTAAGCTCATATGGGTATTCAAGGAGTTGAGACATGTTCTACCAGGCAATATAATAGCGGGGGGGGCCGTCGCCGGGAACCTCCTCGTGTGCCCGTCTGTTTCCCTTGTTGCTCGGATTCGTCCGGTGGCATCGGAAGCGGTACGGGCCGGTGCTCCCTGGGCAACAACGGTTAATGTGATCCTTCGGGTTTGCATTAGCCGTTGGCTAATACTCGGCGCGGTGGGGGTCGGCCATGGGGGTTTGTGCCCGGTTCATGGCTGGCTGGCGGGCAGGCTGCCTTTCGGGGTGGTCTGTCTGCGGGGGGGCTCGGGCCTCTTTCCATCGTTTGATCACGTTGGAAAGTTGGCCTGGGCGTTGAGGGTGGGAGGGCGCAGGCCCTCTTTGCCGGGGTCGGCTGCGGAATTACTCCTGGTACTTCTCTGATAGCAGAGTGGACTGTGGAGTGGTTCCGCGGCTGTGTGGAGGGGTCCGCGATTAGGGTCTGGACCTCTTTCCACCAAGCACTTTAGAGGGGGTGCTTGGTGGGGAGACGGTCCGAGACGTTGCCTGGATTAATCGTTGCCGAGCGCGACGCCACGGTTGCGCTTGGTGATGGTTGGTCTGGGCGTGGTGGGTTCCCGACTTATGCCTTTTTCTTGCTGGTCTCGGCTGATCACCGTGGCCGGCGGTAAAGGCCTGTCGGGTTCGACGTTGGGCCCCCTACGTGAGCGGACTCACGTTCGACTCCAGTGTGTTGCAGTGAGGCTGTCTGCGCATCACTGGGTCTTATGGGAGTGTGCTCTTCCAGGGGGTCTGACCGGTGGTCTCCTCTCGGGGAGATAACCGGCGGCGGAGCTGGACACGGTCAATGGTCGAGTCGGTCTGTCCAACTGGCTCGATTCTGAGACTGAGTCCAGCTAGAAGGGGGTCTCGGCCCCCTTCAGAGGCAGCAGGCTTGGGTGGAGGGAAGGGGATCCCTCCACGATCTATCAAGCCTGCGAAAAAGGGATGGGTGCTCCTCGTTGCGGGGTACCCTCTCCGTGGATCACGTCGGGGCATCGCGGTGAGTGCGAAAGCGATCCCGTGGTGTCCCATTATGACGGCGGCGGCAACCGTCAGGTTTAGTGAGTAGGAGTCTCACATAACCACCTCCATCATCCCCTTGATGGAGGTGTGTATCCATGAGGATTCCTGACGTTAAAAAAAAAAAAAAAAAAGGAAATAGGCGAACAAAAACAGGAATTGTAAAAAGATTATTTTAAATGAAATTTATATTTCTTTGGTACAGTCTGTCCTGATATATTGCATAACAATATGGGGTGGAGCTGGTAAATCTAAGCTTATAGAACTAGAACACGTTCAAAGATCGATTCTTAAGGTAATGTATTTTAAAAAAATAACATTTTCCACGGAAAAGCTCTATGAACTGTGTCAGCTAATGACAGTAAGGAAACTATATATATTTCATATTATTCTCAAAGCGCATAAAGTTTTACCATACGATCCCAAACTACAGAGGAAAAGAAATAATTGTCCTAAGCTATACTCTCCAAAAACAAAAACAAAATTTGCCAGCAAACAATATAAAAAACGGTCAGTAGAGTTGTATAATAAAATAAATAACAAATTGCATTTTTATGATACAAAATATAACGACACTAAAAAAATGGTTACACACACACACACACACACATACACACACACACACACACACACACACACACACACACACACACACACACACACACACACACTCTTTGGTAGTCTTTTTATATTTTTATTTATCTTTATAGTCCATTACTTTTAATTTCATATTATGTAAAGTTACTTTAATATAAGGGAAGATCGGAGTCTTCAACTACAGGCACTTTATGCTTAAATGATGACTCCACGACAACTATTGTATGCAATCGTGATATGAAATAAACTGATTTATTATTATTATTTATTATTATTTGCTTGTGTTAAGGGTGTTAGACAACGATACAAATACATAGAAATACACATATAAATACTGAGAACATATTTAATAAACGACCCAGAAACAACACAGACATCTATGCTCATCACATGCCTGTCTCCGCCGGGAATCGAACCCGAGCCCCATTGCGCCGTGACACGTTAGGTGTATGTTTAAGTACTGGAGAGGACTATTATTATTTTTTTAACAAAATCGATAAATGTAACAAAAATTGGTTTTATTTAAAAATGGTTTTTACATTAAAAACAGTTTCAGCTCCGGTTTTTTTTCTTTTAATATGGTGTATTACCTCCATGTGCTCTTATTACACATTCTGATCGGCTCCGCATAGATCTTATTAAGGTTATTAGTCTGTCTTATGGAATATTGTTCCATTCTTCTGAAATCGTGGTTCTTAGTGCTGCCACTGTTGTGGGCACAGGATTTCTCGCACGTTTTAAGCGGTTCCAAATATGCTCCATTGGATTTAAATCCGGGCTACGTGCTGGCTAATTCATAGTACGGATCCGTACGGATCCCAGTCTCTTCGCAATATTGTTTCATTAATGCAACGACGTGGGGGTCGAGCATTGTCGTGCATTAAAGTGAAATTTTCACCTATTAACCCCACGTAACGTAGCACGTGAGCTTCTAAAGCTTCGGTTCTATACCTTCGACGAATATTTCGACGAACATAGCTTTCGATTAAAAAAAACTGCATTCAAATCCGTCTACGCGTTTGGCCGGAAATTTGCCACAGACAGATGCACAGATACACAGATACACAGATACACAGGTCAAACTTATAACACACCTCTTTTTAGTCTGGGGTTAAAAATTGATTTCGTTTATAATAAGACTTAACACTTCATAACATTTCAATCGATTTTTCGGAACAGCTTTATGAATAAAATTTATTCTTTTGATTGACCATGTTCATATAAACTTAAAATCTTTTGTTTGGAGAGTAATATACTGTTAGAACAGTAACGGATAATGTAATTAGAACCTGTCTGCATATGCATATTACAATATCTACAAATTATGTAAAATAAATAAAATAAAATAAAAAATAAAAAAGCCTTTAATTTCTAATAGGAAGAAGTTTACAGTTTTGAATTTACTTAATTTACTTAACTTACTAATTTTATTACTTATTTTATACTAATTTGCGGATTTATTAACTGTCTTTCTTATCTAGAAGAACCCCTCCGCGGGTATAGGCCTCCTCCAAAGAAGCCCAGATTTCTCTGTCTTGTGCTGTCTGTATCCAGCTCGAACCTGTTGTTTTTCTTATGTCATCTGCCCATCTTGTAAGCGGTCGTCCTCTTTGACGTTTGCCCCATGGTCCTTTCCATATTGTTACACTTTTGGTCCATCTGTCATCTGTTAATCTCGCTATATGACCCGCCCACTTCCATTTCAGTTTTAATGTATAGTTGAGCGCATCTGTTGCTTTAGTTATGTCCCTTATTTTAGTATGTCGTATTTTCTGGTGTTTCTTTATGTTCAGCATGCTTCTTTCTAGACCCCTTTGACATGTGGTGATTTTCTTCTTGATTTTAGTCGTGTGCTTCCAGGTCTGGCAAGCATAGGTTAGGCATGGAAGAAGACAACTGGTCATAACTTTAGTCTTTAGTTTTATCGGCATATTACTTTTAAAAATTTCTCTTAGACTCCAGTACTTATTCCAGGTGAGTTGTATTCGCCTCTCGATTTCTGAGTAGTTCCTAGTAGTATTTCCTTTTCAAAACTGACTTGCTTTCCTAGATATATATATTTGTTAGTATATTTTAGTAATTCATTTTCAACCGAAATTTTCCTTTCTAAGCTATTTGTCATCAACATTGTTTTTGTTAGGTTCATCTTTAAGCCCACCTCTTTACTAGCTTCATTTAGTGAATGGATCATAATCTGTAATTGTGAGCTAGACTCTGATAAGAGCACTAAATCATCCGCAAATCGTAGATGGCTCAGGTGTTTTCCTTCTATATTTATGCCGCAAGTTTCCCAGTCCAGTATTCTTATTATTGATTCTAGAATGGCTATAAACAGTTTTGGGGAGATCGGGTCGCCTTGTCTCACTCCTCTTTCTATGGGAAAACTAGGGCCCGTACTTTCTAGTTTAACTCTACCTCTGTTGTCTTTATATATTTTTTTTAATATCTGTATATATTCCTTACCAACTCCTTGCTCCATGAGAGCCTTCCATATACTGGAATGCGATACAGTATCGAACGCCTTTTTGTAGTCTATGAAAACTATATATATAGGTCTACGTTTTTCCTGATATTTTTCAATAAGTTGTTCAAGAGTGTGAATATGGTCTATGGTGGAATATCTCTTCCTGAATCCGGCTTGTTCAATGGGTTGCTCGGCTTCTAGTGTGATGCTTATTCTTTGGTTTATGAGGGAGGAGAATAATTTGTACCCACTTGACAGCAAGCTAATTGGCATATAGTTTTGGATATCGTATGGATCCCCCTTTTTGTAAATTAGTATTATATCTGACTGGGACCATTGTGTTGGTGTTATAGAAGATTTCAAAATACGGTTAAAAAGGTTAGTTAGTGGTTCAGCCAAAAGTGATACTGCCGACTTTATGGCTTCGTTAGTGATGTTGTCTGAGCCGGGGCTTTTATTGGTTTTTAATTTATTTATGGCTTGAACTACTTCTGTTACATCAAACGGTGTGCATTTTGATGTATTTGCCTCCAGCCGGTATTGTACCCTCTTCTGATCAACAATACCCACAGGTATTGTTGATCAGAATTCATCTCAAAGTGTTCGTGTTTTTGGGCGCTATAAAGTGATTTGTAGTAAAAAGTTGCAATTTCTAAAACTTCTTGACGACTATTTAGGATTTTTCCGTCGCTTTTTAAACTTTTTAAACCGTCGATCCACATCTTGTTTGTTCGTAGCTCCTTAAAAGCTCTTTTCGAGCTGCCTGATTGAACTAAGTATTTCCCGACGATATTCGATCTGTATCTTGTATAGTCGATTTTTATGCGCTTGCTTAGAAGTTTGTATAGTGCCGAGAGCTCTTTTTTCATAGACCTAGTTTTATTCCTAGTATTTTGTAGTAGTTTCCTTCTCTCCAAAAGCGTTAGTGTGTTTTCTGATAATATTTTATGTGGTTTTTTTGTACTTTTGATAGATATTCGAGCTTTCTGGAGGCTTTGCGTTATTGTATTCAGTATGTTGTCATAAGCGGTTTGTACTGTGGTATTTTTTTGAAGGTCTAGTAAATTTGGTAAGCTTGCTGAAAGGTATTCGTTATATCGAATTATTTCTTCCTCGCTTTTAAAACTAGAGAGCTGGTCTATTGTTGTAAAACCAACCCGGCATTTTTTAGGTTTTGACAACTTTATTGTTGCTCTGATAGGTCTATGATCTGACGAAAAGTTTAGATTCAACACTTCGATATTTTCTACAATGCTAGGTCTGTTTGACAGAATGTAGTCTATTTCGTTCTTATATTCACCGTTGGGTGAGCGCCATGTCCATCTTGGGTTAGGTTTCTTTGAAAAATAAGTGTTTAAAATTGCAGTTTTGTTTTCTAGTGCAAAATCGATAAGTCTTTGCCCTCTTTCGTTTCTGGTGCCATAACCATTCGGTTTCGTTATAAGGTATTCATCGGTTCTAGGTTGGCCTATTTTGGCATTGAAATCGCCCATGATTATATACGTATCATGTGCAAAATTCATGGCTTTGTAGAGGTCTACATAAAAAATTCCAATTTCTTCTTCTTTTGCTGACTCTGTGGGTGCATATGATTGTATAATTGACCACTTTGTGTCCTGCAATTTGAGGTTTAGTAATGCGACTCTTTCGGATATACCGATGAAGCTTTCTATGACTTCCTTAAGTTCTAATTTAATTAGAAAGCCGACACCGTACTGTCCCGGGTTGAGTCCTGTAAAACAGAGTATACAATTTTCATATTGTTCGATTTTTGTACCCAACCGCCGAATTTCTGATAGTCCCATTATATCACAATTTATGTTATCAAGTGCTGCTGTCAGTTCTAGTAATCGCTCATACGACGACAACGTTCGGACGTTGTATGTAAGTACGTAGAGTTTATCATTTGATCTGGCTGTAGTATTTTGTACATCTAGGTTTGTATTTTTCTTTGGAGGGTTTTGGTCATAATCTACCACGGTGACAAACCGGTTTGGAAGATGTTTATTATTGCTTGTCTGATAATGTTCTGTTGTATAATTTGTGCGGGAGGGGAGATTTAATTGTTATGATTTATTGTCCCCCTTTTTGGTGTCCTGTCTATAAGCTGTATCGTTCTTATTATTATTTACTAATAAATTTAGTATACCTGGTTTTATAGCTCTCCCTGGGACGCTATTTAATCTTCGTATGGGAGATTGTGTTCCAAGCTCTTTATTTCTTTTCTTGGTTTGTGTACTGCTCTCGTTTTGTAGTTTGTAATTATTCTCTGGTGATGATGGAAGTGACCTTTTTTTATTGGATGTCATTACGACCAGTTTATCATATTTTATTCTCACTTCGTTTCCCTTCTCCTTCTCCAGTCTCATTTGGATTTGCAGCTCTCTCCGTTTCTCTAATACTTGTTTTGGATAATCCTCTTTCAAATAGTATTGGGTGTCATTTAGGACTCTTTTCTGTTTCAAAATATTTATCTTTAGACCGAGAGTTGCAAAGGTTATTGTTATTGGACGTGGCTATTCTTTTTATCGCTTGTATGTCTCTGGCTTCTAAGTTAATATTGAAGTGTTCCTTTATAAAGTTACTTATATTGTTCTGTAAGCCGTCATAGGACGTTTCCTTCTCTTCAATTCCAAAGAAAACTAAGTTTATCTCTCTTGCTTGTTTTTCCAAAAAGAGAATCTTTTTTCTTGATTTTCTATTTTCTCTTTTAGTTTTTCTTGATTTTTCTCCCATTTAAAGAACCTTTCTTCCAGTATTTTGTTAATATTTTCTGTAACCAGCTTCGCAACGCTTTCTCCGCTTTTCCGAATTTCTAATTTTTGATCGTCGAGTTCTTTCTGAATATTCTTAAGAGCGTTCATGATTGCCTCCATGATTGATTAATAAGTTTTTATATTGTTGTTTAGGTACAAGTGGTGCCCTCTTGTGTTTCTTATTCGTAGTACAACGTTTGTGTAGTTCCGATGCGCGTACGCATAGATCTTGGTAACTGCTGGCTATTGTAATCCTGTTTATGGCGTTTGACAAAAGATGGCGTTGTCGTTGTATTTTAATGTTGTGATGTTGGACGTATTTATTAAATTTTGCAAATCACTACAATTTGAGGTAATGATTCTACAAGATAGCCGCGAATGTTTTTTTTTTTTTTTCTTGTTTTAAACTATTATTATTAATGTTTTGTAATTATTTTGCACTTCACTTCTTTGTTCATAAATTTGATTTGATTTTTTTTTTTTTTTTTTGTCTGTGGCAACACTAAGGTCAACAGCTGATTTGAATTGTTCCTAATAGTTTTATTAAGTAAAATTATTTATAGTGTATAATTTTAGCTAAATTCCCAATCAATTATTCAATTAAAGTGTATTAATACTAGTGTAAACAGAATTATAGTGTTTAAGTTATTCTTCAATATTGTAAATCTCTAAGAAAGTGAAAAGTGACAGTTGATTGGTAACGTACAAACTTTAAATTTTCTAAAATAGATATATATTCTAGTTTTTAAGTGATTTTAGTTCTTCTTTATTATATAACAACTGTCTCATTCAATTTCATATTAGTTTTGTTTCTGCAAATCTCAGTTTCTTTGTTTTGTCTCATTTATTGCGGAAACAAAGCAATATAGGCCCTTTGTTTGGTTTTGCACATTGGTACCTTATTTAATATTAAAATGATGACTCGTTCACGTGCCCTTTCACGCCAAGAGGAGAACAAACTCCAACTGGCATTACAAGAATTAAAAGTGAGTAAGGACTTGTGTGAACTTTCTAAGTTACATGTTAAATATAATGATGTTGAAGAGGAGCGTAACAGGCTACAGTTATTAGTGGCTAGGTTTGATGAGTGTGGTCTTGAGTATGAGCAGGCTCTTCGGCGTACCAACACCCTGGAGCTGGAGCTGAGAGATGCCCACCAACAAATCTTGGAACTAGAGGAGGCCGCTCAAAACTCAACTAACATTCACACTCACAGCTTGTATGAAGAGTTAATTGGCAGCGCTTCTCAGTTGGTCAACTCCCCGACTACTGCAACTAAAAACCCCTGTGTCACTATAGATTTAACAAATGACACATTGAACTCACAAAGGCTGGGTAGCTGCAGCAATAAGAAATTAAAAAAATATATTAGAATTAATAGATATATTAAGAAAATTCAAAAATTAACTAAAAAGAACAAGTTTTTTACAAAATCAATTATTAATAAAAATATATTGTTAAAAAAAATTTACTTTTGTAATATAGAATTAGAAAATAGAAATAGGAGATATGAATCTGACACACAATAATTAGAAACACATTTAGCCCGTTTGCTGACTACTTTAAGAAGTGTTACAAAAAAATATGAAGACACACAATACATGCTGAGCGAACAAAAGTTAAAAGTAGATGAACTATTAAAAAAATCACAAAATAGTTTGGAATGTATGAACTCACAGACTAACAGTTGTTCAATTGAGTGTAATAATAAGTTATTTTCTGTAAAACCAACATTGTCCTCCCCCGCTAAAATATTGTGTGACAAGGTTGATATCCCTGTTTCTAATAATAGTGGCTCCCTCAAATTAACTCCTGTATATGATACTTATATGTTTAGCGATAATATTGGAAAAGGAATGGGATCTGTACTAAATTCTTATTTTGAAAAACAAAATGTATTCAACAGCTGTTCACCTGACAATAATTTAATAAATATTACTAGACAAATAAAGAATTCAAGTAAACAATTTACTAAGTCAACAAATATAATAATTTTTGTAGGAAATAGAGATAATGTAAATCATTTGGAATTTAAAAAATGTGTTGAAACTATAAGTAACTTAGATGTTAATAAAATTGTCTGGTTTTCATTACCCTATAATCAAGGTTTGCCACAGGCCGAAAATAAAATTAGATATAAGATAAACTTACTTACATATAATTTATGTTTGTATAATGACAAATTTCATGTGATTGACACTAACACTAATGTTAGTAACTTTTATAACTTGACTAATGGTAGGTATTACCTATCTCCATATATTAAAAGACAGGTAGCTTCATCGCTATTATTTTATTTTACTATGACAGCCAATAATTTGGCTAAAATTGTTTCTATTGAACAGCATTTAGTTACTTGTATAAGTAAAAACAGCTTGGAAATAAATCCAACTAGTAATAGTAGTATTAGTAGTGGTTTAAACTAGACATTAAGACAGTAGAGATATCCTCTAGCCAAATAATTAAGATATCAAATAATGATATTAATGATGATCATAGAAATACAAAAATTGTTAAAATAAATAATAAAAACCATAACATAAACTGTATCAACCTGGTGCATCAGAACATTCAGTGTATTAGAAATAAGGAATTAGAAATTGAATTGTTTTTAAATACTTTTAATATTCATATTTTTTGTGTCACTGAGCATTGGCTTAAGAATGATGAATTAATATTTAATTTCAATAACCACCAGGTTGGTAGTTCGTTCAACAGAGTTAATTCCATACATGGTGGCTCTTTAATTATTTTAAATAAACAGATAAAATTCAAAGAACGCAAGGACATAGTGAGCCACTCTGTTGAGCGGACAACTGAACTTGCTTCAGTTGAATTAGAGGAGTTCATAATTGTAAATGTTTATAGGCCACCGTCATCTAACTTTGAACATTTTGAAAAGATTATGGATGAGGTATTGTATAAACTATCACATTCTAGTAAAAAGGTAATTATTTGTGGAGACTTCAATATTAATATTCTTGAACAAAATTCAATAAGTATAAAGTTTTTAAATTTGTTCAAATCTTATAATCTTTTACACATGTTTATGGAGCCGACTAGAGTCACAACTACTAGTGCCACTTGTATTGATAACATTTTTACAAGTGTTATTCCAAATTTTAAATGTTTGTTCAATACATTAGATTCTGACCACTATGGCCAATTTATTAAATTCAGTTGTAGCAAGAGAGAAAAATCAAAACAGAAAATAAATTTTATACCAGTGACTGTAGAACGTATCGAACAAATTAAAAATGGCTTAGTACGCTATTTGCCCTTGATGAAAAATTCAAACCGCAATATTATGTACAATGACTTTTTTAGTACTTTCACTAAATTATTTAACTTTATATTTACTCCAAAAACAGTGGTTGTTAATGATAAATTAGTGTTTAGTGATTGGGCATCTGCTGACTTACACAAAAATAGAGAAAAATTATATAATATGTATGCGGAATTGATGTTTAATACTAGTAATGAGTTTAGGGATGAGGTAAAATTATTTTCCAAATCTTTTAAAAAACAATGTAAAATAGCAAAAAATCAACATATTCAAAATAAAATAGGAAATAGCAATAATAAAATAAAAACAACTTGGAAAATAATTAATGAGGAAACTGGAAGAGCTAAATCCCAGAGGGTCGACTTTAAATTAAATATAGATAATAAATATGTTACGTCTGACCTCGAGGTTGCTACTGCTTTTGAAACCTTTTTTACTAATATTCCAGTGACTACAACGTTATCTTTAAATTCTACCGCTGCAGCTATGGGTTTACTTAGAGAGAATGTAGATCAATGTGTTAGCAGTTTTAAGTTTGAAAAAGTTAATGCTCAAGAAGTAATCAAAGTATTTAGATCAATTAGCGTTATAAAGACTAGTGATCTTTGGGGGTTTTCTGTTGACATACTTAAGTCCATAATTGACATTGTATCGCCAGCTTAGCATTAATATTTAATAATTGTTTAGAATATGGTATATTTCCTGATCTAATGAAACAAAGTAAAATAACTCCATTATTCAAATCCGGCTGTTCATTAGATCCTAGTAACTATATACCTATTTCAGTCTTACCCACTTTTAGTAAGATTTTTGAGAAAATAATTCTTAATCAACTTGTGGGATATTTCAGTAAAAACAATCTATTATACAAAAACCAGTTTGGTTTCACTGCCGGTCGCTCTACAACAGATGCTGGTGTAGAGCTATTACTAAACCTATTTGAATCCTGGGAATTATCACAGGATGCACTTGGCATTTTCTGTGATTTATCTAAGGCGTTTGACTGCGTTCAACATGAAATCCTTATAAAAAAGTTAGAAGATTATGGAGTTAAAAATAAGTCCCTAGATTTGATTAGTTCATATCTTAATGATAGAATTCAAAAAGTTGATGTAAATGGAAAACGTTCCCCTGGTTCTTTGGTAAAAATAGGTGTGCCACAGGGCTCTATGTTAGGGCCTTTCTTGTTCCTCATTTACATAAATGACTTACCTCACCTAGTTAGGGAAAAACATGGGATAGTGTTGTTTGCTGATGATACTTCTCTTACTTTTAAAGTTAATAGACGGCAATCTGTTATTGACGATGTAAACCATGCTCTCTCAGATGTTGTACAATGGTTTAACGCCAATAATTTGTTGCTCAATAAAAAAAAGACGAAATGTGTCAAATTAAGTTTACCAAATGTTAAAAATGTTAGAACCAATGTACAATTAAATAATGAGGATTTGGACTTGGTCAAATCTACTACTTTCTTGGGCATTACTTTAGATAAAAATTGCAATGGGGTCCTCATATATTTGATTTGTCAAGCAGACTTAGTTCTGCTGCATACGCGGTTAAAAAAATACGTCTATTAACAAATATGGAAACTGCTCGATTAGTTTACTTTAGTTACTTTCATAGCTTAATGTCATACGGTATACTCTTATGGGGCAATGCGGCTGACATTGATACCATATTTACATTGCAGAAGAGAGCTGTTCGCGTTATATATAATATGAGACCAAGAGACTCTTTAAGAAACAAATTTAAAGAATTTAAAATTATGACTGTTTATAATCAATATATTTATGAAAACTTAATTTACGTTCATACAAATATTTTAAAGTTCAAGAAAAATTGTGAAAAATAAACTCGCTATGCCCGGCACTAGGCTCCAAAAATAGGTAAATCCTTTAAGGGTAATTGTATACGTTTTTATAATAAGCTCCCAAATGAAGCCTTAAGCCTCTCATTAAATAAATTTAAATTATATGTTAAAAATAATTTAATAAAAAAATCCTACTATAGTGTAAAGGATGACATCGACGACGGTAAGGCCTGGGATGAATCTGTATTGTATTGCGAATAGCTAGTAATCTCCGCAATTTGTTTTTTGTTGTAAATTAATTTTGCTTTATCGACCTTCTGCATCACACCGATTCCTTAGAAGTCACTACTTGCGGTAGCATCGGGAGTCGGGTCGCCTCCCTCCCTCAAATATGTGCGAAGGGGGCGATGGCTGGCTCTTGTGTTATGCTCGTGAACGGGTGCTGCTTGCGGTGACTGGTTGTGTGGCAGGCCGAAGATTTATATATATATTTTTTTTCTGTTATTATTATTTAATTTTCGTTGCCTGAAATCATTAGGCTTCTTTTCAGATTGATTGCGAAGGTTCTAGTTGTTCCCAAATTGCACTTAAGTTTGACGTTTGTGAAACAGTGATCACAATAACAAAAAATATATCCGGCTGAGTTTGTTGTGTGGTTCTTCTCAGACCAGGACGCGTTTGGAACTCTCATAGCTTTAACATTAAGATGGAAAGTGCTTTTTCAGAAGGGCTTATTACGATAAATCTAGTATCGTAATAGGCCCTCCTGACATTTCCATGTTGACGTACACAAGTGATCACTGATTATGATTCTAAGTGGAAAAGATATAAATAAACAAATAAAAATAAATAAATAGATAGTAGGTTCATGATTAATAACAACAACACAGGTGACACAGTTTTAAGTTTTTGTTGATTATTGGAAACAATAAGTTTTTGTTGATTATTGGAAATATTGATCAAATTGTGATCACTTTGGTGCAAGATTTCAATATATGATGTTTTTTGCACTTCAATTTTATTATATATAGCACTTTTCACTCTAGTATGTAATTTATTGATTTTTAGAACTTGTTTTATTTCGGAACAGATGTTAACACGACACGGTGGCGCCCTCCCATCATTAAATATGTACTACAAATTATGTACGCAAGAATAATAACTACCTGCACTAGAATTACAAGCAATAAAAGCAAGGTAAGTATTTGTAAAAATATAATTTTTGATATGGCTTAAGGTGGTTGGAATATAATTCATGTTTACAAAAAATAGACTAAATGTAATAAAATTTACTGTCTGCTCTTGGTCAGCAAGGGTATTAAATGAGAATCCAAGCTGTCAAACTGTCGGATGGATTCGTCGCTGGGTTCCAGGCTGTCTAACTCACTCCCGAGAGATAAGACCACAATTTTGTAGGTCAGTATGAAATACGTGAGCCTATTACGAGGAAGATAAAAATTGCTTAAAATCAATCAAGAGATATAGCAATGGCAACAAGAAAGACAACAAAACCTTTATAAAATCACCAGACGAGTTCAGATTTTTGGAACGTACCTTATCGCGCGTTGTGAAGGCCCCCCCTTCACAACGTGCGTAGACTAGACGGTAAAAATTCTTACCAAAAGTTGGCACGACATGTTTTGCTATCTCTCTCTCTCTCTTATAGAAAACAAGCGAGATATTTTCATTTCTATCATTATTATTTTTTGTATTATATTAAATTGCTTAGTAGTTCTTTATTATTTATTAAATATTGTAGTTTGGTCTTTTAGATTCAATTTGCAAATTTGCAGTTTAAATGAAAATAATAATACAAATTTTGTGATCTATTGTACTCGTAATGTTTTGTAACAACGCCATCTATTTATACCTTAGGTAAACATAACTACATATGTTATATAAACATATCAGTACAAAGTGAAACCGCTAGGTGGCGGGACAATAACTCATGGGTTTATTGATTAACACTTTTTAATGTACTGTCATAAAAAGGTTAAGATTATCATTAGCTAAAAATATTTTCAACCTTAAATCTCACGAATAAGTTTAATTACGTTTGTTAAACTATTAAGCAATAAAGTATATAATACAAGTATCAACAAGGCGCTTAAGCTATTTTTAAATGATACGAGCTACATAGTAGGCGGAGTGGGTAACTCCAAAAAGTATATTTGTACAAGTATTATGCAGGATTACGCATGCGCAGTAACGCTGATACAACCTATGCCCCCTAGAGGCGAGTTGGTGAACTAAAGAGACAAGCGTGATATTTCAAATCATTAAAAGTTCTGCTATTCATCGATAGATGGCAAATCTAGTTGCGCACGATAGGTTGCGCACCAAAAACGTAACGAGGTCATCGTTCAGTGGATTTTACTCCTCATATTTTTCTCATACCGGGCGCCTTATATACAAAAATCGATTCTTAAGGAGTAAACTCCAATAAATCTCTAAAAAGTACTGCACCCCAGGGATAATAGATAACATTCCATCAAACATAGCAATGCTGTTTTTTACTTATATGTCGTGGGCGAAGCCGCTGAGCATAGCTGGGCCCCCTTCTAGCCAGACTCTGTCTCAGGGAAACAGGTGGGTAACCTGACTCGAACATCATCGACCGTGTCTGGCCGCAATAAAGCCTGCTCAAGGCAGGGGTCTCAATGTCGAACTCGACAAGTCGTGAACACACCACGCCCAGACTAACTATCGCCAAGCATAACCGTGGCATTGTACGCAGCAACGATCAGCCTAGGAAACATTCCAGACTGTCCCTCCACTGAGCACTCTCAAAAAAATAGCTTGGTAGAAAGACCCTAACCGCCGCAGACCGCCTCTCCCTCAGCAAGAAAGAGACCCCCGCTCACCCCCCCGTACAGCCACGGGACCACTCCATAGTCCAGTCTGCTATCAGAGAAATACCAGGAGCGACCCCGCAGCTAACTCCGGCGAAGAGGACCTGCGTCCTCCCATCCACCAGTACTGCTCAGCGGGAAGAGGTTCAAGCTCCCCCCCCCCCCCTCCCTTCCTCCGGGGGCAGGCCACCCTGAAAGTTTACCCACCCCTGTCAGCCATGGACCGGACATAAACCCCCCTGACAAGCTAATTCTAGGGATCAATTGAAAGTAATGTTCCTTAGCAATGTGCCGGAATATATAAACTTGATTGTGATTGCAGATTTACGCACATAGAACAATTACAAACCAAGAAGATATATATCGGTCGGTTATAGACTTAGGGAACATATTTTAAATGTCTAGAATAGACGCACAGAGAAGTCAGCATCGTGTGTGCATATTATAGAGAAGCTCAACCATTATATTACATTTGATAAATAAAAAAGCCTCGCTAACGATCACCCACATATTTTAAGAACGATTCGCGAGACAAATGTTCATGGGACTCATGATCAACATAAAATTGCAGGCTAATGTGACATTAAAATGATGATCACTTAATTATTTATTTATTTTACCTATTTAGTAGGAAGTTTATAAAATATTTATTTTCTTCCTCTAAATATAAAGTAAAGACAAGTAATACAATATAATATGTTTTACTTATTAATTATTGTAAAACCACTTAAAAACTAATTCAGAATGCATAAAATGAATACTACTTTACTCTACCTCTACTTTACTCTAAATGAATACTACTTTACTCTATCTCTTGTATTGGAATCACGTATTGGAATGTATTTGCTACGTGATAGTTTCTTATTAAATTTAGAAGCGCGCCTTATATGCCGTTAATACTATATTTTCATACCGTAAATAAATTGCAACTTGCAAGCTTTACTCAATAAATAAGGCTAATACCTAAATTTTATATTTATTTATTAAAAGCATAAGGAAACGTAACAAATACATCTTAAAAAAATACAGCAATTTTGAAGCAGAAATTACAGAACTAAAGATGCAGCCTAAAAGACGTTTCACAAAGAACAAAGAAGATATATTAAACACGGTAGTAAACACACAAGAATAATAACAACATAAAAGTATACAAATCATAAAAAAGACCAGAGAATTTAAATTACAATTATTAAAAAATTAAATATCAGAGTTACATTCAATCATTTTTTTTACAATCTTGTGTTTTAAGGAAACTGAGGAGCACGAAAACAAATCAACCTCATCAAAGGAATCTAGTGATTCGCACATTCTTTGAAGGGGCGAACGAAACCCGATATTAGTCCTGGGAGTATTAAGAGCGAATGTTTTATTAATCCGAAGAGGCCTGGGGGGTACATTGAAATTAACAAGCTGGAGGAGTTCAGAACATGAAAACTCGCTCACGCAAATTTTTCTAACAGTGAGGCAGTCTAAAAGACATCGCCGTTGAGTCAAAGTTAATAAGCCATAATCTTTAATATATTAGTCTTTAATTTAGTCTTTTTTATATTGCAATTTCTCAGGATTAAGTTAGTTTTTAAATACATTTGTTATACTTTTGTAAACCTCATATTAGTATTTTTTACTTTATTAGATAGTACTGTGACCTATATATTTGCCATCCGTGTTTATGAAGATTTTATGTTAGGTAATAAACTATGCTACTTTCTTTACATAAAACATAATAATAATATATATATATTTAAATATTTAAATATATTATATACCAAATTATCATACTATTTATTTTCATACGCAAATTTAACTCATTATTAATAAAACAAATCTACAATTCTCAACAATACACTTTTAATATAAGGACCACTAATTTCGAAAAAAATACGTGTAGTGATATGATGAAATGTAATTACTATATATGTTAGGACTACGCACACTGAAAATTGGATTTATTAACCCCTGTTCTTTAGGAACAGGTCATGACGAATTTATGATAGCAATGGACCGACATAATGTAGACATCATGGCACTGAATGAAACCTGGCTAAGGAAGGGGGAAGATGGTTGTGCTCCAAATGTGCCTGGGTATCGTCTACGACATAAACCTCGGCCTGAAGAAGTACGTTCTCGCGGTGGTGGTGTAGGCTTTTATATCCGAAGAGGCATTTCAGTACATATCCTTCCCCATCTTGAAACTGCAACTGTTGAGCAAATGTGGCTTAGTGTCAGTATTCAAGGAAAAAAAATCATAATAGGCACAGCTTATAGACCGCCATGGTTGAATACAAGTATCTTCTTGGGGGCGTTAACAGATGCAATGGTAGGATTTGCTACTCATGATCACATCGTACTGCTGGGTGATTTTAATATAAATTGTTTAGATGTTAACAATGATACCAGTAAGCTGCTTGAATTTCTTAACTACACTACTTTAAAACAGTTTGTGGCTAAACCGACGCACTTCACTACCTACAGCGAATCCCTTTTTGATTTAGTTTGTTCAGATATTAATATCAATAATGTTGACATCGATTATATCCCTAATCTTAGTAGTCATGCTTTTCTTACCTTTGAACTTAAAACATTCAAGGTTAAATTAAAAAGAGTTCTGAAGCCCTATAGACACTACGACGCGATAGAATTTCATGCACTCCAGAGAACTTTGGAATCAATTGACTGGCACAAACTTTCAGAGCACCGAAATATAAATGATATTGTCTCTGAATTTAATAAGTATTTACTTACCGTGTTTGACATATTAGCACCACTTAAAAGCGGATTTTTTAAAAAGCATAAACTACCATGGATAACATACAACATTAATAAAATGATAAAAATCAGAGATAAGGCACATATTAGAGCTAGGCAGACTAAAAATGCTATACATATTAACTACTACAAGGATTTAAAGGCTACAGTAGAGACAGCAATCCATAGAGAAAAAAGCGTTTACTTTTCGACTTATATAAACAATAATTTCAATAACTCAAGAACATGGAAGCTGCTACAACGAAATATATCGTACAAATCAAATAAAGATATCTGTCTCCCCTGTCATCTCAATAATCCTAATGTAATTAATTCAGAATTCTTAAATTTTCCGTGCCCTACGGCCATATCTCCTTCGCTAATAGAATTTTTCAAATCCCACACGAGCCTTTCATATAACTTTAATTTGGTCCCAGTTAATGCACAAAGGGTTACTAAAATATTAGGTACTATTAAATCAAATGCTGTTGGCTCAGATGGTATATCTCTGTCGATGTTATTATTATCCATTAATTACATTATAGAGCCTATAAAGCACATTATCAATTTCTCTATAACTTCCGGTAATTTTCCAAAATGTTGGCAAAAAGCTCTTGTCAGACCTATACCAAAAAATGATAACCCAAAAACAATACGCGACTTGCGTCCCATCAGCATCTTGCCCTGCCTTTCTAAAGTTATAGAAAGAATTGTTTATGACCAGATGTCAGACTTTGTTGAGAAGAATAATATATTACCTTGTGTTCAGTCAGGATTTCGGAGGAAAAGAAGCACTACAACGCATTGATAAATGTTGTAGACGATATTTTGAGTGCGCAAGACTTAGGCCAGGTCACAATCCTAGTCTTGTTGGATTTCTCCCGAGCTTTCGACTCAATAGATATATCACTGCTCCTTGCTAAGCTGCATTTCTACAACTTTATTTTATTTATTTATTTACCCTTTATTGATTAATACAAAAGGCGAACTTAATGCCTATTGGCATTCTCTACCAGTTAACCTCTGCGAATGGTGAGAAATTGCGGTAGGCTACTAAAAATCTATTTATAAGTCCTTAAATTTACTAAATATAAACAATAGATATTAAATACATGTTTGAAATAATATAATAAATATAATTATTAACATACACATATACCTATATACATATACACACATAACATATATAATTATCTATATAAACATTATATAACACATAATAGAAATTAGAATTATTCATCAAGATGACTCTAAGAAATGTTTTTTAACTAGTCTTTTAAAAGAAGTCTTTGTGGGCGCTTTTCTGATCTTTTCAGGTAGTTCGTTCCAGAGTAGTGAAGCTTGAATTGTGAAAGATTTGTGAAAGAAATCACTTCTATGCGGTGGAATAACCGTTTTAAGGTTAGAAGATGAACGAAGCATTTTGCCGTGAGTTTCATGGAAATACTGGAATTTTTCCTTGAGATAAGAAGGTGAATTTGGATCATTTAAGATTGAATAAAGGAGACAAAGTATTCTAGAGCTACGCCTCTGACGAATAGTGAGCCATTTAAGTTGAGTGCGAAAGTGAGAGACGTGATCGTACTTACGCAGACCGAAGATGTAACGGATGCATTTATTAAGGAGGCGCTCTAACTTATTGAGTAGGTCGTTACTTAAATCGGGGTAGCAAACATCTGCATAATAAATAATGGGTAGAATAAGACTGTTAACCAACATTATCTTCGTCTTAAGTGGGAGAAAATGTTTAGTCCGATATAAGGTCTGTAATGTGGCAGTGACTTTACGGCAAATTTCTTTAATGTGCAGGTGCCAACTCATTCCATTGTCCATATACAACCCCAGGTTTCTTACCGAATTCGATAGTGGTATGATATTTGCATTGTATGTAATTGTAGGCAAACTATCTAAATTAGTTTTAACTAACAGTCTTGTACTACCAACAATCATAGCCTTACATTTTTCGGGATTAACGGAAATACCAAATTTTGATGACCATAGACTTAATTCACGAAGGTTACGGTTAATAGTGCAAATGGCGTTTGAAAGATCATCCATTCTTGTTTGCACATAAAGCTGAAGGTCATCAGCATATAAGTGGTACGAGCAGTCGAAGTTAGGTGTTAATGTATTAATAAATAAAGAGAACAAGATGGGAGAAAGTATTCCGCCTTGCGGCACACCAGCAAGTATGTTGGCCCACACGGAGGAGGAATCCCCGGAGCAAACTGATTGCTGGCGGCCGCAAAGATAAGAATTAAACCACTTAACGACTAATGGACTGAATTTAAATAGAGATAGTATAGCAAGAAGGATTTCGTGATTAACTGTATTAAATGCGTTTGAAAAATCGACAAGCACCAACACTGTTAATTTCTTGTTGTCTATTCCAACTCGGATATCATCGAACACTTTGATAAGAGCAGTATTGGTGCTGTGACCTGGGCGGAACCCGGACTGGTACCGACTAAGTAGATTAAATTTAAATATATGAGAAGAGATTTGCTTGAATACACAGGTTTCTAAGATTTTTGAAAGGAATGGCAATATGGAAATAAGTCTGTAGTGGTTAGGAAGAGTGGGTTGAGAGATTTTTGGTAACGGATGTACAAAAGCGTTTTTCCAAGTATTGGGATAATCGCCGGAATTTAAAGAGAAATTTATAATATGAGTGATTAAAGGTAAGAGGGAATCTAATAGATTAAGTATCATAGATCTACTTATATGGTCACAACCAACAGCATTAGACTTAATAGAATAAATAGATTTTTTAATTTCATCCTCTTGTACAGGTGTGAAATCAAAAGATGGTATATCAGGACTCGGTATTGAGGAAATATGAGTTAGCGTTTGATTACGGATTGTGGGGCTTAACTGAGAGACAAAGTGATTATTTAGCTGATCCAATAATAGAGGAGAAGTATGACCTAAGGTGGATGGTGTGCATACGCCAATAGAGTAAAGAAACTTCCATATTTCAGGAGAAGAAGAGTTACTAATACTATTATGAATATAGCGGCGCTTAGCTATTCGTATCATCTGATTACACCGATTCCTCGCAATTTTATAAGCTGACCAGCTGTGTTCATTCCGAGTTTTTTTAAAAACTCTAAACAAACGATCTCGTCTAGTCATAGCAGCGCGAGTTGAGTCGGTCATCCATGGCGCTGGAGGTCGCTTTAATTTTACAGAGTGTATTGGAGCGTGAGCGTCATATAGTATGAGAACAGTAAAGTTGAGAAAAGATACTTTGTCGTCGATAGTAGATGTTGAATTCACCAGAGATAAATTAAGTTTCTCAGCATCACTCCTCAAATGATCTAAGTTAAACGTGCAAAATTTCGAATTTTTAAAACAGTTGATTTAGGTTTAGGTGGTCTCAATTTGTACGATAAATAAATAAGATCATGTCGTGAAAATCCAGGAGCAGATAGCTGTTCAGCCTGCTTAGCCAAGTCAGGGGCTCCAGTGATTATAAGATCTAATAATGAGTCTTCACAGTCAACATTGTGATGAGTAGCATTTAAAGGTAGAATTGAAAGATTAGCGGACTCAATAATCTCACGGAGTCATCTCATTCATCAGTATTGAAGTCACCCATTATTACAAAATGTTTATAACTAGACGAGAAGTAATCCAACGCTGCTTCTAAATCAGTATGATAATCGGTGGCTGGAGGACAGTATATTACTCCCAGAAGTACTTTAACACCGATTAATGCCAGCTCAAGAAACAAGTACTCACAGGTGGCAGAATAACGAGAAGGAGAAGCTAAGATTATTTTATAACTAATTGATGCTTTCAAATATATGGCTACGCCACCCCCTCTTTGTCTGTCCTATCATTTCTTATGAGCACAAAACCCGGTAATGGGTAAAGTGCTGAGTGCAATGATGGTTTAAGCCAAGTTTCGGAGATAAGTAACCCATGAAACGAAATACTCTGTGCGAAAGTAGCCTCTAGTTCCGAATAGTGACTTGAGAGAGTTGACTGAATACTTTGAGAGTTTAAATGGCAGATATTTAAAAAGTTATAATGATCTGAAAATACACTATCCAACTGCCCACTTAATGAAGTTAAGCTATCATTCTTCACAGAGTCACAACTATTAAAGGAACTTTAGTTCTTCAACTATCAATTGGTTTAAATTGGTTACCTTGGTTTGAATTGGTTACCTCACTAACCGAACTCAAGCGGTGGAAATTATAAATGAGGATGGCTCAAGATCCAAAACAATAAGTAAGATTGTTGCGAGAGGCGTCCCACAGGGCTCCATCTTGGGACCTATTCTTTTTTCTTTATATTGTGCAGACATTATCAATTCCATTAAACATGGTAATTATCATATTTATGCTGACGATATACAATTATATGTGTCCTGTAAGCCCAAAGACATATCATTAGCAGTTAATATGATTAATGAGGATTTAAATAGTATACATACTTGGTCGATATCTAATAATCTGATGCTAAACCCTAGTAAGACCAAATTTCTAGTACTTGGTACAAAAATGCAAATACAAAAATTTGGCACAGAGATCCCAAATATATTGATAAAAAATTCACTTATCGAACGCGTTTCCGAGGCAAGAAATTTAGGAGTAGTAATGGATGAGACGTTAAGATTTCAAAAACACATTACTAATACTGTTCGTAACTGTTTTTATCGACTAAAGCTGCTATATCGTATACGGAAATACTTAACTACCAACACACGCATCAGATGATATGATATATATCTTCGCAACCATTAACACATGTTGACGAAATCACTATTGCAGGTAACTAAATTATGATATTAATCAAGAATTCTTTGTACTTATTTGTTTTCCAATTGATTTTTATGTTATTTTCAATATTATATAAGTCACGTCATGAATCATTTGTCACGTATTTGTATATTTATCCTTATCATGTGTAATGTCTAATAGTTTACTGTTTAGTGAGTTAAGTTGCGTTTGTCTCAGCCACGTCACTCGTGTAAGGGTACTACTGAAACATATCGCAAGGTCACATCATCCATCCCACTCTTTCTTTGGATAGGGTGAACTTAGGAATGATTTGTTATATTATTATTTGGTTAATTTCCTGTTTTATTGTATATTTTATTTCATATGTGATTATATAAAATATTGATGTTATATATTTTTTTTTTAAATTGTACATGTTGTTTTAAGTAATTTTGTTAGGTTAATTAATTGTCACTAGTGTTAGTTACGTCATGGTACGGCGGCCACTGAAAATCAGCGCTGGAGTCATATAGGTATTCCAGCAACAGAGGAATGGTCATCCGTTTTGGATGTCGCACTAAATATTAAATTTTTTTCTATTTGTTTTTTACTTTATTTCATTTACTTTGTTTTAATGCTTTTGTATTTTGTATTGTTATTTCATAATGTATGTGATGTCCAAATAAAGTTTATTTAATTTAATTTTTTAATTTATTCACTATAGTGACCGACACGCCCCTTAGTACGAAGAGCCAGTACACGCGAGAACCTTTTCTGAACAGCCTCAATCCTACGCTCATATGTACGAAAAAATGGGTTCCAGATAGGACTGGCGTACTCGAGTTGTGACTGCACGAGTGCTTTATACAAATAGATATATGTACTCTCATGTCTAAAAAGTTTAGTGACCCGCGTAATGAATCCAAGCATGCGATAAGCATTATTTATTATATGGTCTATGTGTTTATCGAGAATAAGTTTGGCGTCAAGATAAACCCCAAGATCTCTGATGCTGGAAACGCTTTCAAGAAGATGCCCACCCAATCTTAACTTTGATTGTACAATATTAATTTTCCTAGTAAAAACTACATGCTTACATTTATCATGAGCTAAAAAAAGTCTATTACGTATGCAATATTCGTTTAGTCTGTTAAGATCTTCTTGGATTTCAGCCACGTCAGACAAAGATGATACTTTCTTATATAACTTAAGATCGTCAGCATACAACAGATATTTACAGTGAACAAAACAGCTATCAATGTCATTAATATATAACGAAAAAAGCAAGGGCCCAAGAACGGAGCCTTGAGGTACCCCGGAAGTTACAGCTACCCTAGAAGAAGTATACCCGTTTATGACAACACACTGTGTACGATCGCGAAGATAGGCTGTAAACCACCGCAGCAGGTTGCCCTTTATACCGTTAAAAAATATTTTTTTTAACAGTATTAGGTGATCCACTTTGTCAAAAGCCTTCCGGAAATCGGTGTATATTGTATCAATTTGAAATTTTTTATCCAAGCCATTAAAGATGTAGTATTATTTATAAATATTACAAATATATTATCGTGTATATATATTATAAATATATCATGGTGTATTTACAAGCACAGGTTACATTTCGTTTTGTTATATAAACTAGTAAAATATAAAACAATTAAAAAAATTAACTGACTAGTAAATAAATGATTAAAACGTCTGATGTCTTTGTAACCACTGCTATCTCGGTTGTTGATTTTCAAACAATTTTATCTTCTTAACAATATTCCTAATAATAATAGGCACACGGCCTGGATCCCCGTGTCGAATCCATCCGACAGTGGGACAGTATTGACTCTTATTTAATTCCCTCGCCGACCAAGAGTGGACAATAACTTTTATTACCTTTAGCCCATTCTTTGAAAATTATATATTTCAAAGAATGGAATTGGAATACATGTATATATATATATATATTCCAGCCACTCGGAGCTACATTAATAATATCAAAACTACTAGCAACTAAGTACTAACCAAGGCTATGCAGATTTTAGTGCAGGTAGTTATTATACTTGCGTACATAATCAGTAGTAATTGTATAATGTACGGGCAGACAGGTTCTAATAACACATTACGTTAGTGTTCTAACAATATATTATTACTTTCCAAACAATAAGTTATATGTTTATACCACCATAGTCAATAAAAAGAATAAATTGCTTTCTTAGAACTTTTCCTAAAATCTAAATACAAAAGATATTTTGATTGTATGCTAACAATCGTAAAAGAAATAATATTTCCCAAATCCAATATTGCACATTGTTAGCAAGAAGATTAACTACGAATTGAAATAAAAGAATAATATATATATATCATAAAAAGCTCTGATACTAGAAAATGACTAAAATAAAAATTCATTTGAGATGTAAATTAAACTAAATTCTGGTTCCCTCATAAATCCATAATTTTTTTGTAAATTTGTTGTGATCGATATTATTAAGTACTAGCTGTGCCTGCGACCTCGTTTGCATAGATTTTGATTTTATTAAAACGTACCCGTTGTACATGCCAATGTATGTAAAAACTATAAACCTTCAAAGTTTCATCGAACTCAAGAAAGTACTTTTTGCATACCTGTACGAGTATTTCTGGTATATATATATATATATACATATATATATACGTATATTTTTTTATGTTTAATCGCTGGTAAGTAGCAATAGTACGAAAAGAAGAGATTATTAACTTCTTTATTTGTTACCAGATTGTTAAAAAAAACAAAATGTTAAGTGAAGCCCATTACAGCATATTCCCGAAAACTGCATCCAAATCTTTATATACGTTTCTGAGATTAGCGTGCATAAACATACAGACATACAAACGAACAGACAAATTGAAAAACCATTGTTTTGGGTTCTCTTGCTTATATAAATCCTACTACCCCCTCCCCTCCCATTATGAACTTTTGAAAATATTTTCTATGTACAGACAGCGATAAGTTACAGCTTTCTGAATTGTATTATAGAAACATTTCTTGAATACTTTATATATATATCATTTGATATTGTAAATTGTGTGCAATGAAAGTGGAAAACTAAATGTTATTCAGAGTGACGCTCAATTTTTATGCATAAATGTTATTGAATTTAAATTGGCTATATATTTTTTACGTGTTGCGTGCACAACTAAAAGACAAACAGATGAACAGATTTTTTTTTTATTGTAGAAATGGATTCTGTTAGTTATCCCTTCACATCCAGTTTAATTATTTTGTAATATTTGCAATGTATAGAGACTACTTCTCCACAGATTTATTACATGTATAGAAGAAGATTTGCTTGGTACCTATTATGTGATTCATATAAATTGACATAACTTTTTTATTTCTGAACCGATTTAGATGAAATAAACACAAAATGTTAAGTAAAGACTGTTACAATATATTCCTGAAAACTGTATATATTATAACAAGTACAACTTTCATATGATAAAATAAAATAAAAGCTAATAAAAACTTGAAACAAAAACCAAATGTTTACTGTCTAGAAATAAATTTATGAACAATATTTGCAAAAACAAAATAATCTTTAGAGCAGTGAGAGTAAGTGCTATTGTCGCTGTAGTAGAAATACTAAAGAGCACTCATCATAAGTAAAGTTCAAGAAAAAATCTAGGTAAAAATATTTAATACAAGATGGTGCCCAGATACAGTTTTTTTAATAAATAATTTAATTAGCTATTTTTTATTTGCCGTGTTATTTTAAACAGAGAACATTTTGTCTTTTTAGTACATTTTTTAGTAGTATTGTTACTATTTTCTTGTGCTTTCATTCGTACTTCCTTTCCGAATGGTTGTTATCAGATAATACAAATATGTACGTACTACAAGATTGTAAAAAGGTGTCGACCTTCCTCCGTATTTGAATAAATAAAACAAATAAAGGCATGTTAATTAAATGAAGTACTAATATTAATATATATTTTTTGCATCACTTTTATATCCAACTTATCAGTCATTTTGATATTAATGATGTCACAGTAACCTTATAAATCTTTAAATATCCAGGGTTACTTGTAATTAGTTGACCACCTCTTGCAGCGGCCTCTTAAAATTAATAGTTTTTAAATTTTAAATTTTCCCAAACAAAGTTTTTTTGTTATCTCTGAACTGGCATTAACTCTGAGCGTCGGTATGGCGCATTGACCATTATTATGCAAAATAAAACCATCCCTATAACTAAAAACAAACCTTCACCCATCATAAATATTCGTTTACCTACCTGAATTGTGGGCGATACTGGGGTTCGGAGCCTGCGGCTACTTGCATACACAAATACTTGGCTACAGAATCTCTGTGGTCAGCTCTTTGTTGACCCCAAGATTAGTTGCTGTTAAGGAATTACTAATATAATATAATAAATATTATTATTAAATACCTAGTGGTAAGAAGCCATCCGCCTACCTTGTTGCAACCAGTGCCGTAAGTAGCATAAGTAGTATATTAGTAATAGTAATAGTATAATATAATATAATGTAATCTGTAATCACCAGTAAACACTGTAATGACCTTGTAACATAGAGCTGATTTACATTTTTTTACGAATAGCTCATTAATTTTATACACTAGGTATTTTTTTTAGTGCAGTTTTATTTTTATTAAAAAATAATCACTATGGTTAAATGTTAATTTACAAAAAATCTATAAAAAGTATATTAAACTTTAAATTAATTAATAACTAATTGACATCTAATTGAATAAATTATTTTCTTTTTTAAGTCATAAACAAGGGCAATATTTTTGATCAAATCTAAGTTATTTTTACAGTATAAACACTATACTATAGTTCACATGATCTCACTTCCCACCCTGTTATTTATAAATGTTTGTATTATTATTACTGATGAAAAATGTAACGTTTCAGGTAATCTATGACAATGTTATCAAGGGCCTCTCTTGAAATGTACATTGGTTTATTATTCATAACCCTAAGCGATAGCCTAGTAACAGAAAGAATAAACTTTGTAGATTTTCGACATCAAATGTTAAACCGGTGAAGAATAATACTTTCAATGAGGAAGATAATATACTTTCGGTATAACGGTGCAGAATAATATACTTTAAATGAATGTTGTGGAATTTACCGTTTTTTTAGAAGTTAAAGTTTATGTTATAAAATTGAATTGCCGCAGACGCTGTTAAAAACATAAGATCTCTCACTGACGAGACTGCATATTCTGGTATATACTGCATTTCATGGAATAACATCGTATGATATTTTACTATAGAGAAGTGCTACTCCTATTTATACACCATGTTTATTTAAAAAAAGAGAGCTATATATAAAATATAGTTTACAATCTGGGTCCTAGAGATTCTTCGAGATAAGTGTAAACAAATCAATTTACTTTTTCATTTCAGTATATTTTTTAAAATTTCAAATTTGTCCGTAAAAATAGTAATATTTTTATTAAATACATACAATCACAAGCTTGTGTTACATTTTACCCGACTGTAAAAGCGAATAAATCTATAATGGGGCAAAGTATAGAATTTTTTAAGAAGCTCTCAGCAAACCTTCAAGTATTGCCATTTAACAAATTTAAGACAGTAACTAAGGATCGTCGGTGTGCTAAAGAATATTACAAGATTTTGACATAACCCAATTAGTTTGCAAGCAAAAGTGTCCATATTTGATTAAATCTTGTATTAGGACGAGTATTTAACCCAATCCTTTTAAGATAGGATTCCTAAAGTTATTATTTAAAGAATAAGTTAATTTAATAACAATAATAGTAACTGTATAAGAACTTAACAATTGCCATTTAATCAAATTATTAGTTTTTGATAAAGTAAAATAATAAACCAAAAATGGTTTGTAATTAAGAACTAGGGCTACTTAATTATTGAGAGATACTTATGCATGATACGAACAGTGCGCTATATCACATATTATCGGGTAGTTGCAACATAAACATCGTCTCCTAGTAATACATCTATTATAATTAGTAATAATTTGTTTAATATCAATTTCGAAGAAGTTATTGTGTTATACTAGAGGAAAATTCATCCTATAAATCGGTATTCAATATAACAAGTGCCGAACAAAGTTTATAAATATCTTTTAAGATACTGCTTCGCGGCTGTCGTTTTCAAACCAGTGCTGTATATTTGTTCATCACAGTGCGTAAAGATTGTGTTTTGGACTCATATGAGTGTTGTTTTAGTGTAGTGTTGAAAGTGTATATGTGACTTGCAAATAGTTTACCGAATATAATCACCTTTTTAACAAATCTTCACAACCTTGTAAGATCTATACAATTGATTCAACCGTTTAAAGTAAAGACCTTGTGGTCTACTGGCGCTAGAGGTTGTGTTTATAACAATTAGAACCCAGTTCAAACCTCCCTTGATCATACATTTTTTTTATTATTTTTTTTTTTTTTGGCTCTTAACATTAATAATATTTTAATACTTATTCAATATGGACTGTGGTAAATGTTTTAAGAGCGTTTATGACAATGAAGCGATTAAATGCACATGTTGCCTTACGGTGCTGCACTTCCTTTGCGCTGATCTCACGGAGGTAGAATTAAAAAAAATTCTCCCTATGAACATAAAGAAGTGGAAACGCTCATATTGTAAATTTAATCTCACACGCTGGCAATTTACACAGAAGCTACTTCACGATTTCTGGAATAGATGGCAGAAGGAGTATGTTACAAGACTTCAACAACGACCAAAATGGCTTAAGCGCGAAGTAGAATTTAACATAGGTGATATTGTTCTCATTAAGCAAGACAATCTACCACCGGGTAAATGGTCTTTAGTAGATAAATTTCCTGGTCCAGATGGCCAGATTAGAGTATATAGCGTTAAAAGTGGTGATAGTGTAGTCAAACGATGTGTCACAAAACTGTGTACCTTACCAATAGATAGTAGTGCCTAGTTCATGGTTAAAATAAGATAAGTTATAATTTTTTATATAAACAATATGGTTATGTTTTGGAATAGGTGGTATTTGTTTGTATAATCTTCCTTAATGAAATGTATTTTGTTATAGTTACACGGTAGTAATTTTGTTATTGCCTTATATACTTAAATATTGAATAAATATACAATCATTATGTTTAAAAAGGACTCAGAGGAGTCCTTTGGTGGGCGGTATGTTAAATCTATATGCATCGAATATGTTTTGAGTACTTCTTAATTACACTTTGTGTGTAGATTGTTATTATTTTTTATAAATTCAGTCGCAAAATACAATTGCATGCGAAAGGACGTTTGTTTTATTAAATCATACTCCAGTATACATAAGAAACTCGTAATTACTAAAAGAACCTTATATACTATAACAAAAGTATATAATAGTTATGAGAATATATAATAATATAAATTGAATTAAACAATAAGTGACATCATACATTATCATTTTCAAAGTCTGTACTTACGATTCGATTGGGCTTAATGGTTAGTGAGCCTCACCGCCTATCCAAAAATTCGAGGGAGGTTAGATAATTAGTTGTTTTAAATATGTATTACAAAAAATAATTAAAATTGGGCGCCTATATATTAGTTCTTAGTTACATAAATTCAATTCTAAAACCTTACAAGATAACCGTAACAAAATCCAAGGTATCGCCGATGGTGCCCATGCTCTGCGACATGTTGTACGAGTCGGAATTCGAGTCACAGATGTGGATGCTTTATAACAGCAGCAAGCAGCTGATGGCCGTTGGAGACGCGTATCCTTCCAAGGTAATATCGCGGACATAATATTCGCTAAGAGACCGCACCATACTGACGCGCGGTCCGTCTGCAGTATTCGGCGAAGGTGGAGAAGGGCGAGTACACACTGCGTCTGTCCGTACGCCACGAGCAGCGCGCGCTGCTAGAGCGCCTCACAGAGTTGCCCGTCGTGCTGCAACAACGCCTCGCCCAGCCCATACAGCTCGACGCCTATAGCAACCAGGCCCAGGTACAAACACACGCGGACAAAAACACACAAGCACGCACAAGCGGACGAACACATGCACCCACACCTACACGCCTACCCGCTCATCCATATATCCACATATACGCGCCCACCCGCACGCACAACACGCACACGCACACCCAAATGATTTGTCTATCTTTATTTTGGAAATTGAAGTACTAAGTAGGTAAATTACTTTCGTAGGCCTTAACCGGGGGCAAAAAATTCACATCGACATCGGTCGCCCGCGGGGAGGTGCTTCCGCTTTACTTCGCACCGATACCCGCGGACAAGTGAGTGACCCCGATAGTGGCTCCTCCGACCGGACGCAATTTTGACCATCATAATCCGACACCATAATCCGTCTCGCCTCCAGGGTCGGTCGCTCGAGCCTGTCGGTGGGCGTGTCCCTGACGGGCACAGTGAGCTTCGCCAAGGACGAGCTGGGCGACAAGGTGGACGTGTACGCGCTGAGCGTATCTCCGTGCGACGCGCCGCGCCGCCCCGCCCGCGACCCGCGACCCCGCGCTGCAGATGACTACACCGAAGCACTCAAGAACTTCGGACTCACCTGGCTGGCCAAGCTCGGTGCGTGCAGACCGGACCGCGTACTATAAACTGCTTTATTCAAAACATACAATATTCACATCTAGTCTTGTAATTGTTTTGTTATAACTATAAAAAACACGGTTACAGTCGAGTAATAGTACCCGGATCAGGTATCTGAATTTATTATGAAATAAGGTTTTTATTCTATACCGAAGTAATAACACATAATAAAAAAGTAATATTTCTTTTTTCATCAAGAGGGTGAAAAATTGGATCAAGTGTACGAAGAAATGATAGAAAAATTTCCCAATTTCTTGGGAGCACATGTCGCCTACCTGAACAGTCTAGACTCACCTACCGACCCTAAGAAGTGAGTCATATTTTAATAGTAATGGGTATATATTTTAATAGTAATGGGTATATATTTTAATAGTAATGGGTATATATTTTAATAGTAATGGGTATATATCTTAATAGTAATGGGTAAATATTTTAATAGTAATGGGTATATATCTTAATAGTAATGGGTAAATATTTTAATAGTAATGGGTATATATTTTAATAGTAATGGGTATAGTACACTATGTATATTATTTTTTATTGTGTTGTGTTGTTTTTGTCCAGATTACCTAATGTGGACGAAGAACCGGAGGAAACAACGGAATGGTGTGAAAAGATAATAGCAATCGCTGATAAGGTAAATATTTTCCTCATCTATAATAAAGTTACACTTTAGTTAAGACTTACCCTTGCAAACTATAAAACGAAAAGTCAGATTCTGTCCTTTTGTCTGATGTAAGTGAAGGCTACTGAAATGAGGATGATGAGATAGACGTGTGTCGGGAAGAGAATAGATAAAGTAAGCAATGGGTATCTAAGAGGTAATTTGAAATTAGCACCGGTAATAGAAAAGAGAGTTATCGTATGTCGTAGTACGGTCACGTAATGTGGAGGGAAGAGGGAAGAGGATATAAATAAAAATTGACAGGAGAAGAGATTGCTGGAATGCATAAAATATTATATGGACAAAATGTAATTGTTTGCACTGAGTTGACTTTTGTTGGAGGAATTTTGAGGAAATCGACATGTTGCGTCGATACCATTAAGATATGGTTAGAATGATATAAGTTGAAGTTAACATAATATTCGGTATAACATTTGTGTTACAGGTACTCAAACATATAGATCAGGAAAAGTTGTTGGCCTACCTGGGAATGAAAAACAATACGAGGAGCGACTCCAGTAAAATTAAACAGTAAGTGCACGGGACTCGTCGGACACGTTTGTCTTGCGAGTAACTTAATAATTAATATCAATAAAACTTAACTAGAGGGCTTTACTAATAAAAGTAATATTGTAACGGAAACCAAATCACACACAGAGAGACACGCACACATACACACGCACACATACACACGCACACATACACACACACGCATTCACACACGCACACATACACATACGAGAAACACACAAACACACACGTATATTCATTTACTTAATTTTTAGTAAATGTGCCAATTTATGTGTTCAAGGCTGTGGAGATCGGCTTCGACCAATTCAGGATCACCTATAAGCCTCTTCGCTCGCCTCTCAATTGAGTTCAAAACCGTAAGATGAGACTTTGCGGCACCAGCAAATATATGACCACAGTACTCCACACACGACCGGATTCAGTGCTTTGTATAAAACAAGAAGCTGTCCCGTTGTAAAGTATTGCCGGACCTTTGCAAGAAAGACAAGCTTTGCTGCTGCTGCTCTTGCTCTGGACTCAATGAACCGACCAAGGTTGAGGTTCGATGAAAACTAAGCCTAAAAATTGAAGCCGGTCACTGTAATCCAAGGATACATTCTGGAAAGTAGGAGCCAAGGTAAAAGGGCTCCTTTTGGCGGTGAACAGACACGTCTGCGTTTTGGTGGCGTTGAATTTGACAGGATTGGCATTGCTCCATGCGGAAACTGCCTGAAGTTTGTCAATCAAACGCTGCACCATGGCTTCTCTTTCAGATTGTACTTGATCTCTACTAGCCCGAGTACAAGGCACATATCTTTCTACAACTGTGCTGTCGTCTGTATACCCATAGATATCGGGCTTCAACAGATCGTTAATATGCAGCTGAAAAAGAGTTGCAGAAAGAACGGACCCCTGAGGCACTACGGATTTATTATCAAGGATTCCGAGGAACACCCGTCGACAACTACTCGGAGAGATCTCTGGCTCAGAAAGTCCGTTACCCAGCCAGGAGTACCCAGACTAGGAGATATACCGTACGCTGAAAGCTTCTCCGTTCTTCTCGATGGCCTCGCCTAAAATGTGTGTAGCATGCACTAGGAGGTCCCCAGTAGACCTATTACGGTGAAACCCGTACTGTTGGTCACTGAGGAGATCGTTACCTTCTAGGTATGCTAGAAGGCGCGAGTTCAATACACGCTCCATAATCTTACAGAGTATGTAGGTGATTGAAATCGGTCTGTAATTGACAGGATCGGCACGGCTGCCTTTTTTGGGCACGGGTTGCACGTTGGCAAGCTTCCAGGATTTCGACACTATTCCAGCCTAGAAAGAGAGGCGATACAGACGTGTCAGTACAGGAGACAGCTCAGCTGCACATGTCTTGAGCAGATTGGCTGGTATACCATCAGGACCACCGGCTTTATTCACATCTAAACCTCTTTGTTAGTGATGCGGATTTCAGGCATCGAAATACCGCAGTGAGGAAGATGTGCTGGAGAAGCATTGCCAGTGTCTAGATGCGAATTATCAGCAAACAGAGAAACAAATACATTCGCTTTCTCTGTTGCTGTGTGGGCCAGGGATCCATCCGGCTTCAGCAGAGCAGGCAGTAAGGGTTTGGCAGAAGTTCGACTCGATCGCTTTGGCAAGAGACCAGAAAGCTCAACTGTCAGTTGGTCTGACAGAGTTTTTCGCCATTATTAGCGATACGATCGAGACGAGCCTTCCGCAATGTCTTTTTATGGAACTGGGCTAAAGGATCTCTTCTTTGAACTTACATCCGGAGTTTTGCGGCTTCGAGCATCAGCCCAAATGAGGTATGCCGAATGTTTTCGGTCTTGGTCATGACCACATTCGGCATTAAATCATGGGCGAGCTGTGCCACTGATGGGTACATCAGCAAAAGGAATAAAATACTCCATTGCCTGATGCACCACATCGGTTATAGCCTCCGCGCAACTCGACGGGTCCAAAGAAGAAAAACAGATGTGATGCTAAGGATAAGAAGCAAAAAAGTGCCACATCTCATCCCAATCTGCTGACTTGTATTTCCATACTCGCCTAACAAAATAAATACCAACTCAACGTCAGACCGGTTCGCCAGCGCACGGCAGCTGTTCAGAAACATTTCCCATAAACGGCTTCATCCTAACCAATGTTTTTAACTTTGCAAATAGATAAACATGAAAAGATGCCTCTATCGAAATTAATGTTTGAAAATATCTATCAACATGTATGGCCATGTAAAGCTTATTTAAATTTATATGAATATAGAATGAAAAATAAACCCGATAAAATCGTCCCGATCATTAAGTCAAGTCAAGCAATCATTAAGTCTGATGTAAGGCAAAAGAATATATTATTGTTAGTAGTATATAGTACACTGTACATATATAGGACGAACCCCATACGGGGGCTAATTGGTTTGTTCAAGTTATAGACGTTCTTCTCTATTTGTTTTATTTATTCAAATACTGAGGAATGTTGACAACTGAAGTCTGAAAGCATATTCACGGCCAAACAAATGTCGGTAACAAGCGGGTTCCTTTTATGTTTACCGCTACAAAACGGAAGCACTTGTCAACAACGTTTTTACACATTTTTGTAGTATTTGTATTCTCTGATAACAATCATTCGGAAAAGAAGTACGTATGTAAACAATGAAAAGTACAAAAAATAATAGTAATATTACTGAAAATGCGTAACTCGAACGTAATGTAACAGATAAAATGAGATATATGTTTAAAATAATACGTCAAATAAAATCTATTATTAAACAAACCTGTACCTGGGCTCTATCTTGTATTAATTTGATCATTTTGTGTACTAGATAACTTTATTTAATATTCATTACTTATTTTTATGGCCATTTTGTTTTAAATACAGCACTCTTCCAGTCAGAGTGCTGTTTAGTATTTTTACTATATGCAGCGGTAATTTCTTATTATGTAAGTAATCAAGCGCGCTTACTCTCACTGCTCTAAAGAACTTTTTTGTTTGCAAAGATTGTCCTCGAATTTATTTCCATAAAGAAATCATTTTTTACAGAAATAAATTAACGTAATTAATAAGTAAACGTTTTAGTTTTTTTTTAGTTGATAATAAATAGAAATAAATTTACGTAATTAATAAGTAAACGTTTTAGTTTTTTTTAGTTGATAATAAATAAAACTATACATACGTTGCACTTTTTTTAAGCTTAACAACAATAGAATGAAATAAGGAATTAAAATTCATCTTAAAGACAAGGGCGAGTTCTAAAATTTAAACAAATGTTCGTATTAAATTAATTATTTAACTCAAATCTTTTCCTGACTATTTCTTTCTCTTTTCCGAAATAATCACTTTGAATGAAATCATCCTATATCCTATTATATTGATAGTGTTTGTTAAAAATATTTTATTTTATAATATAGCTGAAAACGTGCAAAAGTTTATACATGAAATATTTACTTTGCTCGATTATATTTGAAGAAAAGACCTGACAAATACCGGCTAACCATACCGTATTTAGGGTCCGCTCAACTCAAAGTTAGTTTTAATTTCGAGTGTATTTTTATGTAACTTTATTAGCAAAAGGAGGTTTATGTTTAGGATCTTTGCGTAGATACTTACATTTGTATGTGTCTTTCTACGCTCATTACTTGCAATACTAAATGTAGGTATAAACCAATTTTAATAAATTAATCGTTGTTAAATTCCTGTAGCATGAGAATCAGTAATTAAAAAAAATGTGTTTGTGACATACTTTTGCATTTAATAATATAAATTTATATTTTATAATTTCGGTTAGAACACAATTATATAAAAAATTATAGATATACGAGGGGATCAGGTTCAAATTTTAATTGCGTCTCAATCGGATTTTTATTTTAGTTATTTTCTAGTATCAGAGCGTTTTGTGCTACATATATTATTATTTAGTTATTCCGTAGTCAATCTTCTTGTTAACAATATGCAATATTAGTTTGGGGAATATGGTTTCACAACAAGCTTTTACTATTTTTAAATCAAAATATGTCTCAAATAACAATTTACGCTTTGTTAAATTCCAATCGATTTTCGGAAAAACCCTATGAATCGAGTTTATTCTTTTGATTGACTATATAGATATAAACTTGCAAACTATTGTTTGGACAGTAACATTGTTACAACAGTAACGTAGCGCGTTATTGGAACCTGTCTGCCCGCACACATTACGATTTTTCTGTAAGTTATTTATGCAAGAATAATAACTACCTACACAAAAATCTGCATAACCTAAGTTGATAGCTTCAAGGTAAGTATTTGCAAGTATAATTTATGATATTATTATTGTAGCCCCGCGATGACTAGAATATAACCCATGTTTACAAAGAATATTTTAAAAAATATTGTCCGGTCTTGGTCAGCGAGGGAGTTAAATAAGAGTCAAAGCTGTCAAACTGTGGGATAGAATCGGATTCCAGGCTGTCCGATTCACTCCCGAGAGATAAGACTGCGATTTTGTAGGTCAGTTGGAAATACGTGAGCCTATTATTAGGAAATAAAATTGTTTGAAGAACAATCGAGAGATAGCAGTGGTTACAAATACGTCAAAAAAATTTAAAAGAATAAAATTTAATATTTTCATTGCTTATCAATGGATACAGCCATAGTATTAAAAGGAGATTATGCCCGGGTATGCAAAGGCTATTTAAAAAAATAACTTTTTCACTGTATATATTATTAATGCGTCAAAATGATAGCGTGACTTATAGGACGAGTACTGCCATCTACTTTGGGATAGAATGTCACCTTTTAGAATTATCGTTACTATATAAGACTATTTGGTATTGTAGGTACATACCGCCCGCAAGGACTAACTAGTCCTTCGAACAACAAATTTATATTTATACATACCACATTGTGTACGAAAACAAACTTTCTATCTAATGTCTGAGCTCATCGAGCTAAATGAGATTTTTAATAATTTGCCTAATTATTTTCGACAGTGTTTCTATTCATCCAAGAGCTCAATCGGTAATCGATCTTCCACATCGAACCCCGTTAACCACATTTTTTGGATAAAGATTTTCGCAGTGATAATACACACAGCAATCCACCCCAGAGAAAAATATAAACTATTTCTTACTTTCTTATTTCCCCTATAACTACTTGCTTAGTTTCACCTGAAACTAAGCAAGTAGTTATAATAATGCACCTGCATTTATTAATGTTCGTATATATGACACCTACCTATCTACCTACACATACGAAAAAGTCTTGAATCATGTTACTTAATACATAATTTATTACACTGTCGAAACTTTCACGCGGATCCTTATTTTAATAAATATAATATATATGTTTCTCGTATTAAATATAACCTTTATATATATCCTATACATTAGAGGGATAATGTAGGATTCTAAAGGTAAAACATTTTATTAAATCGGTCCAGTAGTTTCGAAGCCTATTCATTTCATTCAAACAATCAAATCATTCCTCTTTATAATATTAGTGATGATGATGATGATGATTATAAAATATAGCCAATGCTCATCAGGGATAATGTAAGATTCTAATGGTATTTTTTTTTTTAAATCGGTCTTGTAGTTTCGGAGCCTATTCAATTCAAACAAATAAACAAATATTTCCTCTTTATAATATTAGGATAGATTAATAGAAATACTTAAACAATTGCAAATTTTGTGTGTCTCTAGCTTCATTTAGTACAATTCAGATACCAGTAACATAACTTTAAAAAACAGAAAAAAAAATAATTAAAAATTTAAAAAACCCCCGATACAAAAAGACCTCTAAAAAGAATAAAAATAAAATTATTATGTACTTATTGAAGTCGTCGTGTCGGGGGACCGTTGTACGTACGTTGACGATGCTGTCTATTTTACGAAGTTAATCATTGAGGACTTAGTTAGACTATCTGATTCGATATAGTAATTTCTTTATTTGCCTTGTTAACTTACTTGCATTTTAATTTCTTCCTTTATTAAACGGTCTTTTTGTATCGGGGTTCTTAAATTTTTTAATTTAAAATTAAACTTTTTTTACGGATTCAACTCGCGTTAATGACTAATTAACTGACTTACTTACAGACCCCTCCATCTCGTCTTACCGTGAACACGATTGCTGCAAAGCATTCGAAACGTCGTCGGCTTGGATTTAAAATGTAAATTTAAAATTTAATTCAATATACGCGTAATAATTAATCCGTAAAAATAGTATTTTTTTTAATTTCAATGTGTAGTACTCGTAAAAACCTTAGAAAACACTATTTTTAATTTAATTTTTTGTATTGAAATTTTGGTGAGAGTGGCCTCGTTTCCGCACCTAGTTCCCGGCATCTATATAAATACAACTTCCTAGAACTTCCAAGACTTCCTTCCTTCCAAAATAAAACTTACAGACTATTGATCTAAAATCAATTATCAATTGCTATTCAATTTATTATAAACAGTGGGAAGTATCGTAAAGACAACATTTTGAATATCTTTCGAAGAAATCAATCTTTAAATGTCACAAGACAGTAATATCTGTTATAAATAATATGTATCTCATATATATCTGTTTCTTAAACAAGTGAATAAGTATTTTCTTACATATTATCCTACAATTATTTATTGACGTGGTAAAGTATAAATTTTAGGACGATAAACCTATTAACAATTTAAAAAAAAAATCAATATCTAGCACAAATGAATTACTAAGCACCCTACTTGTTATTCGTATCAAAACAATCTGTACCATACGTGGAAAACAAGTAACAGTACACAGACATAAAAAAGCCTTCTAAAAATATGATACCATATTTAATCTTAATAAATGATATTTCGCTCGTGAGCCTACTGTACGGATAATAATGTTTGTTGCTTGAAATATATATGTTCATCTACATCCTTGTCCCTTTATAGAGTAAAATAGTATTCATAATTACACTATATAATGGTTTAATTTAATATTTAAGATCGTTGTTTATTATTTACATCGCCGACATTACATTTTAGTTATCTAGTTTATATATCGATAGTCTTAAGAAAATAATTGTTAGAAAAGTGTCGAGGTAAGACTGATTTAAAAAAAAAAACCTACGGTTGAAAATTTGAAAATGCTAATTGAAAACGAATATTCATACATATTGTTTTAAGTTAGTGAAAAATAACCAACTAATTAATTCAACATATACATAAATTAAAATAACTATAAATAGACGGAACGCTTAGATTAACTTTTCGGGATAATAAAACATTTTATTTTTCACTGAAGCTAATAACGAATTTATCAAAGACAAAATAATTGCTCATTTTGCTACGGCCATTCATATCGGTTTTTTTAGAGAGCCACAATTTTAGAATGTTATAATGTTATGAAATATTAATATTTCGTATTCTTTTATAACACAGATATTATTTCTTAGTTAACTTTAATTGTAAATTAATAAATAGAAAAGATAAATCATCACGACTAAATTGTATATCGATATTTTAATTAAATATCATAATATTATAAAAAGGAACCATTATTAATAACTTAATATTGTTTTTATTTAAAAGAATTGTACGTTAAATTATTGATTAAAAAGTATTTGTTAATAAATCACGTAACACAAAATAATCACGTATTTTAGCGAGTTTGAGGAAATAAACCTTAAGGCAAATAATTAATTTAATGGGGAGAGGCAATAATTTAGCGAATAGCAAGTGATGTGGAAAGTTTAGACGCTTATTTTGCTTCAGGTATAATTGAATGGTTCTAATTAAAATGAAATTAGTCTCTAAAATTAGAGTTTTAACATGGATTTCAAGGTTTCATTAATTAAAATTTAATAAAAGCAATTTCACGCCAACGAAATAACTTGCTATATTTCTCGTCACTTGCATGTAAATGCCTTGCAATGTTAATTATAAGTAAACTTGAATATATTATTATATCCGTAATATAAGACGTAAGGTGTGTGTGTGGGTGTGACTTCGGTGTGGTGTGACTTATAATATACTTTGTAACCCGCGACCCAAAAAGAGGGGTGTTATAAGTATGACCTGTGTCTGTGTATCTATTTGTCTGTGTATACGCGTAGACGGATTTGATTGCGGTTTTTTTAATCGAAAGTCTAGTCCGTCGAGATGGTTCTTAGTTATGTTTGGTAGAAATAAAAGCAATCGTCTCGAAGATGTCGAGCTTTTATTGGTGCCGGTGAAAGGTTTTTATGCAATATTCATAGTAATAATAGCAAAGCAAATAAAAATTTGTGTGTTCGTAGGTTCTTTCGTTCATTTAGTATCATATAGAAACCAGCGACGTAATTTTAAAAAGTAGAAATAAAAAAAAATAAAAATAACAAACCTACGATACAAAAACACCGCTCAAATGGTAAAAGTAATATTACTATATACTGATTGAAGTCGTTTCGTCGGGGGATCGCTAAATAAAGAAACAAAACGAAATGCAAGTAAATTATCAAGTCAAATAACGAAATAAGGATATCAAATCATATAGTTTACGTCCCCATTAATTCGTTCCGAAAACTTAGTGAAAAATAGACCTACGTGCTTATTATCAAGTCAAATAACGAAATAAGGATATCAAATCATATAGTTTACGTCCCCATTAATTCGTTCCGAAAACTTAGTGAAAAATAGACTACGTGCAAAGGTACCCCGACGCAACGACTTCAATAAGTACATGATAATATTATTTTTATTAATTTTAGTGGTGTGTCTTGTATCCGAGAATTTTTAAATTTTTATGGAACTAAGTATCACAACGTGCTGCCTGTGTTCTCGTTAGCGTACTTTTTGTAATGTTGTGTATATTGATGTATACAGTTGTGTATTTTTTTTTATGTTTGTTTATAATACTTTGCACCAGAGTTTATATTATTTTATAAAAGAAAACCAATACAATTATTATTTAGACATATTTATTAAAAAAAAAACTTGTGTGGTTTTATGAAACCACCGTAAAAGTGAAACTTTTTTTCACATTATAGACATTTAACTAAAAATTTTCGGAATAATATTCCATTAAGGGTATAAAAATTGCTTCATCAATCTTAATTTTATACTTAGAAAATGGGAATGATAATGGGAAATGATAAAAGTAGACTAGGTCTCCAACTAATATTTTTATTGAACTATGTATCTTAGAGTACGACATACATAATACTTAACAATTATTTAGATGATATACACATATTAAAACACTGAAAACAATATTTTATAATCGTTTAGTCATTTTGATCCGTTTTTCAATTATTTTCAATCATTCTATTATCAATTCCATCTTCATCATGAATTTCACAGTTTATAAATGTAACCAATATTTTATGGTAACTAAAATACGTGAACAGTGACTTACATTCGATTTTTTCAATGTATCTAGTAAAAACCGCATCGATACGAGCGCCTTTCACTTTATCCCTACTCCGCGGCCGACCGTCACGCGACATGCAACACACAGACGAAAAAGTTTGAGACGATGTAATAAAAGTTTCACTTTAAAATATACAGGGTTATTTGTAATTAGTTGACCGACTCTTGTAGGCAGTCTCTTTGCAACAATCCCAACAACATTTGTTCTACAACTTTTAAAAAATCTTGATAAGCAACACAATAAACACAAAACAAAAAAACTTCCTCTTTTACTTATTACTCTGTATTTTGTAAGAAGTGCTTAAAGGGTGAACGACCGGGCGCCATACCCACGCTCAGAGTTGATGTCAGTTCAGAGGCAACAGATACATTTTGTATGAGAAAATTCAAATTTTAAAAACTATTAATTTTAAAAAGTCGTAGAACAAATGTTGTTAGGATTGATGTAGAGAGTAGGCATGGCGATTCTTTTTGAAAAAGATCGTTTTGTAAATCGATTCATATCGTAATTTGATAAATCGATTCACAAAAAATCGAGATCTAAAAGATCAATCTCTAAAAAATCGATTTTTTACTTAAGTTTGTAATTGTAATGAAATATTAATATAAATCCATTAAAAACAAGAAAGATACCATAATTAACCATACTTTATCAATAAAATCAGTTAATTCCATAATAACAATTATTTTAATTACCATATAAAAGTATCAGATCAGATATGGAAAAAAGCTCAAAGTTCTCAAAGCTTAATATCTAAACTTTTCAAAAACAATAGTTTATCAAGTCTGCTAGGATCTAAGCGATTTCGCTCATCACTGGCGATGTTGCCGGCTATTGAAAAAAGGCGTTCACAAGGAACAGATGAACCCACGATACTCATATATTTTAAATGAGATGAGTCACAATTTGTCAATTTACTAATTTATTTCACAGCATCTGTCAGAAAGGGACGGGAACATTTGTTGAAGTCCGCAATCCGCGTCAAATTTTTGTCAAAATTAGTCCAAAGTTCAAACAGGTTAGTGCCGCAAACAGGAGACCCCTGTCGGTTGTCATAATTTAAAGAAAATAAATAGATTCTGGGACTGTTCTTTAGGAAAGGCCTAAAATACGTAGATCTACGTAAAAAGACCTATAGTCGGCAACGCTGTAAACATTACACTTTACAGACGTAAATTTTGTTTTTTATGAAATAGAGGCGAAAGAAGCTAAGCATACAGCCAACTCGCGAATTTTTGAATAATGAACAGTTAATGAGCAACTGTTGAGTTTCTGGTCAGAAACGAGCTGGTGGTAGCTTTTTCACGGACTGACTATACTGACCAATTTTAAGTAATCATTGTCGATTCAAAAGTGCGTGTAAATGCCTACTTGAATAAAGATCTTTTGAATTTGAATGGTTTTTACCAAAACAGAAAAAATCAAATGTCGATTTTCAAGGGTGAAATATCGATTCACTGAATCGAAGCAGTACTACATATCGATTAAAAAAATATCGATATTTAGTAGAGAGGCTACCTGCCAGAGGTGGTCAACTAATTAAAAATAAACCTGTACATATATTTGTTTTCTACAAAGAAACTATATATATATTTTTATATATGATTGTTCTCTAAATATGTCAGTGAAAGCTAATCAGCATCGGATACTACAAGAAAGATATAAGCTATAATTCTCAATTCACAAAAGTCTACATTTCTAAATTGGCTAGAAAAATCTAGACTATTTAAGAAGACATAACTCGCGAAAGAGATAGCGTCACCTATTTCACATTCCAACGCCCTCAGTATACTCAAACAAATACATTAACCATTTACCTACAATTTTCTAAGTCTTGAAATAAATTTTGTAAATGTAACTCATTTTTACCAGTTACAGGTGTTTATAAATATAGAATTTTTGGCTGCAAATAAACAGACATCTCATATCTGACCCTTTGTCATCATCACCAAAAGTCTACTGCAACATTAGCAAAAGCAACGCACCAAACAATTATATGATTCAGGAAAACTAAATACCGTAACTATCTTCTATGACATTGAGTCCAATCAGGACTGCAGTTAACTACAGCTACGCAGCACCACCTACAAAATTGTTACAGACTCTGCTAAATATAGATACTAGATGTACTATATCTGAAGAATATAATTTGTAAAACTACTGAGTAATAAAGATATCTGAGAACTCTATAATGTATCTGTTTCGCAATCATTTATCAGAAAGTTAACGTCGAAGCGCAAAAACTTTTTAGATTTTCTCGAACTCCTGCTTCTGACGTCTGTCATATTTTTTATATAAAAGTTTGCAGCATATCTTATAAGTCATGGTCTAGTTCGGAAGTTACAATAACGATAAGAAAGAAGATTTATTGAAATATACATAACTTTTATCTATTCCATTTTATCTCACGCAAGGTATAAAAGTATACATCTTTCTACGATCTTTCCTACCATTTATTCTAAAAACAATGAATTTTATTTACATACAAGTTTTAATCAAATAATCATAATAATATTCCTTTATTACTCAAGTAATAAAGGAATATTATTTTGCTTCGTTTTATATATATGAACAGACGTTCAATTATGAAAAAAATGAAAAAGCTAAAAAATACCATCCTACATTGCTTAGCCATTGTATCGAATATGTAATATCGAATTCCAAACGAGAGTTGACGGCAGGCCAGCCTGTATAATATAAAAATCTATGCAGGCCAGTCTCAACAATAATATTACGTGAAAATTATCTTACAACACCCTAATGTCATTTATGACACTTTTTAATAAATTCAGCAGTCGTGGACTCGTAGACCGTAGACCGTGGATCGTAGACCGTGTACCGAAATACATACCAGTACTGGCTAGTGCTGTAGATGTTAAAAATTTACGCCATGTTGATGAAACGTTCCGAAATATTATGGCCAGCGCAGAGAACCTTGACAGCATAAATTGACACTAATCACAGAGTATTACATTTCCTAGTATTACAAATTACTTATAAGTCTGTGACTACGTATTTATTTTTAAAGTATCTGTTTCGACAAAGTTAATAAAGTTTAAAGTAAAGTTAGTAAAGTTTAACTTTACTAATAAAATTTTCGAAGAGAAAGGAGTTATAAAGCAATTACAACAGTTAGTGGTGTTGATCAGATATTCAATTCTAAAAAAGTATATAAATTATTTAATAAGACTAATGATAATTTTTGAAACTTATACATAGTGATGCAATTTTTGCTGTCTATTCCCGCCACATTAGCATTCACAGAGAGTTTACTGCGTTGAATTGTAAATGGTGAGACAAAAGAAACAAAATATCTTTAAACTTAATAAGAAGGAAAATGAAAAAAGAATTATCTATTTACTTTAAATTAAAATTACGGCATAGATACTGTGCAATTGTGTAACTGTAATTCTGATAATAATTTATAAAACTTGCAATTATAAAGAATATATATTTTTCAAATATAACAATGAAGAAAATAAAGTTGTACTTTATTTATTTGACCACTACAATATGTATTTTTCCTCTTACCTGTTATTTGACTAATAAAAATAGCAAAAACTTGTCAACTCTTGTTACTGTTGTAAAATTACTCTGCGTTTGCTGATATCTTCACAGAGTAGTTCACAGTTCACAGACCGTACCGAGTTCACAGACCGTACCGCTGCAAACGCGAAGACCCTATATTTTAAATCTGTAATATCTTCGAAAATATTTATTTAAATTACATGCTCTAAAGGGCTATGTTGTTCCATATTAAATGTAAAATGTATTTAAGTTACTTAATAAGATAAGAATTATAGCTGTATTTCTTAAAATCGCTTCGTAAATCACCTATTATTTTTCGTAAAAAGTAAAGGATAAAAATTTGCTATTGTGGGTTATCCCTAAGAGATAAATATATACCATCACGGATTTTCTTGTAGAACTTTTTAAGGTATACAATACTTAGTACATTATTTTGATCTATCTCGTAGAGTTCAGCCAGCGTTTGCATTGTAAGCGCAAAACAATGTGTTTGTTTACGACTTCGCATTAGAAATCTTGAAATGATCAGTGGTTTTCTGATATATTATGCATGTTATTATACATATAAACCTTCCTCTTGCATCATTCTATCTATTAAAAAAATGCATCAAAATCCGTTGCGTAGTTTTAAAGATCTAAGCTTACATACATACAGACATAGGGACAGACGCGAAAATCGACTTTTCTTTATAGTATGTAACTTGCTGTGCGTGCGACTTCGTACGCGTAGTTTTCGATTTTGATAAAAAGTACCCTTTGTACTCACTAATGTATGTAAAAACTATAAACCTTCAAACTGGTAAGAAGCAATGGTATGACAATAAGAGATTTTTAACTTCTTTTTTTGTTAACCGATTGTTAAAAAAAAACAAAATACAAAGTGAATCCCAAGACAATATATTCCCGAAAGCAGCATCCACTAAACCGTTTTAGATGAAATAAACACTAAATGTTAAGTGAAGACTGTGATAGTATATTCCTGAAAACCGCATTCAAATTGGTTAAGCCGTTTCTGAGATTAGCGTGCACAAACATACAGACATACAGACGAACAGACAAACTGAAAAACCATTGTTTAGGATTCTTTTGCTCCTATAAAACCCCTCTATGATTTTTTTTTATTTCCATGTACATGAATGGATCAGTGACAATTTTATTATATGTATAGATTGCTAATAAGTTACTGGGAATAATCGCGCTTAATGACTTTGGCTTTATCGACCGTGAAACACTACTTATAACATTATATTTCTAGTCTAATAGTCCATGTCTATTGATCACAAAGCTGTTATTTATACGTGAATTGTGGCTAAATACTTCAATATATGTACCTAATGATTATTGATTACATTAATTCTAAATTACAAAGTGATTAATTTTTTATTGTTTTGAATATCACCCCTATTTAAGAGAAAAAAAGGTTTACTGTTGTAAATTTGTAATGGTGTTGAAATTTTATAAAGTCATTTGTATATTTTGATAAGAATGGTCTAATAGTCAAATTAAAGCGATTTTTTTGGTAGACCGTTTTTCATTTTTCTACTTATATTCTCATTACAACATTAAATCATTTTTTACTTAAATAAATACTGTGACTATTATCAAGAAAAGCCTTTTATTATTAATAGAAATGTGTTCGAGAAAAATAAGCTATAAATGGAAATAATTTTTTTTCAAAGTAATGAACTATTTCAAATTTTAAAGGCAACATTATAATGATTTTAAAAGTTTCATATGATATCGAGGGACTAATTCCAAACCGCAAGCCACAAAATGGCACCGAAATGAACCAAATGTTATGAATAATGGAAACACATATTTTATATTATTTCGGCATTTGGCACTTAATAAAATTAAAAGTCATTTATTTCAGATAAGAAACAAAAAATAATAATTAATTTGTCTATAAACACTTTTGAAATTCCATCAAAAAGAAAAACAAATCATTGTTATTAAAAAAAATAATAATAAAAAATTAAAAACACCTCTAAACAGAATAAAAATAATATTATGTACTTATTGAAGTCGTTGCGTCGGCGTACCGTAGTACGTACGTTGACGTACGTCTATTTTACGAAGTTAATCATTGAGGATTTATACTATACGATTCGATATCGTAATTTCTTTATTAGCCTTGGTAACTTACTTGCATTTTAATTTCTTTCTTTATTAAACGGTCCCCCGACGCAATGACTTCAATAAATATATAATAATATTACTTTTATTCTTTTTAGAGGTGTTTTTGTATCTTGCGTTTTTTTATTTTTATGTTTTTTTCTATTTCTTAAAGTTATATGACTGGTTTCTTAATTGTACTAAATTAACCTACAGACTCACAAATTTTCAGCTGTTTAAATATTTCTATTAATCTATCCTAATGTTATAAAGGAGAAAGATTCGTTCGTTTTTTTGAATTGAATATGCTCCGAAACTACTGGACCGATTAAAAAAAATATTTTAGTATTAGAATTGCACATTACTGATGAACATTGACTATATTTTATAATCATCATCATCATCACTAATATTATAAAGAGGAAAGATTTGATTGCTTGTTTTTTTGAATTGACTAGGCTCCGAAACTTGCAACGATTTCATAAAACATTTTACCTTTAGAAACTTACATTATTCCCCTTATGAGCATAGGTTATATTTAATAAGGATCAGCGTGAAAATTTCGACAATGTTATAAATGGCAATGTATTAAGTAACATGATTCAAGACTTGATTTAGAGTTAAAATTATTTACAATCACTAATAACACTATGATGAAGAGATTTATATTATTACTAGCTGTTGGCTGTGGCTCTTTATTACTACGATCACAAGACATATAAATATATTTTTTACAGTTACGTGGACGCAGTCACGGGCAACAGCTATCCCTAATAAAGTACTTTACCTAAGTAAATAAGTGTAAAAACCTTCTGGCCTCCATAATCAGGCTTTTTTCCTATATAGCGCGGGCAAAGCCGCTGGGAATAGCTAATTATTGCTTAAGAACCTTTTACCAATAAAACGTCAATATCTTGGAGACGACTGTTTTTATTTCGACCAATCATAACTAATCAATACACAGATACACAGATCGACAGGTCAAACTTATAACACCCCTCTTTTTAGTCAGGGGTTAATAATAATATGTTACCCAATCCGGCTTAAAGTTCTGTTATTTTTTGTTTTGTAATGGAATTTTAATAAAACCTATTTATACATATATACTGTCGTGGTCAACTAATTAAGGACACTCTTTGGTTAAACCGAATTGTGAATTTATTTTTTATTTTCCAACGAGTCTAAACCATATTCCATATCTCTTACATGTAAGTATAATTAGTCATTTATGTGCCCGATTATACAAACAATAACAACTTCTTAAACATTTAACCTCTTTACAGTATAGCTAATAGATTATCGTAGTGCTATTTGTTCAAATAATGCTGGCTGGCCATTTAATTAGGGACACTGAGATATTGCGTTCTATTTTCAAAATTTGAATCTCAATACTTTTTTACTTCTTCTCTTATTGTTTCGTGGTAGTTTTGGCGGCAATCCCGATATTTATTTTAAGTTTTGAAAAATATTTTGAAGAAAAATGGGTAAAAATAAAAGTTGCGATCCAACACTACGAAAAATTATCATGAAGTTTGTTGTCGAGCATGGTTGGCCATACCGAAGGATAGCAGAACATTTAAATAGTTCAAAAACTATGGTATACAATGCAGTGCAACATGTCAGACGCAATAACACAGATTTAAATGTGCCCTGAACAAAAAGATCGAGAAAAACAACTCCGCAAGAAGATAGAATGATAACCAGGTTAGCTAAGAAAGATCCGTTTCTAGGCTCTATTTTAATTAAACACGAAGTGTTTGGGACAGACGAAAGAGCTGGTGTCTCAGCGAGGACCGTTCGACGACGTCTGGTAGAAGCAGGGTTGTTCGGAAGAGTGGCTCGCAAAGTACCGTTGTTGAAGAAAGAACATAGAAATGCTCGTTTGGCGTTTGCACGTAAATATGGACATTGGACCTACGCCCAATGGCAACATGTATTATTCTCTGACGAGACCAAGGTTAATTTGATTTCTTCAGATGGAAGGCAATACGTACGGCGTCCAGTAAAAGCGGAAATGAATCCAAGATTCACAAAAAAGCAGGTGAAACATGGCGGTGGAAACATTAAAATGTGGGGTTCATTTTCTGGACGTGGAGTGGGACCTGTGAGGAAAGTTCAGGGTAACTTAGACCAACATCAATACAAGGCAATATTGGAGGAAACGATGCTTCCTTATGTTGAGGAGCATCTCCCTATTATATGGACGTTTCAGCATGATAACGACCCGAAATAAAGTTATTAAGCCTGCTACATAGCTAATTGATACAAAGGTAACTTTTATATTCTATATGTTAATTACAACAAAACTTTCGTACTCACAATCACACGTTGATTGAATTTTAAAATTACTTTGGGCGAATTGTTGTTAAAATATGTTTAAATAATATTTTTTCCCCGTTTTGTACATATAAATAGTACATATACATTGGGTATATTTCAGTGTAATTATTTTGGGATAATTGTGTATTAAATTTATAGGACAAATTGAGCTTCTCCAAATAATTTATGATGTTTGATTTAAAATTACGAATGAAATAAGTCTTGTATTCTATAAATTGCACAAGATAAATACAATAGATAAAATATGTTATTATATTTGTATTACAATAGAAAAAAAGCAATGAAAAATATATAAAAATCAAATATAAAAATAGAAGCTGCTAATGACCTGTATTCACCCGTTCGGTTCTCAGATGTAATGCCATTTTAAGACCTTTAAATGAATTTTGTATTTCTTTCTTTCGTTTATTGGATTCTGCGACTGTACTTAGAAGGTATATAGGCTTTATATTTCATTCTGATTTTACACAATTGCCTCAATATTTATAAATAAAACAGTTTTTTTTGTCTTTAACACTTATTAAAAACAAAAAGTAAATATTTTTAAGTTTGTATTATTATTACAAATAAAAAACTAAAAGAACTTCTTTTAGTTTTTTTTAACGTACATACGTTAATGTACTAAATAAATAATGATTCTAGTTAACGCCTTACATACTAAAGAGTGTAAAGATTTTTTGAACAGAGAAGTAGACCGCCATTTTAATGTCTTTTTTCGAAAATTTTAGAAAATACATTTATCTAGCCACTCTTATTTATGAAAATCTTAATAATATAGAATTTTATGATAGTTAACACATCGACACGAATTTATGGCAAAATGTGAACAACATTTAAGAGTAACAGTTAAATTAAGGTAAATAGGTAAACTAATTAAAAAAAATGCAATAAAATGAAAACAAGGAAAAAAAAGCGTGAATTTTCACAATCTGGTAATACGATTCTATGTTATCATATTATAAAACAAAGTTGACGAGTCATTGAATAGATCGATATTTGATATCTTGGAGCACAATAAATGATATATATCACTATCCTATGATAGTGATATATATCACTTATTGTATAACACACATATCTGTAAAAACAGATATTCTATGGGAATATTCGTTACACATATGGGGATATAAAGAGCTTTTGTTGCGATATTATGTGAATGGGAGTTTGATACACATGTTACTGAGGCAACAGCTGGAGTCTAAAGTAGCGTGTCAATCTTCTTGAGAGACATAATTTAATTTGTGCGATATTCCAGAGCAATAAAGTGCTTTATGAAAGAGCTTTGTATATACTAGTATATCTCAATACGATATGAGTGTGTAACGAAGGTTTCCAAACAAAAGCCCCAACCTCTAAGTGACTGTGAACTAGTATAGTTTAGATGCCTGCCTGGTGTAGTTGGGTGGTCTTGTTATGAGAGAGAAATCCTTTGCTATTTATCTTAATAAATCTCACCGATTTTGCAAATATTTTGAGAGTACCAATGCGAGCAGTGAATTTGAGTTGGGCGTCCAAGGTCACACCTAATTTTCAGATCTCAATTTCTGAAGATAATGAAAAATATTAAATTTTCTAGTATATTTAATATGGAAGGTTTTTTTTTTGGGTTCCTATTGATGCCATTTTCGTTTCAAATAACTTATATAGATACGACGTAAATAAACACAAACAAATAGATACACCAAATTGGGAAATAATAGACCCATCATTCTTAGGATGTTTATTGTGACCTTCCAAGCAATTACAACAGCTTTTCGTCTGTCGAACCATCAATTTAAACCGATTTGATCAAATATTTGCACAGAGCAGATTGTAAGTTATGTCACATTGAGAGCAGTAAATATATTATTTTTCGTTAGAACAAAGGCATCCAAAATATATTTTTATAAGGCTATAAAGACTTTTTAAAGATTTTTATAAAAGCATCATATTTAGTGTGATATTCTGATCTATACTAATTATATAATAATAATTATATAATAAGACCAAGTAGAAAAGATTGTTTTTGTTTGTTTGAATTTATTTACATCTTATACTATTAGAAAAATTGGTAAAAAGCGCCGTTACGAATATAACTTAATAAGACTGATTAAATTATTTTCTAAAATATTTAATTGTTTCATCATATAAAACAATGAGCCGTAAAATAATTAGGTTACGATGTTGGAACTAAGGAATTTGAAAATCTAGCAGAATTTAAGCAGAAATACCTTTATAAGGTTAAGTTTTGAAGTTATATGCATAATAACTTAATTCTGCAATACAGTTACTATCTTTGCTACCTAAGTTGAATAGTACTACTATCGATCCAAGTATGCCAGAAAGTGGGTCAAAACATTTTCCCGCTGTTAATATTTTATTTACTATTAAAGAAATTTTGAAATCTAACTTTGTTTTAAAATTGCAATTCCGTTTTAAATTTTCGTTTGCAGCGAGGAAGTGTTTTACAGTATTAGGTCCTTTCATATGAAATTGGCTTTTTCCGTACTGGCCACTTTCATCACAAATTTCTCCTCTTTAGTAAGAAATTCCAAAGTCAAATCAAACAACTTTATTTGGCAACATACTTAAAAAAAATAATAAAAACATTGAAATTAGAAAAAAAAAATACAAAAAAAACAATACAAAGAGAAAATAAAAAACACAAAAAGAACAAAAAAAAAACATTAAAAGTTACTCTAAATAAGGTATAAAATAAAAAAATTAAATAGGAAACACAATAAATAAAAATGTATATATGTCATCCAAAATGGAAAGCCACCCAGCTAATATCAAAGACGTTGTCTTCGACGCTGGTATTCTGTGGCTGCCACTACAGCTATTTATTTTTTTTTATATTTTTCTTTTTACAAGTAGTTTTGTTTCGTTGGCCAACATTCATCTGTTTCTTTTCTTCTGTTTGCGTTACTCAGTGTATAAAATGGAAAATTTAAAATATCGTGGGACCGTGGCCCCAGTGCTGCGGAAACGCCTCGAAGGGTTAATGATGTGAATGGCTTTTCTTTCTAGAAATTTCAACTTGTAGAACAAGTCCCGTGATTGGCCGGAAACCCAAGTTGATAATGAAGAATTGAAGGCTATTGTGGAAGCGGATCCATCGCAAACCTCGTCCGAGTTAGCTATAGGCTGCGATGTTAGTGATAAAACTATTTTAATTCACTTGAAGCAATTTGGGAAGATTAAAAAGTTTAAAAGGACGTTAGGTAGGTCATGAATTGACTGTAGCAAACCGGCAAACGCGCGTCGACTGCTGCGTTACACTACTTAACCTGCATAAAGGATTTTAATATTAAAGGAATTTTTAATCGAACCATCATTTGTGATGAATTGAAATGGATTCTCTACGATAATCGGCAGCGCTCACCGCAATGGTCGGCCAAATAATACTACCATAAGCGAAATTTGACCCGAAAAAAAATACTTGTAAGCCTTTGGTGGACTAGTCCCGGTATTGTTGGTTACAGTTTTCTGAAATCTGGCCAGACTATTACGGCAGATGTCTATTATCAGCAGTAAGGTAAAAAATTTCGAAATTTAAATATTTAAGTCGAATATAGAAAATATTAAAGTAATGTATAAAAGTAGCGCTTAAAAATAATAAGTCACAACTCTTTTTCTAAAAAGGTGATCTACATAAGGTTTAGTATGGCTAAAATTAAAGGTCGACATTTCAAATTACTCACGTGAAAATTAAGAATTATAGAAGGTACATAAAAACAATGCATTGGTCCTCAGCACAAAATATAATTCATGACCAAATAACGGACATAACATAATATAATATTTAAAAAAAAGAACGAAAAAAAACATGGAAAGTTTTTGATAGGGCAAAATGCCATTATACCTTACGGTTTAATTTATACCTCTATTGTGGCTAAAGTTCAAGAACCGGTAAGTAAAAACAAATCGTATAAAATATACGATCCACAAAAAAAAAAATAAAAAATTTAATACGAGCTCAGCCGTTGCAACGCCAAAGTAAAAAAAAAATCCGCAACAGTTTTAAAAGTCCTGTCCCTATAAATAATTTATATTATTTTATATTTAGAGTCTTAAGTAATAATTAATATTATTTAATAATGGCAGTACATTTATTAAATAATAAAAAAATAACCAAAATATAATTATGAGGATGTCAATTTTATTTTGGGTTTCAAATTAATAATCTTAACAAACATTTGTTTAGGATAGTATACATTTTTAATGGTTACCTCTTCTATTAATAGTATTAAAATCATACTTATGGTTACGTCAATACGTACGTCATACTTAGTATGTCAAAATTACAACATGATTCTGCAACATCAGTTTTGAATAATTTATCAAGAAGGTCAGTTATAGTCTTAGTTAGTTAGTTATATTAATCTGGGAGACACCTGTCGTATAATTATATAACTCCTATAATTAAATAAATAAAAAATTATCCCTCATAGTCAATTATACGTTTTTTCTATTATTAAAACGTACAAGAGACTTACAATTTATTTAGATAATAATACAGAGAACGAATATAAACACTCTGGATTTATGTATTTTTTATTCTTTTAGTCAATATTTCTCATAATAAATAACAATAAAGGCAAATTGTAAACTAAGGTTCAAAGATATTATTTTTACTTAAATACACTAGTTATATTCCCATGCATCGTGGGAACCGCTCAGCAAGCGATGGTGCAATATGTACATTCCATTGCATCAGTTAATTCACACCGTACTTAATTCACTTAATAATCTTTGCAGGAAATTTATTGTTTATAAATTTATTGCATGTGTTAGATATTACAAGATTCTGCAATTAAAAACCACTGAAATAATAAAGTATAATGTATTTAATCAAGTTACTTCACACTAAAAAATGATAATATATAGCAACGCATTATCTGGATTAGTTTAAAAAAAAGATCTAAACAAATATATTATTTAATATTACAAAATTACTACCGGTACATGAATATAATAAAAACAGTAATAACATGAATATAATAAAAAAAACAAACATGAATATAATAAAAATCACAAAAAATATATCCGGCTGAGTTTGTTGTGTGGTTCTTCTCAGACCAGGACGCGTTTGGAACCCTCATAGCTTTAACATTAAGATGGAAAGTGCTTTTTCAGAAGGGCTTATTACGATAAATCTAGTATCGTAATAGGCCCTCCTGACATTTCCATGTTGACGTACACAAGTGATCACTGATTATGATTCTAAGTGGAAAAGATATAAATAAATAAATAAATAAATAAATAAATATAAACCTAGTCTTGCCATTAATATTGTAACAAAGAAGCAGTGCTCTCAAAACCGACCATAAATCGTAATTCAGCGGATTAATATCGGGACTAGACGACGGCCAGTCTTCAGCTCTGATGAAGTCCGAGACTTTCTCTTCCTACCAAGACTGCGTAGACCGAGCTTCAAGATCCGGCGCCTAGTCTTGCTAGAGAGACCATACTTGGTTATTGAACATGGTGTTATTAAGAGGCTTAACTACTTTCTCAAGAATGGTATCTTGATACACTTGTGCCGATGTTTTAATACCTTTTTCACAAAAATATGGCTCAGTCTCTCCTTCATAGCTAACACCCCACCAAACCATCACTGAAGTCGGATAATGCCTACGTTGCACTCTGTCGACTAATTGGGAAGTTTTTTAGAGCTTTCTTTGAGAATAAATACGGTCATTTTGTTTGTTAAAATGTTGTTTAATTTTAAACATTTTCTCATCCGTAAACAATATTATTCTGTGACCTCCCTTTGCGTACCGCTTCTGTAGTTGTTTCGATTTTACCACCCTATTCATCTTTAATTTATCAGTTAAGAAATAACCAGTGCTTCTTTTATAGGCTGCAAGTCTTAAGTCATCTCTTAAAATACGCGATATGGCTCTAGGTGACATCTTCATTTCCCGAGATCAAATCTTTTGCTTTAATAGTCCGGTACATAAACGTTTGACTAATACCAAGTGTATGGAGAGTTTTAAAAATTGCATTTGGCTCCATACCTACTTTGTGTAATGCAATCACAGCGATCTTGTTCTCTTTATCACCCCACTCCATTTTAATATCGCTGAATATTATACAATGTATTGGCGCCAAAATGAGAATACACAATGAAAAATCGTATAAAAATTATAGATCTAAATTCAAATGTAAAATATTTTTATTTTTAATTGTAACAGTATATGGCCAGTCTAAGTAGTTATTACTGTGTACCTACTTATGTAGACACAATTACCAATAACGCAATAGGATGAAATACCCACAAGACATTACATATATTATAAACACTATAAGTATAAAAATCACCTATCTTGTCAGTTGTCCAATACATATTATCTTTAATCCCTATTAAAGATAATATGGCTTACAGCCATATTTATAACATAATAACATCGACAGAAGCGCCAACAGTAGCTTTTGGAAATTGATCATATTCACAACTTTAAACATGATTAAATTTTTTTTTTTTTATGTGAGAGGAGGGCAAACGAGCTGGCGGGTCACAGATGACTTGTGATCACCGCCGCCCATGAACTCTTGCAACATCCGAGGATTTACAGGAGTGTTGCCGGCCATGTAGGTAGGAGTAAACGCCTTTTTTGAAGGTACCCATGTCGTATCGATCTGGAAATACCACCGAAGGGAGTTCGTTCCACAAGCGAGTGGAACGTGGGAAAAATGTCCTTGAAAACCGCACAGTAGAGGATCGCCACGCATCCAGGTGGTAAGGGTGATATTGGAGGCGATGGCGCGCTGTGCGGTGATGAAATTCGGCGGCAGGCATCAGATCGAATAGTTCTTTGGAACATTCCCCGTTATAAATGCGGTAGAAGATGCACAAAGAGGCCACGTCTCTACGCAATGCCAAAGAGTCCAGCCGTTCGCAGAGCACCGGGTCCCCGGCAATCCGAACGGCTCTCCAATGTACGCGGTCAAATGGTAGAAGCTGATATTGGGGTGATCCGGACCAGAGATGAGAACAGTACTCCATGTGTGGCCGGACTTGCGCCTTATAGAGCGCAAATCTTTGACCAGGTTTGAAATACTGCCTCGCTCTATTAATCACTCCCAATTTCTTCGAGGCCAACTTGGCCTTGCTCTCCAGATGACCACGAAACTGACAATCGCTCGAAATGTCGAGACCCAGTATTCTGATACTTGGCGAGGCAATGAGGGGAGTGCTCTCGAAGAGCGGTGACGACAAATGGGGTTTTCTTAGTGGTAAACGCGCAAACTTGTGTCTTCAGGGGATTGAACTGTACGTGGTTCAGTTCACTCCACTCAGAGATCAGTCCCAAGGAAGTCTCTATAGAAGACACAAGTTTCTTTCGGCACTCGTCGACGTTTTCCTGAGAGAGACTTGCACGGCCGGAATATACCGCATCCCCAGTGCTGTCATCCGCATAACAATGTATGTTGGAGATATCCAGCATATCACTGATGTGCAGGAGGAACAGACTTGGGGATAGCACGCAGCCTTGGGGTACACCAGCGTTCACGGGCTTAGGGTCCGAGCAAAAACCGTCGATAACGACCTGTATGCTCCGCCCAGTGAGGAAGCTGGTGATCCACTTGCATAAACTCTCGGGAAGCCCATAGGAAGGTAGCTTCGAAAGAAGCCCCCTGTGCCATACACGATCAAAGGCTTTCGCCATATCCAAACTAACTGCCAGACCCTCTCCCTTGCTTTCAATAACAGCTCCGCAACGGTGTGTAAGATACAACAGAAGATCACCAGCCGATCGACCATGGCGAAAGCCATATTGCCGGTCATTGACCAACTGGTTATCCTCAAGGTAGGTTAGGAGATGTTTATTGATGATGCTCTCCATTACTTTGGAGAGAAGAGAGGTAATGGCGATAGGTCTGTAGTTAGCTGGGTCCGAGCTATCGCCCTTTTTAGGGATCGGATGGACAAGGGCACGCTTCCATGAGACCGGGACTACGCCTTTCAAGTAAGAGTACCGAAATAGACGCGTTAGCACTGGTGTCAACTCAGGGGCACATGTTCGTAGCACAACTGGAGAGATACCATCTGGCCCACTCGACTTATGAACATCCAAGGAAAGGAGGGTCTTTCGGATGAGTTTTTGCCGAAAAACTATTTCCGGCATAAAGCTCGGACACCGCGGGATGATAGGCGGTGCCCTCCCCTGGTCGTCCAAAGTCGAGTTTGAGGCAAAAAGAGTGCCCAAGAGATCGGCTTTCTCTTTTGCCGTGTGGGCCAAAGAGTCGTTCCCAGTGTGCAATGGCGGCAGGGATGGGCGACAGAAGTTTCCCAGACTGGCTTTGGAGAGCGCCCAGAACTTACGCGTGCCAGGTGGGTACTTTGCCAACTGATCCCCAATTTTGACGACATGCTTGAACTTTGCTCTAGCGATTTTCCGTTTGAAGAATCTGGAGGCACGATTATATTTTCTCTTCAGAACTCTAGAGTTCGGATCCTTAGTGACTTCCGGATTCTCTCACTCACCGACGAAACATAACCAAATGAATTTGGTTACTACACGTCGGTCTTCTGTATAATCACAATATAATAGTACATAACCTTAAAACTAATACATTTTAACATTGTTATTGTCCTACTTTTCACATTAGGATGACAAAATAACAGCGGTCGGATGCTTTGAAACAATATCAACTAGCCTCACACCTGCTGCCCATGAGAGAGGCTAGAACAACGCAAAGGACTTCGGCAGTTCAGTTCCAACAAATAATATCTTTCTATATACATACACTGTTATATTTCCTTATAACTTCAACAAAATAACATATCGAAATGTTATTTACATATTGTTAATTATGTTCCATTTGCAAATCGCAAATTGCAATGTGTATACCATATAATACAAAATACCAGCAATTCCAAAAAAAATAATAAACAATAATAATTTATCTATTTATTTATTAATATTTAATTAAAAACCAATACATAAAACATTATAATCATAAAAATCATACAAAGGATATAATAATAATATAAATCATAATTATAATACTAATAATTATATGTGGAGATAAATCAAATGTTACCTATAAGAGTGATAAAAGATGCGCCATCATAATCTAAAGTTTTTAACCGTTTTATGAAGACTTTTTTAATATTTTGTAGTCGCCTGTCCTGACAATTTAATATTTTATTTACTTTATTCGCCCAGAATGGACCCAAAAAAGAAAAGAACTTTTGAACATATTTGTTTCTTTTTTGAAAGCGTCTAGATTGTTGTTACGTTTAAAAAACTATACTATTGGCTTTCCTTCTTGGATGAAATCTTTTCTTGGATTCTTCAAATCAATATTCTCTTCACTAGGTTATACCCTCTTCACCAATCGCAATTCTAAATGTTGTTCCAAATAAAAGGCCTAGATTTAACTGAATAGTACCTGAAACACCAGAGTCATCACCAGCAACAGCAGCAGCCTCACCATCACCATCAAATATAAATACAGCCTCAAAACAGACAAGGCACCTTACCGCTAAGGTAAGGCACCTTGCACCTGTACAAAGAAAGCAACTGCAATTCCATTGAAATAATAAGAAATTTAAACATTATGCTGAAATACACGATAATCATTTACCTTCAGATACCATCAAAACACCTCTAGAATATTTTTATTATTTCTTTAATGATGACATTCTTACTATGATTACAAAGCAAAGTAATTTATACTCAACTCAAACAATCGGTCGCTCTCTTAATTTTTCAAAACAAGCCATCAAAGATTTTATTGCAATCAATTTGATAATGGGAATCGTTAATAGCCTATACTAACTATTGGTGTCAGGAATTTAGATTTTCACAAATACCTGACGTAATGACACTCAAAAAATTTCAGCAGATACGACGGTACATCCATTTCAACGACAATTTGCTTGATGACAGTGATCGTTATTTTAAAGTTAGACCACTCGTCGAAAAAATACGTGCCAACTTTTTGAGAGTTCCTCACGAAACTAGATTTAGCATTAACGAAATGATGGTGCCATATAAGGGAAAAAAAGTCGGTAACCGAAAACAATACATAAAGACCAAGCCTCGCAAATGGGGGTTCAAGATATTTGTTAGAGCTGGCGTTTCGGGCTTCATTTATGATTTTTTTGTATATGGAGGTGAAGATACTTTCACATACCACCTATTTTCACCAGAAGGGATGAGTTTGGGCTTTGGGGCAAAAGTCGTCTTATCACTTTGTAAAACTATTCCTGATCCAGCATGTTCAATTGTATACTTCCACAACTTTTTTACCAGCCTAGAGCTTATTCATATACTTCGATTTGTTTGTCAAAAGTTTGTTAAAACCCAAGCACTCCGCGAGACCTACCTACTAAATACCTACAATGAATTAAAATGAAATCACAATTTATCTAGCAACTCGTCCGCACTCTGAATCCAGTTTCCCTACATACTTAAACTTAAAAAGGATAACTTAAAGACTAGACTACATAATTCCTTTTAAAGAAGTTACTAAAACTTTTTTTTTTTAATGTAGGCGTATTTAAAAGGTAGAATCAGATTATTTACAATAATAGAATGTCTTATTTACAAAAAGATTCAATATTTACAAATGACCTCTTAAATTTATATCTTGTGGATAGCGGTGCAAAATAGTTCCCTTCGCATCCAACACAAAGACCACACCTAAAAATCAACTGTTCACCAACTCGTCTTACCACACTTAGTCAGATATCGCACCATCTTGGTGTACTCGATATACAGTAATCGAAATTCGGTTATGCGGCAACGGGAGCCAGGACGCGCGCGTCGCACGCGTTTCTAATCGACCGTGACAAATGACTGAGATCAAGGCAGTGTGTCATTGAGGGACTAAGTTATGTAACAGAACTGGTATAATAAAGTGTAACAGTGATAGTCACTAGTTTAAATAGTAAACAGTTTATAAAATGTTTTAAAGAATAAAACAACTGTCATTGGTGTTTCTTTGCAGTAAGAGAGTTCTAATAGTTCAGAAGCGGGTTTGTTCCGCGGTATCAAGAAAAAGAATAGAACCAGTCTTCGTCTCTAAAAGTAAATGTGGTAACTTGGCTATTATATTTACTTATTTATTTATTAGTTCAATATATTTAATATGTAGAATAAACTAAGATGATAAAAGTATTTAATATGAATAGATTTTCTATTAAATATTTTATGTGAATGAGGGTTTTGTTGTCTTATTATTAACATGGGGCCGATAAGTCGATCTATGGTTACAGTGTTTGAGGGACTTCAAACGCTCACATGAGGCCGATAGGCCAAATCATGATTGTAGCGTTTGAGGACGTCAAATATTCACATGAGGCCGATAAGCCAAATTATGATTGTAGCTTTTGACGACGACAAATGCTCAAATGAGGTCGATAAGCCAAGTTCTGAATGTAGTATTTGGTATATTGGGGATATTGAACTTACTAGATTTATGAAGCATTTTTTTTCTGTCCAGTAGATTTTTTATTGTTCGTATGAGGCTGTTGAGCCAGATTAAGATAGCTTATACCAATTGATTATTATAATTTGTTAAGAGTCTATAAATTTCAAAACATTGTCTTAATTGGAGGACTAATTATTTATATATGATGGCCGAATAATATATAAATATCATTATTATTTATATTATTAGTATAAATATTATTATTGTAAAAAATGAATTTTGTTAACGAGTGGACTCGTTATGTTTCGGATGGCCGAGTTGTTAGATTTTATTCAAAATATCTTTATTCAAGTAGGCATTTACAGGCACAATATGGAGAAAACAAAAACAAACTATTACTTCCCCAAATGCTTCAATTTTATTAGTGTTGCGAAGCTGTCATAAATTCTTTCATGAAATATCTTTACTGTCGGTTTGTTTTCATGGAATACAATTACATCATTTTGCACTTACGAAAAGCGACATGTTTTTTTTGTAAGTGTAATGTAGTCACAAAATATGGTGCTAGGATCCATTTCTTATAATAATCAATATTATGAAATATTATCAGCTTTTTTCTACAAACCTAATTTATGGAGCAAGTTCATCTATTAAAATATAAAGTCTGAGCCAAATTTTATACAAGTCGTGGCTGTACGGAAGCTTATTGACAGGCAAATGAGTAACGATCCCCAAACCGCCTCGTTTACCTATTTACCTTGAGGGTTTATTACTATTGTTATTTTAACTTACAAATTTCCAAACAACAAAAATTTGTTGTAAGTAAGACAATGATACTAAATAAATAATAAAATAATAGGATAACAATCGAACTTAGTGCCTTCTGTGAAATTCCTACTTACATATTTACTGGGTTCTGGCTCATTTGTATGGGGGGGTGTTCTGGCTCATTTATATTGGGGGTGTTCTGGCGCAGCGCGGGATCTTGCTTAAGTTTGGGGTCTGACTCAACCTAAAAAAAAAAACAAAGGTTTTGCTATCATCTAAATCGTTTGCTCCTATCCCCGTTGCGCTAGCTTTTACGGTTACAGAGATAGATTTTTGATTTAGACTACCTAATCACCTCGTACGGCGTTATCGCCGAAGGCCGATAAGACCATTTATTCCCTACTCAACTCGCTTAGCGTTATCGCCCAACCAAATTATATAGATGTTTGTTTTATGCAATAATGCCACAACTTAAAATTTTACATTTATTTATAATATCTATTATTATCATATTATTTATACTATCCTAAATATAATCTATACAACCTAACATAACCTAACCAAATTATATAGATGTTTGTTTTATGCAACAATACCACAAATTCAAATTTTACATTTATTTATAATATCTATTATTATCATATTATTTATACTATCCTAAATATAATCTATACAACCTAACATAACCTAACCAAATTATATAGATTTTTTTATTTACAAATGAAAATTTTACATTTTATTTAAAATAATACTGGAATAAATTATCAATTATTACATTTTGTGCCTGAAAGAGAACAAATAAATAACTCTTTTGATTTTCAAACAAGTAATTTTAAAATAACTGAAGCTGCAGATTTAAACATTTTTTATTTATTTATTTATTTAAAATCTTTATTGCACACAAAAAAACGAACAAATGGCGGACTTAATGCCAAAAGCATTCTCTACCAGTCAACCGACATAGTAACCGAAATCTAAAAATGAAGGGGCACAATATTAAAAATTTAAAACAATTAAAATAATGGAATTAATATCTATAAAACTACTTACTTACACGTACACAGTACAAACTAATACATGTAACAATGCTATAGAAATAAAGTATACTACATATCAATAAATACATACAAATTACTAATATAATATACATACATACTTATATTTATAAATTTATCCATATGGACGGATTTATATTCTTATATTAGATAAACATACTTATACTTATACATTCACATATACTTATACTAGATACATACACATATATGTTGATATACATAATATAAATACACATATATACACATCTACGCTAACAAAGTGAAATTAAAAATAACTAAAATTATACCATCTCAAGAAGGTATTTGGGGACACGTTTCTTAAAAAGAACCCTATTGGGGGCTCGTCGAAGTGAATCAGGAAGGCCGTTCCAGAGTTTTATAGCGTGTAGTGTGAAAGAGTTGGATAAAAAACCAGTGCGGTGTATGCATAAACTGAGGTTAAACGAAGAGCGTAGTTGTAAATCGTGATTGTTACTTAATAAAAGGAATTTAGATTTCAAGTACTGAGGAGAAGATGGATCATTAAGGATTGAGAATAACTGACATAACATTTTTATGATATCGATGAAAATACACTGCCAAATTCTTTTGAAAAAAAAATTGGTTGGAGTCTAAAACATATAAATTACTAAGAATTGAATATAAACAAATTTAGTCCATTTCGTGGTGGTTCATATATTGTCTTACCAAAAGATATAAAACTTAAGAAAGCTGTTATAAATGTTAAAAACTCAGATCAATTATGCTTAAAGCGGTCTACACTTTCGGTTTTATACCCCTTGAAAAAAAATTCGGATCGACCATCATCCTACACTTTAAATTCTCATAGAATTAAACTTGATGGGATATCCTTCCCGGTTAAATTGAATGATATACCTAAAGTAGAAAAACAAAATAATATCAGTATAAATGTCTTGGGTTTAGAATGGGATAACAAGACGAAAAAGCTTTCCGTAGTTGGACCACTTTATTTTAGTAAATGTCGTAAAACTAATCATATTAATTTATTACTCTTTCAAAATAATAGTAATTATCATTAAAAACTTATCTCGTTTAGTAAGCTCGCAATAAACAAAGAAAAAAGTAGCTGTACATATATTCAATGGATGTTTAGTACATTTTACTACCAAAGAAAAATTATGTAAGCACCAACTTCACGATTGCTTTCATATCACTACTAATTTACCTAGCAGTGATAAGTTAACTATAAATTGGTTCGGAAAGTTTGTACCTAGTGATTATTTAGAATCTGATAAATTTTACAAGAAAATTAAAGTCCCACTCTTAGTTTATGCTCATTTTGAAGCATTCTTATACCCAATACAAACATGTGCTAATGATCCATCAAAACCATTTACAAATAACACACAAAAACATGGATTTTACAGTTTTGGTTATTATCTAAAATGTTCTTTTGATAATACATACTTATCTATGATGTTTTTTTGATAATACGTACTTTGAGTAAATATGAGTATACAGTGGTCAAAATTGTTCAGAAGTGTTTATGAAACGATTATACGATGATGTAAAATGAATATACGAAAATAATAATTTATGACGATCTCCAAAACGATTGTCAGAAGTAGATAATTATAAAATAAGTAACGCCAAACTTTGTTACATTTGTGAAACAGATCTGAATAACGGTGATTAATCTAAATCAAAAACCTATCTCTTTAACTGTAAGAGCTAGCGCAACGGGGATAGCAGCAAACGATTTAGATGATAGCCGAATCTTTTTTTTTTTAGGTTGAGTCAGACCCAAACTTGAGCAAGATCCTGCGCTGCGCCAGAACACCCCCAATACAAATGAGCCAGAACACCCCCCCATACAAATGAACCAGAACCCCCGAATACATACTACTTACATATCAAGCTTTAATTTATTACAACACTGGATTTAAAGTTATAAAGACATAATAAATAACACTTTTGATTATTAATTTATACTTTTAAATGTACTTCATCAGTCACCAAATGAACAATCTGGTATTAAATTAGCGCTGATCCCCACGAACTACTGCAATATCTGAGAAGTCATAAAAGCTTTGCCGGTCTGTAAGAAATATTTTTAAAAGGACCTTTAAAAATATTTTTATTTGTTAAAGGACTCATGTCTTATAAATTTAGAAAATCTGAAGTTTTATCTACCTCTTGGTGATCGTGGAGAATTCCACTGTCATAAATTATGGGACATTGTGACAGGTGTGGTATTGTAGCCAATACCTGTATGTAGCCATCTTGTATTTGTGTATGTAGATTTTATAAGGCTCTATTAATGTATATAATATGAAAAAAACATAACTACACATAAATATAACAAAGAGAAAAATATATATCCATGGGCTAATAATTCAATACATTATATCAACAAAATATATAACATCAAGTATATATATTGTGAACAGTAAGTATAAAAGTCACTTAATTTGCAAGCTTTCCATTACGGACGTTTTGAATAGTGGCCTAAAGCCATATTGACCATATGACCAGAAGATTTACGATTAAGAATCGAGCTGCTCACGAAGCATAGGGCATAGGACACGAAGCATACCATTACTATATAGTAGATACTGATCTGACGTCCATATGGCCAGACCTGCCCTTAATACAGATCTAAAAAATCATGTAGAGGCACACCTGGCCTTGCACTTCAGCTGACCATACTGACCAACTGACTAATCTGACCATAGTATGAAATTTTAAAACGTAAAGTTCTTCATTCTTCTTAAGGTGAGCTTGGTTTAGTTTTAGAGACCTTCCCTAGAAAAGCTTCAACTGAAAGTATATTTTTACTATTTAATTACATCCGTCTTCTCTCGTATGATCAATGAGAAGAAAATCAAGATTATAATTGTTTTACTAAATAAACCATCCCATATAATGTATAATTAATTATCCAATTATGCAACTATATAAAACCAGAAATTAAACTAAATCTTGTTATTCAACACAAAACTCTGAAATAATGTTTTCCAACAAAGCCCATAGATCGGCAAACAATTCAACTACTTGAACGTAAATTTGAGAAGTTAAGGTTCAAGTAGTTGAACAACTTAAGAAAAGTTAGACGCATAATTTATTTACACAGTTATGAAACAAACGGTTACTGTTGACTGTTAAGTAAACAGTATAGAGTCAGTCAGATCAGTACGTAGGTACAAATAGATTATAATGTCATCATTAATAAACAAAGGATCCTAGCTCTTACTAGACATCATACTCTCGGGAAACATTATTGTTTGCCATTCTTTTCCATAGACACCGATACGGTAAAGATCCGAATGTTTGTTTCTTAATTCTCATTAAGAACTTTACAGCCAAGACGTGGAATCTGTGATAATAGTAGGTCAAGTTTCTATAGTTTTAATATTATTAAATATTATTTTTCGTTTAATAATAACTTTATTCTGCACAGCTGACCATGATTTATTTGATTTTTTTGTATTATATAAACTATATAGTTTAGGAGGTAAATTATTTGTTAGATGCATATATACCTACAATAAAATTATATGCTGTAATATAATATTACATTATGATAGTCTTTGAGTAATTAGAAATTTATGTTATCTAGGTGAAGTACATCGAAATTGTATTATGATAAAAAAAACAGAATTTTTCATATACATCCTTTACTTTGAGAAATACTTTACATATTTAAAAAGAGCATACTAATTATATTTATATTTTCTCGGATATAAAATGGGTTCGAAACTAGTCAGGGAAAATAGCGATTGAATTAATGTGAACATAATAATCAAATCAGAATATGTATATATATATATATATATATATATATATATATATATTTAATATTTGAGTCGGATATCCACCATGCATTGTACGCGCAGGTGAATGCTCGGTTGTCTGGCGCACAGCACGAATTTCGTCCCGCGCGGGGGACAGCGGGCAATCTGCTGCATTTAATGAGGCGGCCGGTCTTGGCAATAGATGCGGGGCGGTAGGTAGATGTCGCCTACTTCGATTTCCGAAAGGCGTTCGACGCAGTTGATAACGATGTCCTCCTATTGGGGAAGGTAACGGGAATTGGTTCATTATAATGAACAATGATTTACCATTGTTCATTATAATGAACCAATTATAATGAACAATGGTAAATTATAATGAACAATGGTGGTTCAAGAGTCTACATGTCTCCTGTATGCTGACGACCTGAAGCTAGTACGAGAGTTGGGTGACCTGGCGGACCACTGTAGACTGCAAGAGGACATTGACAGCGTTGTTGAGTGGAGTCGCAGGAATAGATTACACTTCAATGTTGAAGTGTTCCTTGCTTTCTTACAGTCGCGCGCGCAATCCTCACTTTGCCTATCGCATGGGAGATCATGCTTTGAAGCGCGTCACAGAGATAAAGGATCTGGGCGTTCGATTACCTCTGATCTTAACTTTCAGGGCCATATAGCCGGGGTGTGCAAAAAAGCGTACCGGAAAGTGGACTTTTACTAAGGCAAGCCGGCAGCTTTACCAACTTCTCTGCTTTACGTACATTATATGAGGCCTTGGTGAGGAGTCATTTGAAGTATAACTCGGTCGTATAGCCTCCGTGTGAGACTAAGTATAAACTTATGATTGAACACATCCAAAATAAGTTTACTAGATTCCTCTATCATAAGGTGTATGGCGTGTATCCGGGCTAGCCGTTGCTGTATCCTACCTTTTTCGTTATCGGCATGGTGGGATACAGTAAGCTGGAAGCCCGGCCGGATGTCGCTCTCGCTAAATTTGTGGTAAGGATATTACGCGGTGAATTGAATAATCCGGCAATTCTGGCACAGCTTAATCTCTCTGCCCTTCCTAACAGTGTAGAGCGTCGCCGACTTCCGCCGCTGCTGGCAATGCCGTCTGCGCGCACTACGCTACTGCGCGACGCTTCGCCATTGAATGTTGTGTGTATGTATATTGAATAATAAAGACATCAATGGAGAAGTAACAAAGCCATAAAGAAAAAGGAAACACCGTGGCCCGAGCGTAATGGCACTGCAGCTCTAGGACCGCTGACTGTCGAACGCCACAAGACTCTTATTAGAAAATTAGATTATCATGGATTAAATATGGATTAGTTTATTTCGTAATTAAACCATTCAAGATGTAGATGTCAATAAAAAGAATTAGTCTGGTTTATTTTTTTAAAATCGCCGTACCTCGAGGCTTTATATTAGGGCTTATCGTGTTTAGCTTTATATAAATTAATTACCTAAGTTTATGAGTGATAAACATGAAATAGTAGAAAAATAATATACTTTTATTGCAATCACATAATACTCGTAAACAGTATGTACTAAAATAGAAATGAGGGGTGTACAATAAGTCGGTCTTATCGCTATGTAGCAATATTTTCTAGGGAACATTCTACTGGTAGGATTAAGGTGAGTTATAAAGAGGATAGCGGTGCGTAAAATATCAAAAATATACACGTATGTGGCAGCCATGTATGTGAAACATATAATATAATATAATACATATATAAGTACTCAACAAAACTAAATAAATATAATATATAAAATTAAAATACATATAGTAATATCATAATTACAGGAGATACTCTCATCAATATCAAGAGCACAAAAGAGATCAATGTGAAAAGAGCACAAGAAAGAGAAAATATAGGACTATATAATATGGAAAAGCGTTGAGAGATAATTATATTTATATGATAGTATACTGAACGATATAGAGCTGAACAAAGGCAAAGGTGAAGGCGAATGATCTTTGATCAATGCCTTAAAACTATTTAAATATTGTACTTGTCTGATAACTATTGGCATTGTAATGTATTTGCAGTATGTAGTAGCAATAAAAAGTTTTTTGAAAAAGCGAAAAAAGAAGAAAATGAGGTTATCAGAATACCTAAGAACTTTATTATGAGCGCCTAGAAATTGGAGTTAACTTAAGTTCAGTACGGAATACCGAAACGTGGTCATACTTGTGTAAGCCAAATATGAACCGAATGCCAAGGTTTTGAGGTGTCTCAAGTTTATTCAGTTGATCTCAGGGTAACTTGCGTTGGCGTAGATAAAGATAAAAGAAAAAGAGATTTGGCCCTCTTAACTTTAGCGGGAAAGAGACAAATTTTGAGAACGTCGCAATCAATCCATAGCACCAAAAGTTTTCCTGCTAATTTTATTTATTTGGCAAGATCATAATATAGTGTTGTCTAAAACTCTTTATTTTGTAGCTGTAGGGTATACTGACACCATCAAATAATATAGAAGTTAGATCCGACCAATCAACTCTAGCAATCATACTTCCAAATCTAACCCGGCCCTAAAGCGGCTACCTGACCCCTTTTTTAACGTGGGGATGTCCTTTATGAATTGATATTCATAGGCAAAGGCAGAGATAGGACGGTTATGTGGAACTCGCTGAGCTTCAGCATATCAGACATAAAGGGATACTCGGTGCAGCGTTCCCTTAGAAGTGACTCTAAGGAGTGAGAAGGGACTCTAAGGAAACGGTGTAATGACGATCGACCAAAGTAAAAAAAAGGCAAGGGCGAGCTTCTGCTTCTCAAAGCTGGAACACCTTAGCCAAAGAAATACAATCCACGGTATTCCCGGAGGAACACTATGTACAAGGCAAACTTATCGTTACAGGTGGTAGTAGTAGTTAATACTGGTGGCAGTAAAGATTATATGTGATCGTCTTTATCGGGACGGTGGTGACATCTATTAGGATTCTTTTGAAAATCCTAAACAATGTTTCTAACTTTGGCTGCTCTAAAAATAAAATAATAGCGCTTAAAGCTATAACTTAAAACAAAATATCTACTTTAATATAGTAATTTATTTCATATCTATACATATAATTAAATTGTCACTGATCCATTTCTGTACATGGAAAATATTTAAAAAAAACATCATGGGGCGCCTTTATAAGAGCAAGAGAACCCAAAACAATCGTTTTTCAGTTTGTCTGTTTGTCTGTATGTTTGTGCACGCTAATCTCAGAAACAGCTTAACCAATTTGAATGCGGTTTTCAGAAATATATTATAACAGTCTTCACTTAACATTAACTGTTTATTTTATTTAAATCGGCTAAGAAATAAAATAGTTATGTCAATTTATGTTAATCACGTAATAGGTACCATGCAAATCATATTCTATTTCTATACATGTAATAAATATGTAGAGGAGTAGTCTTTGTACATTGAAAATATTTAACAGGATCCATTTTCAGCATTTTTAAAGTACTTGTATGTTTATCTTTTTGTTTTTTAGTTGTGCACACAACACGAAAAAAAATATTTTGAAATATTCATACAGGGGGTTTTTATAACGGATTGGATGCAATTTTCGGGATTGTAAAGTCATGGGATTCACTTTATAATCTGTTAAGAAAGAAAGAAGTTAATAATCTCTTATTATCGTACCATTGCTGCTTACCAGTTTGAAGGTTTATACTTTTTACATACATTAGGTAAGTACAACGGGTACGTTTTTTCAAAATCGAAATCTACGCGTACGAAGTCGCAGGCACAGCTTGTTATATAATACAATTGTCTAAATAGAAAGAGCTTAATAATTATTATTTAGTTCTATTCCTCTATAGGTCTCGGAGTAATTTGAAGTTCACGCAATCTTTGGAGTGCAGAATTGAACTGAAAATAACTGAAATTAGTTTTTTATTTTCTTCTTTTATTATTGAATTAAGGCACCTAAAATTGCACGATGTACCTCCTATTATCACCGGTTTAGTGTGTATCACTGTTTATAAATACCTATGTTATAATACTTAACTGATATTTAATTCCAGTATCTACAATTTTTAACAATAAAAAAATAGTTTTAACCCTTTACTTAAATTCCTTTTTTTTTTAATTTCAAACTGGACATTCCTAGCGGCTTCACCCCACTATATAGGAAAAAAAAGCTTGTTATGTAGGCCAAAAGGTTTTTACACTTACTCAGGTGAAGTACTATATTAAGTATAAGTGTTGCCCGTGACTGCGTCCACGTAGACTGTAAAAAATATATTTATATGGCTTGTGATCATATTCATTAAGAGTCACGGGCAACAGCTAGTGATAATATAAATCCCTTCATCATAGTGTTATTAGTGATTGTAAATCATTTTAACTCTAAATGTTTATATTTATTAATATTCGTATATATCTACACGAAAAAGTCTTGAAGTCTTTCCTCTTTATAATATTAGTGATGACGATGATGATGATGGTTAAATATAGCCTATTTTCATCAGGGATAATGTAGAATTCCAATTTTTTTTTTAAACATGTCCAGCAGTTTCAGAGTCTATTTAATTCAAACAAGAAATAACCAAATCTTTCCTCTTTATAAATTAGTATTATAGATAAAATACATATATGAAAATTAAAATCTACTTGCACTGATCTAAAGGCAAGAAGAACCGGCACGAAACCACTAGAAAACTCTTTTAACTCATTTATAAAATTACAATTGTCCCTAGTAATGACTATTTCAGTTACAGTCGTAACTGATATGTGAAATTAAATTTATATTCCAGAAAAAATTGTTACCGAAAAGAATATAATAAACAACCACGAAACAGCTAATTTTCTGATGCTATCACATTTATAACGCATTTAAAAATTCAAGTTTAACTTTAACCATCGTCAATCGAAAATCTTAATTGTATAATGTCATACCTTAAGAACGCCAATAGACCAAAGCCCTGAAAATAACTATACTAAAGTAACATAAGTCTGCTGTCAACCATTTAATGTAATCCTTATTTTTCCCGAATGGCTCCCGAAGACCCCCGTTGAATGTAGCTCGAACGCCACTCTTTTGTAAAAAAAATACATACTGTCTTTGAACTCTAGAAAAGAAAATTGGAAGACATAATACTGATAAATCTAAGGATGTAATATAAATCGACTAATATGGTTTATTTTATTATCATTCATTGACGCAAACAATTCATCTCCCGTATGCGCTAGTGGCTAGGATACCTGGCTTTCACCCGGGAGGCTCAGGTTTGATTCCCGGTACTGGAATATTGTGCCTCGGATGTTTATACTTAGTTTGGCTCCAAAAATACTTGTGTGCTACCAAAATTGGTAATATGAATCGCTCATGTTATGGAAACATAAGTTGGTGTAATTTAAAAATTGTGTATAAGAATTAGTGCATAAATTATTCAGTAGTATTTAAATTATTCTATAGTTATACTATATAATAATAATAATAATAATAAAGCCCTTTATTTTCCTATAACTTACATAACATTTACATAACTTTTCTGACATAAATTTATTTTTATGATACCTTAATTCTATGTTAGTAGATATTTTTATTTTAAAGTGGTAGTGTTAGTTACATGCTATTTGTTTTGATTGCTTAATTCTATGTGAGTAAGTATTGTATTTTTATTTTATTTGACTATAGGAACCCCTGTCGGGTATAGGCCTCCTCCAAATACGTTAAATGTTGCAATTTTTAAATTATTATTCTTATTTCTTGTCTTTGTTAAAGTATTTGGAGGGTTTTGGTCGTAATCTTCCACGGTGACCAGCCGGGTTGGAAGATGTGTAGTTGTTGTCGTTTGCTTTGTATGTTTTTTCTTATCTGTGCGGGAGGAGGAGGGCCTTGATTGTTATGAGGTTTTTCTTATGGTTTCTGTGTCTGGTTCTGATGTTATGTTGCTGTCTTTCTTGTGCATCAAAAAGTTTAGCATGCTTGGTTTTAACACGCCTGAGTTGCTATTGGATCTTCGAATTGAACAGTTAACTTGTGATATTTTGTTTTTCTTGTTTATGTGAGTACTGGTTTTATTTTGTACTTGAGAGTTGCTTGTAGGCGAGGAGTTGAGTTGTCGTTTATGGTTCGGTTTTTGTGTGACTAATTTGTCATATTTTATTTTTACTATATTTCCTTTCTCTCTTTCTAACTTGACTTGCTCTTGAAGTTCTCTCCTCTTTTCTAACACGTGTTTTGGATAGTCTTCTTTAAAGTAGTAAGGTGTATCTTTTAGTGCTTGTTTGTTTTTTATTATTCTAATTTTTGTTCCTAATGTACAGAAAGTAACTATAATTGGTCGTGGTCTTTCTGCTTTCTTCCCGATTCGTTTGACTTCTTGTATATCTCTGCAGCTCACCTTTATAGAGAGGTATTGTTCTATCCAGTTTATTGTAATTGTTTCTAGACCGGCATATGACTTTTCAGTTTCCTCGATGCCAAAAAATACCAGGTTTCTTTTCCTTTCTTGTTTTTCTAGAAAACATATTCTTTTTTCTTGGTCTTCTACGGTTTCTTTTAGTTTTTCATGTTTCTGTTCCCATTCCATGAATTTCTTGTCCAGAATATTGTGAATATTATGTGTCACTTGTTCTGTAACATTATTTCCAGCATCCTTGATTTCTTGCCTCTGTTTGTCTAATTCTTTTTGAATTGCTTTAAGTGCGTTTAGTACTTCCTCCATGATATATTATTATTGCGTTTTTGTTATGATATGAATAGCGCCCTCTTGTTGGAATTTTGTGTAGTTATTATCTTCGTATGATTTGTAATAGCGCCCTCTCTTGGTATTTTCATGTACTAATTTATTATATTAGTTGATCGTTACCTCTAGCTTTAATCGATATTTCGGCACTACTTGTTCACTTCAGTTCAGTGAGAATCCGGTAGATGGCGTTGTACGACGTAGTTATGTATACCCTGAACTTAATTTTTGATGATTCACCAAATTTTTTAGGTTATAGTTTTTCTATATCGTTTTTTCACCACTTTTAAAGTCACTTTTTAATTATCTCTCAGTTAGTATGTCTTCGTACGCAAAAATATATTATGCGCCGTAGTTTTATCGTTTAAACGAAAAAAAAAAGTCACTGTTTATTTTCCAAACTATTATTAAAGTTTTTGCACTATTTTGTTCATTTAATGTCCTTGTTTCAATAATGAGCGTATTCTTCAAGCACTTTTAAATAGTTTTCACTAAATATTTCTCTTTAATTTCGTTTATTTATATTTATTTTATGAATATAAACACAGAGCCAAAATTAACCGTGTCACTGCAGCGCCACCTCCCGTTAGTTATACTATATATCAATGCCTTATTTTAATTTAAAGTACTAGAAAGTTAAGAGAGATATTCGAATAATTACGATAAAGATATTTCCAAAATAAAGTCTAACACTAAGTCATAATTTCTATATAGGCTTTGCAAGGCCTTCTGGTCGCAAATGGCTAGCGCGTTCGGTTGGATAACAAACCCTGGATAAGTAATAACGTACAACCATTAATCTTTTGTGTTCCATAAACTCCTATTAAGAAGCCAACTGTCGACAATATTTCATAGTAATAAGTAATCAAATGCCTGTCTCAATTTAGAAGTCTACGAAATTATATTATTTATAAAATATACATCAATCATTAATCAAGGTAAATCCGCGCCTCTTTGATGCAAATTAATGTTTTTTTTATATATATATTATTTCATACCAAATGCGGCTTAACTTATTTGACTTACATTTGAACACAAGTACCTATGTACAAGAAAACAATGCTCCAATTTCTTCTTAGGGAATAAAATGTTTATAAATAGCACTTAATGTATATTGATTAGTTTTATATTATTTATACCTTACGGTTACGACTTGGAATTAGTCAGCCACCCATCTTGGGCACCGTGAGAGCCAGCTAAGAGATGAAAAAACAAATGCACACCATCCTACTCAGGCTAAATCGGTCGCGAAAATCCCAATTACACGCATTTCCAAAGAGAGTTGACGTCGAATTTATGGTAATGTGTCCAAATTGATATATTGAATCGACCCTAAATAATTGAGTTAAGGACAGGGTGACGATTCATTTATCTCTGTAGCCAATTGTAAACTACTACTACTACTAGCAAACAACTTAAAAACTATTAGATATTTATTATCTACTTTTTATTTGAAAACTAGTCTTAAGATAAGTAAATGTTAAAATTTTGTTCAAAACTTTAGACGGTAAAAAAGATCGAGAGAATACTTTTATTTTATAAAAAAATATGGTCTTAAGACTTAGGACAAATTTAATCTTGGACATTTAAGAATCAGATTGTATACTGTATACTGTATATTGTATACTTCATTATTATAAGAGTAAATTGTGAATTAAGTATATATAATATGTGTGGTGAGCTAAGACGTGGGAAGAGTGACGTGGATTTAGTTTTTGAAAAATATTGTTTTTTGAAATCTTTTATAAATGCGTAGCAAGTTTAAGTGATTCTGGTTACAAGTATTTGTATCAATAATAATAAATATTAATATTAATATTATTACCAAATAATGACAATTATCTGTACCCCGCATTTTGATGTCCTTTGAAGTTTATATAATTTAATTTAAATCTAAAGCCTTTCACATGAAACAATCGTCCCGGCAAATATTGGGCTTGGATTTAATTATGCGCTCTCACCAGGGAACAGATCGTTTAATGAAAATTCGGATCTTTATCATTAGTGCTTGTCCTGGATGTTAGAAAACCTTTATTGCTCTTATAGCTTTAAGGTAAATAATTATTAGACATACTTTATGAGATCGCTTAAAATTTTGCAAAAACATTTATCACAGGTTCCTAGAAGGAAAATAAAATGTGAAATATTTTCTGCGCATAAGGTGTTCGACGGAAATGCCCTGCCTTTAGAATGGAACATGAGGATAGAAGTAAAATATTATGTAATAGGATTTTGAACGTCGGTATTTTTCTGGAACTGTTTGAGTCGGAAATAGAGCAACGATTTCACCTACGAGAAGTTGTTGTTTCACCTACAATAGTGACCTACTATTAAATTATATTTAAAAAATAAAATATATTTATTGATTATGTCTCAGATATGCATTAAATTTGTAACTTTTGGAACGAAACGAAACATAAATAAATAAATAAATAAAAATAAATATATGTACGGTAAAAGTGCAGAAAGCTAATATTTTTATATAAAAATGCATACATTAACATACATTAATTAACTTAACGAAAGAAACTTTACACATACTATTTATTTATATATACATATATATCTATATATATATATATATATATATATATATATATATATATATATATATATATATATATATATATATATATATATATATATATAATGTACATACTATTTTAATATGTATTATATAAACAAATACATTTTTTAATATAAAACTCGCATGCTAACAAAGATTATATCGGCACCTGATGCAATAGAAAAAAATATAGAAATGTTCAGTTCATTTCAATTTAGTTCATATTTTTTTAGGAATTTCATTACTTATCTAATGGAATTATTCTCCTTGCTTACCATTGTAACAAAATAATACATGCAATCAAATCACAAATTTTAACGGGTCGATAACCTTATGTTCTTTCTAACTCAACAATTCAGAACAATTAGTTATATACTGTATGAGGGAGGCAGGTCGAACTTGGCAGTTACGTAAACAATCTCATTGGAAATTCACGTATCGCTTGTTATGAATTCCGACATTGAAAGACTGATAAGAATATAGGAAGCAGGTGAGGTTTGTTGACACAGCCACTTTTATATTCATAACATTTTTCAAGGTACCAGCACTAATTTAAAAAAATACTCAAAAGCTTGTTCTAGCTACTTAATATTTTAAATAATAAATAAAGCTCCTAGATAGAAACTTGTGTTAATATAATATTGTTATATTAATAAAACAATTAGTATAACATAGATATAAAAAATAATATTAACAACATTGTGTTGTTCATCCAACCAGTATATTAATATTTTTTTTTGTCAACCTCTATGACGTCACAAAGTAAATACCTTAATATTGTATTCTGTCATGAAAGTAAAAGGGATAAGAATTTATTGGGCAATATAAAAGACTCGGGAGAACAAGGAAAAACTTCCAATACAAGTTTACAGAATAAATTTAGGCGATTACCTGAGGGAAGATACATACCTATTCAAAATTATTTTAACAATCGTAATAAAGTTAATACATCAATATCAATTTTAATGAGCAATTATACATTTGTTTAAATAACTAATGTAAATAAGTTTTAATCTCACAACGTATCAGGGTGTATAATGTATGTATATTATGATTAACAAGTCTGTATACAACCTCACCTTCTTATGGTTCTTAAAACTTCTTAATGCACTCTTGCAATGAATTTCTGCAAACTGTAAAAGCAAATTCAACTGGCTGGGGAAAAGATTTTCTTGTGCTGGCATGTATAAACAATTTTAACAATTTAATTCAATATTATTAAATTTAGTTGTAATAAAAATATATATCTTGTAAGAGCAACTAAATAAAAATTCAAACTCGTATAAGGTTATAATTTTGTTACAAAAAAAAAAGAAAATATAAGGTATTGATAAATATTGGACATAAAAGATGTTTTTTACAAAACTATAATATTGTTAATAAAATACAACTGCTTTAAACATAAAAACCATTTTGTTGCTGTAATGCTATGTAGAAATATCTTAAATCATAAATCACCAAGATATAGAATGGATTTCTTTGGCGCTGTTTCAACCTCGATACGACTAGCGTGCTTAAAGAGATATTTCTTTCTTCTCAAAGGTGATGATGTATAAAAGTTATTTAAATCTCAGTCATATTTGTCTGAGGAATTTAACCAGTGGCATACCAGTGGTAATATTTCTATTACATAGATGAGGACAACAATCAATGATAACAAAATATAATGAATAGTCACAATGTTACAGCATTAAATAAGTTTATTAGTTTTTAACATATTTGGCATACAATTTTTTTTTCTATTTACTTTTTTCTAGAATAATATCACCTGATTAGTTAACCAAATCTTAGATATTTATCTGTATTGGACGATTGAAATGAATTATTGTTTGATTGGCGTTTAAAAATGTATAATTTATAATAATAATAAAAATAATAATAATAATAATATCAGGACAAATTACACACATTGATCTAAGTTCTAACCTCTAAGTAAGCAAATTATTTGCTTGTGTTAAGGGTGTTAGACAACGATACAAATACATAGAAATACACATAGAAATACTGAGTATATATTAATAAACGACCAAACCCAGAAACACAGACATCTATGTTCATCACATAAATGTCTGTCTCTGTCGGGAATCTAGCCCGAGCCCCATTGCGCCGTGACACGTAAGGCGTCTGCGCTAACCACTCGACCAACGAGGCGGTCAAATTTGATGTTTATTATGCCAAAACGTAATCAATAGGTATGTTTTAATTGTCAATAACTATTGTAATATTTTTAATGAATAACGTTTTTAAAAATAATAATAATAATAACAATATTTTTTATTGTACATCCTCAAAAGTATAACATTTCCATGTATTATTAAATAATGAAATAAAAATGAAATAAGAGCGATCTTATGGCTAATAAGTGATCTCTTCCAGGTAACCCTTACAATAAAGGATAATATATTAAATAGCGGCAGAATACGAATAGATAAATGACATTCTACAAGCTTATAGCTAAAAGAGAAATCTTTAGACAGGATTTGTGTATTGTATTGTTGTATATTTATATACATTCCCATCATTTTTGACACGAACATTATTCATAACATGATTTACGTCATTAATCCAAGCATTCATTAGTTCAGTTAAGTAAACCGGATTATCTTCCCAGTATGTAATAATTAATCTTAGCATGATGTTTATTAGTGTCTTATTAATTTAACGTTGTCATGAAGTGTTTTCTTTGCTATTATACTAATTGGTCATTCTTAAAATAATAATCTTAATTTATTTACCAAGCCTACATAATTTAACAAAATATATCGAATATTTATAATGTAGCATTCTTGGTTATTACATACAGATTTTTTCCTGCCCATGACTTCAGCGTGATAAAGGAAATCAACAACAAGAATCAAATCAGTCAACACTACCAAAATGAAGTGGTTAATGCCATTCAAGATACTCCCGAGACAATACTGTTGATTGTTGATTAAACAGTATGGAGCAAGTAAAACCCGTGCCTAAGCATAAGCTGATTATAATTTAGGTTTTTCATCATTAACAGGGAATTAATCTGATATATACAGAATGGAAACGATATATTTATAATTTTTAAAAGGCAAATTGCTCAAATTTTAACTAAAAATAGATATTTTTGATACAATGGAGTCCAAAGAGATCTTTGGACTCCAAAATAAAAGTCCGTTTATGTTATTAGATTAAACGTATACTTAACATATAGTAAAAACTACTCTACTCTACCTTCATGTATTGGAATGTTATCAAGGAACATATTTGCTACGTTTAGTTTCTTAATAAATCTAGAAGCAGCCTTATATGCTGTTACATAATCATTTCTCATACAGTATATATATATTCCAATTTAACAAATAGGCTTTGCTCAATGAATACCTCCATTTTATAGTTTAGTAAACTGGTTGTGTTACCCATAAGTGCAATATTTAAGTAGCATTTCTATTGTACTAACATATAAACAGATTTTTTTAAACCTCTTATCTAGGTTGAATTGTTAATAAAATTCTATAAAGAAGAAGTAGAAATATTATAAATACTAGAAATCATTTCTGGAAGTCTTTTATAATTGGAAATAGTATGTTCGTATGGAATTTTATGGATAGCGAGGGGAGCGCATACAGTTAAAGTGAATTTAGATGCACATTTTAAAGGTATCCCTGAAATCTCTACTTGGGGTCGCAAGTCCTAGGAAATGTTTTACCTCCATATGATCTGGAATACGAGGGGCTCGACGTCAGCACGGTGAATGGATGGAATGCAAAGACGTATAGTCTGTCATAAATAAATATGAACTGCAAAAAGTTATTTGTTTAATCATAAATGTACATTTAAAAAAAAACAGATTTTTATATTTGACTTTAAAAAAATTATATACATAAACCAAACATATACATAAAACAAATAATAACATTTGTTTGTCTCAGTCCACTATTTTTTTAATTACTACCTAGTAAAGACTAGTAGTTCCCTAAAAGAAATAGCCGTAGACGAGATATGCAAGAGAAATGCGTTGGCGTAAAAAAAATTAATTGGTTTAATGGATGCAACACATCAATTGTTGCAATAAATAAATTAGCCTTGACTTTAAAGAGCACATTCATACTATTTATTTAAAAATTCAAAAAATATTATTTATAATAATATTTTTATTTACTTTAAAATATTATTTATATCTAAACAGTAAGTTATATTTAGACCTATATTATACCGCTTTTACTTTGTAACTTCGATATAATTTCCCCTGGATTAGTTGTCTCTTGTGTGCTGTACATTTTCTACGTTATTGTCTTATTCTGTTTATCTTAAGACAAGACTTAGTTAATATCGTATAATGAGACGGACTTATGTTGAGTTATAGTAACTGAATATGTATGATATTTTACTAACTTCATTTGGTTGTTTGTTTATTTTTGGCACAAAAGGGGTCCAAAATTTAAATAAAAAGTCCTCAATCTTCATTGACTAACTATCAAAGCAAGTTTGTGTTCAGACCTTTATATAATAAATAAATGAAAAGTTAATTTAATCGTTTTTTATCAAAACCTAATATTATAAACCATTGTATATTTTATGTATGTATATATAGATATTTAATTTATGTATATAAAAAAGACAAGAAAACTAATTCTCCCATATTCAACCACTGAGTAACTTTTCATTTAGTTCAGATAAGATTAGAGACTTATTTTAACTACACAATATCGTTTTCTCAAATTCGTTCTCTCTGCAACTTTATAAACTTAAAATTGAATTTAATTAAAGACTTTAAAATGTATCTCTCGCTATCGTATATCATTTTTGAATTGAAATAATTCGTCGGCCTATTTTTATAATATCAATATTTATATAGGAAATACAGCCTAAAGGAAATGCAGAACGAACTTGAATAATACAAAATATAGCTGAATCAGAAATGTTATATGTACCATTAATTAAATGAAGCAGTATGAACGGATTAAGGATATATTTGTTGTTATACGAAATATCGTATGCAATAATAGCTTGCAAAATATGTTATTTAGTTTATTGAAATTATATTCAATTAAACTGACTCTAAAAATGGGAAAGACCCATTAATCGAGAGAATAATTAACTCCTAAAAAATACTATAGATTTTTACACCTCTCGGAGTAAGTGTAAAAACATTTCATCCGACCAACTGAATAAGACGGAATGGATGTTACAGTATTAAAAGAACATTGATGTCTAACATGCACATCTCATGGTATAAATATTCTCTGAATCATAAGAAGCTCAATCTCGCATGACGATGTATGCAGATAAAACCGAATCAAGAGCTTACCATTCCATAGCATATTAAAAACGGTCGAACGAAAACGAAATGTTTTTTATAAATTTTCCTCGCTCAACATTGGGTTAGGGCAGAGAATATAAGGTGTAATAGTCAAGAATTATATTTAATTAAATAATTTAATAGAACAATAAATATCTAATGGCACGGTTGCTTAAAACTTATAAAATAAAATAAAAAAAGATTTTTTTTATTTGTCGAGTAAAAAAATGGGAACAAAATATAAAGCTTCTTAGTGTTGTAATAATGTTTATTTTATTATAGTTTGTTATATTATATATTAAAATACATTTAATGATTGATACATCAAAACATAGATGTCAAATTTAAATTTTATAACATATGCCTTGGTTGTTGACAAAGAATTATTATGCAGTTGTTGATCTCAACGACAACGCAAGTGAGATCTGAATGGGTGTCTAAATTCTGAAATGTATTTATAACGACGTAAAATATTTTATAACAACTTAAAATATAATTTCTTTTATGACTTAGGATAATATTTTGAAAATTGAAACCACATGACTTCGCAAGTTCTAAAGCTATAAGTTCTTTTTTATTCATCCGACAATTCGTCTTGTTGGTGGAAACTAGCCATTGTACATTGGTGTCTTCCATCACTGTTTAGAAAGTACTTTATAATAATTTGCAATTATTATTAAGTACTTGCAATTATTATTAATTTGTATATAAGTAATCGCAATTATTATTAAGTACCATGTATATAATTCATAAAGAGCAAGAAATCTTGAAGTCAATAAACCTAACCACAGTTTCTGTTGGAAGGTAATGCAAGTAAATTTATGCAAGTAGCCGCAGGCTCCGGCTCTCAGTAGTGCCCACAATACAGGTAGGTAAATGAATATTTAGGATAAGTGAGGGTTTGCTTTTAGTTATATAGATAATTTTATTTTGTAATATACTCTCTATTTAATCGGTTTATTGTTAAATATTACCTTATTATTTTCATTAATTAATTTATTTTGTTTCATTTATGCCTGTCGGTTGCAAGTCGTGAGCACAGCCTCATTAGGTAGGATAAACAGGCACGAATAGGATTTGGCCTAGTTTAGGTAAAATGCCTCCCCGATAGCTTTATTACTTTATACACCAGATGTTGTCTTTTTAGTCTATTTTTTAAATTGAGAAAATAACCATCTGGCGTTTTTATGCAATAAAGAAATTTAATTATATAATAAAAGACATATTAACTGTTACATTATTAATATCGCAATGTTACCAGTCTGATATAAATTTGATGCAAAAAAAATATATTATCTTCAGTACTATGGGACGAGCTGCATACATCGAATACCATGGCGGTTAATTCGTTCGTTGAAGTGATAGACATGTTTCTCTACATGTTTTTTTTTCAAATGTGAGGAATGTCGACCATATTCACAAAGCAAAAAAATTTCGACTACGAGCAGGTTCCTTTGATGTTTACCGCTTAAAAACGGAAAGTCTTGTCAACATTTTTATAATTTTTTGTAGTATTTGTGTTCTCTGGTAACAACCATACGGAAAGGAAGTACGAATGAAAACAAAGAAGAGTGCAAGAAAATAATAATGTTACTAAAAAATGGTTTAACTCAAACATACAAAATGTCATATTAGTTTAAAATAATACGGCAAATAAAAAGTAACTAAAAAATTCTTCTTTTTCAAACCGTTTCAAACTATCCTGTATTAAATACTTTTTACTAGTTTTTTTCTCGATATAAGTTATACATTTTGTGTGCTAACTTTAATTTAAGTACATTACTAAAGGCAAATTTCAAGAAAAGTTTTATTTTTAAATAGAGCACAGTACTAGTCAGAAGAGGAGTGCTGTTCAGTATTTTCGCTACAGCGGTAATTCTTATTATGGAAGCAACGAAGTGCACTTTCTCTAACTGCTATGAAGAACTATTTGTTTGCAAAGATTGTTCTTGAATTTATTGATGTTTATTGTTATTAATAAATATTTTGGTTCTTGTTTTTAGTTGCCGTTAGCTTTTATCTTACTTTAGCACATTGAAGTTATACTTCTTAAACCATATGCTAATTAATATAAGTAAATAATTTAAGTATAAAAAAAAATATTTACTTCATTACAAGTAGCCCCTGTTTGTAAGTAACCTCCTTCTTTTCAAGTAAATAGTTGAGAAGAAATCCCGTATCTTAGATATATATACTTTGTAACTTATAAGAGATTCCATAAATCATAATAAATCTCACAAATTCATCCTTTTTATTCAATCGTGATCACACTCGTTACAGTTTATTCGCTCAGTTGTCATGACTAAGCAAATATATTTATTGATTTCTAAGAAATAATGTGATAAGGCTTTAGAAAAATAGTATTAGGTGGTTTTCTAATAAAGATGCAAATACCAGTTGCATCGTTTTTAAGCTTTAACCTCTATGGGAAATAATAGGAAATGAAAATTTAATTGTTGGCAAAGAGAAGAGCGAATTCTAGAATTTGGACAAACGTTTGTATTAAATTATTATTTATTAAATTATTAATTATTAAATTATTTAATTTCAATCTCTTCCAGACTGTTTCTTACTCTTTTCCGTATTGACCGCTTTGAAAAAAAATCATCATCTTACATTCAAATATATGCTGTTATTGTTTGTTGAATATATTTTATAATATAACTGCAAAGGTACAAAAGTTTATTACGGAATTATTCAGTTCGTTCAAATATATTTCGAGTCAAGATCTGATAAATACCGTCTGACCACACCGCATTTAAGTCCGCTCAATCTGGAGACGTGTGGGGCTAGTAGCTATTCTTCTAAGTATCGGAAGAGATTTAACTCTAAGTATATTTTTATCAAACTTTTTTAGCCAAAGGAGGAGGAGGTATGTTTAGGATCTTTACGTAGATACTTATATTAGTGTATGTGTCTGTGTATGTTCGTAACTTGTTATAATAAATTGATTACCTAACCAATTTTATAAAAAAATAAATTGTTGTTAAATGCGTGTGGCGTGAGAATCACTAATTAAAAATATCGTTTTCGGAACACTTATAAAAAATAATAGATGTGTAAGGGGATTAGTAATAAATTTTAATTGCATCTAAATTGGATTTTAATTTTAGTAATTTTCTAGTATCAGAGCCTTTTGTGTTATATACAGGGTTATTTTTAATTAGTTGACCACATCTTGCAGGCAGTCTCTCTACATCAATCCTAATGACATTTGTTCTACGACTTTTTAAAAATAATAGTTTTTAAAATTTGAATTTTCTCATACGAAATTTATTTGTTTCCTCTGAATTGACATTAATTCTGGATTGATGCAGAGAGGCCGCCTGCAAGAGGTGATCAACTAATTACAAATAACCCTGTATATTATTATTATAATTACTTCGTAGTCAACCTCCTAGTTATCAATGTGCAATTTTGCTTTGGGGAATATTGTTTCACCACAAGCTTTTACTATTGTTAATATAAAATCAAAAAGATTTCGTTTCTAATAAGACTTGACACTTTGTAGAATTTCAATCGATTTTTCGGAAAAGCTTTATGTATAAAATTTATTCTTTTGATTGACCATGTTGATGTAAACTTAAAACCTTTTGTTTGGAGAGTTATATATTGTTAGAACAGTAACGGATAATGTAATTAGAACCTGTCTGCATATTCATATTACAATATCTTCAAGCTATGTACGCAAGAATAATAACTACCTGCACTAGAATTTGCATGTTTTAAGTTGGTACTAGCAAGGTAAGTATTTGTAAGTATAATTTTTGATATGATTTAAGGTGGCTGGAATATAATTCATGTTTATAAGAAATAGACTAAAGGTAATAAAATTTATTATCCTCTCTTGGTCAGCAAGGGTATTAAATGAGAATCCAAGCTGTCAAACTGTCGGATGTATTCGTCGCTGGGTTCCAGGCCGTCCGATTCACTCCCGAGAGATAAGAGCACGACTTTGTAGGTCAGTACGAAATACGTGAGCCTATTATGAGGAAGATAAAAATTGTTTAAAATCAATCAAGAGATATAGCAATGGTAACAAAGACAACAAAACCTTTATAAAAACACCAGACAAGTTCAGATTTTTATTTAATATATATATTTTTTTTTAATAAAATATTGTGTGATGTTTGTAAGAGATTAACCATTAATTTCCATAGTAATTTTAGAATACGATATAAAATAAAATTGTCCCATTTACATATTCGATCTTTATTCTACATTCTATTCTGAGTCTGTCCATACTTCTCGTAATCACAAAGTGGTTATTTATTTGTAACTAATAATTTCTGTACACATAATTATTACATTTATTTTAATGTTTCAGGTGATCTATCTTTTGGTTGTTTGCAGTATCATAATTCAATTATATATTAATTTTATTTAGACCATTTTTTATTTTTCCTATTTATATCCATTTCAACATTAAATCATTTTGTACTTAAATAAATACTATAATTATAAACAAGAGAAGCTTTTTATTATTAAAAAAAATGAGTTTGATATTAATAAGCTGTTACTGGAAATATCATTTTCTTAGTAATAAATTATTTATAACTTAAAATGAAACATTATAATTATTTACAAAAGTTTTATTTGAGATCGAGGGATTAATTTTAAACCGCAAGCCACAAAATAGAATCGAAATGAACCCAAATGTTATGTATCGTTGTAAATAAATTTTATATTATTTCGTACCACTTTATCAATGTAAAATTCATGAAATTCATTGTTAAAGTATCAGGGTTCAATAGAATACTTGTAAAAATAATTTCTAGCTATGGCTTTGATAGAAATTGTTCATATGTTTGGCTGAAATCTCTGGATCATTATTATGTTATTTTCATTGAAAATCAGAAACTGCTTGTTCCTAAAATTTCTTTTTACTCAATAATTTAGAACAAGCCATGTCTTTTAACATTGACCATAGTTTGTAGTTTGGCTCTTACAAAATACGGCATATTGACTTTGAGGCAGCCTTAGGGACCTCGTACTTTATTGATATGAGATTCAAAATAATTATAAATAAAAAGAAACTAATCATCAACACCTGATTGGAACCAGTGATCTCTGAAAGATGTTTAAAATGTTACTTGCATATATATTTAATTTCTTTACATTTTCTCAATTTAAATTATTTAATCTTTTTTTCCATTCTCAGTTAAAGTTTTTAAACAAAGTTTTGGGCAAGCAAAATACTTGGGTAAATTAATTGGAAAGTTTCAGTTAATATCTCTACACAAAGGCAACTATCAAATTCCATATGTTATTTAGGTACAACAAAACTTTCGTACTTAACGTGTGATTGGATTTTGAAATTAGTTCGTGATTTTTTTCTTAAATTTTATTAAAATAACATAGGTATTCCTCCCCGTTCTGTTATATTATTCCCCGTTATGTTGTATATATATATATACAGGGTAATTTGTAATTAATTGACCACCTCTTGCAGGAAGCCTCCCTACATCCCAACAACATTTGTTCTTGGACTTTTTAAAATTAATATTTTTAATATAGTTAATATTAATGTAGTTTATTTTTAGTCCTCATTATACGAACAAGGACCATAAGCTCATAATAACGATGCATTTGAATCAAAACCTGAAGAGTACTTCCAGTCGACTTAGAATCTTGAAATTTGTCATAAAACAATATTTTATAGCGCATACAAAGAAAAAACTCTGAAAAACTTACATTTTTAGTTACATTACATATTTTTAGGGTGCCAAACCCTGCATGTGGCCAATATTTCTTATTTAATAATCAAGATTATGAAGTACAATATTCTCAGCTTTATTCTAGAAACATAGTTAGTTTCATTTATTTCAATAAAAAGACCATTCGAAATGATATACAAGTCATGACTGCAGGGAAGCTTAGTGACAGGCAAATGAATAATGAACCCCAAATCGCCCGACTTATCTTGAGGGGCTTATTACTATTATTATTTGATAATGGCTGACTGATGATGGCTGATAGTTGTTCTTATAAGAAAATAAAAGCGACAGAAGCTTTTAGAATTTTGGCATATTAACCATTTTAAACATCATAAATATCTCTCATAATAGTATATTCATTAAAATCTTATTTAACACATTTTTGTTTCACAGAATTAGGTATGTAAATTTAATAATTCATCATCATAGTTTGTCAAATGAATAATATATAAATAATAACAATGAAATATATAATATATTAATCAAGTCTATTACTATAATATTTTGCACATTTCTGTCAATGGCACTAAGTAGGCAAATTCAAATTCAAATTCAAAATACCTTTATTCAAGTAGGCATTTACACGCACTTTTGAATCGTCAATTACATTAAATAGGTCAGTAAAGTCTGTCTGTGAGTAAGCTACCACCAGCTCGGAATGCTGTTCTGCTGAGAAGAGCTGGCCAAAAACTCAACAGTTGCTCTTTTTAAATGAAATTTAACAATGTTTGACTTATACATTATAACATCAACCCTGCAAATGAGTCAATGACCCAAGTTCCACACATTTCGATCAACCAAAAATTCTTGAATGATATAGTAAGATTTATTTAATAATATACCTTTAATTTTAGATTTAAAACTAAGAAAAGGAAGATCTAAGATATCTTGTGGAACCTTATTATATATGCGTATACTCAAGCCCATGAAGGATTTCTTAACTTTTTGAAGTCGAAATTTAGGCGTTACGAGCCAATTTTTATTTCTTGTATTGAAAGTATGCCTGTCGCTGTTTTTTTTAAAGTCATTTAAATTTTGGCGTATATATAGTAGGTTATTAAAAATGTATTGAGAAGCGACCGTAAGAATACCGATTTCTTTAAAAACTTCTCTTAGGGAGTCTCTAGCTTTTAAGTTACAAATAGCCCGTATAGCTCGTTGTTGTAAAATAAATATAGAATTAATTTCGGCAGCGCTGCCCCACAGTAAGATACCGTAAGACAATATACTGTGAAAATAACTAAAATAAACGAGTCGAGCCGTATTAGCGTCTGTTCATTGTCTTACTTTTTTAATTGCAAAGACGGCTGAGCTAAGTTTGCTTGCGAGTGTCGAGAGATGGGGGTTCCACTGGAGCTTTTTATCTAAAGTTATACCTAAGAAAGTTGTCGAGTCAGTCAGTTCTAACACTTCATTGTTAAGGAATAAACTACAATCTTGACTTTTTACATTAGGAAGTGTAAATTCCATGCATTTAGGTTTCTTAGTATTTAATACCAAATTATTAATTTCAAACCAATGAAGAACACGTGACAGAGCACAGTTAACTTTGTCAAAATTAGCTTTATTACGATCAACTTTAAAAATAAGTGAGGTATCATCAGCAAAAAGTACAATGTCACTTTTACGTAAAAGGGCAAATCATTAATATAGAGTAAAAATAAGAAAAGGCCTAGAATAGATCCTTGTGGAACACCCATTTTTAGGTGAGATCCAACTGATTTACAATTATTTACATCAACCGTCTGAACTCTTTGATTCAAGTAAGAGGCCATGAGATCAAGAGCAGCACTACGCACACCATAGTGATTAAGTTTGCAAAGTAATGTTTAATGGTCCACGCAATCAAAGGCTTTAGATAAATCACAAAACACTCCGATTGCATTCTGTGACTTTTCCCATGCGTCGTAAATGTGCTTAAGAAGCGCGGCACCAGCATCAGTTGTTGATTTGCCTTTGGTGAAACCATATTGTTCACTATGCATGATTTCATTGCTATAAACAAATTCTGACATTTGGTTTAGTATAATTTTTTCGAAGATTTTACTTAAAGTAGGTAAAATAGAGATAGTTCTATAATTTCCGGGTTCTAGTCTATCGCCACTTTTGAACAAAGTACTTTACTATTTTCCATTAAATTTGGGAATGTATCCGTTTTAAAACATTTGTTAAACTTAAGGATAATTGTGGAGCAATATCATTTATAATACTTATTAGTAATTTTACTGATATACCCCAAAGATCACCGGTTTTTTCATATTTAGATTTCTAAAAGTTTTAACAATTTCATATGATGTAACAGGTTTAAAAGCAAAACATTTATTACTGACTCTTACGTTATTCGTCAATTCGACGATTGCATCACATGCTGAAGAATTTAAATTACGCGTGACTGTTAAAGGAATTTCGTTGAAAAAAGTCTCAAAAATAGCCGCCACAGTTGAATTTGAATTTATTTCAATATTATCAATTTTTAACTTAATAGGTCCATTAGCAGCCCTATTTTTTCCAGAAACACTAGATAAAATATCCCAAGTTGTCTTTATTTTATTTTCTGAGTTTAAGATTTAACAAACGGTCTTAAATATTTTAGAAAAAATCCTAACTTTATTCAAGAATACCGAATCTTGATTCCATTGCCTCTCACCATATAAATCATATAACTTATCTCTACTTTTATATATTCCCACGGTAGCCCAATCACTAAATTTAAGTTTTAGGTATTTAGTCATAGTTTTTGACTTAAAAACATTATTAAATTCTTGTAACAAAAAACAGAAAATTTTATTACATCAATTATTTGGATTATCATCGGTCATGTCTACTTTACCCACTTTTTGCAGAACAGTACTCTTAAATTTTAGGACCCGGTTTTTTGTAATTGGTCTACAAGTAAACTTTTGGGGCTTTTCACTTTCGTGATTAATTAATAGAGAAAATTTTAGACCACAGTGGTCTGAACTTAAATTCGTCATTACTGTTTCTTCATAAATGTTACAGCGACAGAACACATTATCAATACAAGTCGCGGAAACACTAGTAATACAAGTAGGTTCAAAAAAGACGTTCAGTAAGTTAAAAGATTTAAACAAATTGAATAAACGTACACTAGACGAAGTTTCTTGCAATATACATTGTATACATTGTATATACAATGTATACATTGAAATCACCGCAAACAATCACGGACTTGTTTTTATGACAAAGCTTAGTTAAAATATCCTCCATTTTGTTTTCAAATTCATCAAAGTTACTAGAGGGGGGTCGGTACACGCACAAAATAATATGTTCATTGAGCTCAATGCAGGATAGTTCAATAATTCGCTCGACAGAGAACGCCACTATATCTGGTCGAGACTTTAACACTACATCGTTACGAGCTAATATAAGTGAGCCACCGCGAATAGCTTTCTCTTTACAGAACAAACTTGACAATTTATAATTTTGTATATTAATAATATTGTTATTCTTTGATAACCAGTGCTCTGTAATGCACAATAAACTTATGTCATATTTTTGAACTTATATTAGTTAAGTCAATAAACTTATATTAATTTACATTATTTCCGTTTGCGAATCATGTAAGAATTTAAATTAAAAAATAAGAATTTAAAGTAATTGAGACATTTATAGGTATACTTTACATTATTTAATAAAAGGCCAACAATGTAAAGATTACAACGATAAAACTAACTTAATAAAAAAGACACAAAAAGACAAATCTATCACAGTTGTATAAAAAATTTTAAATAAAAATTTTAAAACCACCGATACAAAAAGACCTTTAAAAAGAATAAAAATAATATTATTATGTACTTATTGAAGTCGTTGTACGTATGTTGATAGTGTATATATTACGAAGTTAATCATTGAGGACTTAGACTATACGATTCGATATCGTAATTTCTTTATTTGCCTTATTAACTTACTTGCATTTTATTATTATTTCCTTTATTAAACAGTCCCCCGACGCAACGAATTCAATAAGTACATAATAATATTATTTTTATTCTTTTTAGAGGTCTTTTTGTATCGGGGGGTTTTTAATTTTTTTTTTTCTGCTTTTTAAAGTTAAGTTACTAGTTTTTGAATTGTACTAAATGAACCTACAGACATATAAAATGTATAATTTTTTAAGTAGGAAAGATTTGTTTGTTTGTTTAAATTGAATAGTCTCCGAAACTACGGGACCGATTTTTAAAAAAATCTTTTAGCATTAGAATCCTATATTATGATGTAAAAAGGTTATATTTAATACGAGAAATATATATATTCTATTTAATAAAATAAGGATCCGCGTGAAAGTTTCGACAATGTAATAAATTAAAAATGTATTAAGTAACATGATTCAAGACTTTTTCTTATGTTTAGGTAGATAGGTAGGTTTCATATATACGAATATTAATAAGTATATACATTTAGAGTTAAAATGATTTACAATTACTAATAACACTATGATTAAGGGATTTATATTATCACTACCTGTTGCCCGTGATTCTTTATGACTACGATCATAAGCCATATAAATATCTTTTTACAGTCTACGTGGAAGCAGTCACGGGCAACAGCTATCTCTAATAAAGTACTTTGTAAATCCGTCCACGCGTTTGGCCGCAAACAGCTAATTATTGCATAAGAACCTCTCCCCCGCACGAATAAAACGTCAATATCTTGAAGACGACTATTTCGATTCCAATTAAACATAAATAAAAAACATCTCGACGACCATAGCTTTTTTTTTTTTTTTTATACAAAACTAGGTTAATGCTTGACTACATTCCACCTGATGGTAAGTGAAATGTAGTCTTAGGTGGTAAAGCGCATTAACCTAGCAGCCTATTCACTCTCCTCTTGAAGACACCCACATTATATTTTGCCGGAAATACCGACGCAGGCAGATTGTTCCAGTCCTTCGCTGTACGCACTAAAAAAGATGAAGCATAGCGCTTCGTTCGGATAGGTGGAGTGTCCACAACGTAGGGATGGATACCCGCCGTGCGTCGGGACGTCCGGCAAAGGAACGGGGATGGGGGAATTAGGTCGTGCAATTCCTGCGCACACTCACCAAAATGTATCCTATAGAATACTGAGAGGCTAGTGTTCGAGGCTGTGGAGATTGGCGTCAACCAATTTAGGGTCGCCAATAAGCCTCTTTGCTCGCCTCTCAATTGAGTCCAGAACCGCAAGATGAGTCTTTGCGGCACCAGCAAATATGTGGCCACAGTACTCTACACACGACCGGATCTGTGCTTTGTATAATACAAGAAGCTGTCCCGGTGTAAAGTACTGTCGCACCTTCGCAAGTACGGCAAGCTTTCCTGCAGCTGCTCTTGCTCTGGACTCAATGTACCGACCAAAGTTGAGGTTCGAGGAGATCTCTAAGCCTAACAACTGAAGCCAGTCACTGTATTCCAAGGATACATTCTGGAAAGTAGGAGCCAAGGTGAAGGGGCTCCTTTTGGCGGTGAACAAACACGTCTGCGTTTTGGTGGCGTTGAATTTGACAAGATTGGCATTGCCCCATGCGGAGACTGCCTGAAGTTTGTCATTCAAACGTTGCACCATGTCTTCTCTTTCAGATTGTACTTCATCTCTACTAGCCCGAGAACTTGGCAGATATCTTTCTACAACTGTGCTGTCGTCTGCATACCCATAGATACCGGGCTTCAGCAGATCGTTAATGTGCAGCAGAAAAAGAGTTGCAGAAAGAACGGACCCCTGAGGTACTCCGGCATTTATTGTCAAGGGTTCCGAAGAACACCCATCGACAACAACACGGAGAGATCTCTCGCTTAAAAAGTCCGTTATCCAGCCAATCAGACCAGGAGATATACCGTACGCTGAAAGCTTGCTTAAAAGGCTCACATGCCAGACCCTGTCAAAAGCCTTCGAGACGTCCAGAGAGACGGCGACCGCTTCTCCGTTCCTCTCGATGGCTTCGCCTAAAATGTGTGTTGCGTACGCTAGAAGGTCCCCAGTGGACCTATTTCGGCGAAATCCGTACTGTCGGTCACTGAGGAGATCGTTACCTTCTACGTAAGCTAGAAGCCGCGAGTTCAATACACGCTCCATAATCTTGCAGAGTATGGAGGTGATTCAAATGGGCCTATAATTGGCAGGATCGGCACGGCTGCCTTTTTTGAGCACGGGTTGCACGTTGGCAAGCTTCCAGGATTCCGGCACTTTTCTAGTCTTGAAAGAGAGGCGATACAGACGTGTCAATACAGGAGACAATTCACCTGCGCATGTCTTGAGCAGAATGGCTGGTATACCATCAGGACCACTGGCTTTATTCACATCTAAACGACACAATGTTCTCCATACCTCTTTGTTCGTGATGCGGATTTCAGGCATCGAAATACCGCAGTGAGGAAGATGTTCTGGAGAAGCATTGCCAGTGTCTAGATGCGAATTCTCAGCAACAGAGAAGCAAATACATTCGCTTTCTCTGTTGCAGTGTGGGCCAGGGATCCATCAGGCTTCAGCAGAGCAGGCAGTGAGGGTTGGCAGAAGTTCGACTCGATCGCTTTGGCAAGAGACCAGAAAGCTCGACTGCCAGTTGGTCTGACAGAGAGCTTTTCGCCATTCTTAGCGATCCGATCAAGACGAGCCTTCCGCAATGCCTTTTTATAGGACTTGGCAGCTTGGTTAAAGGCTCTCTTCTTTGTACTTACATCCGGAGTTTTGCGGCTTCGAGCATCAGCCCAAATGAGGTATGCCGAATGTTTTCGGTCATGTGCATGACGACATTCGGCATTAAACCATGGGCGAGCTTTGCCACCGATGGGTACGTCAGCAAAAGGAATAAAATACTCCATTGCCTGATGCACCACATCGGTTATAGCATCCGCGCAACTCGACGGATCCAAAGAAGAGAAGCAGACCTGCCGCCAAGGATAAGACGCAAAAAAGTGCCGCATCTCATCCCAATCTGCTGACTTGTATTTCCATACTCGCCTAACACCATGTGGTTCGAAAGCTGGTGGGGAATATGTAAATACAGATTTCACCAGACAGTGATCGGAGGTTCCCAAGGGGGACGTGACCTCTACACGATACCTGTCCGGATCAGTTGTCAGCAGAAGGTCCAGGCAATTGGCTGTATGGCCTACCACATCTGGCACCCTTGTCACTTGCCTCACCAGTTGAAAGAGGTCCAAGGACAACGCAAAGTTCCGCGCTTCTCTTCCAGCATGGTCGGTCTTCTGGTACGGGAACAGCCAGTCCTGATGACAGGCATTAAAGTCCCCCAGAAAGACGAGCTGCGCCGAAGGGTACTGATACAGAGCCATATCTGCAGCCTCACTGAGATACTCAAATAAACGAGTTGTCTCCTGGTCACCGCTGTGCGAACGGTAGACACAGGAATACAGGATTTTTTCGTTTCCTGTGTCCACTAAAACCCATAGGGAAGAAAAAGTGGGGTCTTCAAGGTGACGGAGATGCTGGACACAGAGGTCGTTCCGCGCGTACACACTGACTCCGGCCCGTGAGCGAAAGTTGTGCTCTAACGAGTAACCGGGATAATCCAAGTATGCAGCGCTCAAAGGACATTGTATCTGCGTCTCCGTCAAAAAGAGCAAGTGCGGCTGCTCTGTCTCCAGATGGTGGTGGACAGCTAAAAGATTTGAGTGCAAACCCCTGATATTAGTGAGGTGCACTTTATATGAGGAGGAGTGCAACCGCTGTGTAACCTTGTTCCTTTTTCTTAACTTTTTCATAAAAAAAAATAAATATAAAAGTGAATAGGGATGGGAAATGGCAGTTGAACGAGACGGTACGTATCGAACCCGACGTCGAAATTGGTGATGTCTTGCCACTGGGAGGCTAGTCTGGAGACTGCGGGGACGCCCGAACCCCCCAGGGATCGCCATCGGGCCTCCTCGTCTGGTCGCCAACCAGCACGATGGAGCCACCCTGGGATTTTTCACAGCTGGCGGGGCAGCCTTTCGTGGTTGGCTATCCCACTAGTTGGGCCCCCAACTATCTGCGGGCGGCCAGCGGAAAGCCGTCGCTTCGGATCCCGCTACCCTTTTTTTTTTTCTTTTTTTTTTTTTTTTTTTGTCGTTGGAAAAATGCGTTACGCATCATCCCAGCGGCCAGGAAGGTGATGGCCGAGGGGTTATGTGGGACTACCCGGCAGCATAGAGGACGCTGCCATTTTTAAGGCTACCCACTAAAAAACCAACGGTTGACCTCATCGCCATAGTGGAGCGCCACGGGATCGCTTTCGCACTCACCGTGACGCCCCGGCGGAACCCCCTGCGAGGGGCCCCGTTCAACTTAGGGACACCCTCACCTCGTAGGCCTATAATGGGTGGGAGAGGTCACCCCCCTCTCCCGCCCAGGCACTACGGCTGGGAAAGGAAGCGGCGGGCATACTCCCGCTTCCTTCTTCCCAGCCTAACCCTACGGAGCGGGTCTGCGGTAGAGGCTAGCTCCCTGACCCGCTCCGCGGCCTCCTTTGCGGCAATGACTTGTTCGCAGAAGGAGGCCATGGCGACCCAAACGTCCTCACTGTCGAGTATCTTTGGAATGACGCTTGACAGCGAGACACTGCTGCCGACCACGACCGCCAGCTCTTCTCGCTGGCGGTCCCACGCCACACACTCCTCCAGGGTGTGACGAGCCGTGTCCTGTGGCTCACCACAGTGGTGACAACAGGGGGTCGCCTCTCTCCTCGCCACCTTGTGCAGATACCCCCCGAAGCATCCGTGCCCCGAGAGTATCTGCACAAGGCGGAACGTCAGAGTCCCGTGCCGCCGGTCCACCCACTGCTTGAGGTGTGGAAGTAGCACCCCAACAGTGAAAAAACCGGCGGCCGGAGACTCCAACTCTCGTTTCCACCGCTGGATCAGGACATTTTGTGCCCCTGCCCTGATCCTAGCCACCTCAGGCGCTTCGCCCCTGGCACGAGCGTCGGCCCGGTGCCAGTACACTGCAGCGTTGACCTCCGCCTGGAGTTCCCAGGGGGGGTCACTTGCTAGCAGTGTCGCCGCAGTGAACGACACCGTACGGTACCCCCTGATCACCCTCACCGCGATGGTCCTCTGCGATTGCCGCAAGAGGACCTTAGAGTGGCGGGTGAGGGCTCCCGACCATATGGGGGCACCGTAGAGGGCCATGCTCCGTAAGATGCCGGCGTACAACCGCCGGCACGGAGCGCCCGGCCCTCCGACGTTGGGCAGAAGCCTACCTAAGGCCGCCGCGGCGGAAACGAGTTTCGGGGCCAACGAGGAGAAGTGAGCCCCGAAACGCCACCTGCCGTCCAGGGTAAGGCCCAGATATTTCATCTGAGCCTTAACCGCCACCTCCGAACCCTGGACGGAAATGGATGCCCGACGAGGGGGACCCCGGCGAGGGCTGTGGAACAGTAGGGCCTCAGTCTTTGAGACCGAAACCCTGAGTCCCAACAGCCCTATACGGTCCGCCACCAGCGTAGCACCAACTGTTGCCAGCCTGGCCGCCTCCGCAAAGCTACCCCCCCTCGCTGTTACGAGGGTGTCATCTGCATAGCAGTACACCCTCATGCGCGGGAGGAGAGGACATCGGAGCAGCCAGTCGTAACCGAGGTTCCACAAAACGGGCCCGAGCACAGAGCCCTGTGGAACCCCGCAGCTAACGCTACGCCGATAGACCCGCCGGTTGCCGCACTCCCACAGGACTTCTCTGTCCTGCAGGTAAGCCCTCAACAGCCGCCGGAGATAGGGAGGCACTCCATGGAACCGGAGTGCCTCAACCACAGTCTCAAACGGCAAGGTGTTGAAGGCATTGGCGACATCCAGCGATACCGCCAGGACGACATCCCCCTCGGACACAGCCTCTTGGGTCCCGTCTTTCAAAGCCTTCAGGGCGTCAATCGTTGATCGACCCGCCCTGAAGCCAAACTGAGCGTCTGAGAGCCCGGGACCCACTTCGTCGAGGTGTTTGACGAGACGGGCGGAGAGGATTCTCTCGAACAGCTTTCCCGCCTCGTCCAACAACACGATTGGCCTGTATGCGGAGGGACTGTCGTCAGAAAGACCCTCCTTTCGCAACAGGCACAATCTCCCCAACTTCCAGGCAATCGGGAACTGTCCAATGCGCAAGCAGGCATTGAACAGTTCCCGGATTCTGCCCCCTAAGTACTCCAGGGCGATGCAGAGAACTCGCCCTGGAATACCGTCTGGCCCCGGCGCCGTATTACGGGCTCGCAGGCGACACAAGGCGATCCCCAGCTCAGCCTCCGTAACTGGCGGGATAGAACCCGCCCGCCCCCTCATCGGGGGGCACATCACAGGAGGAGAGTTACCAAAGGAACTCGGGAACAAGCCCTCTACCAGCCGCTCGATAAAAGCCGGCTGCAGGGACTCCATTACGGGGGCACCAGTGGCGCGGATTTTCTTCCGCGCCACTCTGAACGGGCGTCCCCAAGGGTCCCTGTCGAGACCTGCTAGGATCTCCTCCCGAGCCAGGTCCTTCGCCTTAGCGATTGCCATTCGCAGAGCTACCTTCGTATCCCGATAGCAGCTCTGTAGCTGGGCCTCCACAACCGGGTCAAAGCCGCGACGACGACGACACCGGACGAAGGCCCTGCGGGCCCTGCAGCAGGTCACCCGAAGTTCGGCATTGTCGGGTGACCACCAGTAGACGCTGCGGCGCCGGGGCCTGGGCCCCACCCTTGGCATGGCCGCATCACAAATACGCGTTAGGGCTTCGCGCATACGGCCAGCCAATAATTCTACATCAGCTCCCTCGCTGGAGGCATCGGGAAAGGCCCAGCCTTGAACGATGGCCGCCTCCTTGGCCATCTCCCGATCCAGACGTGTAAAGCCCCAGCGAGGAAATTGACTGCCCTGTCGCGGCGGTCCAGCCAGAACTGTGCAGGAGGAGCAGACCTCAAAGCGGATGTAAAGGTGATCCGAAAGGGTCTCAACCTCGTTCTCAACCCTCCAACCTATAACCCGGCGTGCAACCGCTGGGGTGGCGAACGTGACATCCACCACGGAACTCCCTTGCGGTCGCACACACGTGGGTTCGGTCCCTCTATTTAGGAGGGACAGGTCGGAGAGGAGTGCCCAAATCTGGACAGCCCTACCTCTGGCATCCGTAAAGCGGTTTCCCCAGGCTTCGGACTTGGCATTCAGGTCGCCGAGGACGATGACATTCCCCGACGCTTGTCTGCGGACCGCAGCCCTGACTGAGTCAAGAAAAATCTCGAACTCAGCCAAGCCATGGTTGGGGGAGAAGTATAAGTACCAACCCGACGTCAGACAGGTTCGCCAACGCACCGCAACTGTTCAGACCCATTTCCCATAAACGGCTTCATCGAGCAACGTGCCAGAACACGACTAGGTCGCTTTGCGGCACGACTCTGCCCGATGGGTGGTAACTTTGCCGGCGACCGGATGTTATGGTCTACCACAGCTTTCGATTAAACAAAACCGTATTCAAATCCGTCCACGCGTTTGGCCGCAAACAGCTAATTATTGCATAAGCACCTCTCCCCCGCACGAATAAAACGTCAATCTCTTGAAGACGACTATATATATTTTAATCAAACATGGATAAGAACCATCTAGACGAGCATAGCTTTCGATTAAAAAAAACCGCATTCAAATCCGTCCACGCGTTTGGCCGGAAATTTGCCACAGATATACACAGATACATAGATCGACAGGTCAAACTTATAACACCCCTCTTTTTAGTCGGGGGTTAAAAACTAGATAAGATCACATGGTCTATGTTAATATTAAACTACTCCAAAATGACGCGTAGCAATTATCACTCTAGCGCTGTCCTTTTCGTTTTCACCGACAAATAGCATACGCGGTCTCTTTTATTCAACTTATGTTCTCTTCTATCGCATGTGATGGTTTGCTGGACCTCGCTGTCGCACGATTTCACTCGGAGCAATATTTTACTTTTTAAAATTGGACAATCACAATTCAGGACGTATTTTTGCTAACAAGCGTTGTTAACGAGGGTATATGGATACCATCGTGTTTGTAGTAAAACTATATGTATTTTTAGCTTAGTTTAGTTTGTTAGTTTCGTTCATTAATCAGACCGGTGCAAGTTACTAGTATCAATTTACCTATTAATGACTGCCTACTCAAGAGTTGTAACGACAAATAAATAATAAACCTAACGTTTTTATATTCCATAGGTTTCATATATACGATTGGAATGAAATTTGTTTATTAACAAACCCAGTGTAATATAAACGAAAATATAATAATTTTAAATTAATTATAATCGGGACAAAATTTTTTTAGACAACCTATTTGCAATATATTTATTGATATATTTTATTTGATAGAAAATATCTTTCATCCATTAACCAGCTCGGTGAAGGTCGTTATATAGTGGGATCCTATACTAATATATGATTCCTAAACTTGACTTATAGTAATAAATGCCCACCATCTTCTTAAGGAATATTACATCTAACATTACTGTATAAAAACAATTTTATACTCGTACGTAGGCAATATTACAATGTAATACGTGTAATGTAGTGATATAAATTAATGGCAGCAAGAGAAGATCAAATAGCACTACGGAAAGGAAGTGATTTATACTGTAGAAGATCTACAATTAAGGATCCAGCCGTTCACAGAGAGTTTCACAGACACCGACATCGACAATCCGAACGGTTTATTACTAAAGGCTGTCAATTTTAGGAGGTATTTTGGTAGATACTGAAGATATCTGGCTCTTAGATGAAAGTTTAATTAAATGAGATCAGTCCTGCCCTTAATACAAATCCAAAAAACTATATAGAGACATACCTGTTTTATCCAACCATTGGTTGGTTTTAATTACGTAATTAAATATGTCTACCCCCGTACAATAAAAGCAGCATTATCATTATTTTAATATATCTAAATAAATCACATATACAATATAAGGTTTCATTAATTATCGAATTATGAGATTATATAAAACCAGAAATTAAAATATTTTTAATATTCAAAACAAAACTGAGTATGTTGTTTGCTAAATAAAATAATGTTCAACAAAGCCCAGAATTCAGCGAACAATTTAACTACTTAAACCTAAATTGAAAAGTTTAAGCTCTAGTAGTTACAGTAGTACATTTAAAATTGCAGTAAGATGAACTGTACTTACGGACATTGTTTCAGACCACTCAGAACTCCTAATGTAACGTAATTAAATTTAGAGTAGTAATATTTAATGAATATTATATATCTTTACGTAATTAAAGATAAAATATAATATTAAAAAAACGTATATTAATACTGACATCTGTATTAATATAACATATATGCTAAATTTAGTGATTTTTGTTGAGAGCAATAGTAGTGTGAATTGTTTTATAGCAGACTGCGTCTTTCAGATCTTCCTTTAATATACTAACTTTCCTTACAATATATAAATAAGTTATTATATGGTATACAAATATAAAAAATACAAAAATCTGAAAAGGTAAATATTTATAAAAAAAAAACAGTTAACACTTTCAGTTTTACGTTCGACAAAACGACGATTTGATACGACGAAAGATCTAGTTGATATTGTGTGTGGATGGTGTGATTAAAATTAAAAGAACAAATAAATCATTTAAAAGTGTGTACATTGGGTATTATTATTATTATTTGGAAAACTTTCTTTCAGCATAATTGAGGTTCTGTAAAAAAAATACTGTCTTGTAGTAATTTATAAGGATTTTTTTGTAAAGTTAAATAGAGGGAACAACTTACAACTTTTGTTTTATGTATAATAAAAAATTTAGAAAAAGTTATGTAACTTCAAACTGATAACATAATGCTAACAAATTATACCTAAAATCTGTTATCCCGTAAAAAAGTTATTTATATAAGGTAGCGGATTCCGAAAGCTAAAGGTATTTTTTTGAAATTAAAGATGTTAAAAATAAGAAAAACAGTACCCATTATTTAGCTTTTAGCCTAATAAAGGCACATTGCCTTCAAAACAAAATATAATGCTCGACCTAATAGTAGCTTTTATTTTTCAAAGAAGGATAACAAAAACGTGGAATGTTTATGAAAAGACCTAAATTCCAAATATGATTGACGGTTTCATTCATCGCTCTATTGTGGTTAACATCCGAGATCCGTTGTGTAAAAATAAATAGCAATCTCGCATACTTCGGAAATAATTTTAATATATTTTTTATGAAAACAAGCTGAACATTCATGATCCACATAGATCTTTATTATTTACTATTATTATAACTTTCGATCCAATATACATTAATGACGTTAAATACGTTAATTAACTTTATCGTAACACAGATTTTGGTCACAACAAATTTAATCAGAACCATAACTATAGGGGTAGCGGTTATGATTAAAATCTGTTTCAGATAGTACAACGATAGTTTTTATATATTTTTCTCAAATTCTTGTAGGTCAATTTTATACATATTAGTCTATCAAACCTGCCTTAGTCCAGTTCTGAGGTTAAACATTTTGAGTTACAATTTATACTTTAAAAAGCTGTGTCATTGCCCATATTCAATAACATGTTCATGCCCATATTCAATAACATGAATATGGAGCTAAAATAAATTAATTTTGTTAAGAGTTAATTACACAATATATTTTTATGGAACTTATATTGTTACAATAATTATGTATATGTAAAAGTCGCATATCATTAAAATTTATCTCAGCAGTTACAAAATAGTTACTAAAATTGATAAACAGCTTGCAAGCTATTAGTCCGGAGCTCGAAACGTATGGGCACACTCAAAAGCTGCCTTTGGAAAAATCTGCAAGCCCTTCCTCCCATCTTTGTACTCGCCGAATGGCTCCCTGGCCCATAGGGTAAAAGAGAAAGCATATCTTCTTGGAACTTTTTTGCCTTCGCAGTTTAAGAGCAGACATTGTGTTCCGAAAAAATATTTAAGATAAACTCCGTTCCTTGAAGGTTAATTTTATAAGTCGAGCGAGTCGAATGTCATCTCTCTAATCGTGATTCCAACATGCGGTCCTGAATTTACTACCCGCACCAATATGTCTATTTTGGTACTCTTATTTAAAAGGCATTGTCCAGAACTCATAGCATACCTCCTTTTTACAAAGTTCTCTAAATATAAGAATTACTAAAATATCTTGTCTTGTTACCTTGTCTGGATCGCCTGTGTATTAACTTCTATAATTTTACGACATCTAATGATGAGCTGTTCGAATTGTCGGAGATACAATGCTCTGTAAAAGGTTTGGACATATTGCATAGCGGAGGATATAGCTATTTGATTTCATCCCCACCAGAGATATCCACTATCGCACTGCACGCCAGTGCCTACAACACCAAGGGGTTATGTATATCCTACCGCATAGTCAAAGAAATTTCTATCACGAACCACCAAGATATACAATACAATGAACTTTCTTTGATGCTGTTTCAACTTCGATACGGCATGTGTGCCTTATTTCACTCCTCAAAATGATGATGTAACGAAGTTATTTACATCGCAGTCATATTGGCCTAAGGAATTTAACCAGTGGCAAACCGATGCGAATGGTAACATTTCTAATAAATAGATGAGGACCACAATCAATGATAACTAAATATAATGAATAGTCACAACATAACATCATTAAATAAGTTTTAAAATTATTGGCCTCAATAATTTTACAATATTTATTATTTAATTATAAAGATTTTTTAGAATAAGATCAGAAGACTTACTATCTACTACTATTGATGATTGAGTAAACAGTATAAAATCAGTAAGGCCAGTACATAGGAATAAACAGATTTTAATTTAGGTTTTTCATCATTAGCAGACAATTCATTAACCTTAGACACCATGGAAACGACATATTTATTATTATATATTATAAGCAAATTGTTAAAACATTTCACTCTAAATATCCACTTGACTTCAATACGGAAAAAGATTTGATTTTTTTTTCTTAGTGAAATCGATATCAACTATATACTCCTAGATATTTAAACTGTGTATAAATCATCCTTTAATAACTCAATTAACTACTATTTACAATAAATACAGACTGTTATGAATATTACATGATATTCTCAATGTTATCTCAATGTTATAATATTAAGGTATCTAATATTTAGCAATGGCTTTTGTAAAATATTATACAGCACTGCTGGCCGTCATTTCATTTAATTTCTTGTATATTTTCTACAATTTGTTTTATCTCCTAAACGATTTACCTACGACAAAATTACATGCTGTAAACGACCACTTTAAGAAAGCATTTTTATGTCTAGAAATTTATATGTGTAATAAATACATCGGAATCGTATCACGTGTTCCATGAGTTTTGTTTTAAAAAAATACTACCTTCAACAGGTGTTAGACAAGTACTTAATCACTATTTTAGGTATTACTTAATAACTTGAGAGTAATAACTTAATTACTCAATATATTGACAATATAGGAGAAAATATTGTTTAAGTTTCAATAATGTTAATAATATTTATACATATCTTAGTTGAGCTACGTTATAATTAACTAAATAAATTAAATATATTTTAAATGATTTAGACAATAGAAATGAAACGAAAACCTCTTAAGAGGCAAGTTATCCTTTATTATAAATGAGAAAGTTTGTCTGTTATGCTTTCACAGCTAAGCTATCGACTCGATTTGGGTAGGATATATTCTATAAATGAAATTTATTCTATAATTGAAAATAGTTTAAGACTCAAGACTCGAACATAGGCCCTTCTTGCTTTCAAAAATCAACCCGTAAATTTTAAGAACTATCTATAAACCTCTTATGAAAGCAAGATTGGGATCAATTAAAAGTAATGTTTCTTAGCAATGTGCCGGAATATATAAACTTGATTGTGATTGTAGATTTACGCACATAGGTCTACGCTGCGCACGTAGGTTATAGACTTAGGGAACATATCTTGAATGTCAAGAATAGACGAACATAGAAGTCAGCAGCGTATGTGCATATTATAGACAAGCTCAACCATTACATTACATTTGATAAATAACAAAGCCTCGTTAAGGAACACCTACACATTCCAAGAATGATTCGCGAGACAATTGGACATAGGATTCATGATCAATATAAATTTGCAGGCCAATGTGACATGAAAATGATGATCATTTAATTATTTATTTATTTTACCTATTTAGTGGGAAGCAAAAGTTTATACAATATTTTTTTCTTACTCTAAGTAAAAAGTACAGACAAGTAAAACAATATAATTTGTTTTACTTATTAATAATTGCAAAACCACTTCAAAGCTAATTCAGAATGCATAAAATAAATACTACTTTATTCTACCTTCATGTATTGGAATCATGAATCGGAATATATTTGCTACGTGATAGTTTCTTATTAAATCTAAAAGCGTGCCTTATATGCCGTTCCATACAAATTTTTCATACCGTAAATAAATCGCAACTTGCAATCTTTACTCAATAAATCCTTATTTAATACCTTATCTAATACGTAAATTTTATAGTGCACTGTTCGTATCTTGCATAAGTGTCTCTCAATAATTAAGTAACGCTAGTATTGTTCTAAATTACAAACAATTTTTCGTTTATTATTTTAAGTTATTAAAAAACTAATAATTTGATTAAATAGAAATTGTTAAGTTCTTTTACAGTTACAATTATTGTTATTAAACTCACTTATTCATTAAATAATAACCTTAGGATTCCTATCTTAGAAGGATTGGGGTAAATACTCGTCCTAATACAAGATTTAATCAAGTATGGACACTTTTGCTTGCAAACTAATTGGGTTATGTCAAAATCTTGTAGTATTCTTTAGCACACCGATGATCCTTCATTACTGTCTTAAATTTGTTAAATGATTTAAGACAGTAATGAAGGATCATCGGTGTGCTAAAGAATACTACAAGATTTTGACATAACCCAATTAGTTTGCAAGCAAAAGGTTTGCTGGGAGCTTCTTAAAAAAGTCTGTACATTGCCCCATTATAGATTTATTCGCTTTTACAGTCGGGTAAAATGTAACACAAGCTTGTGATTGTATGTATTTAATAAAAATATTACTATTTTTACGGACAAATTTGAAATTTTAAAAAATATACTGAAATGAAAAAGTAAATTGATTTGTTTACACTTATCTCGAAGAATCTCTAGGATCCAGATTGTAAACTATATTTTATATATAGCTCTCTTTTTTTAAATAAACATGGTGTATAAATAGGAGTAGCACTTCTCTATAGTAAAATATCATACGATGTTATTCCATGAAATGCCAGAATATGCAGTCTCGTCAGTAAGAGATCTTATGTTTTTAACAGCGTATGCGGCAGATCTAATTTTATAACATAAACATTCATTTCTAAAAAAACGGTAAATTCCATAACATTTATTTAAAGTATATTATTATGCAACGTTATAGCGAAAGTATATTATCGTCCTCATTGAAAGTATTATTCTTCACCACACACACATCAAGTAGTTTAATATTTGATGTCGAAAATCTACAAAGTTTATTCTTTCTGTTACTAAGCTATCGCTTAGGGTTATGAATAATAAACCAATGTACATTTCAAGAGAGACCCTTGATTACATTGTCATAGATTACCTGAAACGTTACATTTTTCATCAGTAATAATAATATAAACATTTATAAATAACAGGGTGGGAAGTGAGATTATGTGAACTATAGTATCGTGTTTATACTGTAAAAATAACTTAGATTTGATCAAAAATGTTGCCCTTGTTTATGACTTAAAAAAGAAAATAATTTATTCAATTAGATGTCAATTAGTTATTAATTAAATTAAAGTTTAATATACTTTTTATAGATTTTTTGTAAATTAACTTTTAACCATAATGTTTATTTTTTAATAAAAATAAAACTGCACTCAAAAAAATTCCTAGTGTATAGAATTAATGAGCTATTCGTAAATAATTGTAAATCAGCTCGATGTTACAAGGTCATTACAGTGTTTACTGGTGATTACAGATTACATTATATTATATTATACTATTACTAATATACTACTTATGCTACTTACGGCACTGGTTGCAACAAGGTAGACGGATGGCTTCTTACCACTAGGTATTTAATAATAATATTTATTACATTATATTAGTAATTCCTAAACAGAAACTAATCTTGGGGTCAACAAAGAGCTGACCACAGAGATTCTGTAGTCAAGTATTTGTGTATGCAAGTAGCCGCAGGCTCCGAACCCCAGTATCGCCCACGATTCAGGTAGGTAAACGAATATTTATGATGGGTGAAGGTTTGTTTTTAGTTATAGGGATGGTTTTATTTTGCATAATAATGGTCAATGTCAATAGTTATAGGGATGGTTTTATTTTGCATAATAATGGTCAATGCGCCATACCGACGCTCAGAGTTAATGCCAGTTCAGAGATAACAAAAAAACTTTGTTTGGGAAAATTTAAAATTTAAAAACTATTAATTTTAAGAGGCCGCTGCAAGAGGTGGTCAACTAATTACAAGTAACCCTGGATATTTAAAGATTTATAAGGTTACTGTGACATCATTAATATCAAAATGACTGATAAGTTGGATATAAAAGTGATGCAAAAAATATATATTAATATTAGTACTTCATTTAATTAACATGCCTTTATTTGTTTTATTTATTCAAATACGGAGGAAGGTCGACACCTTTTTACAATCTTGTAGTACGTACATATTTGTATTATCTGATAACAACCATTCGGAAAGGAAGTACTAATGAAAGCACAAGAAAATAGTAACAATACTACTAAAAAATGTACTAAAAAGACAAAATGTTCTCTGTTTAAAATAACACGGCAAATAAAAAATAGCTAATTAAATTATTTATTAAAAAAACTGTATCTGGGCGCCATCTTGTATTAAATATTTTTACCTAGATTTTTTCTTGAACTTTACTTATGATGAGTGCTCTTTAGTATTTCTACTACAGCGACAATAGCACTTACTCTCACTGCTCTAAAGATTATTTTGTTTTTGCAAATATTGTTCATAAATTTATTTCTAGACAGTAAACATTTGGTTTTTGTTTCAAGTTTTTATTAGCTTTTATTTTATTTTATCATATGAAAGTTGTACTTGTTATAATATATACAGTTTTCAGGAATATATTGTAACAGTCTTTACTTAACATTTTGTGTTTATTTCATCTAAATCGGTTCAGAAATAAAAAAGTTATATCAATTTATATGAATCACATAATAAGTACCGAGCAAATCTTCTACTATACATGTAATAAATCTGTGGAGGAGAAGTCTCTATACATTGCAAATATTACAAAATAATTAAACTGGATGTGAAGGGATAACTAACAGAATCCATTTCTAACATTAAAAAAAAATCTGTTCATCTGTTTGTCTTTTAGTTGTGCACGCAACACGTAAAAAATATATAGTCAATTTAAATTCAATAACATTTATGCATAAAAATTGAGCGTCACTCTGAATAACATTTAGTTTTCCACTTTCATTGCACATATTTCACAATATCAAATGATATATATATATTTAAAGTATTCAAGAAATGTTTCTATAATACAATTCAAAAAGCTGTCGCTGTCTGTACATAGAAAATATTTTCAAAAGTTCATAATGGGAGGGGAGGGGTTAGTAGAATTTATATAAGCAAGAGAACCCAAAAAAATGGTTTTTCAAATTGTCTGTTCGTTTGTATGTCTGTATATGTCTGTATGTTTATGCACGCTAATCTCAGAAACGTCTATAATGATTTGTATGCAGTTTTCGGGAATATGCTGTAATGGGATTCACTTAACATTTTGTTTTTTTTTTAACAATCTGGTAACAAATAAAGAAGTTAATAAACTCTTCTTTTCGTACTATTGCTAATTACCAGCGATTAAACATAAAAAAATATACGTAAATATACCAGAAATACTCGTATAGGTATGCAAAAAGTACTTTATTGAGTTCGATGAAACTTTGAAGGTTTATAGTTTTTACATACATTGGCATGTACAACGGGTACGTTTTAATGAAATCGAAATCTACGCAAACGAGGTCGCAGGCAAAGCTAGTACTTAATAATATCGATCACAACAAATTTACAAAAAAATATGGATTTATGAGGGAAGCAGAATTTAGTTTTATTTACATCTCAAATGGATTTTTATTTTAGTCATTTTCTTTCAGAGCTTTTTATGATATATACACTATTCTTTTATTTTAATTCGTAGTTAATCTTCTTGCTAACAATGTGCAATATTGGATTTGGAGAATGTTATTTCTTTTACGATTGTTAACATACAATCAAAATATCTTTTGTATTTAGATTTTAGGAAAAGTTCTAAGAATGCAATTTATTCTTTTTATTGACTATGGTATAAACATATAACCTATTGTTTGGAAAGTAATATATTGTTAGAACACTAACGTAACGTGTTATTAGAACCTGTCTGCCCGTACATTGTACAATTACTACTGATTATGTACGCAAGAATAATAACTACCTGCACTAAAATCTGCATAGCCTTGGTTAGTACTTAGTTGCAAGTAGTTTTGTTATTATTAATGTAGCTCCGAGTGGCTGGAATATATATATATATATATATATATATATATATATATATATATGTATATATATATATATATATATATATATATATATATATATATATATATATATATATATATATATATATATAATTTTCAAAGAATGGGCTAAAGGTAATAAAAGTTATTGTCCACTCTTGGTCGTCGAGGGAATTAAATAAGAGTCAATAATGTCCCACTGTCGGATGGATTAGACACGGGGATCCAGGCCGTCATATCCACTCCAGATATATAACAATGCGATTTTGTAGTTCAGTAAGAAGTACGTGTGCCTATTATTATTAGGAATATTGCTAGGAAGATAAAATTAGTTGAAAATCAACCACCCGAGATAGCAGTGGTTACAAAGACATCACACATTTTAATCATTTATTTATTACTCAGTTAATCTTTTTAATTGTTTTATATTTGACTAGTTTATATAACAAAACGAAATGTAACCTGTCCTTGTAAATACACCAAAATATATTTATAATATATATACACGATAATATATTTGTAATATTTATAAATAATACCAAAAAAAAATTGTTAGGTCTTTGTGTATTTACATATCTAATTAGTTAATTACCAGATTAATTGGATACGTATTAAAACGAACCAAGACCGTAATTACATATAAGCAATGATGTTGATTGAGAAATTATATTAGGTTATTGTCATTACTACAGAGGATTTGAAATAACATGTTGATTGAATATCTTTGTTAGCAATGATATCGCATATATAAACAACAAACAAATATTTTAAATAAAATATTGTCTATTAATTTCTTATTTTAAATAGCGCATATACTTTTTATAATATAAAATTAAAGGCTATTTCAATACCAATTCAATGATACGATATAAGTAGGGATAAAGTTTATCCGACTGGCAAAAAACAACGACATAAACTTATTCATCTTAATTAGGATATTTTAGTTTAATTAAACAATTAGTAAGTTGACGATAAATAAAAAAACAAAATGAATTAAAATAATATATTAATTAATAATAAATCGGGCCTTTGGCCCGAATAACAGCTTGACACCGGTTTTTCATAGACTCTATCAAGAGTTTGATGAAGTCTTGTAACTTAGCATTCCATTCCTCCTTGAACGCATTTTGTTGCTTCTGAAGGTTGACTGGAGAAATCGGTTGTCGTGCTGCGTTGTATTTCTGGCTTAACCAGATTCTCGTAACTATTTATACCCACCAGCCTCCCTATAGCGCTGGTACACAGGACGAATATCAACTAATAATCAGCTGTCGAGCCTGCTTCAATTAGAACTACAACTCGATCAGCTTTTTCCGGAGTAGTATCCACTTTCTTCAGATTAATGGAACTGAAATCACTTACTTTCTATCAGGTTAAATGATGATATCTATATTTAAAACATGCCTTTTTATTCTTCCAATTAGTCTCGCAAACTGCAGCGGGCTTAGTGAGCAATATTGCTGTTTATTTTTGGGCTGTTGTTTTCGACAGTAAAACTAATGCACACAAATTTAGGCAAGAGTAAAAAAATATATATTTTCGGCTATAGATATAAGAAACTAAACCTCATCTATACCTTCGACTATTGATTTATTCATATGGGCGCTGAAAGGATTTTTTCAGAAAAGGATTTTATCTGTGACATAATACGTGTTCAAAATATTAATGACGGCTTTGTATTTTTCTCCAGTAAAAGCCATAATTTGAATAATGTCATCAATCACCTCAAGACAACCGTAAAAAAAAAGTTGCTAAGACGACAAAGAAAATTATATGTCATGAGCATAGCTAGGCCATCAATATCAAAAGACAATATCACAGAACTGTTCTTCCGTTTTGGTATATTTTTATCTTGAATAGATTATTAAATGCAAATATATATAGAAGCTTATTTTTTTATTTATAACAAACATAATATTAAAGACAAGCCTCTACTTTAATTATAATATATACCTACATCAAATTATAGTAGTTTTACTCCGGAACTAACTCTGATTTTTAATGATCTGCTGTAAATGAGCTGCAGTTAAGTATCAAATAACTATCGCAAAATTCAAACGTTTATTATTTGATTTCAACGGACAGCGAATTAATAAAAGTTTGACTACCCTTTCCAATGAATCCATGTTTATACAAAAAAACTGCAACAATAAGTGACGTAATTTAGTACGTTACGACGATATAGATGTCCAAGCTCTCCTTCTTTTTCCTCCAATAAATTGTGAAATGCCTGCTATACGCATGCTATATGAAAAATTTCAAATATCCAAGTTCGGTGGTACTATTTACCATCAAATGCTAGTTTGAAACTATAGAAAAGGCATCAATTAAGAATCGATAACACCAAACCTGTACTATTACTGTACTAACCTGTACTATAAACCTGTACTATAGTTAAAACGCCAGCGTTTAAAGCGATGATAGATAAATAAGTTCTCTGATATCATTGATATGCGCAGTATTTGTTCAAACTTTGAGAATACGGCGCGGAGACCATACATTTTTATTAGATCTGGCACTCATGTAGATACAAATTCCTAGTTCTTCCATTTACGCAACTACTGATCTTAAATCAACTATCAATTGCGATTCAACTTTTTATGAACAATCCAATCACCTTCCAGCCAAACTCTCTTTCGTGAGTTATCGTGATGAAACACTTCTTTACACTCTTTCTATAGATCGATTCCTGACAATTTCTTTCAAGTCCTTGTTTTAATTTTCTCACTTGTAGGCGGTCCGAATCGATAGTTTTGCCTGGCAGTAAAAGCTCATAATGAACAATGCTCTGTCAGCCCCATCATATACACAGCATCATTTTATTGCGAGTTAACTCAGGTTTTGCCACAGTCTATGAAGCGTGACCGACCTTTGAACTCGACCTGTTTTAAACGTTCTTATCGTATGTGATCAATTTCTTGTTACAAGTTATCAATATCTTCAAAAAATGGTCGGTTTCATTATGTCTCAGTTCCTTTCAGTAAGCTCGTGTGACACCCAAAATGTCAAGCAATTTTGTGTACCCAGTACCCTTTTTTCAAATGAGCTAAAACTTTTTTGTGGGTAATCTCCAGTTCTTTAGCTACGTCATACCTACTGACATGCCGGTCCAGTTTTTCAAAAATTGGTCTATTTCATTTGTGACAGGACGACCAGATCGAAAACGCTTAAACCAACTTTGTGCTTGTCTTCTTAAAAGTGTCAAGTTAAGTAAACGTCACAATTTTGAAAAACTGATAAAAAATGGCGGGAAACGAAGAACAAATGAAAAATGGCGGGAAACAACATTTTACTTAAACGGTTTTATTTTTTTTATGTAACCGTATTAATGTCATAAAAACCAGTTAGACACAAATAGTACAGACACAAGTAAAGGCTTTTAAAAATATGTAATCTTAATAATTGATATTTTGCTTATGAGCGTGCTGTACAGACAAGAATGAATATACATAGTTCGTGACTTGAAATATATATGTTCATTTACATCGGTCTCATTTCATAGAGTAAAATAGTATTCGTAATTATACTACATGGTGGTTTAATTTAATGTTTAATTTTAAGATCGTTGTTTATTATTTACATTAACAACATTACAATTTAATTCTCTACATGTTAAACGTCTTTCAATATATTTGTTCTTTAAATTTGTCAAATGAATAAAAATATTAAAATAACGAAACGAAGACTAAAAGAATGGATTAAAATTCATTTTGTTTCGATAAAAAGTATTTTTTTTATAAAAAAATCTAAATTATACTGTTTTTCATAATTCAGAAATTGAACAAAACCAGATTGATAAATATATTGGAAAATTTGTTGAATAATTTAATTACTACTTTTTAATATAAGACGTTTATAGTTTATCAGTCTCAAGTAATAATGTGATTCTATAATTGAATTTACTTATCTCATAAGATACCAAACCGCTTCTTGAATGTTAGAAATTTTATTAAAGATTTCAATAATCATTAAAAAATAAACATTGGAAAACTATCAATGTAAACATGATCTTAAAATTTTATTATCTAGGTTCTGTTTGAAAATTTCAAAATGCTTATTGAAAATGAAAATTCAATCTCATTTTTTGTATATGTATTGATAAAGTGAAAAAAGGCAAAAACTTAATTGTAATCATATTTAAATAAAAAGTTATATTTATTTTCTCCCTTTATAAATTATATAATCAAAGCCCTCGCCTATATAATAGGTATAAATAGATGGAGCGCTGAGATTATTCTTTTAGGATAATAATAGCAGGTTACAGATTATATATTTTTTCTACCAGAGGATATAAATAATTTATCAAAGGCTTACAAAATTATTGCTTTTTTACTATATCCATTTATAATTTACATTCTTAGGTAGTAACCATTTTATTAATTTTAAAATGTTATAAAACATTAGTATTTAGTTAAGTTTTTTTATAATATTATTATTTGGTAGTTGAAATTAATTGTAAATCAATAAATCTAATCAAGATCGATCAGGACTAAATTATATCTAGATATTTTAGTAAACTATCATAATATTATGTTTCTACATCGCAAAACTCAATATAATCCACGTACTTTAGGGAGTCACTTTAGCGAATAGTAGATTTAACTTTAGCGAATATTAGGTAATCAATCTTAATATAAATAATTTATTTAATGGGTAGAGTTTAGCGAATTTTATTTAAGGCCGCGTTAATTAGAACTGAGTAAAAGCAATTTCAAACTGACAAAATAACATGCTGTATTTCTTGTAGTTTACATATAAATTGCCTTGCAACTTAAATTGTAAGTAAAACGTGAATGTAATATTATATCCATTAATATAAAGGAAGTTTCAAAAATTCCTGCGGTCCGTTTTCTCTGAGATCATATGAGATACTTTTGGTATTAAGTAACAGGCTGTAAACATAATATAATAAATAGAACAACGTACTGCCTGTGTTTTCGTTAAATGTAGATTTTTGTTGTTCGTTTGTATTATTCTAAACTCTACTATATATTACATTATAATGGAAAACAAATACAATTAGCTGTAAATCTTTTTGGGTATATACTTACAAATATTTTCAATACGTCTTCCAGACGAAGTATGTTGTTGTTCTAAGTTCTTTAAAAAAAATCTCTGTCAGTGAAAGTCCCTTCAAATTGAAATCTGGATTTCGTGATACATATTAAATAATGTGAATTATGTAAATGTTGTAATTAATTTATTTGAATTCTTATTATTTTTTTAATTAAATTTATACAATAATCCTAAAACTAGATGTAACTGTGATGAATATAACCTATAAAAAAATCTAGGTAATATAAATATCTAAGAACTCTATAATGTATCTGTTTCGTAATCGTTTACCACAAAGTTAACCAAAGTTAACGTCGAAGCGCAAAAACTCTGTATATTTTCTCCAACTCTTTTTCTTGAGGTCTGTCATATTTTTAATATAAAAGTTTACAGCATATCTTATAAGTCATGGTCTCCTTTGGGATTTACAAAAACAATAAGAAAGAAAATATATTGCAATAAACATAACTTATATCTATTTCATTTTATCTCACGCAAGGTACCTAAAAATAAAGCGTGTTCGTGAATCAAAAATATATATCTGATTTATATTCGTTGTTTATTAATACGATATAATATTTATTTAGTTATTACTAAAATAAACAAAAATAATTACATTAGTTATAAATATCAAAAAACATTTCATACTGATCTTAATGTATCACTAAATTAAGTGATGCTGATAGACAATAAAGACAAATATAGCTTTGTCTAAACAATATACCCGGATAGGTATAAAAAAAGTTTGTGACAGATTTTTTGTCATCCCTTTTTCCTTTTTAAATCTATCACGCCCTTATGGAATTAAATGTTATGATTAACAATATTATTTTTAGTTCCTTTAAATGTTTGAGTTGCGCCATGGCGGTACACTTTTTTATGAATTTAGTTCTAATCGTCTTTTTGGAGTAGGAAAATCTCATAAATGATTTTCTAATCTTTCCTGTAGAATAAAGAATAATAAAGATTGATTGTATTCGAAATTACAATGTCAAATTATTTAAAGAAATTATTTAAATTATTATGTTTATTATTTTACTTGCATTGTATCCTATGGATATTTAATTTAAAATAAATATATAAATAAAAAGAAATCACCAACACCTGAATTTAAAGCAATGATCTCTGGAAGATGTTTTAAATAGTTATTTGCAGCTTTTCAATAACATTTAATTTCTCTATATCTTAAAGATTTAAATTCTCAGAGGACGCTCTCTATAATCTGGTAACATATATCCGACGAGAAATAACCAAGAAAATGCTGGTACTCGTCATCTCAGTAGATATAGAGGGCGCGTTAGACAATGCGAGGTGGCCAATTCTAAAACTCTAAAACTACAAAAAAAGAGATGTCCCAAAAATCTGTACGAAGTGCTAGGATCGTATCTTAGCAACGAAGGAAGATCTCGGTGAATTATGCCCGGTCAACATACGAAAAACAGACAAGCAAGGGTTGTGTCCAAGGATCTATAGGTGGACCAACCTTTTGGAACATAATCTTGGACTCGTTGCTGCACAAGCTAGAAGCAGATAGCGTATACTGCCAGGCGTTTTCAGACGACGTGACGCTCATCATTTCGGAGAACTCAACAACTATTCTAGAGAAGTCAGTCTTGAAAACGGTGGTGGAATGGGGCAATCATAATAAGCTCAACTTCGCGCCTCACAAGACCGGCGCCATGCTCTTAACGAAGAACTTGCAGTACGATGAACCAAACATTTACATGACTGGAACCCCAATACAACTTGTAAAGGAAATAAAAATCCTTGGACTCGTGATAGATAGGAAGCTCACCTTCACCTTTCGGTCCGCATCGTGCATAAAAAGCTGCGGAAATATATAAACATAGTGAAAATCGTAACGACGTGTCTTACCAAAGGTTTTGGTTTGAATATTCTAATATTTTAAATGGTGAAATTATAGAGCCATTTTTCCATATAGGTATATGGAAAAAAATATATATTCTTGAATCTTCATGTTGGCAAATGGCAATATATCTGAGAAGCTAACAGATGAAGTGAATACAGGTCTTTAGCAGCTTATATTTGATTTTTACATATTTTTCATTGACTTTTTTATTTCAAATACAAATATAATAATATATTTAATCAGGCAGGCAGGCAGGCAGGCAGGCAGGCAGGCAGGCAGGCATGCAGACAGATAGATAAATAAATAAATGTTTATATATTTATATATGTATATGCAATTGCTGTGCAAAGAACTTGCCTTACTAATATAGTTTTTAAGATACCTGTACTAATGGACTCCTTTTTGATGTGATCTCAAAAAACAACGATTAATCTAGTTACAGAAGGGAGCTACCAAAATAAAGTTATTAAGCTTGCTACATAGATAATTGATACATAGATAACTTTTATTTTTTTATGTTAATTGCAACAAAACTTTCATACTTAACGTGTCATTGGATTTTGAAATTAGTTTATTCGAATCGTTGCAATTTTTTTTAAATATAATTTTTATAATAAACTCCGTGTTATCCAATTAAATATTACATATACATTTATAATTTTGGATAAAAAATATAAGATATAGTGAGCATTTATAATTTTGGATAAATTAAGGATAACATATATTGAAATAATAAAAAATCTATATATATATATATATATATATATATATATATATATATATATATATATATATATATATATATATATATATATATATATATATATATATATATATATATATCTATGTATAAATTCGTACATGTTATATTTAATAAATCAGTGTAAAAACAGCGCTCGCGGATTGTAGACTTTTCTTACCTAACTCCGCTAATTTATTGTATGTGTACAAACAGTTCCGTATAGTACATAGTCCTTATGTATTTTAAATTAAAAAAAATAAAATAGTTGGTAGTTTTTATATTTCGGAAATCATACCTACTGTATATAATATACCTTACTACCATTAACATACCTTTACTAAACAATATAGATTCATTAGAAAGTAAGTTAGTTTTATGGTGGTATTTAATTGGATGGTGCAATAAAAAAAATATTTTTATATAATTATTTTTTACTAGTTCCAATCACGATGAATAACTCTATGCCTTTAACTTTCGTTATTTCCCTGAAAGAACACTAAAAATATGAACAATGTAAATGTTTTCTTGAATTCTAAACGGAAGACATAATAAAAATTGCCGATGAAATACAATTTCTCTAATGGTGTACAAATGGGACGAAACGCTGAATTTGCCTTAAAAAGCCAAATAAACAAAGTTGATGGAAGGCGACTGTGCCGAGAACATCACGAGCTGGCACAGCGCCAGCGCCGTGTTAGAAACTATCTCTCGCATCAGCATAGTGTCAGTACAGTAAAATAATAATTTATTGTATTTTTGCTTTTGACACAATAATTAATATATAACTTAATACAGTGCAATTATATATATATGTATTTTTATTTGTAATAATATGTTATTAGATTAAGATGTACGTTTTTAAATGTAATAAATAGGCTCTAAAAAGAAATATTAATAACAAGCGCGGTCAGTTTCTGAAGACAGCTTTTCTCAGGTCTGGGTGACAAATCATGTGAGACAAATCATTTTTCTTGCTGATATGAGCGTATACATGTGCAGCTATGAAAACGAAATACTTCTATAATAATATACTAGAAAGAAAATGTTTATCTCATGTTAGGAAAACACATGTTTTCTTACGTGTAAGTGTTAAAATAAGTTTACAAAGAAAACGAAAATGTTATTTCTTTTGTGTCTACTTGGGTTCTTGTCATGTAATTGAATCAACTTTGCGAAAGTGTTTTTCGTTACTTGTAGCCTTGTTGTTCAGTGACACTACTTAATAATATTGATTTATAAAATACAATATGTATACTTACTGGAATTAGTATATATAGTGTTGCCAAACTATGATTATATTAAAATTTAAATTAATATAGAATAAAACATAAATCGAGATGGTTAGGAATTCAAACCCCGATATCTGAAAAACCTTCGTGTCATTTTAAGAATTGAGTTACTGTATCGCTTTACTCCCCTACCCTACCCGTTGCCACTAATGTCAATAAAATAAAAGGTTTTTAATATGGTGGTGAATTATGGATCTTTACATATGATTATGTTTAAAATAAAATGTCCAGGAATAAATTTATAGTCACTATAGTTACCTTAAATGCGTAGAAATGGGAGTGAGAGGTTTTACAGCAAAACCTATCTATAACTTACTTAAAGAAGTTGCCTGTCTAGAATTTCTAGCATCGGTTCATTTTGAAAACTTATTTCAAAGGCGGCATTTGTAGGTTCTTTCCAAATTTGGTTAGGTAGGGAGAGGAGTGTGGACAGTGAAGGTGAGCGGGTTTGCGCATCATAAAGGGGCGTCTTAAACCTACACCTGGGTCGCAAGTCCCAGGCATTGCTTGCACTCCTCTTCATGCAACGCGATAGGCCCGGCATCCGCTCGGTGAATCCATGGAACGCGAAGAAACTTCGTCTCTCATTATGATATAGTGATATCTGATACGATTTCAGGACAGATTTATACACATATTCACAGTTAAATTTATATAAATATAGAATGAAAAATAAACCGATACGAGCAGGGATTCGAACCCGCGACCTCTGGGAAACCGTCTTGTCACTCTACCAATTGAGCTACCGTATCACTGTTCGTCTCAGTGAATTAAGCATTCTATATGTGATCGTCTTTATTGGGGCTGTGGTGACATCTATTAGGCTTCTTTCGAAAATCCTAACCAATGTTTCTTTCTAACTTTGCAGTATAGATAAACATTGAATTTTTATTAGTACTTAAACAACTCCACTATCGTGGAAGGAATCTTGGGGCTTAACTAGGATCTTCTCTCATCTATCCATCAATCAATCCATCAAGAACAGGATAATATTAACATGTTTACATCTTAACGTCATAGAGTTAAATATTTAAATATAGTTAAATTACTATAGTTAAATAAATAACAGAGTTAAATATAGTTAAATAAATAACAGAGTTAAATATAGTTAAATAAATAACATTATTTATTGAAACCAGTATGCAGTTGGCAACTGTTTATTTCATATTATTGTCAGATTACCCTCAACAGGTGGTAAAATCGAAACAACTACTGAAGCGCCACGCAAAAGAGAGGTCACAGAAAAATGTTGTTTATGGATGAGAAATTTTTAACAACATTTTAACAAACAAAAATACTCAAAGCTCTGAGGAAGCTTCCCAATTAGTAGAAAAAGAGTGCAACGTAGGCATTATCCGACTTCAGTGATGGTTTGAGGGGATGTTAGCTATGAAGGAGTGCCTGAGTCATATTTTTGTGAAAAAGGTATCAAAACATCAGCATAAGTATACCATTCTTGAGAAGGTAAATAAGCTCTTTTGTAATACCATGTTCAATAACCAAGAATGGTCCTTCCAGCAAGACTCGGCGCCTGGTCATAAAGCTCGATCCACGCAGTCTTGGTTGGAAGCGAACGTCTCGGATTTCATCATAGCTGAAGACTGGTCGTAGTCTAGTCCCGATCATAATCCGTTGGATTATGATTTATGGTCAGTGTTAGAGAGTAGAGTTTGCTCTAAATGCCATGATAACTTGGAGCCCCTGAAACAATCCATATGATTGGCAGTGATGAATATCCCCATGGAAAGAGCGCGTGCTTATATTGATAACTGGCCTCAACGTTTAAAAGACTCTATTGCAGCCAATGGACACCACTGCGAATAAGTTTTTTATATTTTTGATTGTTTTATATTTGTGTATTAAACTAACACATTGTAAAAGTATAAATGTTATTCGAAATTTAAAAATAAAAAAAATCTCTGTTACAATATATATGGCAAGACTAGGTATAATGAACAAAAAATATATATTTTGAGGAGGTATATTAGTGACTACGTTCTCTAAGGATCACTGGGAGATATACCAACGTCTCCAATCCGCAGTCTACTCCCTCGAGAGTTGGCTGCGGAAATGGCAGATCGAGGTAAACCCTGAGAAGAGCGTTTCGGTGGTCTTCGAACAGGGCCCCCCAAGGATCCTCTCGCGAATCAAACTCTTTGATAAACCGATACCTTGGAAAGACGAGGAAAAATACCTTGGAGTAATTTTAGATAGAAAGTTAGTTTTCACTGCGCATATTAGGACATATTAGGTCGTTTATATCCGCTGTTAGGCAAGTAAAATGTTCCTTCGCAATAAGATGACATTTTACAAAGCTTGCATACGTTCCGTCATGTCCTATGCGAGTCCCGCTTTTGCGCACGCTAATCTGAAACCCCTTCAGGTGATTCAGAACAGGTTTACACGGATTGCAATCGGGACGCCGTGGTTCGTATTCAACATCGATCTCCATAGAGACTTAGACCTTCCGACCTTCGCTCAGTACTTCAAGGGACCGCAGAGTATAGGCCACGTAAGACTACTTTAGTCAGAAAAGGAAGACCCAAGTCGGTACTCGTTGACCCCGACGACGCGTTCACAGTAGGTAATAACGTACGCGTAGGCATAAGGGACACCACACAACATACAGACACACACCGTCTATACGTTCCGTTGTTCCGGCCTTCTGCCGTCGGGGACGCTAGTGTCCAAATTTCCTTAGCTTCCCTCCTGACTAACGACGCCCCGAGCCGAGGTCCGTGTCTCAATCTGAAACGCCCTCGGGACGTCGTTCCCCATGGGGGCCCATCTGGCCCCCCCTTTTTAAGGACGGGTCTCCTGACCCACCCGCTCCCCCAGTGACGCTGTAATAGCCAACAGGGCTAACAGTATAGACAGATAAAAAAAAATAAAAAAAATATTAGTGACTTGCTCGTTATTGATGGAGTCATCTGGTGCAGAATCCGTCACGTAGGTCTCAGGCAATTAAACTACAATTACACGGTATGATAATTCTTGTATCACAAATTACTCAGTATATATATATAATTAACAGAGTTGGTTCACCACCGGTCCCGTTTAGAGAGTCCGAACTGTATCGATCTCTCTAATCAATTCCACCTCAACTCGATGCTCTCCAATATTTAAAAAGGCTCATTTGCCCTTAATGAATAAAATGAAATTATAGGTAGCTTTGTTGCTTTTTTTTCATGTTTACTACTACTACTACCACTAATTTTCATGTCTATATTGTTAGCCCTGGCTATCATAGCTGCACCGGTCAAGTCAAGAGAGTTCTCCGACTGGCCCTTGGGGGCCAGTCGGAGAACGGGGCCTTGGGAACGAGCGTCCTGAGGGCCCCTCGTGTAAGACACGGACCCGGACTTCATTGGTCAAGAGGAAGGAAAGGAAAATTGGACAAAGGAAAATTGGACAAAGGACACTATCTTTTTCGGTAAAGACGATGTTCATTTGTGTTTTGTGCTGTGAGAATTATGCCTACGCGTATATTATTACCAAACGTGAACGTTTCCACTATGAAACAAGTAAAAAGGCATTCTGCACGAATCACTGCATCTTCATTACTACTCTGAGTAAAAAATCAACAATTTTATTATTTTTTGATGTTGACGCAACCATATTCATATGCTTACTTGTTTCAAAATGTTGAATTATGTCTCTTCTCCCACCATGTGCAATGCTGAAATCACTAGAACAAACTCCGCAAAATATATAATTTTCGCCCCGGTTGGATTTGTTTAAGCAGGGGAATTCGGCAAAATATTCATTTTTTACAATTTTGAAGATATTTTTTCTTCTTTGCCGGCGGTTGGGCCATTATTGATAATGAAAAAGATACAATATTCAAGTTTATTTTTGTTTACGCACACGTTGTTCAAAAGAAAAATATAAACAAGAAACTTGTTGCCAACTTTCAAAAGGAAATAATGCACGAAAGTTATCGCTGATAGCTGATTCGTTGATTACGACATGCCACAGACTAGCTATCCGAAGATCACTATCACTCGCTAAGCTATGAGCGCCATCTATTGAGAAATACGAGAAATTATTTGGCAATACCAAAACACTTGATTATAACTTGAGATTTCTTTATAGTTTTTATAAGTTATCTATATTTTTGAATATGCAGAAAAAAACGGGAGAAATGTATGAATATACGGGAAGTCGGGAGATACTCTGAAAATACGGGAGTCTCCGTTTAAATACGGGAGAGTTGGCGAGTATGAAACATATTTATATAAATTTGTATTGACATTTTAATTATTTTTTCGGTAAAGCGCTTTATTGATTTCCAAACAATTGAAATTTTTTTGTGTGTCTGTAAGTTTATTTAGTACAATTCAGAAACCAGTAACAAAACTTTAAAAAGCAGAAAAAAAAATAATTAAAAATTAAAAAACCCCCGATACAAAAAGACCTCTAAAAAGAATAAAAATAATATTATTATGTACTTATTGAATTCGTTGCGTCGGGGGACCGTTGTAAATACATGTGATTCACAGACCATAACTTTGGTTAGTTTTGGAAAACAGTTAGCATAGGCTTGCGATAAATCAATTTTGCTAAATCGTTGCCCCCCATCTAAGCGTGCTAACAAATCGTCCATTTTCGGTAAGGGGTATCGATCAATTTCCAATACTTTATTTAAAGTCAACTTATAGTCGGCGCATATTCTAATATCTTTTTTAAGTATCGGTACAATGGGCGTAGCCAAGTCGGAATGTTTAATAGGTGTAAGGATGCCGTCGCTTATCATTCGATCGAGTGCATGCTCCACCGGCTCGCGCAGCGCATAGGATAGTGGTCGCGCTCGCAGGAACACCGGCTGTGCCCTTTGCGCACTCTTATGCTCACCGTACCGCCGGTAAAGCGCCCCAGACCTTTCGCAGACACTTTAGAGAATCTGGAACTGAAATCCTTTAAATTAAATGACTTATCAGTTTCTAACCTGTTCACGGTACAACTATCTTCAAATGATAGACTTATGCCCAAATGTGATAGCCACTGTCGACCCAATAATATAGATTTTCCATTCTTAATAACATACAAATTTAAATTTCTATTTTTATCTTTATATTTTACTAATGGTGCTATCATACCCAAAGGCTGCACTAGCTCACCAGTATAGTAACTAAGAACAATTTTACATGGAAGTAATTTTAAGTTATTAAAATATTTATCATACATTTCATGGCTTATACACGATACGGCACTTTCAGTATCGCACTCCATTTGTAATATACGATTCTTCACATTTAATGACAACATAACAGGTTCACCCTGATCGCTTGACACACTATTAACTATCATTGTTACCTCGTCACTAAGTTCCCGAGTCTCCCAACTGTTGTTAGCACCAGAATTCGTCTTCTCCCCCCTTAAATTAGGGCAGACACGCCGTAAATGCCCCTTCTGGTTACATACTCGACAGACATAGTCAGTGAAAGAATACGTGGCGGTGCCATGAGGCCCCCCGCACGCCCCGCAACGTGTTTGTAGCAGCTTCGCCGGGCCGCGCTACGACCTGCGGCCGCGCTGCGGCTGCCGCGCAGATGGGCACATCACGCGCCCTGTATCATGGCTCCTGCTCCCCTGTTTCCACTTCTCTCCTGCACCGCTCGTGTCACGCCTTATCCGCTCCACCGCATGGCACTCGACGCGGCTAGTGTCCGCCGTTGTTACGCCTGCTCGACCCCCAATACTCGCTGAATATTTTTCGGCTGCCTGTAAACTAGTAGCCAATCTATAGGCTTTTCATAGTCTATGTCTTCTTCCGCAAATAACCTTTGACGAATACTCTCATTATGTAATCCACATACAAACTGATCGCGTAAGCTGTCCTGTAAGGTCGATTGAAAATCATGTGGAGGACATTTTTTTAAGTACAGCCACGTAATCTGCAATCGACTCACTACTCCCTTGCATCTGCAATCGAAACTAGTATCGTTCGCCCAATGTACTCGGTTTCGGTTGTAAATGCTTTTCTAAAATCGTCGTCAATTCTTCAAAATCGAATGACTGCGGTTTCTTTGGGGTACATCAGTTTACTAATAACTCGTAGCACTCTGCACCAATGACCGTTATTAATGTCGGTACATCCAAAACTTTTTTGATTTTGTTAATCAAAAAGTACTGTTGCAATCTTTCAATATATAATCTCCAGTTATCACTTTTGACGTTAAATTCATTTATTTTAGCGATCGACATGTTGAACTGTCTTTCCTTATTTTCACACGCGTCTGTTCGAATCGTTTAGTCGCCACTGTAGAATATTTGAGGAAAGAAAAGGCGTACGTTACTTAGGACACGTATAATACGACTGACGGCATACAGTTGTACTTAAACTAAGGAATTTACCTACTACCTACATTACAATTTTGTATGACTTTTAAATCATAGTCATTTAAATAAAACTATTTTTACGGATTTAACTCGCGTATATTGAATTAAATTTTAAATTTACATTTTAAATCTGACCCGATGTTTCGAATGCTTTGCAGCAATCGTGTTCACGGTAAGACGAGATGGAGGTGTCTGTCAGTAAGTCAGTTAATTAGTTATCTACCTCCAACGGTTTCTAAGCTTCCGGGCGTACAGTTCAGGATTCACACAAAACGCACTTACAGTATCTTGAGGTCTTACAGTGCGGTCACAGACGTGGGATTTTTAATTTTTTAAAAGTGGGTCCCAGGTGTTAGATAATCCCCAACCAAGATGGTTGGGGATTATCTAACACCTAGGGATTATCTAACTCTATTAAAATTAGGATGTTTTTTTAATTTCAATAGCCTCACGAACCATTCTTGGAATGTAACGTTGTTCTTTAGCAAGGATTTTAGGTTTATCAAATCTTATATAATGATTGGGCTTGTTTATGGTATGTTCCCACACTGCAGACTTCGATGTACGCCTATGCTTGATATCCGATATGTGTTCCTTAACTCTTTTACCGATGCTCCTCTTTGTTTGACCTATGTATGACAAACCACAATCGCAGTCAAGTTTATATACTCCAGCACATTGTAAAGGAATATTACTTTTGATAGTTCTCAAGAATTGGCTCACTTTCCTTTGAGGTTTGTAGATAGTTCTAATAGAAACCTTTTTTAAGATGTTGCCGATTCTGTCAGTAACTCCTTTCACATATGGTAGTAGGGCCGGTTGACGCTCAACTGTGGGTGGCTTGATGTGGTTTCTGCGACGCTGGCGAGGTACGGGCAGGTGGTTGTTGAACAAGACATGCTTGACATTCTGCAGCTCGCAACAAAGATTTGCCAACGGTAGCTAACTGGCTAGGGTGGTGGTGTGATTTACCATTGAGGTACCTATCTGTATGTGTGGGTTTCCTATAAACAGTGTGTCCTAATGTATTGTCAGGATTCTTGATAATAAGAATATCAAGGAAAGCTAAAGTATTATTTGACTGCAATTCCATTGTAAATTGTATTTTGTTGTTAATGGAATTAAGGTGTTCTAGAAAAGCAGATGTTTGATTCATAGGTAGTATTGTGAAGGTGTCATCTACGTACCGTTTAAAGATGTTCGGTATAGCAGCTGCAGAGGACAGGGCCCTTGCCTCGAAGTGCTCCATGTAGATATCAGCAACAACGGGGGAGACCGGGGAACCCATTGCCACTCCATCAACTTTTACATAGAATTCATCCCTCCACATTAAATAGCCAGATGTTAAGCAATGCTTCAGTAATTCTTAAATTAAATTTAGACAAAAAATCACTCGTACCATCATGTGATTTAAACTGAATATTTAAATATTAACTTTAAATTGAATATTTAAATATTTCCCGTGAAAAATGCAATAAAAGACTCAAAAGAAGCTTTATGCTTACAAAAAGCCAAAGAATCAGTTAATTAGTTATCTACCTCCAACGGTTTCTCAGCTTCCGGGTGTACAGTTCAGGATTCACACAAAATGCACTAACAGTATCTTGAGGTCTTACAGTGCGGTCACAAACTTGAGAATTTATATTTTTCAAAAGTGGGTCCCAGGTGTTAGATAATCCCCAACCATCTTCTCTATTAAAATTTGGATGTTTTTTAATTTCAATAGCCTCACGAACCATTCTTGGAATGCAATGGAATGCGTTGTTCTTTAGCGAGGATTTTAGGTATATCAAATCTTACCGTGAACACGATTGCTGCAAAGCATTCGAAACGTCGGGTTAGATTTAAAATTTAATTTAATATTAAATCCGTAAACATATTTTTATTTTAATGGAAAATGTTTTTTTTTTAATTTACAGGTACATGTTGCTATATTTTAGTCAATTCACATAATTTTCTGATACATTATAGACTATGACTGATTATCATGGTGCTGTGACGTATTCGTGCAATGTTTGATCTAAATTGTTTCCGAAATTTTTGTGAGAGTATCAAATATTCATCCATATAATTAATTACACATCTATTTATTCTTGCTCCAAAAAAGTAAAAATTTATTTTGCCTATAGCACATTGAAGCTGTAAGCACAATAAAGGCACATTGCTTTCAGCACAAAATATATTTCTCGACCTAATCACGGTTTATATTTTACAAAGAAGGATAACAAAAACGTGGAATGTTTATGAAAAGATCTAAATTCCAAATATGAGTGACGGTTTCATTCATCCTTCTATTGTGAAACGTTTGAGATCCTCTGTGTAATAATAAAAAAAGAATCTGGCATACTCTCGACTTTTTTTTATAAACATTTTTTACTTTTATGAAAATAATCTAGATATATCCTAATTATTTATTACTATTCCAATTATCGATACATTACACATTTCTGATGCATTACACATTTCTGATGTTAAACTATGTTAATTAAGGTAATCAATTATATCATGACATAGACTTTAAGCATAACAAATTTAATTGGACTAACCGTAACTATAGGGGTTACGGTTATAATGACAATCTGTTTCTAATTGAACAACAAAAGTTTTTAATATTATGTATCAAACTTTATCGGAACTGCCTTAAACATGTTAAATATTTTTAGTTATAATTTATACCTTGAAAAAAACTGTCATTCCCCATTATCAATAACATGTTCTTCCGTGTGTTATTTACTTATTTATTTATTTATTTAGGACATCTCACAAAACATACACAATTTTTAGTTTTACAATAAATAAAATTATTTTTTTTGCTGAGTGTTGTTTGGACAGTTTAATCTAATTACCTTACGGTACTTTTCTTTATCATTTATCTGTATTTAGTGCCAATCCGTTTCTTCCACACCAGTCGACTAAGACGTTTAATTCGTCTTTTAGTAGGTAAGCATCATGTTTGTTTTTTATTTGTTTCGCGATTTTGAAATCGTTGACGTAGAGAAAGCATTCGCAGTATTTGAAGATTTGCACAACATCGTCTACAAATATATTAAACAAAATGGGCTCCAGAACTGATCCTTGGGGGACACCTGATTGGGTTAAAATGATTAAAACGCGTACCCACTAAAACCACCCTAGAAATTCGGTTGCTTAGATACGACGAAAACCATTTTAGTAAATTTCCTGTTATACCGAAGGTTGAAAGTTTGTGAAGAAGAATACCGTGGTCCACGGTATCGAACGCCTTACTCACGTCAGTATATATGGTATCAACTGGTATATTGGAATCAACCGAATCGGTCAAAAATGTCACAAATGAAACAAGATTGGTTCTTGTGGATCGCGCTGCGAAGAAACCAGACTGCTGTGATGACATCATTTGCTTTATATGCCAAGTAATTGTAGGTTTTATTAATTTTCCAAAAAAATTTCCAAAAATAAGCAGAACAGAAATTGGCCTATAATTTTTTTATTGAGGAAATATCACCGGACTTTGGAATTGGTACGGATGCGAAAAAGGACGCAAATAGATCACAAATGTCAGAGCCATTAGAAGCTTGTCTGTCGTCTAGATGCGTGGATTGAAATATTATAATCTGCTAAAAACATATATTTTGGTAATAGTAAGTAATATAATATTAAAACTGCTTAAAGAAACTTAAAATATTACAATAAGTGTGTATTAAAAAGCCGAATTTCATTTAAACGGATCTCCGCAGTTACAAAATAATTATTATATATTTATATACTAGCTGTGCTGCGACTTCAAACGCGTAGATTTCGATTTTGATAAAACGTACCCTTTGTAATAATAATATAATAATAATTATATAATAATAATAATATTCTTTAATGTACACCCAGATCAACATTTACAAAAAGCACAGATAGAAAACAAAAAACAGGTACAAATTTGGCGGCCTTATAGCTAACGAGCAATTTCTTCCAGGCAACCAATTAGTTGAAGGAAAAGACAAACAGGAGACTTAATGTGGGTGTTGTTTAGACAATAACAAGAGAAGAGACAAAAAGATAGCTATACATATAATGCAAACTTACATACATACATACAAAGTTCCATACATACATAATGAAAAATTAAAAATAAACCGATACGGGCAAGGATCCGAACCCGCGACTACTGGGAAACCGTCCCGTCGCTCTACCAACTGAGCTGCCGTATCGCTGTCCGCCTCGGTGAATTAAGCATTCTATATGTAATCGTCTTTATCGGGACGAATCCCTGCCCGTATCGGTTTATTTTTCATTCTATATTTATATAAATTTAAAATAAGCTTGCTATGTATACATGTTTAAAGATATTTTCAAACATAGATTTATAAAGATATTATTTTTTTTAGATAAATTGATAATGAGTTTGCAAGGTTAATGTGAATTTATCCAAATTGTAAATTACAAATATCTTTGATCCCGATCTCCCGAGTATTGACTTCAATTATTTGACAACGTATAATGACGAGCTGTTCGAATTGTCGAGATCCAATGAGATGAGATCCAATGCTCTATAAAAGGCATGAACGTATTGCACTGCGGAATATGCTTTTGTCACAATTATGCATATTCTATCGCATCTATGCATGTTCTGAAAGTTTTGTGATTTAATCCCAATCATAGTCTAAGAAATTTCTACCACGAAATACTAAGATAATGACTTACTACTATGATACTAAGATAATGGACTTGATTTGGCGTTCTTTCAATTTTATCAAATTTATTTATATATTAGTCATATTCTTTAGGAATTCAAGTTGCATATCGATGCGGTAACATTTCTAATAAATAGATGAGAACCACAATCAATAATAACTAAATATAATGAATAGTCATAACATTGCATCATTAAATAAGTTTATTAGTATTTAACATATTGCCATCAATATTTTACAACATATTTTATTAATTTGAAAGAATTTTTAGAATAAGAGCAACAGATTAGTGACCAAAGCTTTGATCATTACACAGCTTTAACGATTGAAATGATTTATTGATTAAACGGACGTTGGCGTTGATATGTTTGTAATGTTTAGATGTTTCTAATGCCAAAACGTAATTAATATATTGTATTTGTTACTAGTTTTTGTATTTTTTTTATTGAATAATGTTTTTAAAAATACTCTTATTGGAATATATAAAAGTCATTCTAAAAGCATATGGCTAAATGAGGAACCTTATGATTAGTTTTTCTATTGTATTGTTGTATATTCTTATAACTGTCCAACATATTTGACATGACCATTAGTAACAATATGATTTCAGGCATTAATCCAAGCAGTCATTTGTTCAGTTAAGTGATCCTGAGAGCACTATTTTAGATGTATAATAATTAATCTTAACATGACGTTTATTAGTGTGTTAATAATTGAACGTTGCTTGTCTAATATGAGGTATATTCTTTGCTATGATGTATACTAATCAGTTATGTAATTCTAGAAATATTTATCGTAACTTATGTAGATTACGTTAAAAATAATATATCTTAGCATGTATGCAAACTTACATAATATAACCAAATTTAATTGGTTGGTTAAAAATTCAGTATCTTTTTTTATTTCAAATAGGCAAACATTGCATTTTTTGTTTTGCAACTGATATAAATTCCTTTGTCAAATGTTTTTATTGCCGTGTGGTTTCTATAGAATACAATACCATCAGTTAAAGCCGATGGTAGTAAGAATAGGAACAGAGTATCTACTGTTCCTTTTGTAAATGTAATTTTAAATAAAATTAACAATTTGACGATCACCTAGATACCAACTCGAATGTTTATAACTTTTTTAATTTTTAAAATCCTTAACCAAAAAATTATACATTCAGATTTGGCATAAAATATTCAGATATATATAATTAATATTATTTATGTATAGTAGATAGTATATAATATTTAGCAATGGATCTTGTAAAATATTATACTGCACTGCTGGCCGTGGTTTCATTTTTTTTTCTTGGATATTTTCTACAATTTATTTTACCTCTTAAACTACTTAATTACGATAAAATTACATGCTGTAAAAGACAACTTTTATTAAGATAGCATTTTGATGATTAAGAATTTATATGTGTAATAAATACATCGGAATCGTATCAAATGTACCATAACTTTTATTTTAAAGAAATACCACTTTCAAAAGGTGTTTCACAAAAACCCTATTCTTTTTAACCCCCGACTAAAAAGAGGGGTGTTATAAGTTTGACCTGTCGATCTGTGTGTCTGTGTATCTGTCTGTGGAAAATTTGCGGCCAAACGCGAGGACGGATTTGAATGCGGTTTTTTTTAACCGAAAGCTATGTTCGTCGAAATGGTTCTTATATATGTTTGGTCGAAATAGAAATAGTCGTCTCCAAGATATTGACGATTTATTAGTGCGGGGGAGAGGTTCTTATGCAATAATTAGCTGTTTCCAGCGGCTTCGCCCGCGTTATATAGAAAAAAAGCCTTGTTATGAAGGCCAAAAGGTTTTTACACTTACATATATTTATATGGTTTATTATCGTAGTCATAAAGAATCACGGGCAACAGCTAGTGATAATATAAATCCCTTCATCATAGTGTTATTAGTGATTGCAAATTATTTTAACTTTAAATGCTTATGTTTATTAACATTCGTATATTTGACACCTACCTATCTACCTACCGAAACTTTCACGCGGATCCTTATTTTATTAAATATAAAATATATCTATTTCTCGTACATATAATAAAATTGTCATTGATCCATTTCTGTACATTGAAAATATTTTAAAAAAATATCATAAGGGGCCTTTATAAGTGCAAGAGAACCCAAAACAATGGTTTTTCAGTTTGTCTATATGTCTGTATATCCATATATCTGTATGTCTGTATGTTTGTGCCCGGTAATCTCAGAAGTGGCTTAACCAATTTGAATGCGGTTTTCAGGATTATATTATCACAGTCTTTACTTAACATTTGGTGTTGCATTTATCTAAATCAGTTAAAAAATAAAAAAGTTCAGTCAATTTATGTCAATCACATAATAGGTACCATGCAAATCTTATTCTATCTATACTAATATTATAAAGCTGAAAAGTTTGTTTGTTTGAACGCACTAAGCTCTGAAACTACGGGCCCGAATTGTTTTTTTTTTTGTGTTGAACAGCCCGTTTATTAACGAAGGCTATAGGGTATATAACATCTCGCTGTGACTAAAAGAAGTCAAGCAACAATGAAAAATGCTGCAAAAAAGGGAAAATATTTCTTTTTTGAGAGCCTTCCTCACGTGCGCTGAATAAACGTTGAAAGTTACGCAAAAATAATGTATAATTAAATTGTTTCCCTTAAAAAGTTCTGAAAAGAACTCCGTGACAGCATATATCTAGCTTTTAAGGTTGACTCACTATAACCTTTTCTATGGTAATTAAATTAGATCTTAAATTTATATCTATATTCTATACTAATATTATAAAGCTGAAGAGTTTGTTTGTTTGAACGCACTAATCTCTGGAACTAGTACACCACACTAAGAAAGGATTTTTAAATTCCACTCTTAAGGGTTTTAAATAGAAATTTGGTATGGAACTCGGCGGCAACACTAAAAACCGCGCGGACGAAGTCGCGGGCGACCCCTAGTAAATGAAATAAATCTGTACAGGAGTAGTCTTTGTACATTTGAAAATATAAAAAATATATACTAAATAATAAAAATATATAAAATATATACCAGGATGTTAAGTGATAACTAGCAGACTCCATCATCAGCATTTTTATAATCTTTGTCTGTTTATCTGTTTGTCTTTTAGTTGTGCACACAACAAAAGAAATATATTCAGAAATTCATATAGGGGACCTTTATATAAGCAACAGAACCTAAAACAATGTTTTTCATTTTGTTTGTTTGTCGATATGTTTGTGCACGCTAATCTCAGAAACGGATTAATAGACTTGGATGTTTTCGGGAATATATTGTCAGGGGATCCATTTAAATTTTTTCTTAAACAATCGGTTTACAAATAAAGAAGTTAATAATCTCTTATTGTCGTACCATTGCTGCTTACCAGTTTGAAGGCTTATAGTTTTTACATACATTGGTAAGTACAAAGGGTACGTTTTATCATAAATGAAATCTACACGTACGAAGTCGCTGGCACAGCTAGTTAAAAATATAACCTTTGTACATCAGAGGTGATGATGATTTTAAAATATAGCCAATGTTCATCAGGGATAATGTAGGATTCTAATGCTAAAAGATTTTTTAAATCGGTCATAAAAATAACTTTAAAAAGCAGAAAATAAAATAAATAAAAAAATCTAAAAAACCCCGATACAAAAAGACGTCTAAAAAGAATAAAAGTAATATTATTATGTACTTATTGAATTCGTTGCATCGAGATTCGAGGGACCGTTTAATAAAGGAAGAAATTAAAATGCAAGCAAGTTAACAAGGCTAATAAAGAAATTACGATATCGAATCGTATAGTTTAAGTCCTTAATGATTATCTTCGTAAAATAGGCACCATCGTTAACGTACGTACAACGGTCCTCCGACGCAACGACTTCAATAAGTAGGTACATAATAATATTATCTTTGTATCGGAGGTTTTTTTAATTTTAATTTAATTTTTGTAGGCATTATATAAGATAAGATAAAATATTGTATTAGTTTTAATAATCTTTATAATATATTAACATATCTTATTTGATTTACTATTTGCTTTTCAAAAAAAATATATACATTAAATAATTTAGAAAAGAAAAGTGCCCCTAAAACCTCTTAAGAGTTTTATCTGGGAAAGTTTTCGTTTTCAAACATAGCTTCATATTTAAAACACCTATTTAAGCAGATCTTATTCGTGTATAATTATTTTTACATGATTGAAAATATTTATTAACTGTAAAGTCATGATACGATTTTTGAATTTTTAGTAAATATAGAATGAAGGGACAAGGGACTTGAACTCACGACTTCTGGAAATTCTCTCCATTTAACCGGCTATGCCGAAAGTATGACAACTGTATCTAGATGACACCTATACAATATTATTCACTACTAGTGGTCACCCAGGGGCCAAAAATCGATCGTAATCTAAAGTGTTAATGTTTATAAAAGTTTGGGTGTTTAAGGCTAAGTTATTAGTTATAATTATGTAGTTTTATAAAATTGTTAATAGATGGCGTTACTTGTATTTTACATCACGCAAGCACGATTGGTTTTGCTTATCTATAAGCGTTATAGTATTATTTGATTAAATGATTCCTTACACTGTCTTTAATTGGTTTTATTTATACCAAATTCGGCAGATTATTTGTGAGGGTCTTTTTGGGATTTGTACATGGTCCTTCGAGCCGGATTTATTTAGATTGGGTAAGTTTTCGGGACTTGTTCACTTCTCTTATTCATCACAACAAAAGCATCGATGATGTGCAGAAGCTACATTATCTCAAGGGTTCAGTTGCTGGTGAAGCCGAACAGTTATTGCGACATATTCCTGTAACTGCGGATAATTATCTGGTTTGTTGGCAGCAATTGCAAGAGAGATTCGACAATAAAAGGTATTTAGCTAATAATTTATTGAAAAGACTCACAAGTCAAAAGGCTTTAACTTCAGAGTCCGCAAGTTGTATTAAACAACTACTAGATACAACTCAAGAATGTTTGCAGGGTTTGAAAAATTTAGGCATAGCTATAGATTCCTGGGACGTAATGGTAGTTTATCTTATTAGTCTTAAATTAGATCCTGAGTCCCGAAAACATTGGGAACAAAAGGTTTCGGAATCAAGCCAGGATCTTCCATCGTATACTCAATTTCGGGAATTTTTAGAAGGTCGCTTTAGATCACTTGAATTTTTAAACTCTAAGGTTCAGAGACATGAAAATACAAGTTTCTCTCACGTTGCCGCTAATGATGTGTCATGTATCTTTTGCACAGAGGTTCATAAATTGTGCAATTGCAAGGGCTTCGCCAAGCAGTCCGTTGACAAAAGAAGAAGTTTTGTCCAGACTCACAGCCTCTGCTACAACTGCTTTAGTCCCCATCATTCTGTTTATGACTGCAAACTGTTAACTAGATGTCGTCTTTGCAAGAAAAAGCATCATTCTTTGCTTCATTTGAATCCCAAGACCCTCAGTTCTTCACCCGATCAAGTGCTGGTCGCGGAGTCTGGTGACAACAACGTTGTGGCTGCTGTGGCTGCTTCTACGTCCCAGATACAAGGCGAGTCCGGTCTAGATTGTGCATTTGGTACCTCTTTTATTCATAGCCAAGTGCTGTTACCTACAGCCTTGGTTACAGCACAATCTAGAAACGATACCTCAGTAGCCTTAAGATCTCTTATTGACCAGGGATCACAGGCTTCATTTATAACGGAATCAGCCGTTCAATTATTAGGTCTCAGGAAGATACCTGAGACTAGTACAATTTCAGGTTTAGGCGGCGACCATGCTTCGAAATTACGTTCGAAGTATACAGTATTGGTAAAAATTCAGTCTCGTCTAAACCCTAACTTTTCTTTATCTGTTAAATGTCATATATTGACCAAATTAACGTCGTTTTTGCCATCAAGGAAAGTTATAGTTAATTTCTTTCCTACACTTTCTTCCCTGGTTTTAGCAGATCCTTCCTATGACATTCCAGGTAAAATAGATCTGCTACTGGGCGCCGAAGTATACAGCCAGATTTTGTTAGAAGGTTTGATCAAACATCCACCGAGCTCAATATTAGCACAACATACCACGCTCGGTTGGATTTTATCTGGTTATATACCCGGTGAAGACACCACCCAGAGACAGAGTGTTCAAAGTGTTATTGTTAGTACACACTTGATTCAACATGATGAGAATGAGCTTCTTAAAAGGTTTTGGGAGCTTGAGTCAGAGCCTAACCAAACTAAGCATCTTACTCAAGAAGAGATAAGATGTGAAGAGATGTTTAGCAAGACTACCAAAAGGGACAACACAGGTAGATACATCGTAAGGCTGCCTTTCAAAAGTGACGATCCTCTCAGTAAATACGGTGATTCCATGGAAATCGCTCGAAAACGGTTTCTCATGCTTGAGAAACGCTTGTCCAAAAATCCGGAATTCAAGTGTGAATACAAGAATGTTATCGAGGATTACATTAGTTCGGCACACATGACTGTTCTCAATGCCGCAGAACGAGATAAAGCTGGGGCTGTCTACCTGCCGCATCACGCCGTTGTGCGACAAGACAAAACTACGACCAAGGTGCGTGTAGTATTTGACGCATCTTGCAAGGGTACCAATGGTGCCTCACTTAACAGCGATTTAATGGTTGGTCCAACTTTGCAGCCTGAGCTTCGTCATTTGGTAATGCGCTGGCGTAGTTATCCGATCGCACTTGTAGCAGATATTGTTAAGATGTATCGGCAAGTACTGGTGGCTGCAGAAGATCAGGATTACCAGAGGATTCGATGGAGAAACAGTCCTGAAGAGGTCATGCAACATCTTCGACTGAACCGGGTTACCTTTGGAACATCCTCAGCGCCATATTTAGCTGTTCGCTGTCTGCAACAAGTTGCTATCGATGAAGGCCAAGATTTCCCACTAGCTGCACCGCGCGTTCTTAACGAGTTCTATATGGATGATCTCATGACTGGTTGTTCTAGTGTTGCTGATGGTCAGCTCATCCATAATCAAATGACGCAATTATTGAGTCGTGCGGGCTTTCCCTTGCAAAAATGGTCGAGCAATAGTAAGACTTTGTTGAAGATGATTCAGGGAGACGCGGCCATATGTAGTTTGGAGTTGAAAACCGACGAACTTATGAAAATTCTCGGCTTAACCTGGGACAGAGAAACTGATGAGTTTCGATTTACTGTTAATCTTCTTCCGTTAGACTCTTCAGTTACTAAAAGGAAGGTCATATCGGATATAGCCAAATTGTTTGACCCCCTGGGTTGGTTGGCTCCTGTCATAACAACAGCAAAGATATTTATTCAACGTCTTTGGCTGTCAGGAATCGATTGGGACTGTGAACTTCCATCAACATTACTGAAGGATTGGCTGGAGTTTAGAAGCGACTTGCAATCCCTTATTAAGGTTTGCTTACCGCGATGGGTTCATTCAAGTCAAGACGACGTTTTTTTAGAACTCCATGGTTTTTCGGATGCATCAAATGTTGCTTATGCAGCTGTTGTTTATACTCGTAGCGCCAATCAAGCAGGTATCCATCCCTCGACTGGAGTTGTGCGGTGCACTTTTATTAGCTAAACTTCTCAGGGAAGTCTCGGAAGTTTTACAAGTACCAAAACACCATCTGCATGCTTGGACCGATTCTTCCATTGTGTTGGCTTGGCTAAGCAGCCATCCAAGCAGATGGAAGACATTTATAGCTAATAGGTTTGCTGAAATACTTACCACTCTGGATGCAAATCAATGGTCACACGTCGCTTCCAAGGATAATCCTGCTGACTGCGCTTCTAGGGGAATCCAGCCATCTGAGTGCCTAAACAACGATCTTTGGTACAAAGGCCCAAATTGGTTGTGTCAAGATAAGATAACCTATTATAGTGGGTGTTTGAAGGATACTCGCCTAGAAGAAAAGAAATCAGCAGTTAAGTGTCTCGCCACTTCCTTAAAAAATGAAGACGATGATTTCACAACTAGATTTTCGTCACTTCGAAGGTTAACGAGAGTGTTGTCGTACTGCCGTCGAGTTCTACACTGGAATAATCCTGAAAAGAAAAATGAATTAGGGAAATGTCTTACAGCTACGGAAATAAGTAATAGTTTGCTTACCTGTATTAAGCTATGCCAACGAAAGATTTTTAGTGTAGAAATGGAAGATTTAGGTAAACTTTCAAGAGTAAGTAAAAAAAGTAAACTTGCTTCATTAAACCCGTTTTTGGACGCAGAGCAAGTATTGAGGGTTGGTGGTCGGTTACATAATGCTGACCTCAATTATGAGATGAAGCATCCCATAATTATCCCCCACAAGTCACATCTCACAAACCTTTTAATTGACGATGCACATAGCAAAACCATCCACGGTGGTCCTCAGCTTATGCTCAACTACTTGAGGAGTAAGTACTGGGTTATTGGCGCCAAAAGTCTCGTTCGTCAGTTCGTGAGAAAATGTGTAATTTGTATTCGCCACTCTGGTCAGACTCGTCAACAAATGATGGGTCAGTTACCTTCTTTCCGAGTGACCTCACATCGACCTTTCCACAAAAGTGGAGTAGACTATGCTGGTCCAATTAATATTAGGTGTTCCAAAGGCCGTGGTCAACGTTCGGAGAAAGGATACATTTGCCTTTTTATATGTATGGCCACACGTGCTATCCACCTTGAGGTGGTCAGCGATATGACCTCGCAAGGATTTTTAGCAGCCTTTAAAAGGTTTGTTACCAGAAGAGGCCATGTTGCCGAATTGTGGAGCGATAATGGCACCACATTTGTAGGAGCGGCAAAAGAGCTCAAAATTGTGTTTGACGCAGAGCGATCCAGTGTTGCAACTGAGATCGCTGATTGGTTGGCATCTAACAACACATGCTGGCGCTTTATCCCTCCACATTCTCCTAACTTTGGAGGATTGTGGGAAGCTGGGATAAAGTCAACCAAGCATCACATGAAAAGGGTCCTTAACAATACAACACTCACTTTTGAGGAGTTAACTACAGTGTTGTCTCAAATTGAGGCCTGCCTTAATTCGAGACCCTTAGGTCAGATGTCAACTAATCCAGACGATCCATATCCGCTCACACCAGCTCATTTCCTAGTCGGGGAGCCATTAGTTGCACCTCCCGATTTTAACTTCGTCCCTGAAAATATAAGTCTTTTGCGACGCTGGCAGTTTACCCAGCGTTTAATGCAAGATTTTTGGCGAAGATGGTCGCAAGAATATCTTACACAGCTGCAGCATCGTTATAAGTGGACCGATGAATGTGGTGAGCCAAAAATAAATGATGTAGTGCTAGTCAAGGAAGATGATCTTCCCCCAAGTCGATGGCTCATGGGGCGCATCACTGACAAGCATCCAGGGTCGGATGGTTGTACTAGAGTTGTTACTTTAAGATACAAGAACAACATAATTAGGCGACCTTTATCTAAATTAATATTTTTGCCAGTAATTGTATAGTCGTTTTAGAGATAGTAGTCGTAGTAGACGTAGTAGTTATAGTAAAAGTAGTAGTATAGTAGCATTTATTTTACCTGAATTTCCACTTACAATTGCTTCCATTATTTTGGTATGATGTGGTGAGTTATTTACCACATGAATTGTTCGGCATTTCCCAGTTGCTGGATCCGTTGGGATGATGTTCTATGTTTTTTTTTTTATTTGTAGTTATTATATTCTATGTAGCTAGCCTTATTTTATTGTAATGTTGCGCCATTGCAAATTATTATTTTTTGTAGCTTGTAGAATGTAAATTGGTTGATACATAGATGCTTGATTATATTGTGTTTTTTTATTTATAGCTTATTATTGTTACCTAAATGCATTTTGCTTATCAGCTTTAGAGCAATGCCTCAATGTATCCAAACGTTTACATGTTTGGTTTGGCTTCAATAAAGCTGTGCAGTTTTGTTAGTAGGCTTACAATTTGAATGTTGTACTTAGTTTTATTCTTATTATACAACTTTCTTATTTAGTTTATGATTTAAATATTGTAGACGTACTAAGTAGTAATACAATATCAAACTGTGTTAGACAGTTGTTTTTGCTCTAAGTAGCTATTTATTGTAATTTTGTATCTTTGATGGACGTAGTCCATAGGGGGCGGCATGTTTAAGGCTAAGTTATTAGTTATAATTATGTAGTTTTATAAAATTGTTAATAGATGGCGTTACTTGTATTTTACATCACGCAAGCACGATTGGTTTTGCTTATCTATAAGCGTTATAGTATTATTTGATTAAATGATTCCTTACACTGTCTTTAATTGGTTTTATTTATACCAAATTCGGCAGATTATTTGTGAGGGTCTTTTTGGGATTTGTACATGGTCCTTCGAGCCGGATTTATTTAGATTGGGTAAGTTTTCGGGACTTGTTCACTTCTCTTATTCATCACAACAAAAGCATCGATGATGTGCAGAAGCTACATTATCTCAAGGGTTCAGTTGCTGGTGAAGCCGAACAGTTATTGCGACATATTCCTGTAACTGCGGATAATTATCTGGTTTGTTGGCAGCAATTGCAAGAGAGATTCGACAATAAAAGGTATTTAGCTAATAATTTATTGAAAAGACTCACAAGTCAAAAGGCTTTAACTTCAGAGTCCGCAAGTTGTATTAAACAACTACTAGATACAACTCAAGAATGTTTGCAGGGTTTGAAAAATTTAGGCATAGCTATAGATTCCTGGGACGTAATGGTAGTTTATCTTATTAGTCTTAAATTAGATCCTGAGTCCCGAAAACATTGGGAACAAAAGGTTTCGGAATCAAGCCAGGATCTTCCATCGTATACTCAATTTCGGGAATTTTTAGAAGGTCGCTTTAGATCACTTGAATTTTTAAACTCTAAGGTTCAGAGACATGAAAATACAAGTTTCTCTCACGTTGCCGCTAATGATGTGTCATGTATCTTTTGCACAGAGGTTCATAAATTGTGCAATTGCAAGGGCTTCGCCAAGCAGTCCGTTGACAAAAGAAGAAGTTTTGTCCAGACTCACAGCCTCTGCTACAACTGCTTTAGTCCCCATCATTCTGTTTATGACTGCAAACTGTTAACTAGATGTCGTCTTTGCAAGAAAAAGCATCATTCTTTGCTTCATTTGAATCCCAAGACCCTCAGTTCTTCACCCGATCAAGTGCTGGTCGCGGAGTCTGGTGACAACAACGTTGTGGCTGCTGTGGCTGCTTCTACGTCCCAGATACAAGGCGAGTCCGGTCTAGATTGTGCATTTGGTACCTCTTTTATTCATAGCCAAGTGCTGTTACCTACAGCCTTGGTTACAGCACAATCTAGAAACGATACCTCAGTAGCCTTAAGATCTCTTATTGACCAGGGATCACAGGCTTCATTTATAACGGAATCAGCCGTTCAATTATTAGGTCTCAGGAAGATACCTGAGACTAGTACAATTTCAGGTTTAGGCGGCGACCATGCTTCGAAATTACGTTCGAAGTATACAGTATTGGTAAAAATTCAGTCTCGTCTAAACCCTAACTTTTCTTTATCTGTTAAATGTCATATATTGACCAAATTAACGTCGTTTTTGCCATCAAGGAAAGTTATAGTTAATTTCTTTCCTACACTTTCTTCCCTGGTTTTAGCAGATCCTTCCTATGACATTCCAGGTAAAATAGATCTGCTACTGGGCGCCGAAGTATACAGCCAGATTTTGTTAGAAGGTTTGATCAAACATCCACCGAGCTCAATATTAGCACAACATACCACGCTCGGTTGGATTTTATCTGGTTATATACCCGGTGAAGACACCACCCAGAGACAGAGTGTTCAAAGTGTTATTGTTAGTACACACTTGATTCAACATGATGAGAATGAGCTTCTTAAAAGGTTTTGGGAGCTTGAGTCAGAGCCTAACCAAACTAAGCATCTTACTCAAGAAGAGATAAGATGTGAAGAGATGTTTAGCAAGACTACCAAAAGGGACAACACAGGTAGATACATCGTAAGGCTGCCTTTCAAAAGTGACGATCCTCTCAGTAAATACGGTGATTCCATGGAAATCGCTCGAAAACGGTTTCTCATGCTTGAGAAACGCTTGTCCAAAAATCCGGAATTCAAGTGTGAATACAAGAATGTTATCGAGGATTACATTAGATTTTGCTCGGGGAGGGGACCCCCTCCCCGAGCAAAATCGGGGAAATGATTCTCGGATTTTGCTCGGGCTGCCCGTCGTATCTGGGGCGGGCAAAGTATCGCCTTTTGTGTTTTTAGAGGGCAAACGACGAGTTAACGCAGCGGCACCCCGACCCACTTTAGCTGTGGACTTTTGCAACATCCGGGGACTTCATTCCAACTTGAACGCCGTCCACCATCATCTAGAGACGGCGCAGCCGGCCTTGTTGTTTCTGACGGAGACGCAGATATCCCAACCTAGCGACACAGCGTACCTATCATACCCCGGGTATAAACTAGAACATCATTTTATACCACACGCCGGGGTATCTGTGTTCGTAAGGGACGATATCTGCTACCGTCGCCTTCAGGTTTTTGAAGGTCGGGACCGATCTGTACTCTGGCTGCGCGTGGACATGGACGACCATGTCAGAGTCTACGCGTGCCTCTACAGGTCCCATAGTGGTAATGCAGAAACGGATCAACTCTTAGGCCATGTTCAGGCGAAGATTGACGATCTGCTTTCACAGACTCCCTCCGCCGAAGTCGTAGTCCTCGGGGACTTTAATGCGCACCATACCGATTGGCTGGGGTCACGTGCCACCGACTACGCGGGGAGATCTGTGTTTGACTTTGCTCTGGCAAATGGTCTGTCCCAATTGGTAAAGACGCACACTCGTCTACCAGACGTGGACAGCCATATACCCTCTTTGTTGGATCTTCTGCTGACTACACATCCCGGAAAGTACCAAGTCACTGTCGAGGCTCCCTTAGGGTCCTCTGATCATTGCTTGGTACGGAGTGTAGTGCCCATGGAACGCCCAGCTCGCACAAGACCTGCGACTCGACGCGTTTGGCACTACAAGTCAGCGGATTGGGATGGAATGCGATCCTTTTTTGCATCCTACCCATGGGGGCCGATTTGTTTCCCTTCCAATGATCCTAGTGACTGCGCTGCGGCTGTAGCTGATGTGATACTTCAGGGCATGGAACTATTTGTACCAAGCTCTGTGGTACCACTTGGTGGCAGATCGCGGCCTTGGTTTGATGCGTCTGTCAGGGCTGCAGCAGCTGACAAACGGCAGGCTTATCAGGCTTGGGCTAATGCGTTAGTCACTAAGGATCCGAACTCCAGAGTTCTGAAGAGGAAATATAATCGTGCCTCCAGATTCTTCAAACGGAAAATCGCTAGAGCAAAGTTCAAGCATGTCGTCAAAATCGGGGATCAGTTGGCAAAGTACCCACCTGGCACGCGCAAGTTCTGGGCGCTTTCCAAAGCCAGTCTGGGAAACTTCTGTCGCCCATCCCTGCCGCCATTGCACACTGGGAACGACTCTTTGGCCCACACGGCAAAAGAGAAAGCCGATCTCTTGGGCACTCTTTTTGCCTCAAACTCGACTTTGGACGACCAGGGGAGGGCACCGCCTATCATCCCGCGGTGTTCGAGCTTTATGCCGGAAATAGTTTTTCGGCAAAAACTCATCCGAAAAACCCTCCTTTCCTTGGAAGTTCATAAGTCGAGTGGGCCAGATGGTATCTCTCCAGTTGTGCTACGAACATGTGCCCCTGAGTTGACACCAGTGCTAACGCGTCTATTTCGGTACTCCTACTTGAAAGGCGTAGTCCCGGTCTCATGGAAGCGTGCCCTTGTCCATCCGATCCCTAAAAAAGGTGATAGCTCGGACCCAGCTAACTACAGACCTATCGCCATTACCTCTCTTCTCTCCAAAGTAATGGAGAGCATCATCAATAAACAGCTCCTAACCTACCTCGAGGATCACCAGTTGGTCAATGACCGGCAATATGGCTTTCGCCATGGTCGATCGGCTGGTGATCTTCTGTTGTATCTTACACACCGTTGGGGAGCTGTTATTGAAAGCAAGGGAGAGGGTCTAGCAGTTAGTCTGGATATGGCGAAAGCCTTTGATCGTGTATGGCACAGGGGGCTTCTTTCGAAGCTACCTTCCTATGGGCTTCCCGAGAGTTTATGCAAGTGGATCACCAGCTTCCTCACTGGGCGGAGCATACAGGTCGTTATCGACGGTTTTTGCTCGGACCCTAAGCCCGTGAACGCTGGTGTACCCCAAGGCTGCGTGCTATCCCCAACATTGTTCCTCCTGCACATCAATGATATGCTGGATATCTCCAACATACATTGTTATGCGGATGACAGCACTGGGGATGCGGTATATTCCGGCCGTGCAGGTCTCTCTCGGGAAAACGTCGACGAGTGCCGAAAGAAACTTGTGTCTTCTATAGAGACTTCCTTGGGGCTGATCTCTGAGTGGGGTGAACTGAACCACGTACAGTTCAATCCCCTGAAGACACAAGTTTGCGCGTTTACCACTAAGAAAACTCCATTTGTCGTATCACCGCTCTTCGAGAGCACTCCCCTCATTGCCTCGCCAAGTATCAAAATACTGGGTCTCGACATTTCGAGCGATTGTCAGTTTCGTGGTCATCTGGAGAGCAAGGCCAAGTTGGCCTCGAAGAAATTGGGAGTGATTAATAGAGCGAGGCAGTATTTCAAACCTGGCCAAAGACTTGCGCTCTATAAGGCGCAGGTCCGGCCACACATGGAGTACTGTTCTCATCTCTGGTCCGGATCACCCCAATATCAGCTTCTACCATTTGACCGCGTACAACGGAGAGCCGTTCGGATTGTCGGGGACCCGGTGCTCTGCGAACGGCTGGACTCTTTGGCATTGCGTAGAGACGTTGCTTCTTTGTGCGTCTTCTACCGCATTTACAACGGGGAATGTTCCGAAGAACTATTCGATCTGATGCCTGCCGCCGAATTTCATCACCGCACAGCGCGCCATCGCCTCCAATACCATCCCTACCACCTGGATGCGTGGCGATCCTCTACTGTGCGGTTTTCAAGGACATTTTTCCCACGTTCCACTCGCCTGTGGAACGAACTCCCTTCGGTGGTATTTCCAGATCGGTACGACATGGATACCTTCAAAAAAGGCGTTTACTCCTACCTACATGGCCGGCAACACTCTTGTAAATCCTCGGATGTTGCAAGAGTTCATGGGCGGCGGTGATCACAAGTCATCTGTGACCCGCCAGCTCGTTTGCCCTCCTCTTACATAAAAAAAAAAAAAAAAAAAAAAAACATTAGTTCGGCACACATGACTGTTCTCAATGCCGCAGAACGAGATAAAGCTGGGGCTGTCTACCTGCCGCATCACGCCGTTGTGCGACAAGACAAAACTACGACCAAGGTGCGTGTAGTATTTGACGCATCTTGCAAGGGTACCAATGGTGCCTCACTTAACAGCGATTTAATGGTTGGTCCAACTTTGCAGCCTGAGCTTCGTCATTTGGTAATGCGCTGGCGTAGTTATCCGATCGCACTTGTAGCAGATATTGTTAAGATGTATCGGCAAGTACTGGTGGCTGCAGAAGATCAGGATTACCAGAGGATTCGATGGAGAAACAGTCCTGAAGAGGTCATGCAACATCTTCGACTGAACCGGGTTACCTTTGGAACATCCTCAGCGCCATATTTAGCTGTTCGCTGTCTGCAACAAGTTGCTATCGATGAAGGCCAAGATTTCCCACTAGCTGCACCGCGCGTTCTTAACGAGTTCTATATGGATGATCTCATGACTGGTTGTTCTAGTGTTGCTGATGGTCAGCTCATCCATAATCAAATGACGCAATTATTGAGTCGTGCGGGCTTTCCCTTGCAAAAATGGTCGAGCAATAGTAAGACTTTGTTGAAGATGATTCAGGGAGACGCGGCCATATGTAGTTTGGAGTTGAAAACCGACGAACTTATGAAAATTCTCGGCTTAACCTGGGACAGAGAAACTGATGAGTTTCGATTTACTGTTAATCTTCTTCCGTTAGACTCTTCAGTTACTAAAAGGAAGGTCATATCGGATATAGCCAAATTGTTTGACCCCCTGGGTTGGTTGGCTCCTGTCATAACAACAGCAAAGATATTTATTCAACGTCTTTGGCTGTCAGGAATCGATTGGGACTGTGAACTTCCATCAACATTACTGAAGGATTGGCTGGAGTTTAGAAGCGACTTGCAATCCCTTATTAAGGTTTGCTTACCGCGATGGGTTCATTCAAGTCAAGACGACGTTTGTTTAGAACTCCATGGTTTTTCGGATGCATCAAATGTTGCTTATGCAGCTGTTGTTTATACTCGTAGCGCCAATCAAGCAGGTATCCATCCCTCGACTGGAGTTGTGCGGTGCACTTTTATTAGCTAAACTTCTCAGGGAAGTCTCGGAAGTTTTACAAGTACCAAAACACCATCTGCATGCTTGGACCGATTCTTCCATTGTGTTGGCTTGGCTAAGCAGCCATCCAAGCAGATGGAAGACATTTATAGCTAATAGGTTTGCTGAAATACTTACCACTCTGGATGCAAATCAATGGTCACACGTCGCTTCCAAGGATAATCCTGCTGACTGCGCTTCTAGGGGAATCCAGCCATCTGAGTGCCTAAACAACGATCTTTGGTACAAAGGCCCAAATTGGTTGTGTCAAGATAAGATAACCTATTATAGTGGGTGTTTGAAGGATACTCGCCTAGAAGAAAAGAAATCAGCAGTTAAGTGTCTCGCCACTTCCTTAAAAAATGAAGACGATGATTTCACAACTAGATTTTCGTCACTTCGAAGGTTAACGAGAGTGTTGTCGTACTGCCGTCGAGTTCTACACTGGAATAATCCTGAAAAGAAAAATGAATTAGGGAAATGTCTTACAGCTACGGAAATAAGTAATAGTTTGCTTACCTGTATTAAGCTATGCCAACGAAAGATTTTTAGTGTAGAAATGGAAGATTTAGGTAAACTTTCAAGAGTAAGTAAAAAAAGTAAACTTGCTTCATTAAACCCGTTTTTGGACGCAGAGCAAGTATTGAGGGTTGGTGGTCGGTTACATAATGCTGACCTCAATTATGAGATGAAGCATCCCATAATTATCCCCCACAAGTCACATCTCACAAACCTTTTAATTGACGATGCACATAGCAAAACCATCCACGGTGGTCCTCAGCTTATGCTCAACTACTTGAGGAGTAAGTACTGGGTTATTGGCGCCAAAAGTCTCGTTCGTCAGTTCGTGAGAAAATGTGTAATTTGTATTCGCCACTCTGGTCAGACTCGTCAACAAATGATGGGTCAGTTACCTTCTTCCCGAGTGACCTCACATCGACCTTTCCACAAAAGTGGAGTAGACTATGCTGGTCCAATTAATATTAGGTGTTCCAAAGGCCGTGGTCAACGTTCGGAGAAAGGATACATTTGCCTTTTTATATGTATGGCCACACGTGCTATCCACCTTGAGGTGGTCAGCGATATGACCTCGCAAGGATTTTTAGCAGCCTTTAAAAGGTTTGTTACCAGAAGAGGCCATGTTGCCGAATTGTGGAGCGATAATGGCACCACATTTGTAGGAGCGGCAAAAGAGCTCAAAATTGTGTTTGACGCAGAGCGATCCAGTGTTGCAACTGAGATCGCTGATTGGTTGGCATCTAACAACACATGCTGGCGCTTTATCCCTCCACATTCTCCTAACTTTGGAGGATTGTGGGAAGCTGGGATAAAGTCAACCAAGCATCACATGAAAAGGGTCCTTAACAATACAACACTCACTTTTGAGGAGTTAACTACAGTGTTGTCTCAAATTGAGGCCTGCCTTAATTCGAGATCCTTAGGTCAGATGTCAACTAATCCAGACGATCCATATCCGCTCACACCAGCTCATTTCCTAGTCGGGGAGCCATTAGTTGCACCTCCCGATTTTAACTTCGTCCCTGAAAATATAAGTCTTTTGCGACGCTGGCAGTTTACCCAGCGTTTAATGCAAGATTTTTGGCGAAGATGGTCGCAAGAATATCTTACACAGCTGCAGCATCGTTATAAGTGGACCGATGAATGTGGTGAGCCAAAAATAAATGATGTAGTGCTAGTCAAGGAAGATGATCTTCCCCCAAGTCGATGGCTCATGGGGCGCATCACTGACAAGCATCCAGGGTCGGATGGTTGTACTAGAGTTGTTACTTTAAGATACAAGAACAACATAATTAGGCGACCTTTATCTAAATTAATATTTTTGCCAGTAATTGTATAGTCGTTTTAGAGATAGTAGTCGTAGTAGACGTAGTAGTTATAGTAAAAGTAGTAGTATAGTAGCATTTATTTTACCTGAATTTCCACTTACAATTGCTTCCATTATTTTGGTATGATGTGGTGAGTTATTTACCACATGAATTGTTCGGCATTTCCCAGTTGCTGGATCCGTTGGGATGATGTTCTATGTTTTTTTTTTTATTTGTAGTTATTATATTCTATGTAGCTAGCCTTATTTTATTGTAATGTTGCGCCATTGCAAATTATTATTTTTTGTAGCTTGTAGAATGTAAATTGGTTGATACATAGATGCTTGATTATATTGTGTTTTTTTATTTATAGCTTATTATTGTTACCTAAATGCATTTTGCTTATCAGCTTTAGAGCAATGCCTCAATGTATCCAAACGTTTACATGTTTGGTTTGGCTTCAATAAAGCTGTGCAGTTTTGTTAGTAGGCTTACAATTTGAATGTTGTACTTAGTTTTATTCTTATTATACAACTTTCTTATTTAGTTTATGATTTAAATATTGTAGACGTACTAAGTAGTAATACAATATCAAACTGTGTTAGACAGTTGTTTTTGCTCTAAGTAGCTATTTATTGTAATTTTGTATCTTTGATGGACGTAGTCCATAGGGGGCGGCATGTTTAAGGCTAAGTTATTAGTTATAATTATGTAGTTTTATAAAATTGTTAATAGATGGCGTTACTTGTATTTTACATCACGCAAGCACGATTGGTTTTGCTTATGTATAAGCGTTATAGTATTATTTGATTAAATGATTACTTACACTGTCTTTAATTGGTTTTATTTATACCAAATTCGGCAGATTATTTGTGAGGGTCTTTTTGGGATTTGTACATTGGGTTTAAACCTCTATGCATATTATTTTTGTTTTTTATTTTATTACGTCAAGCGACCATCAACTCTGTGCGACTATTTACATAGAGCTCAGAATATTAATTAAATCATAGTAGACGAGAGATTCTTTTCTAGTGATGTGACATTGTGTAAACTTATCCGCGATATCGATAGTGATCCTTATGTCTATGGCAGTACCTACCTTTTTTAAAGGCTGGATAGTTACTTTCCATTACTTGCTAGAACGAGAATCATCGAAAAGTAATCACCTCGAGGATTTTGCCAAGTGCGATAACGTTTAGCTATATTTCGTCCTAGAAAATGACTTAAATACTCTAAATACGACAAATTAAATAAAAATACTAAATATAAAATATTTATTTTAAAATAAGTAAAAAAAAAGTAAGGTCAGGTTAACACATAATTTTTTTATTTAATTTCCGCCTCTTCGAGAACCTCTTATAAAAGAAACAACAAATAAATTATAACAAATAAATTATAATCCTTTTTTTTAAACTACTTTTAAAACAATCGATGTTACTAAAATATTGAGGACTAAAATGTTTTGAAAAATTCGCAGCTGCTTCTTTCATTCCCATTTTTTTTGTGCAATCGTGTCGATCTATATCTGTCGTCAGCTAACGTCCTTGGGAAATTTAGACTAATAATCCGTGGATATATCATATAGATTTGCAGAATCTATTAGAATAACACTGGATTTAATTATCGATAACTGGGCTTTTTTCAACACTATTGCAAAAATATATAGAAAACTTTTAAATGCTCAAATATCATAACAAAAATATTGCAAATAGCAGGCTTGTAATTGGGCCATAGGACAATTCTCTCTTTATAATTTGTAAATCTGTTAAAAAACTAAAACAGTTGTATTGTAATAAAGAAAAACGTAAAAAAATACCATGTTAGATCACTTACCGAAGGAAGGTTACGTTCTTAACTTAATTTTATTTCCGGGTAGAATGGGATTTATATCCCCTTATTATGTAGGACATTGCTCATTCTATTAGGTTTTATTTTTTTTCAACGAAAAGGAAAAATATGTAAATAACTATATTAATTCGTTAATGAAACTAAACACGAACACACCACTGACAGCCGACATCAAACACAACCATAATGTGTAAAAGGTATCCATACCCAATAAGTCAAATATGAATTGCTTTAGTTATAGTTCTGAGAGTTATTATATAAGTTGACATCAGACAAATAATATTATATACTTGACATTGAACATGTCAACGTTAACAACGCAGTAGTGTGTGTAATGTTTCGCATCGTAGTGTGTGTAATGTTTTTCTCACTAATTTATTTTTTTATTTAAAGTACAATATTATTGAAAAATATTAGTGTTCTGCACTTTTCCTACACATAGACTATAAGAGTGCTAAATTTCTTACTCTTCCGTTGGCGTAATTTTCGTAAAAAGGAGTCCAAAGATTTTTGTTGGAATAATGATAAACGCAACACTAGAATAAGTTTTATAATATATTGTATGATGGCAACTTTTTTTTTCGCTCTGTACTTTTTGGTCTCTTTTGCCTAACCTACGTAATATACGACATTAGTTACTTACATTTTTACTCTTTTATTTAAGTTTCCCACAGGTTATGGGCCCAGAAACTTAATTCAAAGGATATAAATTTTAATATTCGTACCTATCGTACCGTATTCCAGTTTTGCACGTAAATATAATAGTGAAGCGTAATAATTGCCACGATGAATAACCTCCAAATAACCAAACTCGCCGGAAGAGAAAATTATACGACATGGAAGTTTGCAGTAAAATCATACTTAGAGCACGAAGAATTATGGGATTGTGTTAATACTGGAGGTCAAGATGCCAAGAAAGACTTGAAAGCCAAGACTAAAATAATTTTGTTGGTTGAACCAATCAACTATGTTCATATCGAATATGCCACATCATCTCGAGAAGTATGGCATAACCTACAAAATGCTTTCGAAGACTCCGGGTTGTCAAGAAAAGTTGGCTTATTAAAGGACCTAATTAACACATCATTAGATAATTGTGCCAGTGTCGAGGAGTACGTAAACAAAATAATGAGCACGGCTTATAAATTACGAAATATCGGTTTCGAAGTTGGAGATGAGTGGCTTGGGACTCTCATGCTAGCAGGCTTACCGGATAATTATAAGCCTATGATCATGGGGTTAGAGAGTTCAAGCATAAAAATTTCATCAGATTTTGTCAAGACAAAACTGTTACAAGAGGTTAAGGTATCAGAATCCACAGCATTCCTCACGAAGCACAAAAAAAACTATACAACCTCAGAGAATAACTCAAAACCAAAAGGAAAAGGCCCACGTTGCTATAGTTGTAATAAATATGGACACTATAAAAGTCAATGTCGAGAAAAGAATAATAATCAAAATAATTTTTCAGCAATATTTTCAGCTTACAGCTCGTTGAATCCAGATGATTGGTATATAGACTCAGGGGCAACAATGCATATGTCAAGACGCTCAGACTGGATGTACATGATTGAACCACCTCCGATCCAAAAGATAACGGTGGCCAATAATGATGCAGTGTCCGTGCATAACATGGATAAAGTAAATATTGAGACAAAAGTATGTAATGATGTGCATCGGATCCAGGTGAGAAATGTTTTATTTATTCCCGAGTTGAGCGCTAATTTGTTGTCAGTAAGTCAATTGACAAAAAATGGATGTAAACTAGAGTTCACTAATGAAGGCTGTAACATTTATAGTGCCAATAAAGTACTCATTGCAACGGCAAGTTTGACTGATAACATGTATAAACTCAATATAGCAACTCATAACGCATATGCCACCACATTTGAAAGTAAGGCAGATTTGATTACATGGCATAAAAGAATGGGTCATTTGAACATGGCAGATGTTAAGAAGTTAGAGGTATGTGCTGAGGGTATAAAAATATCAAATGAAGAAATTGATTCCGTTTGTATACCGTGCTGTGAAGCGAAACAAAATAGATTTCCGTTTCCACCATCTAATTCTAGAGCAAATGCATTGCTAGAGATAATACACACTGATCTTTGTGGTCCGATGGAGACACCTTCTGCAGGAGGAGGGAAATACTTCATAACCTTCATTGATGATTTTTCTAGAAAAGTATATGTGTATATTCTAAAGAATAAGTTGGATATAAAATCGGTGTTTATAAAGTTTAAAGAAGAGGTCGAAAATGAATTAGAAAAGAAAATAAAGATCTTGAGAAGCGATAATGGAAGAGAATATTGTAATAAAGATTTATCTGATTTTCTAGTAACCTCCGGTATCAAGCATCAAACCAGCGCTCCGTACACGCCTGAGCAAAATGGGCTAGCGGAACGGATGAACAGAACGTTGGTCGAGCGTGCCAAGTGCATGTTATTCGAAGCTAATCTGAAGAAAACATATTGGGCTGAAGCTGTTGTCACAGCAGCCTATGTTATTAATCTGGTTAAGACTGGTAAGAAACCAAACATTTCACATCTCAAGATTTTTGGTTCTAAGGCCATGGTACATGTTCCTAAACAAAATCGTTTGAAATGGGACCGCAAATCATATGAATTAACTTTTGTGGGCTATTGTGAAAACACAAAAGGATACAGAATGCATGATTTAATAAAAAGATGGTAATTAGCAGGGATGTGATTTTCATTGAGAAAACAAAAAATATCACACAGGAACCTGTATCCGTGCCACAACTTACCTCAATTACACTTAGTTCTGCTAATGATAGATTAGAGAGTGAAGAGAGAACTACTAGTGATGCATCATTTGATAGCTGTAATGGTTCTGATGACCCTACATATTATCCAAATACAAGTGATTTTGATGATAGCCATAGAAATGATGATGTTAAGAGAAATATCACTTTAAGATCACATCAAAGGCATAATATGCGACAAGGAAATAATTTTATGTGTCTCACACAGATTTCAGATCCGTTAACTGTAAAAGAAGCACTATCAAGTACTAATGCTAAAGAATGGAAAGAAGCAATGGATGAAGAATACAGATGTTTATTAGAAAATGAAACATGGGAATTGACTAGTCTGCCACCGGATAAGCGTTCAATACCGTGCAAATGGGTTTATAAGACTAAAACAAACGAAAATGGTCAGATAGTTAAATACAAAGCTCGACTTGTGATAAAAGGATGTTCACAAAAGTTTGGAATCGACTACACTGAAGTATTTTCACCGGTTGTAAGACTTGCATCCTTAAGATATTTATTTGCCATAAAGGTGAAATATGATCTTGATACATGGCAAATGGATGCTGAATCTGCTTTCCTTCAAGGCGACATAGAGGAGGAGATTTATATGATGCAGCCACCTATGTATAGCGATGGTAAACAAGTATGTCGATTAAAGAAAAGAAAGATTAAAGCTGCTAATGGACCTATTAAGTTAAAAATTGATAATATTGAAATTAATTCAAATTCAACTGTGGCGGCTATTTTTGAGACTTTTTTTAACGAAATTCCTTTAACAGTCACGGGTAATTTAAATTCTTCACCACGTGATGCAATCGTCGAATTGACGAATAACGTAAGAGTCAGTAATAAATGTTTTGTTTTTAAACCTGTTACATCATATGAAATTGTTAAAGCTTTTAGAAATCTAAATATGAAAAAAACCGGTGATCTTTGGGGTATGTCAGTAAAATTACTAATAAGTATTATAAATGATATTGCTCCACAATTATCCTTAATTTTTAACAAATGTATTGAAACCGGTACTTTCCCAGACTTAATGAAAAATAGTAAAGTAGTTCCTTTGTTCAAAAGTGGCGATAGACTAATTCCCGGAAATTATAGACCTATCTCTATTTTACCCACTTTAAGTAAAATTTTCGAAAAAATTATACTAAACCAAATGTCAGAATTTGTTTATAGCAATGAAATCATGCATAGTGAACAATATGGTTTCACCAAAGGCAAATCAACAACTGATGCGGGTGCCGCGCTTCTTAAGCACATTTACGACGCATGGGAAAAGTCACAGAATGCAATCGGAGTGTTTTGTGATTTATCTAAAGCCTTTGATTGCGTGGACCATCAAACATTACTTTGCAAACTTAATCACTATGGCGTGCGTAATGCTGCGCTTGATCTTATTGCCTCTTACTTGAATCAAAGAGTTCAGACGGTTGATGTACATAATTGTAAATCGGTTGGATCTCACCTAAAAATGGGTGTTCCACAAGGATCTATTCTAGGCCTTTTCTTATTTTTACTCTATATTAATGATTTGCCCTTTTACGTAAAAGGACTATGTGACATTGTACTTTTTGCTGATGATACCTCACTTATTTTTAAAGTTGATCGTAATAAACCTAATTTTGACAAAGTTAACTGTGCTCTGTCACGTGTTCTTCATTGGTTTGAAATTAATAATTTGGTATTAAATACTAAGAAAACTAAATGCATGGAATTTACACTTCCTAATGTAAAAAATCGGGATTGTAGTTTATTCCTTAACAATGAAGTGTTAGAACTGACTGACTCGACAACTTTCTTAGGTATAACTTTAGATAAAAAGCTCCAGTGGAACCCCCATCTCTCGACACTCGCTAGCAAACTTAGCTCAGCCGTCTTTGCAATTAAAAAAGTAAGACAATTAGCAGACGCTAATACGGCTCGACTCGTTTATTTTAGTTATTTTCACAGTATATTGTCTTACGGTATCTTACTATGGGGCAGCGCTGCCGAAATTAATTCTATATTTATTTTACAAAAACGAGCTATACGGGCTATTTGTAACTTAAAAGCTAGAGACTCCCTAAGAGAAGTTTTTAAAGAAATCGGTATTCTTACGGTCGCTTCTCAATACATTTTTAATAACTTACTATATATACGCCAAAATTTAAATGACTATAAAAAAAACAGCGACAGACATACTATCAATACAAGAAATAAAAATAGGCTTGTAACGCCTAAATTTAGACTTCAAAAAGTTAAGAAATCCTTCATGGGCTTGAGTATACGCATATATAATAAGGTTCCACAAGATATCTTAGATCTTCCTTTTCTTGGTTTCAAATCTAAAATTAAAAGTATATTATTAAATAAATCTTACTATAACATTCAAGAGTTTTTGGTTGATCGAAATGTGTGGAACTTGGGTCATTGTATCATAAATCTTGGGTCATAAATCTGTATTGTATTGCGAATAGCTAGTAATCTCCGCAATTTGTTTTTTGTTGTAAATTAATTTTTGCTTTATCGACCTTCTGCATCACACCGATTCCTTAGAAGTCACTACTTGCGGTAGCATCGGGAGTCGGGTTGCCTCCCTCCCTCAAATATGTGCGAAGGGGGTGATGGCTGGCTCTTGTGTTATGCTCGTGAACGGGTGCTGCTTGCGATGACTGGTTGTGTGGCAGGCCGAGGATTTGTATATATATATGTATATATATATCTATATATATATATATATTTACTGTTATTATTATTTAATTTTCGTTGCCTGAAATCATTGGGCTTCTTTTCCGATTGATTGCGACGGTTCTAGTTGTTCCAAAATTGCATTTAAGTTTATAAAATAAATAAAATTGACTCATTTGCAGGGTTGATGTTATAATTTATAAGTCAAACATTGTTAAATTTTATTTAAAAAGAGCAACTGTTGAGTTTCTGGCCAGCTCTTCTCAGCAGAACAGCATTCCGAGCTGGTGGTAGCTTACTCACAGACTGACTATACTGACCAATTTAATGTAATTGACGATTCAAAAGTGCGTGTAAATGCCTACTTGAATAAAGATATTTTGAATTTGAATTTTGAATTTGAATTTGAAAAGAAATCATTATATGGTTTAAAACAAGCTAGCAGACAATGGAATAAAAAGCTTGATTTTGCATTAAAACAAATGGGATTTATACAATCAAAACTAGATCCTTGTATTTACTATAAAAACGTAGATAAAGACGATATGACGTTTTTGGCAATATATGTTGACGATTTAATTTTATTTACAAATAATCAAGAGTCAAAATGTTACATAAAAGAAGAATTGCATAAAAGATTTAAAATGAAGGATATTGGAGAATTATGTTACTGTTTAGGAATACACGTGGAACAAGATACAAGGAAAGGAATAATTTATCTTGACCAAAAGAAATATATACTACAAGTATTACATAAATATGGAATGTCAGATTGTAAAGCAGTGAAAACACCAATAGATTTGAATATTAAGATACAAAAGTCAAAAGGAACTAACATTTTATATGACATTCCTTATCAGGAGATAATTGGATGCCTGTTATATATTTCTCAAGTTACTCGTCCCGATATAAGTTTTGTTATTAATATGTTGAGCAAATACAACAACAAACCTGAAATGCATCATTGGATTGCACTTAAGAGAGTAATGCGTTACTTAAAAGGCACTCAAGATTACAGACTCAGTTACAAACAAAACATGGATGAAAGTATGAGTCATGGGTACTGTGATGCTGACTGGGCCAGCTCAGAAGATGACCGGCGCTCCTGTACCGGCTACACATTCTTGTTTCAGGGAGGAACAATCAGCTGGAACTCAAGGCGTCAACCTACTGTTGCACTTTCTACAACAGAGGCTGAATATATGTCTTTGTCATCATGTGTACAAGAAGGTTTATGGTTAAAGCAATTTCAAGAAAGTTTCTGGCCACATATAAAAGGTGAGGCCATGATTATTTACAGTGATAATCAAAGTTCTATTAAACTTTCAGGTTCTGATAATCACCACTCTAGAACCAAGCATATAGACGTGAGGCACCATTTTGTTCGTGACAAAGTACTTCAAGGTGCAATTGATGTTCAATATAAACAAACCGATGTGATAGTCGCTGATGCCCTTACTAAAGCAACTTCACATTCAAAGTTGGCCTTTTGTTCGTCGAAGATGGGGTTGCGTTTAAGGGAGGATGTTGGAATAATGATAAACGCAACACTAGAATAAGTTTTATAATATATTGTATGATGGCAACTTTTTTTTTCGCTCTGTACTTTTTGGTCTCTTTTGCCTAACCTACGTAATATACGACATTAGTTGTTTACATTTTTACTCTTTTATTTAAGTTTCCCACAAATTTTCTTCACGTATTAATATAATGATGATTAAACATTAATTTTTCAAGATCACTTTAATTCCATTAATATTCAAACACATTTTAAAATAGAGTTAGATTCAAATATATCTTTAACTTTCATTGATATTCCTATCATCCCCAGTTAGCTTCAATTGACATATCTTTGCCCTCAGAGAACACAACACACCTCATCAGAGAACACCAAAACGTTATTCTCCACAATGTCAAAGATGCCTTGGGCAAAACAACCTGCCCGATCCTCTACATCGTCGCAGTAGCCACATCAAGCCAAGAAGAGTTGAGCGCTAACTAGTCCTACTAGTAGGTACTAGCAAAAAGACAGCGAAGTCTTAGGAATAGGGTTCAGTTTTTACCGTTTGGGCACAAAACCCTAAAGAGATATAATAATTTAAAAATTATCAAGATTTTATTTCATAAATAGTCATTGGAAATAATTGGCTTACATCATTACCATGTAGGTATGTGTTAGAGGTATGGTAGGTATATTTCAATCTTGAAATAATATTTTTTAATTTTTTAGAGAAAAGAATTTATGCTTATAAAAATATTTAAAAAAACTAATACAAATAATCATTGCATGTATTTTAAAATATACTATTGATTATCGGATTTTATTTCTACGAGGTCACATTTGACTTCCAGTAATTATCAAAATGTCATTCTGTGGGTCAGTAAAGAACTTGTAAATTGTAAATTAAAACACAAAGGCTGTTGAAATTTAAATAAAAGAACCGAAGTCTTAAATGATTTAGTAGATACGCAAGTTTGTGAGCGTATTTTTACATTTATAATAAATAAATGAAATGGTCATTCCAAACACTATCATAAAAAAACGAATCTCTTAATCCGTTGTCTTTTTTATATATGTATAAAAGTATGAAAATATCTATAAACATTTGTAGCCATGTTAAGTTTATTTAAATTTATATAAATAAAGAATGAAAAATAAACCAATACAGGCAGGGGTTCGATCCCGCGACTACTGGGAAACCGTCCCGTCGCTCTACCAACTGAGCTACCGTATCGCTGTCCGCCTCGGTGAATTAAGCATTCTATATGTGATCGTCTTTATCGGGACGGTTTCCCAGTAGTGGCGGGTTCGATTCCCTGCCCGTATCGGTTTATTTTATATTCTATATTTATATAAATGTATATAGGTATGTAGATATATAATCCATATAAAACAGGCAAGTACATTAACTCTTTCGTATTCAACCAGTAAGTGACTCAGTACTTTTCATTTAGTCGAATAAAGTAATTTAAACCGAGATAAGATAAGAGATTAATTTTAACTACAGAACTTTGTTCGCTCTTCAACTTTATGATTTGAGCTTTAAAATTCATCCTTCGCCATCATTTGTAATTTTTGAAGTGAAAAAATACGCCTGCCGATCTACCTTAACTTACTTATATCTTAACTTTGAAACAATAAATAAAATGTACTAACAAGAATATAATAAAAAAAAGTAATATTGACTGGAAGCAGTCAATAAGTTTGACTTGTTGCTTGATAAAGATAGTGTCAGAAAATACGCATCTTGTAATTAATTCCCTACCTCTTAAGCGAATCGATTGAATGTACCTAATCCATCGATATTTATTCAGACACGCCCAGCAATGTGAATACATTCCTGGGTAAAGTGAATACTTCTTCAATGAAAACTTAAAAACGGAGAAAAATCCCACACACTATTATGATGGGGGAAAAGTTATTGCAAAACTAACTCAAGTATAACAAAATTTAAGTGAATATTAAGTTTTAAATGCGCTGTAAATTTAATGTAAGCAGTACGAACGCGTTAAAACTTTATTTGTTGCTATATCATAATATTGCATGGAATAAATTTTACTTTTTTTAATTTTAGAGACTAAGACCTTCCGACCATCGCTCAGTAATTCAAGGAGCCTTCCGAATAGTACTTTGAACGTGCTGAGCGACACCCGAACCCACTGGTGGCTGACGCAGCAGAGTATAGACCTCGTAATACTACTTTAGTCAGAAAAAGAAGACCCAAGTCGGTACTCGTTGACCCCGACGACGCGTTCACAGTAGGGAATAACGTACTCGTAGGCATAAGTGACACCACACAACATACAGACATACACCGTCTATGCCGTTATAGACGAGGTCCCAACTGAGTAAGTGCTCTGTTGCTCCGGCGTTCTGCCGTCAGAGGATGCTAGTGTCCAAATTTCCTTAGCTTCCCTCCTGACTAACGACGGCCCGAGCCGAGGTCCGTGTCTCAATCTGAGACGCCGTCGGGACGTGGTTCCCCATAGGGGCCCATCTGGACCCCCTTTTTAAGGGTGGGCCTCCTGACCCACCCGCTCACCCGGTGATGCTGATATAGCCCACAGGGCTAACAATATAGACAGACAAAAAAAAAGGAATAAATTTTACTTGGATTATTGAAAATTAGTACTATATTTAAATACCTTTACATTACATTCATTGACCTTCATCTGTGAACGAGAATAACTAATAATTATTGTCTGATGCAAATTGAGCGATGGTCGCAAATGTTGCAAAAAAAATGTTTACTTTTATATTATCTAACTACCGTGCCTGCGACTTTGTACGCGTAGATTTCGATTTTCATAAAAAGTACCCTTTGTACTTACCAATGTATGTAAAAAATGTAAATGTAAAATGTTAAGCAGCAATGATACGACAATAAGAGATTATGAACTTCTTTATTTGTTAACCGACTGTTAAAAAAAAAACAAAATATAAAGTAAATCCCATGACAATATATTCCCGAAAACTACATTCAAATCAATTAATCCGTTTCTGAGATTAGCTGCACAAACATACAGGCATACAGACATACAGACATTCAGACAAACAGACAAACTGAAAAATCATTGTTTTGGGTTCTTTTGCTCTTATAAAGGCGTGTGATGTTTTTTTTATATTTTTTATGTACAAAAATGGATCAGTGACAATTTTATTATATGTATAGATGAATTAAACGCAGCATAAAATTACATTGTCTCTGAAAGTGGACCTATAAAAGAAATAAAAAACAATAATCTTTGATTATTATTTATATTGAAAGACAATATTTTTCAGAAATATACCCATTACAAAATATATTCATAATTCATAATCAAGTTATTTTACACTATAAAAAAATAACATATTAATTTAATATCTGGGTTAGTATAAAGAAAAGAAATAATTAAATAAATAAAATGTTTAATATGAAAAAATTACTCCCGGTATATAAAACAATAATATCTACCCAATTACTAATAACTTATTATAATTAAATTCTTTATTTTAGATAAACTATTTTTATTTTTCTTATGTTTTATAATTTATATTATTCTATTTAAGATAATAAACAAAACTAGAATAATTATCACGTACAATCAGAATTATACATAACATAATTGAAATATGACTTTCTTATTGTAATATATTTTTATTCTATATTTGACGTAATTTAATTTACCACTTATGTGTTATATCGACATAATTTTGATCGATAAGAAGTATTAGTTGGTGTCGGTGATCATAGAGAATTCGTGTTATACCATATGATCAATATTATTTAAAACTTTAGGTGGCAATATTTTTAAAGTTTCTGTTACGATAATAAAATAAATTTTGTTTGTTTATAATGAAAATTTATGGCCTCTTAATATGTTTTCTGTGCAATGACGTATCAAAATAACATCAGTTTTGTCACTTCTATTTGATAATTCAATAACTCTAGAAATGTTTGAAAATGTGGTAACCAGAGGTTCATAATTTTATTGTAATCTTCTTAAAGTTGTATATCTATCAGTAGTATGATATGTTCCAGTAACAAAGCTTTAAATCTTTGAAGTTTTTTCATGGAAAAATTTCCAATAGCATTCATCCATTCTGTCTTTAAATCGGTATTCGGAGGAAATGTTAAGAAAAAAAAAATAAGCAGAATTAAATATCTTATTCAATTAATCTTTTTAACCTACGACTGAAAAAGAGGGGTGTTATAAGTTTGACCTGTCGATCTGTGTATCTGTGTATTTGTCTGTGGCAAATTTGCGACCAAACGCGTGAACGGATTTGAACGCGGTTTTTTTTTATCGAAAGTTATGTTTGTCGAGATGGTTCGTATTCATGTTTGATTGCAATAGAAGAAGTCGTCTCTAAGATATTGACGTTTTATTCGTGCGGGGGAGACGTTCTTATGCAATAATTAGTTGTGTGCGGCCAAACGGGTGCACGGATTTGAATGAGGTTTTTTTTTAATCGAAAGCTATGTTCGTCGAGATGGTTCCTATCTATGTTTGATTGAAATAGAAAAAGTAGTCTCCAAGATAATGACGTTTTATTCGTGCGGGGAGAGGTTGTTATGCAATATCAATATCTTATGCAATTAGCTGTTCCCAGAGGCTTGAATCATGTTACTTAATACATTTATAATTTATAACATAGTCAAAACTTTAACGTGGATCCTTATTTTATAATATAGAAATATATATATACATTATAATATAGAAATATATATAAATATATATTTCTCGTAGTAAATATAACCTATGTACATCATAATGTAGAATTCTAATGCTCAATTTTTTTTTTAAATCAGTCCCGTAGTTTCGGAGCCTATTCAATTCAAACAAACAAATCTTTCCTCTTTATGATAGATTTATAGAAATACTTAAACATTTGAAAATTTTGTGTGATTGTAGTTTCATTTAGTACAATTCAGAAACCAGTAACATAACTTTAAAAGCTGAAAAAAAAAATTAAAATTTGAAAAATCCCCGATACAAAAAGACTCCAAAAAGTATAAAAATACTATAATTATGTACTTATTGAATTGTCGGGAGACCGTTTAATAAAGGAAGAAATAAAAATGCAAGTAAGTTAACAAGGTAAATAAAGAAATTACGATATCGAATCGTATAGTCTAAGTCGTCAATGATTAACTTCTTAAAATATACACTATCAACGTACGTACAACGGTCTTTTAGAGGTCTTTTTAACTTGGGGTTTTTTAAAATTTTATTTTACATTTTATCAAAACCGAAATCTACGCGTATGAAGTCTTAGACACAGTAAGTAATAAAAAAAGAAAAAAATATACATAACGAAAAAAAGGGGACAAATTCTCTACAATAGTGGGGGCTGGCTATTGGACAATTTGAAGACCTTTAACCAATTTGTATCTCTTTCTTAACTTGTTTCATCATTTGTATGGCTTCTCTCGCGTTAATTCACTGAATAACAGTCATCTCAATGGTGCGACCGTATTAAACCGGCACGGAAGCAAACCGGTTCACTACGTAGAGACGGTCCTCCTGTAATGCTCTATCCCACAAGCTCTATATATGCTCAGGGAGCGTAGAAACTTTGATAGCGTGATTCAGAATCTCATAGGATTTATATAGTTTCTTAGTGTTGTAATAAATTTCATTTTATTATAGTAAGATATAGTTGCATAAATTTCTACTATGATAATTAAATACCCTAAATTACCATTAAGTACCTAAATTTTTAATAAAATTCATAAAAAAGTTAATTTAAAAGGAATAGGGTTGATTGTAGAACAGTGTCCAATGCACTCTTTCGATTTTGCGTAAGATGGTTATACTTATACATTTATATGCCTAAACTTAACAACGAAAAATAGGATTTGGGAGACATACTAACTAAATATAGTAGTAGTATTTTCATCGTGGTACCTTGACATTGACGATTGATGTTGACGATTCTAAATGAACTTAATTGATCGCGTTTATAATTTTTACATGGTGATATTAAATAGTGTCTTTTCGCTTATCAGCAACATTTTTTTTTATTTTTTAATATTTTTTAGTAGATTACATTAATTATTTTCTACAAGCTATGACAAAAACCTTTTGACCAATTTTTTGACATGTTATTTTTGGATTTTTTTTTTGTAGAATTATATATTTTTTAGATATTTTACTCGACCATTAGTCATAATATAATTCATAATGGTAATCCATGCAATCATTTGCTTAGTTAAGTAATCCTAAGCTGATTATCTTTCCTATAGGTAATTAAGCTTTACATCATTGGGCGTGCAGTCATATGAGAATATCGAGAAGATTGGAACTCACTAAACTCAGTATCTAGAGCTCTAGAACAGTTATCAAGGCCCTGATAGGTCATCCGGTATCTTGTGGAGCTTATGTTGCGATCGGGATCAATGCACTGGCAGAACAAATCAGGGCAGAGCTCGAGGCAGTGGCCGCTGAGCAATGGGAGGCCCGAATAGATAAAGCGGGGGAAGACCCTTCATCTCTCTCCTCGCTCTGCCGCCAGCTCCAGAACAAGTCTCAACCAATCCGACCTCTCCAAAGGCCTGACGACAACACCCTAGCCTTCAGCTCCGCCGAGCGTGCAGAACTACACGCCGCTCAACTAGAAGAAACCTTCACGCCAAACCCCAGTAGCAACCCAAAATTCCACGAGCGTATTGAGCGTGAGAGATATATGTAATATTGATACATATAATATTGTTATTATATTGTACCTACATACAGATGTAGGTAAAATAAAGATATTATTATTTATGAAACTACATAATACCGTTGACAATAAATATGCGAAATATTGATGTAGCAATAGATTTAAGAGTTTAGACTTATTTAGAACTATATATCATTGTTATTACTAGTACATTATTAAAGTAGTAAAAGATATTGATTTGACGAACTATCGGAAGTAGCCTGAAGATATTAAATATATTGTATTTACATATCTTATTAGGTAAGCCGTAAATGTGTGAAAGATATAAGATTGTTATAAATATTCTAGACATTTAAAGTGGTTATGTACTATTATATTGTTATTATGAGATAATTAATGATGTTTAGAGTTGTGAATATGACCAATCTCCAGAAGCTGCTGTTGGCGCTTCTGTCGATGTTATTATGTTATAAATATGGCTGTTAGCCTCTATTAAAGGTAATCTTTATTGGACAACTGGCAAGATAAGTGATTCTTATACTTATATTGTTTATAATATGTGTAATAACTATTGTGGGTATTTCACTGTATTAAGTTATTGATAATTGTGTCTAAATAATTACACAGTAATAACTATATTACTGTATTTATTATATTCATGTACCGGGAGTCAGTTTGTTATATTAAATGATATATTTGTTTAGTTCTTTCTTTTCTTTAAAACTTATCCAGATAATATTATCATATATATAGTGGGCAGAGCCTGATTAAATACTTTATAGTATATTATTTTAGTGGTTTTTAATTGTAGAATCTTATAATATCTAACATCAGAAGTGGGATCATCCCGGTCCTCGGTATCGACAGTTTGACTGCCGAAACTATATTTTATCGATAAAATCAAGATACCCTCATTGTTGTTGCTTTATTTGTTAATCTGTTGTATTCCATTTTGTGTGATTTAAACTTTACTAATATGTTAAAAACCTAATTCACAGGGAAAATCACGCCGCCATCGCTATATACGTCGAAGTACCATCACCTCTACGATGTCCAGGCGTAGTTTGGGAAACGGCGGAGTGATTTCTAATTACGAAGTGGTTTACGAATTAAATTTAATTCACGATTTGTATTCTATGTACGAACTACACCATTCGGCGTCATCATGGCGATGGAGACCGAGCGGTTGCATTACGGCAGCCATGCCAGCTGAGTCTGCGGACCCAGTATGGCTCTCGCCGGTGCAGTGTCGAGCCTGTGATACATCGGATGGAGAATCGATAATAAAGCTGAAGCTGATTGAACTGGATCACGGAAAAAACTGGTGAAGCTTCCAGGATTGAGGTGGCGTTGTTCGAGTCTCTCAAAAGAGATCCGAGGAGAGGAGGACAACGAGACTGTGGATCTTATTGCATCCCGTGTTACCGAGTTTTGTGACGTTGAAACTCGTCGAGTCTGAGGAGTATCGGGAACTAGCACGTCCGGGACACAGGAATTATAATATTAATTTCTATATTTTTTTTATAGAACTGAAGAATTTGCTACACTGCCATCTCCGATTCAAGGAGTCATCTGGGCGCTGAATTTTGGTGCAGCACCAGGAATGCCTTGGCTGAAGAATTGACTGGAGCCATTGTTGCAATGGCAACTGTTACTACGAAGGCCTTTCAAGGGGTCTGCATTGTGATTCAAATATTGTGACATTACAAGGGGAAGGTCATGAGAAAACTCATGAAACGAAAAAGAAAACATCGGAGACAACCTAAGAAGCAATTCTGTATACTTTCGTTTAAGCGGACTCTTATTGTGAGTATGCTTGAAAAAAAATAGTGATTGTGTTGTACAAAATTAACTTTTGGTGAATAACAATTCTTTGAATTAGTGTGTGGTAGTATATCGGATGTTAATACCAAAATGGCATCTTTAGCAGTGTTAAAACGGCCTACAATTTGTTTACCTTATTTTTATTTAAATTGTAAAGTAAAAAAAAATAAATCGTAAGAACAAAAAGTACCTACAACGTTCTAAAACAGATAGTCGGTCAAACGATAAAAATATTTTATCTGTGACAAATTTGGGAGTACCAAAAAGTGTAATGTTTTCAAAAATACTCGGATGTATTATTCACTAGTACTTTGGGCCGGTAGCTAAATATTTTGTATTAATTATATGAAACCCGGCGTACTTGTTTGCTTTTTAGATTATGCCTAACAGCGATAACAATGCTAGAAATAATCGTTTTTTAATGTATAAACGGTACAACCAAATTCATTCGTCGATAATTTATTATATATCATTCTTATCACTTTACGAGAACGTAGGTTACCAAGGTTTTAGATATTTAATGAATTTGTCATTGTTAACCTAGTGCTGTAAATAAATAAAAACCAAAATTATCATCGTAAGAATCATGAGACAACAAACTTAAGCACTTGGATTAAAAAAAATTGGAGATATAATGTGCAAGTGTAACGTTACGTTTCTACGTATTTATTGTTAAATACTCTAATAACGTGTCGGATTGGCCGAACAGTTGGTAGAAGGTTTAAATCGGTTATGGATATTACCAAAAAATAGTATTTCTTAACAATCTTAATTCATAAATTTTAATTGTAGTTTGTATTTATTTTAGTATATAGTACATTGTATGTAAGATTTATGTTCAAGATTCTTACCTTATGATATTTTTAAATAGAAAATATATTATATATTTTAGTATAGTGATATCAGTCATAGTTTTTCACCTTTTTTTATATTGTACCCTAGTAGTTTTTTATCTGTGTGTGTTGACAGTATTTAATGCTGTAACATTAAAATCCCCCAATTGCATATTTTTGTTGTACAATAAAGTTTAAAGAAATAAGAAAATATTTTTGTTGTTAGGAAATTTAAGGAATATTGTTATTACTTATAACAAATTAAGGTTATGGTCTGAAGAACTGGTCGATTCAAAATAAAATATAATAATTATTGTATTTCGGCATGAGGTGGTACTACTAAAAAGGTTTTACTTATTGTTGAAAATGTCCACCGTCTTAGAATAATAAACTTCAAATCTTTTAGATACTCAAGTTGGGAACTTTATAAATGTGGTAATGTATTGTCTGTTAGACATATTTTTATTTTAAGGCTTCTTGTAAGCCAATTTAAAACAAAAATAAGTAATTGTTGTCTTAACGTAACAGAATAATCTATATTGTTTCAAAACAAAAATATAATATGCTCAAAAGGTTTTCTTTTTCTGGGTCTAGGTATTCTTTATAAACAAAGTATATAAAATATTAATCTTTCAAGACGGGCGACTACAAAATATATCTCCACATATATATTAAGCAGTATATTGAAAAGATATACAAATGTATTAATTTATAATTATTAGTATTATAATTATGATTTATGTTATTATTATAACGTTTATATGATTATTAAGATTGTAACGTTTTCTTGATTATTATGTAATAAAATAATAATAAATAAGTAGATACATTGATGTTATAAGAAAATATAACAGTATGTATACAAGAAAGATATTACTAGTTTGATATGATTCTATGTTATTTTTTTTATGTTATATGGGACTATAACAGTAAATGAATAAGATCAGTTTGATGTGATTCTATGATGTTAATTAGTCGATGTTATATGGAAATATAACAGTATATGGATAGGAGAGGAATATTATTTGTTGGAACTGAACTGCTGAAGTCCTTTGCTTTGTTCTAGCCTGTCTCATGTGCAGCAGGTGTGAGGCTAGTTGATATTGTTTCAAAGCATCCGACCGTTGTTATTTTGTCCTCTTAATGTGAGGAGTAGGACAATAACAATGTTATAATGTATTACTTTTAAGGAATGTTGTTTAAGTATATTAATATATAAAAAAAAGAATGTTTCCGCTGGTCGGTCTTTTGCTTGGTGCAAATCTAGCTCACTAGCAGCGGGTGAAGGAGATTTGACACGTCTAGGCAACTGACAAAACAAAAAAATATAATATATATTATACATATATGTATATAAGAAGGTGTATATACTTCGAGAGCGAAGTATATGTCAGTATGGCCGTGAGAGATATATGTAATATTGATACATATAATATTGTTATTATATTGTACCTACATACAGATGTAGGTAAAATAAAGATATTATTATTTATGAAACTACATAATACCGTTGACAATAAATATGCGAAATATTGATGTAGCAATAGATTTAAGAGTTTAGACTTATTTAGAACTATATATCATTGTTATTACTAGTACATTATTAAAGTAGTAAAAGATATTGATTTGACGAACTATCGGAAGTAGCCTGAAGATATTAAATATATTGTATTTACATATCTTATTAGGTAAGCCGTAAATGTGTGAAAGATATAAGATTGTTATAAATATTCTAGACATTTAAAGTGGTTATGTACTATTATATTGTTATTATGAGATAATTAATGATGTTTAGAGTTGTGAATATGACCAATCTCCAGAAGCTGCTGTTGGCGCTTCTGTCGATGTTATTATGTTATAAATATGGCTGTTAGCCTCTATTAAAGGTAATCTTTATTGGACAACTGGCAAGATAAGTGATTCTTATACTTATATTGTTTATAATATGTGTAATAACTATTGTGGGTATTTCACTGTATTAAGTTATTGATAATTGTGTCTAAATAATTACACAGTAATAACTATATTACTGTATTTATTATATTCATGTACCGGGAGTCATTTTGTTATATTAAATGATATATTTGTTTAGTTCTTTCTTTTCTTTAAAACTTATCCAGATAATATTATCATATATATAGTGGGCAGAGCCTGATTAAATACTTTATAGTATATTATTTTAGTGGTTTTTAATTGTAGAATCTTATAATATCTAACAAGCACGTGACGAACAGCTGGCTGCTCAAGCCGCCGCTCAACGCCTTACGCCCGCCCGTCATCACACCCAGAACAGTTTTAAAAACTATCGCAACCTTGAAACCGAAGAAAGCCCCGGGATACGACGCCATTACCAACAGTATGCTTCGCCATCTCCCACATAACGCCATAGCCCTCCTCACCAGGCTCACAAACTCCATCCTCCGCCTAGGGTACTTCCCAAGAGCGTGGAAAGTGGGCCTGGTCATCATGCTGCTGAAGCCAAATAAGAATCCCAGAAGGACGGAAAGCTATCGCCCAATAACCCTTCTCAGCACGATCTCTAAGCTGTTCGAGAAAATGTTATTGCCTACAACACCTATCTGAAGCCGCGCCCGGAGCAGTTCGGCTTCAGAAATGAGCACTCCACCACCTTGCAGCTCGCCAGGGTGCTCCACTTCGCGGCAGCCGCCACGAACAGGAAGGAGACCGCTTCAGCGGCCTTCCTGGACGTGGCGAAGGCCTTCGATAAGGTCTGGCACCCTGGCCTCTCTTTCAAAATTCTTCGCAGCGGCGCGCCTCACTTCCTCGCGCGGCTCCTTACCGATTTCCTCGGAGGTAGTACGTTCCGCGTGAGGGTCGAAGGCGCCATCTCTTCAAGCCACCCCATACATGCAGGCGTCCCGCAAGGCAGCGGGTGGTCTCCTGCCCTCTACTCCAAATTTACAAATGACATCCCGGTGGGTCTCCCTCAACGTTGGCCCTCTACGCCGACGACATTGCGCTCCTGATTCGCTCCCTCAACGCTCGCCATTCCGCAAAGAAGCTCCAAACAGCACTCGACGCTCTCCCGAACTGGCTCGAGGACTGGCGCATCACAATTAACACCACCAAGACTCAAGCAATATCCTTCGGAACTGCCCATTCCCTACCGCCGCCCCTGAACCTTCTAGGCGCGGTGATACCATGGACGCACAGAATCACCTATTTAGGGGTCACCATTGACCGACGTATGTCAATGGCCGCCCACATCAAGCGTGCCAGACACAAGGCGCAAGCCGCCCTCAACATTCTCCGCCCGATCTTCAGATCAAGACTCCCTCTCAAGACAAAAATCAACATCTACAAGGGGTACATCCGCCCGCACCTTACTTATGCGGCGCCGGCGTGGTACTCCTTGGCGTCCACTACACAACGCAAGCTACTTCAATCCACCCAGAACAAAGCCATTAGATCTGCGGTCGGGGCTCCCTGGTGCGTGAGGAACGCCACTATAGCGTGTGACCTCCGCATCGAGAGCCTCGACCAACACATTGCCGCCACAGCTACGAAGATGTATGGCCGGGCCGATATCTCGAATTTCGTCCACATTCGGGATATCGCGCCATGGCATACTCGCCCCCCCGACGGAGCCAGAAGAAGGCTCCCTAGGGACGTACTTCCCCCTTCCCCCACTCCTTCCCTTTCCCCAAGCCGCTGTTAAGGTCGCTGGCAACCTCAGCTAGGCCTCCCCTGCATCGCAGGGGTCTCACCTGGCTGGGCGGACCGTCCTTAACACGCAGCTCAATCCCACCAACAATCTAGACTCCATAGGGCGACAATACCCGAACACAACCACGAGCATACATAAGTATGCTCCGTAGATTGCCACGGTCGGGGGGCTACGCCCTGGTACCGTTTCCCCTCACCCCCCACGGGGGATGAGAGAAGAACACATGATGATGGGAGCATTACAGGAGGACCGTCTCTACGTAGTGAACCGGTTTGCTTCCGTGCCGGTTTAATACGGTCGCACCATTGAGATGACTGTTATTCAGTGAATCAATGCGAGAGAAGCCATACAAATGATGAAACAAGTTAAAAAAGAGATACAAATTGGTTAAAGGTCTTCAAATTGTCCAATAGCCAGCCCCCACTATCGTAGAGAATTTGTCCCCTTTTTTTCGTTCTGTATATTTTTTTCTTTTTTTATTACTAGCTGTGCCTAAGACTTCATACGCGTAGATTTCGGTTTTGATAAAACGTACTTTTTGTACTTACCATTTTGTGTAAAAACTATAAACCTGCAAAGTTTCATCAAACTCAATCAAGTAGTTTTTGCGTGTATTTCTAGTTTTTTTTTGTATTATTTTTTTTATTTATAATGTGTTTTTTATGGGCAATAAGGGATTATTAACTTATTTATTTGGTAACCGATTGTTAAAAAGAAAACAAAATGTAAAGTGAATCCCATGACAATGTATTCCCGAAAACTGACGAAAAATATTTTACATGTACAGACAGCGATAAATTAGAGTTTTATTATATGTATAAACATAAATTTCTGGAGCACTTTAAATACATACATCTTTTGATAGAGTGCGAGTGCGTATTAATGAAAGCTAAAAATTAAATGTTACTCAGAGTAACGCTCAATTTCTAAGTATAAAAGTTTACATTAGCTTTATTTTTTTTTCGTGATGCGTACACAACTAAAACACAAACAGGTAAATAGACAAAAATTTAAAAAAATGCTGATAATGGATTGTGTTATTTATCACTTCATATCCTGGTATATTATTTTAATCTTTTCAATGTACAGTTTATTTTCATTTTCAATTTCAGTTTGCAAATGTATTTTTATTTAAATTTTAAATAAGCTACTACTTACTTGCTAAACTGACTACTACTGACTTACTTAACTATATATGCTTATAGATATTTTTAAACATTATTTTTGAAAGTGGCTTCTTTCCATTGTTATTATTTACTTCAAAATTAAAAATATTAAATAGGATTTTAGAAAATCTTTTATATATGTATTAAATAGTAACGATCATATACGAATTGCCTAGGATTGTATATAGGTGGCGATAGATTTATTGCTTTAATGTTTCAGCATAACCCTCAGTCCAGATTCAATTTCGGTTATCTTATCATCGATCCCGACACGTGACAGGTTAAAACAAACTAGGTAAGTTGATACGTGTCTTCCATACGAACTAGACAACGAAAAACAAGTTGCCTAAGCTTGCGCCACGATATTAACAATATTTTTTATTATAAAGTTACAAACCCCGATACCAAAAGGAATGAGAGTGAGATTGATGACTGGTGACAGGTGACTGAAGCTAAGCCTTTGAAAGGAAATGTGTTTTATTAAATCTGATATAATTATTGGGTTTGTCTAACCACACACTGCCGCACCGAACCGCATTGTTAAAGAATGTCACTCATTGTAGCCGGTAGATGCAGTGTGATAATGGTAATGAACAACAGGGATTAGATCAAACACTTATAATAGATAAAAATTGTGATTTGGAAAAACAATTTGGAAGTGTCAAAATTATTTTCTTATATCTATATTATAAGTTATTTCATGCCTAGATTCAACCCAAAATTGATTGCCTATTCAACTAAAACACAAAACAAAGTTCGGGTTTGGCCGAGCCCAAACTTCCTCAGGGACCAAAGCCATCGCCAACTACTTGGACATCTAACTACCTGCGGTCGGCCAGCGGAAAGCCCTGGTTTCGGATCCCGCTGCCCTCTTCAACATAACAAATACTCACTCGCCGTCAAAAGGGTAAGCAACGCAAAGCAGCTGTTCAGACGTCTCTCTATTAACTATGACTTTGCAGCACAATTTTGTCGATGGCTTTCTTCTTTTATGTAACTTTACCTGCGATCTACCATAGGTAGGTGCACAGACCCGTAACTCCCTTAAGTGTGAAAGCGTTAACCGAAAAATGTTATACTTATACGACTTTTATTTTTAACTTTTGTGGTCAATCCTGTTAAACCTACGTCTTTTTTTAAGTGTCTGTGAATGCATTACGGAGATAAATAGTTGACGTTAACGATTGCAGTTTTATTTCAAACAATTATCATATCTGATAACTAGTTAACACCCGATCCCTTGTTATATATATTTTAACATAACATTCAGTATATCAAAATTATATTGAAAGTGTACTAATCTAATTTTCCGAGGGATATAAATCTGTAATATTCGAAATTAAAATAAGTCCTACATAAATCTAAAACTCGTTTGCGATATTAAATATTATTTTCCAAGAAGGCCCAGAACTCAACAAACGGTTTAAATTTGAGAACTATAAGTTCATGAAGTTAATTGACTTAAGGAAAGTTAGACGAATAATTCATTTATGTAGGCAATAAACAAACGGTTACTATTTACTGTTGAGTAAATTATGCGGCGATAGTGGTACCACTAGGTAGATATAAATATATTGTAATTTATGTGTATCATCATTAACAAACAACGGATTCTAGCTCTCGATATATTTATTATTTATAAACAGAAAGTGTATAAATGTTTAAGTATTTTGTATTCTGTGCACCTCGGGAAAAGATATCCGAATATTTCTTCTTAGAGATAGCCAATTTCTCTGTAAAATCTTTTAAAATTTCTAGCATTTTCTTTACATAATAAATGTATTGGAATCTTATCTGATTTATGATTATTTTTATTCTCTTAAAACTCTTACTTTGTCATTTTTAATATATTATATTTAAATTAATGGAAAACAAACTTAAGTATTTTAATAAATTAACTATTATTTTTTTAGTGCTATATTTAGTTAGAATGTCTTCCAAATCCTATTTTTCGTTGTAAAGTTTAGGCATATAAATTATTGAATTACATAACTGCCACAAAAACATCTTATGGTGTTGATAAATAAAAAAAATATTTAGGTGGCACCGCTTTCTTTGAATTGGCTTCCCTTTTAATATTTATTTTACTTCATTCTTCTACCTAAGAAAGAAATACATCATTTGCGAAAATGTTAACTGTCTAGCAATAGGGGTTATGAGATACAGGGTGGACACAGACAGACGGGCAGACTGAACGAACAGTGAAGCGGAAGCGGACAATCTTGAAAATAGGGTAACATTTTCACCCCTCGGTTACGGAACTCTAAAAATAAAAACCTCTTTGATAACAAGTAGGAGCATCTGTTGCGTCAATATTATTTATTATAAGCAATCCGAGAGACACAAATTATTATTTCGAATTTTATTACCTACGCACACAGTACGCTATTAATAAAAAGAGCGGTCGAGAATATAATTAATTTTATTCATCATTGCTTCCCATCTTCCTACTGGTAGATTTGTATATTCCTTATTTACCGATAGCTATAGACCACGGCACCGCTTGCCATCAAGTTAATCCCTTATTTCTTTGCTATCCATTCCTGCAAAAAATAAAATTAAAATAATACATGTTACTATTTAATTATTATTAAAAAATATATATATTATTATTGAAACAGTGTTTTTATTTTCTTGTAATCTTATTTAAAATTACAGTTCTCTAGCTTAAGCAAAACTTTCTTTAATATATTCATCATTTTGCAATTTGAAGGAAATAAATGTAAGCCTAAAAACTGCAAACATACATACAAGTAAATAATTTACTGTAAAGTTATTTTTTTACCTACACTTGTTTGATTTACATTAAAAAAAATTATAAGTATAACCATCTTGCGCAAAATCGAAAGTGCATTGGATACTGTTATACAATCGATTCTATTCCTTTTAAATTATCGTTTTAATGAAATTTAATTAAAAATTTAGGTACTTAATGGTAATTTAAGGTATTTAATTATCATAGTTAAAATTTATACAACTATATGCGATAACTGTATTAAAATAAAATATATTACAACACTAAGAAACTATATAAATCCTATGAGATTCTGAATCACGCTATCAAAGTTTCTACGCACCCTGAGTATATATAGAGCTTGTGGGATGGAGCATACAGGAGGACCGTCTCTACGTAGTAAACCGGTCTGCTTCCGTGCCGGTTTAATACGGTCGCACCATTCAGATGACTGTTATTCAGTGAGTTCATGCGAGAGAAGCCATACAAATAATGAAACAAGTTAAAAAAGAGATACAAATAGGGAACATTCACGTATTTTTTTTTTGACGTAAATTAATCATTTACCTCTCTATATCGTAGAAAAAAATATTAATAGGCTTGAAAAGATTGTAGTTTTTTTTCAAAGTGAAAATTAAAACATTGAGTAAATTTGACCCGTTTAAACACCGCCATTTTGCGCGCGCTTTGCGTGACGTCAAATGATACATCCAGTGAATGTTTACTATGAACTTTTTAGCAATTTCTTTTTTTTTTTTTTTTTTTTTTTTTTTTTTTATACCATGATGGTGGCAACAAGCTCACGGCCCGCCTGATGGTAAGCGGTCACCGTGGCCTATGGACGCCTGCAACACCAGGGGCATCACACGCGCGCTGCCGACCCTTTAAAAACCTATTTACTCCCCTTTTGAAGAGCCCCATACTGTAGCCCTCAGGGAAAACCTCGGCAGGGAGTTCATTCCACAGCTGAAGTGTCCGTGGGAGGAAATTCCTCTGGTACCTGACTGTACGGGACCACTTAGACTCCAATGTGTGAGGATGAATTCCCTGTCGATGGCGAGCGGTGCGGTGGTAAAAAGTAGCCGTGGGCATCATGTCAAACAATTCCTCGGAACACAACCCGTTGTACAAACGGTAGAACACGCATAAAGAGGCAAAATCTCTCCTTAGGTTTAAGGGTTCAATACCGTTTGTGAGATTGGGATCGTCGACTATTCTCACAGCTCGTCTTTGGACCGAGTTGAGTGGTCCAAGCTGGTATCCAGGTGCTCCCGCCCAAAGATGAGAACAGTACTCCATATGGGGGCGAACTTGCGATTTATATAATAGCAGTCTTTGCCCCGGTGTGAAGTACCGCTTCGCTTTATTAAGCACACCCAGTTTTTTGGATGCCAGCTTGACCTTGTCCTCTAAGTGACTTCGGAACTGGACGTCACTGGATATGTCAACACCAAGGATCCCAATACTCTTAGAGATGGTGAGTGTTGTGTCCTGGAATTGTGGAGCCACAGCGAATGGGGTTTTCTTCGCGGTGAACGCACAAACTTGTGTCTTAGAGGGGTTAAACCGGACCAAATTGTCCCTACCCCAATCGGAGACCTTGGATAAGGTACTCTCGATTTCCGACACAAGTTGTTCGCGACTTTCTTCCACAATGGAACGAGGGATATTCGCACGGCCTGTATAAAATGCGTCTCCGGTGCTGTCGTCCGCATAGCAATGAATGCCATCAATAGACAACATATCATTGATATGCAGAAGAAACAGCGTCGGAGAAAGTACAGAACCTTGCGGGACGCCAGCGTTTATATCTAATTTATCAGAGCAGCTACCGTCTACGACGGCTCTTATGCATCGGTCGGATAGAAAGCTGGCGACCCATTTGCACAACCCCTCGGGCAGTCCATATGTTGGTAGCTTCGTTAGAAGACCCCGGTGCCAAATCCTATCGAACGCCTTCGCTATGTCCAGGCTAACTGCCAATGCCTCACCTTGACTCTCGATGGCTGAAGCCCAACGGTGTGTGAGATACACTAGAAGATCACCAGTCGAGCGATCGTGGCGAAAACCGTATTGCCGGTCGTTGATCAAATCGTGTTCTTCTAGGTATCTTAGGAGCTTCGTGTTAATAACACGTTCCATCACCTTCGAGAGAAGGGAAGTTATAGCGATAGGCCTGTAATTCTGATCTATCGCCCTTTTTGGGCACCGGGTGCACATGGGCGGTCTTCCACGAAGACGGAACTAGCCTAGAGTGGTAAGAAAGTGCGAAAAGTCGCGTTAGCACGGGGCACAACTCAGGAGCACACTGTTTGAGCACCACTGCTGGTATGCCGTCGGGCCCACTCGACTTATGGACATCCAGACCGAGCAGCTCCCGCCGAACATCTCTCTGCGAAATGTTTACTTCCGGCATGGAGTGGCCGCAACATGAGATATTAGGCGGCACGTTGCTTTCGTCATCGGCCATAGTCGAGTTAGAGGCAAAGAGATTACCCAGGAGATCGGCTTTCTCTTTTGCACTGTGGGCTAAATTACCTTCGGCATTCCGCAGTGGTGGTAAGGACGACTGACAGAAATTCCCCTCGGCAGCCTTAGCAAGCGACCAGAAGGCACGACTCCCAGAGGGGTAGCCAGCCAGTTTCTCGCCAATTCTGCCGATGAAGTCGAACTTAGCTCTAGCAATGGTTCTTTTACTGGACCTCGAAACAGCGTTTAGCTTGCGTTTCACATCAGGCAAATTAGGATCCTGATTGGCTCGAGCCGTGATCCAAGCCCTGTATGCGGCATGTTTAAGAAGCCTAGCTTCTCTACAGGGCCGATTAAACCACGGTCGTTTCTTTGCCCCCGCAGCTACTAGCGAGTTTGGAATAAAGTATTCCATACCCACCAGTATCGTCTCAGTGACCGCAGCTGCGCAGGCGTCGGGATCATCTGATGTGAAGCAAAACTGTCTCCACGGGTACGATGCGTAGTATCCTCGCAATCCATCCCAGTCTGCTGACTTATACTGCCACACGCGCCGCGAGCTAGTGGGCCGAGGTGGATCTGGCCGTGCGCATGGTACTACGGTCCGGATAAGACAGTGGTCGGACGAGCCGAGTGGTGCATCCACTGATAGTGTATATTTATCCGGACGTGTGGTCAGCAGAAGGTCCAAGATAGAGCTTGTATGGTCCTCAATATCTGGTATTCTTGTTGGAGAATGTACCAGCTGTGAGTAACCATAGGCCAGAGCAAATTCGTGAGCACACCGCCCGGCGTAGTCGGTAGACCGAGAACTGAGCCACTCAGTATGGTGGGCATTGAAGTCTCCTAAGATTACCAACTCCGCAGAGGGGTGTTGCTCATGAACTCTATCTGTCGTCAATTGCAGGTGCTCGAAAAGTCGTTTAGTTTCCCCGTCACCGCTATGAGACCTGTATAGGCACGCGTAAATACGGGTGTGGCCTCCGTGGTCTACGCGCACCCACAATATCGACAGGTCCCTGTCTTCCAAATGTTGGAGACGGCGACAGCAGATATCCTCCCGAACGCACATACATACACCGGCACGTCTCAAGAACGTATGTTCAAGTTTGTAGCCGGGGTAGAGTAGGTATGATATGTCGGCCGGGCAGGATATCTGCGTCTCCGTGAGAAATAATAAGGTCGGCTGCGCAGTCTCAAGGTGTTGATGGACTGCGCTTAGGTTTGCGTGTAGTCCCCTGATGTTACAGAAATCCACTTGTGTGGATAGGGGAGCCACTGTACAAAATCTATTTCTTTTCTTTGTTCTCATGTTTATTTTATAAAAGGGGGCTAAATAGGTAGAGGATTTGCTGTGATGATAGCTAGGGGACAAATTTTATAATGCTGACTAGTCACTGAGCAGAATAGGTAGTGCGGTTTGTCGGCGCAGCGTACGAGAGGGCCCCCGGTCCCCCCCCACTGCAGCAGCCGGGTCCACTCCGGTCTCCTACTCCGGCACGACTACAGCAGCAGGGATTTTTCGCGGGTTGGCAGTTCAGCCTCCCAGGGCGGAGATTAAGTGATCCCTGGGTTCGGGAACTCTACTGACCCGCGGGCGGCCAGCGACGAACCGTTTCACCGGGTCTCACTGACCGCTGCGCCCACACTCCGCGCCTACACCATTCAGTAACCGCATCATTTGCATTACCGGTCCTCCGCTATCAACACAACAAACCCTCCGGAGCTCTGGATACCTTACTCACCACAGGAACACAACACCACTAAAGAGCGATGTCATTTGGCTGCGATCTTCTGTAAGGCGGAGGTATTTCACCAGTCGGGCTGCTCCAAATTTGAGTGAGGTAAACCCCACTGTGCCCTACCTCTCTATAATTTTTTTTCATAGATATTTTATGTTTTAATTGCTTTACAAGTCATGGAAGAAGATAAAAATCATCTTACGAGTATTGTATAGTACCGGAGTGCAAAAATAGTATTAGAAAAACACCCGACAAAGTGTTTTTTGTATTCCAAGAGATGCGAAAATACAAAAACAATGGTGTACGGAAATTAAAAGGGATAATATATGTCCTAAATCGTGTTTATATGGTTGTGAAGATCAATTTAACGTAAGTATACTTTTTTAATAAGTTTAATCTAATAGTTTAAATTTATAGTAAGTATTAAACATTAGAAAATTTGAGTTTAAAATTAACCTAACCTATCTTACAAATTTCAGTATAACTTTCTATAAAAACCGTAATCTTTTTTTGTTTTACGCAATTTTTATGGTCTGTCGATTTATTTCAGGTTAAGGAAGATACAGCAAATTGTATTGAATATAATATGTGTAACGAAACAACAAGGAGAAAGATGTAATCTAAGTTTGAAGAAAGGAGTTGTTCCTTATATATTTTTGTGGCAAAAACAACAGCTGATAGAATGAGAATGTGCATAGTCAAAAGGCAAAGATTGACATCGGTTAATGAAGCCTTTTAAGAGTTAGCTATCAAAAGTAGTGTTTAAAAAAATTGGTGACCTTTACGAAGAAGTGATATAGGTAGTAAGTCCTAGTACTGCCCATACAAATGTCTGTGATATTAATCAGCCAAGACTCAGTACTTCTCCTATTGAATGTGATGATCATAAGGCAGAGCCTTGCTTTTCGCATATTAAAGATAAATTACCAAGTGACTAAGCTGTGCAAGTTAATATTAAACCGAAGTATGGAAGTAAAGGTGTCAATGTAAATATACCTGCTGAAAAACAAAATGTAGCATTATCACCATTTCCTCATTTAACACACAACATTGTTACACAACAGTTTTAAAAGTAAAACTATCTGTTTTAAAAAGAAAATTGTTTACTGAAAACACAGCTGATAATACTTCTATAGCATCTTATATCTTCTATATCTGCTGATTATCAACCAAGTTATTTATCTGAGTCAAGTGAAGTGAAAAATGATTCAGAGGCAGAAATATTTTAAAAATGTATTGTGTAGTAGCATGCTAACTGCTATTCAAAAAGAGTTTGTAGGTATTTGTTTTGTTAGAGTTGTTTGAGTATTTAGAAAATGTTTTTAAGATTACCTAAACAATTGTATCATTTAAGCACGAAAATATAGGTTTAAATTATTTATTTTTCTCAGTCACACTGATACCACAGTATGAACTTAAACGCCGATATATTGAATGGTGTGTCAAATGACGTCACATTTCCTTTCGACCAATGGTGGCGCGTTTTGGAATTTCGCTCCCTAAAGTTACACTTTTCATAAATTATTTTATGGCCTTAAATGATTAGTAAATTAAAAAAAAATGATTTTATTATAATAAGATGATAAAAAGTAATGGAAAAAAAAATATTTGAGACCATTTAAATTTTTTTGCATGTTCCCTATTGGTTAAAGGTCTTCAATTGTCCGATAGCCAACCCCCACTATCGTAGAGAATTTGTCCCCTTTTTTTCGTTCTGTATAATATTTTTTATATTACTAGTAAAGTATTCACATTCACTTGTAAAGTGAATCCCATGACAATGTATTCCCGAAAACTGACGAAAAATATTTTACATGTACAGACAGCGACCAGTTAGAGTTTTTTTTATACGTATAAAGGTAGATTTCTGGAGCACTTTAAATACATTCATCTTTTGATAGAGTGACGAGTGTGTTATATTATTGTAGTATTGCTATATTATATAAGATTGTTATTATATAGTAATTTGGTATGTAGGTAATATAAATATGTAATTATTTATATAACTACATAATAACGTTGACAATAAATATTGTTGTTACAATTAGATTTACGAATTTAGAATTATTTAGAACTATATATCATTGTTATTACTGCTGTTATAAAAGTGGTGAAAGATATTGATTTGACGAACTATCGGAAGTAGCCTTAAGATATTAAATATGTTGCATTTACATATCTTATTAGGTAAGCCATAAATGTGTGAAATATATAAGATTGGTATAAATATGCTTAGGCATTTAAAATGGTTATGTACTATTATATTCTTATTATGATATATTTAATGATGTTTAAAGTTGTGAATATGACTTATCTCCAATAGCTGCCGTTGGCGCTTCTGTCGATGTTGTTATGTTATTAATATGGCTGTAAGCCTCTATTAAAGACAACCTGTATTGGACAACCGGCAAGATAAGTGATTCTTATACTTACATTGTTTATAATATGTGTAATAACTATGCTGTATATTTCACAGTATTGAGTTATTGGTAATTGTGTCTAAATAATTACACAGTAATAACTATATTACTGTATTTATTATATTCATGTACCGGGGGTCATTTTCTTATATTAAATGATATATTTGTTTAGCTCTTTCTTTTCTTTAAACTTATCCAAATAATGCACTGAAATATATTATCGTATTTATAGTGTGAAGTAGCTTGATTAAATATTTTATACTATATTATTGTTAGTTATATGGTTTTTAATTGTAGAATCTTATATTATCTAACAAGTGCGTAATGAAAGCTAAAAACTAAATGATACTCAGAGTGACGCTAATTTTTATGTAAAAAAGTTTACATTAGCTTTATTTTTTTTTCGTGATGCGTGCACAACTAAAAGACATCATCCGTCATGTAGACAAAAATTTTAAAAAATGCTGATAATGGATTGTGTTATTTATCACTTCACATCCTGGTATATTATTTTAATATTTTCAATGTACAGTTCATTTTCAATTTCAATTTCAGTTTGCAAATGTATTTTTATTCAATTTTTATGTAAGCTACTACTTACTTGCTAAACTAACTACTACTGACTTACTTAACTATATATGCTTATAGATATTTTTAAACATTATTTTTGACTGAGGCTTCTTTTCATTGTTATTATTTACTTCAAAATTAAAAATATTAAATAGGATTTGCGAAAATCCTTTATATATGTATTAAATAGTAACGATCATATACGAATTGCCTAGGATTGTATATAGGGGTGATACTGTAACTCAAGTGTTAGAGCGATGGTAAGGTTTTCCAAAAGTCGAGGGGTTCGAATTGTATCTGATTGTAACGGTTTATTTTTCATTCTATATTTATTAAACACTGTATTATAATAATATAATGTGTATAACGCCCTATTTGTATCAACATATTAATTATGAGGTCATATATATTGCAACTACAATTAGTTTAAGATATTGCCTTTTGAAAATCTCCTTCCTATATTTATCCGATAACTGAGTATAATTTATGTACCTGTAAGAATTAGACAGTTATTTAATTATTGTATAATGGATTAATAGATCATATTTACTATTCGTCAAGTTAACAATGATACGACTAGTTCTGACCTGAAGGTGATAACATATATTATATGCAGCCGCAAATGCAGGTGAGGAAATAAGGTTATTCAAACGCTTCCTTCCTAAGAGACAAAATATATGTCTGAAGTAAGGATATATAATATACACCTATAAGAACACACTACTTATATTTAAATAATAATATTAATAACGCAACTGTTACGGGCCGTGCAAATGTCGTACTGTTATAAATATATATATATATATATATATATATATATATATATATATATATATATATATATATATATATATATTTATAACAGTACGACATTTGCACGGCCCGTAACAGTTGCGTTATTAATATTATTATTTAAATATAAGTAGTGTGTTCTTATAGGTGTATATTATATATCCTTACTTCAGACATATATTTTGTCTCTTAGGAAGGAAGCGTTTGAATAACCTTATTTCCTCACCTGCATTTGCGGCTGCATATAATATATGTTATCACCTTCAGGTCAGAACTAGTCGTATCATTGTTAACTTGACGAATAGTAAATATGATCTATTAATCCATTATACAATAATTAAATAACTGTCTAATTCTTACAGGTACATAAATTATACTCAGTTATCGGATAAATATAGGAAGGAGATTTTCAAAAGGCAATATCTTAAACTAATTGTAGTTGCAATATATATGACCTCATAATTAATATGTTGATACAAATAGGGCGTTATACACATTATATTATTATAATACAGTGTTTAATAAATATAGAATGAAAAATAAACCGTTACAATCAGATACAATTCGAACCCCTCGACTTTTGGAAAACCTTACCATCGCTCTAACACTTGAGTTACAGTATCACCCCTATATACAATCCTAGGCAATTCGTATATGATCGTTACTATTTAATACATATATAAAGGATTTTCGCAAATCCTATTTAATATTTTTAATTTTGAAGTAAATAATAACAATGAAAAGAAGCCTCAGTCAAAAATAATGTTTAAAAATATCTATAAGCATATATAGTTAAGTAAGTCAGTAGTAGTTAGTTTAGCAAGTAAGTAGTAGCTTACATAAAAATTGAATAAAAATACATTTGCAAACTGAAATTGAAAATGAAAATGAACTGTACATTGAAAATATTAAAATAATATACCAGGATGTGAAGTGATAAATAACACAATCCATTATCAGCATTTTTTAAAATTTTTGTCTACATGACGGATGATGTCTTTTAGTTGTGCACGCATCACGAAAAAAAAATAAAGCTAATGTAAACTTTTTTACATAAAAATTAGCGTCACTCTGAGTATCATTTAGTTTTTAGCTTTCATTACGCACTTGTTAGATAATATAAGATTCTACAATTAAAAACCATATAACTAACAATAATATAGTATAAAATATTTAATCAAGCTACTTCACACTATAAATACGATAATATATTTCAGTGCATTATTTGGATAAGTTTAAAGAAAAGAAAGAGCTAAACAAATATATCATTTAATATAAGAAAATGACCCCCGGTACATGAATATAATAAATACAGTAATATAGTTATTACTGTGTAATTATTTAGACACAATTACCAATAACTCAATACTGTGAAATATACAGCATAGTTATTACACATATTATAAACAATGTAAGTATAAGAATCACTTATCTTGCCGGTTGTCCAATACAGGTTGTCTTTAATAGAGGCTTACAGCCATATTAATAACATAACAACATCGACAGAAGCGCCAACGGCAGCTATTGGAGATAAGTCATATTCACAACTTTAAACATCATTAAATATATCATAATAAGAATATAATAGTACATAACCATTTTAAATGCCTAAGCATATTTATACCAATCTTATATATTTCACACATTTATGGCTTACCTAATAAGATATGTAAATGCAACATATTTAATATCTTAAGGCTACTTCCGATAGTTCGTCAAATCAATATCTTTCACCACTTTTATAACAGCAGTAATAACAATGATATATAGTTCTAAATAATTCTAAATTCGTAAATCTAATTGTAACAACAATATTTATTGTCAACGTTATTATGTAGTTATATAAATAATTACATATTTATATTACCTACATACCAAATTACTATATAATAACAATCTTATATAATATAGCAATACTACAATAATATAACACACTCGTCACTCTATCAAAAGATAAATGTATTTAAAGTGCTCCAGAAATCTACCTTTATACGTATAAAAAAAACTCTAACTGGTCGCTGTCTGTACATGTAAAATATTTTTCGTCAGTTTTCGGGAATACATTGTCATGGGATTCACTTTACAAGTGAATGTGAATACTTTACTAGTAATATAAAAAATATTATACAGAACGAAAAAAAGGGGACAAATTCTCTACGATAGTGGGGGTTGGCTATCGGACAATTGAAGACCTTTAACCAATAGGGAACATGCAAAAAAATTTAAATGGTCTCAAATATTTTTTTTTCCATTACTTTTTATCATCTTATTATAATAAAATCATTTTTTTTAATTTACTAATCATTTAAGGCCATAAAATAATTTATGAAAAGTGTAACTTTAGGGAGCGAAATTCCAAAACGCGCCACCATTGGTCGAAAGGAAATGTGACGTCATTTGACACACCATTCAATATATCGGCGTTTAAGTTCATACTGTGGTATCAGTGTGACTGAGAAAAATAAATAATTTAAACCTATATTTTCGTGCTTAAAGGTTTTATTAAATGATACAATTGTTTAGGTAATCTTAAAAACATTTTCTAAATACTCAAACAACTCTAACAAAACAAATACCTACAAACTCTTTTTGAATAGCAGTTAGCATGCTACTACACAATACATTTTTAAAATATTTCTGCCTCTGAATCATTTTTCACTTCACTTGACTCAGATAAATAACTTGGTTGATAATCAGCAGATATAGAAGATATAAGATGCTATAGAAGTATTATCAGCTGTGTTTTCAGTAAACAATTTTCTTTTTAAAACAGATAGTTTTACTTTTAAAACTGTTGTGTAACAATGTTGTGTGTTAAATGAGGAAATGGTGATAATGCTACATTTTGTTTTTCAGCAGGTATATTTACATTGACACCTTTACTTCCATACTTCGGTTTAATATTAACTTGCACAGCTTAGTCACTTGGTAATTTATCTTTAATATGCGAAAAGCAAGGCTCTGCCTTATGATCATCACATTCAATAGGAGAAGTACTGAGTCTTGGCTGATTAATATCACAGACATTTGTATGGGCAGTACTAGGACTTACTACCTATATCACTTCTTCGTAAAGGTCACCAATTTTTTTAAACACTACTTTTGATAGCTAACTCTTAAAAGGCTTCATTAACCGATGTCAATCTTTGCCTTTTGACTATGCACATTCTCATTCTATCAGCTGTTGTTTTTGCCACAAAAATATATAAGGAACAACTCCTTTCTTCAAACTTAGATTACATCTTTCTCCTTGTTGTTTCGTTACACATATTATATTCAATACAATTTGCTGTATCTTCCTTAACCTGAAATAAATCGACAGACCATAAAAATTGCGTAAAACAAAAAAAGATTACGGTTTTTATAGAAAGTTATACTGAAATTTGTAAGATAGGTTAGGTTAATTTTAAACTCAAATTTTCTAATGTTTAATACTTACTATAAATTTAAACTATTAGATTAAACTTATTAAAAAAGTATACTTACGTTAAATTGATCTTCACAACCATATAAACACGATTTAGGACATATATTATCCCTTTTAATTACCGTACACCATTGTTTTTGTATTTTCGCATCTCTTGGAATACAAAAAACACTTTGTCGGGTGTTTTTCTAATACTATTTTTGCACTCCGGTACTATACAATACTCGTAAGATGATTTTTATCTTCTTCCATGACTTGTAAAGCAATTAAAACATAAAATATCTATGAAAAAAAATTATAGAGAGGTAGGGCACAGTGGGGTTTACCTCACTCAAATTTGGAGCAGCCCGACTGGTGAAATACCTCCGCCTTACAGAAGATCGCAGCCAAATGACATCGCTCTTTAGTGGTGTTGTGTTCCTGTGGTGAGTAAGGTATCCAGAGCTCCGGAGGGTTTGTTGTGTTGATAGCGGAGGACCGGTAATGCAAATGATGCGGTTACTGAATGGTGTAGGCGCGGAGTGTGGGCGCAGCGGTCAGTGAGACCCGGTGAAACGGTTCGTCGCTGGCCGCCCGCGGGTCAGTAGAGTTCCCGAACCCAGGGATCACTTAATCTCCGCCCTGGGAGGCTGAACTGCCAACCCGCGAAAAATCCCTGCTGCTGTAGTCGTGCCGGAGTAGGAGACCGGAGTGGACCCGGCTGCTGCAGTGGGGGGGGACCGGGGGCCCTCTCGTACGCAGCCGCAAATGCAGGTGAGGAAATAAGGTTATTCAAACGCTTCCTTCCTAAGAGACAAAATATATGTCTGAAGTAAGGATATATAATATACACCTATAAGAACACACTACTTATATTTAAATAATAATATTAATAACGCAACTGTTACGGGCCGTGCAAATGTCGTACTGTTATAAATATATATATATATATATATATATATATATATATATATATATATATATATATATATATATATATATATAAACCGGTGGACATATTTAGCGGAACGCAAAAAACAGACTGCAAGATCATATGAAAACACATTTTTGTTGTACAATACATTTGATTATTATTCTGAATTAATTAAATTAACATTTTTAAACATAAAAAATCACAAAATTAAAGCGAAAGAAACGAAATTAAAGACAATAAGGGCAGTGACTTAATTCTGAAGAGTTTTGACCTAACACAATGAAAACTAAAGAAAAGTTAATATTGTCCAAATGACTGGTTTTTTCGCGATGAGTGATACAATCAGTATTTAGTGTTGCCACCTCTTGCTGTTAAAACTGCCTGCATGCGTCTGGGCATGCTCTCTATTAAATTGTCAATAAAACTTTGCGGCATTGAGTTCCATTCTTCAACCAATGCGGTTTTGAGGTCTCTTACGTTGACAGGTGATGGATTTCTTTGTTTAATTTGTCTTCCCAGTTTGTCCCAAACGTGTTCTATTGGATTTAGGTCTGGCGAGCGTGCCGGCCACCCCAAAACCTGGATTCCGACCTCATTAAGATATTCCGAAACTAATGCCGCAATGTGAGGTCGAGCGTTGTCATGCATTAGAAGAAAATTGTCTCCAATGAAAGGGACAAAAGACATCACAATCTGCTCTAAAATATCGGTTACGTATCTTGCCGCAGTCAGGGAGCCGTTTTCTACGATGTGTAGCTCCGTGCGTGCTCCTAAGCAAATACCGCCCCATACCATTACTGACCCTCCACCATACGGCTCTCTCCCAATAATGTTACACTGAGCGTATCTTTCTCCGGGTCGTTGCCATACTTTGGTCCTTCCATCATCTGGTTTGAGACAAAATCTGGACTCATCACTAAAAAGAACTTTTCCCCAAGCGTCATTATTCCAATTTAGGTGGAAACGAGCAAAGCTGGCCCGAGCCACTCGATGACCTGCGGTGAGCTGTGGACCTCTGGCAGGCAAGTACGCCCCTATACCAGCTGCCTTCAGTCTTCTTCTGACGGTTTTGGTACTAATTATCACTTGTCGAACTTCCTGCAGCTGGTTTTGTACCTCAGAAGAAGTCAAGGTACGGTTTCTGAGAACACTGCTGACAATAAATCTATCGTCTCTCTCTCCTGTTACTCTTTTGCGACCTTGTCCTTTACGCCTGGTATACTCTCCAGTCTGCCGGTATCGTTTAACATTGCGGAAAATCACAGACTTGGAAACATGTAATGTTTGAGCCACTTCATTGTAAGTGTAACCATTTTCAATTAACCCGGCGTGAATGAGGTGGGGTATCTCATACCCGCGAAGTTTTAAAACGCAAATTGTTTAATGTTATTGTTGCTATGCAAGTCCCGTTGTTGCAGTAGCTGGAGGTAAGGGTGTGTTGGGTGAGTTTTGGCATCAAGTTTAGTTATTCACCAATTGCGAATTGAGATATACGATTGCAAACTTCGCCAGGGTATGACATACCCCACCTCGTAGTTGGTGTCACATATTTGTAGTGACAGTAAGTTTATAATTAATTCTTATTTTTAGTATTTTGTGATTTATTTTAAGATTTGTCAAGATGTATTATGAAAAAATGAAGAAGGTTGACAATCTAGCTGCAATAAGGAATATTATGGATAATTTAGTCGACAATATTAGTGACCATTATGTGACTTCCGAGAACTTTACTATTGATGAAATGTAACTATCGTTTCATGTATAAATTCCTAATAAACCGGCCAAAGGTGGACTCAAATTTCAAGTTCAATATGCGAAAAAGTTTTACATTCTCAAACTGGAGCTATACGCAGGGAAATAACCATCTGAGTTATATGGTATACTCAATATGGCTACTATAAACTATCATAATCTACAGGGAAAATCACTTATGGGGCAAAAAACGCATTATGCACCGTGATTATATTCGTAATTTAGGTCTGAAGTCTGAACCTAATAAAAGATAGTTTTTGCAACATTCAAAGGAAGTTGGTCCTCCAGCGGAAATACGAAAAAGAATTGCCCATCACCTGTGGGGACCTTTGTCAGCAGTTCCCAAAAAATGTTTAGCAAATATGTTAGATATGGTCCTCAATAAAGAAATAAAAAGATAAAACATTGCTGTTCTAAATGTATAAAGCCAATATGTATGGAACACGCGATTATTGTGTGCGGACATTGTGCTGATTTTTAGGTGTAACTTTAGCGATATGTTACATGATCTCATAAGATTGTCCAATTCTTCTTTGAGTTAGAACTATTAGAAAATAGTTTTATTATGTTGATTTAACAAAGAAGTTAGAATTTTGCTAGATTTTTATGCAAAAAGTTAATTAACCACCGAAACTTGTATTTTTTCATAGAATATTTATTAACATAGTTATTTTAATAATCATTAAAACCGTTTGTACTTAAACCTCTTTTCTTTTTTGTAATCTTGTTTGTTTAAAATTGCGTTTTGAATGTTTTATCATATGTAATGTAAATTAAACGTTTGTATGAAAAAAAAATAACATTAAAGTTTTGGGTATCTCATACCCACCTCATAGCTGGTGTAACAATTACTCACCTCATTCACGCCGGGTTAAAGTTACAGCTTTAGAAACCAGAGCAACGCTGAAATCCGGCATTATCGCCTAAATTTATCGAATTAAGTTCACTTCACTCAATAATGATAATTTTTCGTCAAAAAAACAACAGAAATAAAGTTTTTTTTTTAAAACAACAAAAGCCGACGAAAATTCCATACACTACGTGTCTCAGAAATTAGCAGATAAACAAAAAAAACAAATGAAATTTAAAATAAAATTATTTTTAAAATCATCTTTTTTTTTTAATACATAATATTGGTATAGTGGCCAGTACGAAAATATGAAAATATTTTCTGTTATTCGACCTTTTTTTTGCGTTCCCCTAAATATGTCCATGAGTGTATATATATATTGTATTGTTAAAAAAAAATTGAATTTAAAAATTAAAATGTATGATGAATGAAAATAAAAATAAAGAAGTTAAGTTAAAACAAAAAAAAAACAAAATAAATGAGTGTGTGAGCTTGCCGAGGTGGTATTGGCTTTGGTTCTCAAAATAAACTAAATAAAAGAAATAAAAAAAACAAACAAACAAACTAGATAACAAATATAATCGGGCGCCAGAGAACCAGTCTGGTCTAATCAATGGTCTATCCGCCAGAATAGTCTGCCGGATAGACCATTTAACTATTAATCTCAAGGCGGGCATTGGTGTGCATTTTTGGTGTGTTGACAGAGAGCCAAAGAAAAGAAAACTTACAATTTAACAATATATTTCAAACAATACAACAAAACAAATTCTTGTAACAAGTTTACAATTACAGACCTCTAGACTTTAAATTAAAAAAAATAGTACTTACAGTTAGGTGTTGATAAATTAATAACCTAAGTAATAATTATAAAGAACTCTGGTTTGCTAAAACATTCCTTCCACAGCCAGCAATGTAGGTTCAGCCGCAGCACATCCTCATTAATACATCATTTTACTTGGCGTTCTTTACTGGCAAGCGGGTTGTAAAAGCAGGTCAGCGTGAAGCTCTAATGCTTCAGGCAATAATACTATGATGCAAAAATTGTAGCCATGTGCAGAAATGTACAAAACAGGATCCAGGTGATATGAGAACCCCAAACCAAAATGGTTCTATTAGAATGGACAAAATGTAAAATAACAAGTTCCAAATATAAAGGAGATAAGATAACGAATAAATAGAATAAATTGAAGAGCTGTAACAAAATAATATCAATTGATAATTCATACACTCAAATAAAATTTGGAAAAGAGAATGTGTATGATATGACACTTACCGCGTAGGCACGCGCTCTTCGTATTAAATAAACTAATGTGCACTTACAATAAAGAATGCACAAGCAAATAAGCGAGCAAATACTGTAAATAAAGAAAACAAATTGATAATAAGGATGTTTGAAAATTGGGAAAAATATACGCGAGCAAATGGCGTCTGCGCATATGTAAGAGAAAATATCAAAATATCAAAACTTACCAAAATTGCAGCAACAAAGAAATTAACGTTTATCACGCTTATATGCGTTTATATTTAAACGTTAATCATGATATTTTAAAAGATTGACCAATATCATGGAGAAAAACTAGAGATTCAAAAATAACGTGTTCACTGAACAAATTCCAAGAGAAAGGTGAAAACGTCAAAGTCAATAGACTACAAAATAAAAACAACCGGAAGACAACAAATCGAACTGCCAAGTAAAAATGAATTTAAGAAAAACTATTAACTAATACAATTTGATTTTGTTTTCCAAATTATTTATAAATAATAAAAATATTACAACAAATGTGGTTTTCATTTTTTAAATTATATATTAAAGTATGTCCAACTAACCACCATTTAAGCAACACTAAAATATGTTTTAAAACCTTTGAATTCTTTGTGTTATCTGTGCAATAGAATGTGTAATGAATGTGAAGCTAACTGTCAAATTTTAAAGTGACAAATGACAACTGATATGTAAACAAACCTTTTGTTTTGTTGTATTTAAAATAAAATATCCCCAAAAAATTTAATATATTTAGTTATGTGACGAATTCCAAAATACCACGTTACAATTCCCCCTTGTAGCAATTTAAAAAAAAATATCAGAACTAAATGTTCTGGATTTTTTTTTCTTCAAAAAATAAGTAAATGCAAAAAAAAATAATGTAAATTATTAAATAAAGAAATGAAACAACAAATGTATTTCATTTAAATAACAAACCAAAATAAATAACTAATACATATAACTAGTACATAGCTATTTAAATAACTAATAGTGATGTTAGGTTTCAGAACTGGTCATATTCGAAATACAAGCACTAACTCTTCGAACATATTAAACCTTTCATAAAGTATCACTAAAGTTAAATAAAATTACTAACAAATTAAAAATCATACTTGAACTAGAGTATAGTATACTACTGGTTTATCGATAAGCACTAACGCCTCGAATAAACAAACTAACCCATAGTCAAATAACAATAAATATTCTAATAACTAACTAAATGTTTTGGTATGGTATACTACTGGCACAATGTGGTCGGCACCTACGCCCCACACTGACGAACCTATCCAAAAAAATTGGAAAAAAAAATTGCTGACACAAGTCAAACAACAATAGCTGACAGATGTCAAAGTAACAAAACCAATAGCTGACAGATGTCAAACTAACAAAACCAATAGCTGACAGATGTCAAACTAACAAAATAATAGCTGACAGATGTCAAACTAACAAACAAGTGCTTTGGTATGGTATACTACCGGTACAATATGGTCGGCACCCTCGCCCCAAATTGACAAACCTCCCAAAAGCAAATCCAAAAGAATTGGAAAAGATACAAAATATAACAACTAACTAGACTAGTATTGGGTTTGGTATACTACTGGTACAATATGGTCGGCACCCTCGCCCCAAATTGACAAACCAATCCACAAACAAGCTAGAAAACAAACAAAACAAATGTCTAAATATGACACACCTAAGACCTAGAGTATGGTATACTACTGGTACAATGTGGTCGGCACCTACGCCCCACACTGACGAACCTATCCAAAAACATTGGAAAAAAAAATTGCTGACACAAGTCAAACAACAATAGCTAACAGATGTCAAACTAACAAAACCAATAGCTGACAGATGTCAAACTAACAAACAAGTGCTTTGGTATGGTATACTACCGGTACAATATGATCGGCACCCTCGCCCCAAATTGACAAACCTCCCAAAAGCAAATCCAAAAGAATTGGAAAAGATACAAAATATAACAACTAACTAGACTAGTATTGGGTTTGGTATACTACTGGTACAATATGGTCGGCACCCTCGCCCCAAATTGACAAAATGAAAAATCCAAATAGGATATGTGAATCGAAATAGATCACACAAGTAGCTGTGAGTACTAAGACTACACAAAGTCTAATCCAAAAGTATAAATAGGTATTCTAGCTAAGCAATGCTCAATATACATAAGCATGGCACAACATAGAATAAGTCATGTCCAGGTTATATTAACTTAACCTAAAACAGACACAAAAAAAAACAAAAACATAATATAATTAGAACAAAATACAAAAAATAACTAATAGTTCTTATAGAGTTGCGCACTCATATTTCTCTAATGTCGACCTAAAATATAGTATTGTATAGCATAGTTAAAAGTATCAAGTATTTAACATGACTTCCTCATCCCTCAACATTCATGTGACCAACCTAATATACATCTTCTTCATCCTTCATCAACCAAGGTCATGGTCATGCTAAAACTAATAAACAAGATATTAAATTGCTATAAGCAACACCAACCAATTAAATTAAATAACCAAAATAACTAAATTTTAAGAATATCTTTAATATGAAACTTTCCAGTAGTATTTTTAATTAAATCCTTTAACAAATAAATGTTATCAGATATTTTATCAATGATTTTACATTTAACAAATTTAGGAGCTAATTTAGCAGAAAAAAAATGAGTTGCATTGGACTGTATAAAACTCCTCCTCCATACAATATCTCCAACACTATAAGAAATGACCTTTCTTTTTAAATTATAATAAGTTGCATTTCTTTTATAAGATTTAGCTAAATTATCAACAGTTTGACTATAAATATTCTCCAAAGTAGAAAGAGACTCCGAATAACTAGAACGACTACTAATAATTAAATCTGTAGGATCCTCAATAGAAACAAATTTATGTAAAGAACCCTCTAAATAAACTTCTCTACCAAACATAAGAAAATTAGGAGTATATCCAGTAACCAGGTTAATAGTATTATTTATAGTAGCTTGAATATGAGGTAAAAATCTAGACCATGTTCTATGATCAGTATCAACATAACATGAAATACAAGTTACAATTGTTTTATTAAATCTTTCAATGGGATTATTTTGAGGAGTATATAAGGCATTATAAAATAATTTAGGTATATTATAACTTTTAATAAAATCTCTAAACGATTTAGATGTAAACTGTGTTCCATTATCACAAATTATAACTTTAGGACAACCAAATTTTAAAAAATATATTTTTCTCTAAGAATTTAATTATAGAATGAGTAGTTGCATTATACAAAGAACTAATCCAGCAATATTTAGTAAAAACATCTACTATAGACAATATATAAGTATGACCTGAGTAAGATTTAGGTAAAGGACCAAGAAGATCAATGGAAATCATATTCATAGGGCGATTTACTAACTTGGGATTTGTCATAAAACCTAAAGGAGATGAATTAGAATGTTTTATGCTTTACATACTTCACAGCTATTAATATATTCTCTAACACTTTTAAACATCTTAGGCCAGAAATAATGAACTTTAAGCTTCTCTATAGTTTTATGAATAACAAAATGACCAGAATTAATACTATCATGATTATTTTTTATAGTTTCCAACACATTTTCATGAGGAATAACTATCTTCCAAGCCAAAATTTCACTGAGACTATTTTTAGGTTTAACATATTTATACAAAACATTATTTTCAACTTTAAAGAATCTAAATTTAGAAGGATATTTTTGACAATCTATATACATCTTAGAATACCAAGTATCATGAATATCATCAGGACAAGAACAAATAACAGAAACTTCAGGTCTCGATAAAGCATCAGGGACAGTATGACTACTACCTTTCTTATGAATTATATTACATTTATATTGAGACAATCGTGCTGCCCATCTGGCCAGTCGTCCAGAAGGATTAGATAAATTCATTAACCATTTCAAACAAGCATGATCAGAAACTACAGTAAACTCTGTGCCTTCAATATAAGGTCTGAAATGTTCTATAGATAAAAGTACAGCTAATAATTCTCTCTCAGTAACACTATAATTTTGTTCAGCTTTAGACAATAATTTAGAAAAATAAGCATTGGGATGAGAATCACCAGAGTCATCATCTTGCATTAAAAAACTACCAACAGCATAACCACTAGCATCACAATGAACTGAAAAAGATTTTTTCAATATTAGGACATTTTAAAACAGGAGCAGTAATTAGAGCAGTTTTCAAACTATTAAAAGACTTTTCAGCCATATCATTCCAAGTAAATTTAATTTTCATGTTTCTTTTACCACCAGTTAATTTAGTCAAAGGAGAAACTAGTTCTGAGAAATTTGGTATAAATCTTCTATAATTTGAACACATACCAATGAAACTACGAACACTTTTAATAGATTTAGAGGATGAAAAGTTTTTTATTGCCTCCAATTTATCAGGATCAGTATGTAATCCATCTTTATCAACAACATAACCCAAATATTTCAGTCTATCTTTACAAAATTCTGATTTAGTCAAATTAATAATAAGTCCAGATTCTTTTAATCTATTATATACTTTCTCTAATAACACTAAATGACTCTCAAAATCTTTAGAAATTAAGATCAGATCATCTAAGAAACAGAACAATTTGTCATCAAACTCTGGTCCAAACAGTCTATCTGATAACCTTTGCAATTCAGCTGGAGCATTTGTTACACCAAATGGCATCCGAACGAATTCAAACAGACCCCTACCAGGAACAACAAAAGCAGTCTTTTCACGAGAAAATTTTTCCAAAGCAATTTGATAGAAAGCTTTAGAGAGATCGATAGAGGACAAATACCGAGCATCTCTAAGATTAACTAAAATTCTAGATATATAAGGAAGTGGATAAAAATCTTTAACAGTAACAGAATTAAGTTTACGAGAATCTAAACAAACTCTTAAACTACCATCTTTCTTAGTAACTAAAACAAGAGGACTACTCCAAGGAGATTTAGAAGGTTGTATTACTCCTTCAGCTAACATTTTATCAATTTCTATATTTAATTCCTTTAATCTAGCAGGACTCAACGGATAATATCTTTGTTTAATAGGTTCTCCAGTAGTAACAAATTTATGTTTCACTAAATTAGTTTGACCCAATCCTTTATGTTCATAAGTTCATATCTTCAAATAATTTTGTTAATCTATTTAATTTTTGTCTTTCACTCAACGTTAAACTAGCAGCAGAAACGACGGAAGAAATTTCAAATGGTTCACCGCTAGCATTCACAAACGAAACTTTCTTAGAGAATTTTGAAAATATGTCAAAATTTAACCAAAAATCCATACCGAGTACAACATTATTTCTAATTGAGGGTATCACATTAAACCTAAACACTCTGACACGCTTAGCACATCTCACAGGTAACTCCATATATCCAACAATTTGTTGTTGTCTACCATCAGCAGTTGCAGCATGTTCAGAACAATTATGAACAAAAAATCCTAATTTATCAAAATGTAAATGTGAATTATTCCCTAAAACACTAATTTCAGCACCACTATCTAACAATCCTAAAAACTCATGCCCTTTCACTGAAAATAACAAATAAGGCCTAATATCTAAATGATGATTCTTCAAATTATCTTTTAAGTTAATGTCAAAATTATTTTTGCAAATATTATTATCCATTGTGTTCCGATTACTTTTGGATCAAGAAGTTGGGCACAATGGATGCTTACTCGTTTTTTGAATTAGAATTATCCATTAAAGCAGGTTTTCTAAATTTAGGGTCACAGTTAGGACACTATTTTGTCAAAACATTAGCTAGTCCACATGAAAAACATTTAATTCCTTTAACTCTCTTACAATCCCTATACAAATGACCAAAACTATTGCACTTTAAACAAATAACTGAATTATGTTTCCTAGAAGTATTAGGTATCTCAGATTTAATGTTATTTTCAACAGCAGTATTCCGAATCCTAGGCATTAAAGACTCGATCTCCTTACTTAAGTGAATAAGTTCATTAAGAGATATAATAGATCTTCCAATCAAGTGATAAGAATAGTCAGGTAGCATATTATGTCTTACAATCTCCAACAAAGTAGGTTCAGACAAAGGTATATATAATTTAGCTGACAAATCCATTAAACCTATAATAAATTTCGATAAAGTTTCAGAAGGTTGTTGCTTTGTAGTACGTATCCTATATTCAAGACTATAATTATAATCGCTAGGTGTAAAATATTCTATAAGTTCTTGTTTAAATTGAGACCAATTCAACATGTAAACTTTTCGACCCCGGTACCATTTCAAGGCAATATCTGATAATAAAACAGGCAAAGCTGAGAAACATTGATGGTCTGTATAACCTTTGACCGGTTTTAATTCCTCAATTCTATTCAAAAATTCTATTGGACAAGATTTACCATGAAATGTTAAGTTAAGTTCAGAAAAGTCAAAATGTTTTTGATAATAAATATTTTGTGTGGCAGGTTGTGATAAAGAATTCAAATTTGTTAAATTAAGTTGCTCTGAATGTGGTGTGTTAGTTACAACATTTCCAGAAATCTTTTCTAAGTCTATCATACTCATACTGTGAGAATGTAAATTATCTTTATCCTGAGTCTGAGTATCAGTACTAATATTATTCAAAGGTTTTGAAGTATTACTAATATTACTATTCATAGCACTAGGCTTAGAACAAGAAGGTACAATATTATCCATAATTATCAAACAATTACAGTAAAACTCTAAATTGAAAGTTATATGTAAAAAAATCTTACAAAGTTAACTATATTAAGTTTAATTCAGAATAACTATATATTCCTATTTCCAATATATATTTAAATCTAAATTACTTAGGTAATATGATACTAATGCACTGTTAAAAGCAATATATGAAATGTATTCAGAAAATCCATGCGATTATGAAATGTTATAAAATATTCAGCAAATGTATGTGATTATGAAATGTAAAGTAAATTTATTCAAGAAATGTTTGTAAAATTCAACAAAAAAAATTGAATAATATTCAAAAGTAATTAAGCAGAATAAGCTAATTTTAAGTTTAGCTAAGTATCCAAATTATCTAAAACTCCTCTTATAACACAAGATTTAAGCTTATATATAACAAAGTACTTACCTTAAGTACATTGACACAAAGGTATTAAAAATAAAATAATACAGTACTAAATGTTTACTTCCTAATTTCTAATGTTTACCAAAAACTAAAACAAGTTACAAGTTTAACTCTGTCAAATCACCAAAAGGTAAAAATAAATATCTAACAAACCATATCTAAGAAAAATGCACTTTCAAGTCCCTGAGTTCATGCGTCAAAATGTATTGTTAAAAAAAAATCAATTTAAAAATTAAAATGTATGATGAATGAAAATAAAAATAAAGAAGTTAAGTTAAAACAAAAAAAAAACAAAATAAATGAGTGTGTGAGCTTGCCGAGGTGGTATTGGCTTTGGTTCTCAAAATAAACTAAATAAAAGAAATAAAAAAAACAAACAAACAAACTAGATAACAAATATAATCGGGCGCCAGAGAACCAGTCTGGTCTAATCAATGGTCTATCCGCCAGAATAGTCTGCCGGATAGACCATTGAACTATTAATCTCAAGGCGGGCATTGGTGTGCATTTTTGGTGTGTTGACAGAGAGCCAAAGAAAAGAAAACTTACAATTTAACAATATATTTCAAACAATACAACAAAACAAATTCTTGTAACAAGTTTACAATTACAGACCTCTAGACTTTAAATTAAAAAAAATAGTACTTACAGTTAGGTGTTGATAAATTAATAACCTAAGTAATAATTATAAAGAACTCTGGTTTGCTAAAACATTCCTTCCACAGCCAGCAATGTAGGTTCAGCCGCAGCACATCCTCATTAATACATCATTTTACTTGGCGTTCTTTACTGGCAAGCGGGTTGTAAAAGCAGGTCAGCGTGAAGCTCTAATGCTTCAGGCAATAATACTATGATGCAAAAATTGTAGCCATGTGCAGAAATGTACAAAACAGGATCCAGGTGATATGAGAACCCCAAACCAAAATGGTTCTATTAGAATGGACAAAATGTAAAATAACAAGTTCCAAATATAAAGGAGATAAGATAACGAATAAATAGAATAAATTGAAGAGCTGTAACAAAATAATATCAATTGATAATTCATACACTCAAATAAAATTTGGAAAAGAGAATGTGTATGATATGACACTTACCGCGTAGGCACGCGCTCTTCGAATTAAATAAACTAATGTGCACTTACAATAAAGAATGCACAAGCAAATAAGCGAGCAAATACTGTAAATAAAGAAAACAAATTGATAATAAGGATGTTTGAAAATTGGGAAAAATATACGCGAGCAAATGGCGTCTGCGCATATGTAAGAGAAAATATCAAAATATCAAAACTTACCAAAATTGCAGCAACAAAGAAATTAACGTTTATCACGCTTATATGCGTTTATATTTAAACGTTAATCATGATATTTTAAAAGATTGACCAATATCATGGAGAAAAACTAGAGATTCAAAAATAACGTGTTCACTGAACAAATTCCAAGAGAAAGGTGAAAACGTCAAAGTCAATAGACTACAAAATACAAACAACCGGAAGACAACAAATCGAACTGCCAAGTAAAAATGAATTTAAGAAAAACTATTAACTAATACAATTTGATTTTGTTTTCCAAATTATTTATAAATAATAAAAATATTACAACAAATGTGGTTTTCATTTTTTAAATTATATATTAAAGTATGTCCAACTAACCACCATTTAAGCAACACTAAAATATGTTTTAAAACCTTTGAATTCTTTGTGTTATCTGTGCAATAGAATGTGTAATGAATGTGAAGCTAACTGTCAAATTTTAAAGTGACAAATGACAACTGATATGTAAACAAACCTTTTGTTTTGTTGTATTTAAAATAACATATCCCCAAAAAATTTAATATATTTAGTTATGTAACGGATTCCAAAATACCACGTTACAATAAATATATATATATTTATATATAAAATGTATATATGTATAAAATAAATTCTATATATATATATTATACTAGTATTTTTTTGCTTTATTCAAATAAGTATGGATCATCTAAGTATTCTTTGGCATATTAATATACACTCACTATTGTTAACAGGGAAGTCATTAGAAATATAAAGAAATCGGAGATTTATTGTTTCATGAAAATATTATTTTTAGGAATACAAAACTTAATAGTTCAATGGTATCAATATAACCTATAGTGCATAGTGATTTAATATTACATGAAGATTATTTTGCATGTTATAAGACTGAAAATATCAACAATTATACAATTACATATCAAGTTAACATTTACTAAACATTAATTTATTATTAAGTTGGGTAAATTGAAACGCTTAGTTATTTGTAAGGATATAAAATGGGGATAGCTAACATAACTTTATATTAAATTATCGAGCTAAAAGATGTAACTGTAAATATTTAGTCTTCGGTGTTTCATAAACTTCTATTTAATAGCAAACTGGGGGCAATAATTCATAATTTAATATTATCTATTTCCGGCAACCGTTTTGAAGTCTACAAAATTCTATTATTGTTATATTAAAATGTATATTTCCAACATCTTGGTGTAAGTTAAAGGATTTTGTTGAGAACTTCAATATCATTTTACCATATTATAAGCATTTCATTTTTGAACTCATGATGTACATGAAAACTTTAATCTTTGATTAATGATTTAATTCAAATATTTGGAAAATATATTTATTGTTATATGATTTAGATACAAGAATATTATTAAATATACTGTATATTACTGTACAATATATGAAACAAATGATATATATATATAATGTAATTATACATAAAGTTGGTAAATATAAATATATGTTTCAGATATATATAATTGTGATTATGTGTGGTGACGGTCACGAATAGTATTTTTAACACGGTATTTGAAAACCGTTTGGATTTGAAAGCGTCGTATTTCAAACTGGAAGTGCTTGATTCGAGGAGATGATCATATTTCCTAAGGACAAATATGATTTGAATACACAGGATTTTTAGGCGCCCTGGTTTGTTAAGAAGTTTTTCAGTTAGGTCCTGATAGCAATCATCGGCGTAATTTATAATATGCAGAAGGAGAGTAGTGAACAAAAAGATCATAAATTGTACATAACGTATAGTGATTAGTTTTTTTTATTATATCACCTGGTTTTGACTTAAAATAGTTTCCCCCATTTTTTTACAAGTTTCAAGATTTTCAATTTTGATTTTGGCTTTGTTGTTATTATATATATGTTTAAGAAACCTAGTATATTTTAATTCTGTGCCTTGATTTTTAAGAGTTTTCTAAATCTTATCGTGTTCCATCAAGTTGAAAGCTTTGATTTTGTCCACAAAGCAGCTGTAGAAGGTGTTGTTATATTTTCTGCCCTTTTTCAATTAGTTATTTCACAACAAGAATGTGGATCTCTCGGTTGGTTGTAGTCTAACGCATTAGTTATCATGTTGAGAATAACCTTAGTGAATATTAACCTTATAAATATTTGACATCAGACTATAGTTGTTTGTTGTTTGTTGTTTGGCTACCCAGCATTGCGTTGAAAAGGTATGTTAGGGTCAGGAAAAGGTGTTATATGTTATCTGTAAGAAATTTATCACTGATACCGTCTGATCTGGGAGCCTTATTTTTTGTGTTCTTATATCTTTTCCACTTCTACTGAAATTATTTTCGGTACTTTTTTCCGCCTCTACCAAATTAGTCGGTTTACTTGTTTCTTTGAATCCAGGACCATGAAAAACCTGGTTTTTATTGACATAATTTCTGAACGTCTTGTTTTGAGTTTTATGTTTTTGTTAGACAAAGTGGGTATTCAATCAGTTTTTCTTTCCGTTGCTTAGTTGCTTTCTTGATGCCTCTAGTATTCTGAATACATTTTTTCAGTACTTATAGTCTTTGTCTTTGTCTGTACTTTCTCATATTTAATTTTATATTTTTGATTACCTCCTTCCATTTTTTGTCCTTCTTGTCTATTCAATAGTAGTTATTAGATCCACTCTGCTTTTCAAGAATTCTTTTGTTTCACTGGCAAGCTATTTTTCTTTATTTTTTACTAATAATAATAATAATAAATATTCTTTATTGCACACCAAAACACAGAAAATATAAAACAATGATAAGAAAATAAAAAAAACAAATAATAATAAAACATGGTGACACAAAAAGATTAAGGATAAGATTAAGGATATGTTATGAAAAAAATTAGCAAAATTAATTATAAATAGATAAAAAATAAAATAAATAAATAATAATCATAAACATAAATAAACAAATATATATATATATATATATATATATATATATATATATATATATATAGAATAAAGAAAAGAAAAATAAATAAGTAAATATAATAATGATAAATAAATATATAAATAAAAATTAGAGGAACTTCAAAGAGCTAGATAGTATGCAATGACAAGTTTTTTGAAAACAGTCAAGAGTTGGAGCACGTCTGGCTTGTAAAGGAAGACTATTCCAAAGTTGAATAGCTCGGACAGTAAAGGAATTAGAGTGGAAAGAAGTGGAGTGCGCGGGAGTTTCTAGTAAAAGGTTGTTTTCAGAGCGAAGGTTGCGGTCGTGACATTCGCCTAGGAACTTAAATCGATTCTTTAGATAGGGAGGAAGGGAAGAATTGAACAGAATGGAGTATAAGAGATTTAAGATATGAGTATTCCTGCGAAGGCGAATCGGGAGCCACTTGAGTTTTTTACGAAATTCAGATATGTGGTCATATTTGCGTCCAAATTTAAACCGTATACATAGGTTTTGGAGGCGCTCAAGTTTATTAAGTTGCTCCTCTTTCAAGTCTAAATAACAAACATCAGCGTAGTCAAAAATAGGAAAGAGGATAGCTTGTACTAACGCAATTTTAGTGGAAATAGGAAGAAAATTACGCAATCTACGTAAAGATTCTACAGAAAAAAACATTTTTCGGCTCACTTCGTTTATCTGTGGTGTCCAAGAAAGATGACAATCTAAAATTATACCAAGATCTTTGACCTTTTCACAATACGGTATATGAATTCCATCAAAAGTCACAGGTGGTAATTTTTCCCAATTAATACGCGCGTAAAGTTTAGGACTGCCGATTATAATTGCTTGCGTTTTACCTGGATTTACAGTCAATCCAAAGGAATTGCTCCATTGCGATATCTGAGCGAGGTTTTTATTTACATAAATAATTGTTTTGGGTAAATCAGCTAAACTTGACTGCGCATAGATTTGAAGATCATAGGCGTAAAGGTGGTAGAGAGAAAAAATATGTTCAGTGATAGGGTTTATAAATATTGAAAATAAAAGAGGAGACAACACGCCACCTTGTGGTACGCCCGCTTTAATGTTAGACCAATTTGAAAAAGAGTCACGAAGTAGTACGCGTTGGCGGCGACCATGTAAGTAACAATGAAACCATTCAAGAACTGCAGGAGATATGTTAATAGAATTCAGAACGGCAAGTAGAATGTCAAAATCCACCATGTTAAACGCATTGCTAAAATCCAGCAAAGTCATAACCGTCAGCTTTTGGCTTTCCATACCATATCTTATATCATCAGTTATTTTCACCAAAGCAGTAGTCGTACTATGTCCGGTACGAAATCCGGATTGGAGAGGATTTACTTTTTTATGGATAGAAAGAAAAGTGCTGAGTTGGTGATGCACTAGGCGTTCAAGGACTTTGGAGAGGAAAGAAAGTACAGATATGGGACGAAAATCAGATAGTAAAGATGGTGATATTTCCTTTGGTAAAGGAATTACTTGTGCATCTTTCCATATAGCTGGAAATGTATTGGTGCTTATGGAATTATTAAAAATGAAAGTGATTACGGGAACGAGGTGATCAAGGATAGAGAGAATCATTTTACGACTAATGCTGTCGGATCCAATGGCGTCTGATTTGATAGCTAATATATTCTTCTTAACATCACTAACAGTAAATTGACTAATGAAAAATTGTTGAGTGTCTGGAGTGGATATTTCAGAAAGATGATTAAGAGTATTTAACTTAGTCGCATTATTAATAGCAACAATATTAGAGAAATGCTTGTTAAGCTTGTTTGAATCTAAGTTATGCGAGTTAAAATCTCGACGGGGCTTCCCAACTCCAAGTGAATGAAGAAAAGACCAAACTTTACTAGAGTCATCTTCCTCTTTGATAGATTTATAAATGTGGCGTCGTTGTGCATCTCTACACACCTTATTGCAATGATTTCTAGCTTTTCTGTATTTTTCCCTATTTTTCTCATTGTTAATCTGTTTGTATGTGGCTTTGGCAGAATTTTTTTTAGCTTGTAACTTTCTTATTTCATCGGAAAGCCACGGAGCTGAAAGGTGTTTAATACGAACAGGTCGGATTGGAGCGTGTACATCGTAAAGCTTAGTAAGAAGATTGTTAAAAATAGCCACTTGTTCATCCACAGAATAAGCGTCGTATAACGCTGACCAATCTAGTTGGCCTGCGTCTTCTTGCAGTTTCTTTAAATCCAAACCACTGAAATTGCGTAGGTGAAGGACTCTACGTTTAGCTTTAGGAGGTTTAATCTTATAAGAAAGGAAGACGAGATCATGAAATAAAAAAGAATCGGCTGCACACTGACCATGTTTTTCAACATGTTCCAAGGACGAGACAATAATTAAATCTAGAAGCGAAGGAGTGCAGTTGGGAAAAGTATGTGTAGCATTTGAAGGAAGTATGTGTAGATTTACACTATCAATCACATTCTTTAAGTGAGCAGACCGGTGGTCATTTTTCAGTAAGCACGTATTAAAGTCACCCATGATAATGCTGTGGCTATATGGTGGAGTGAACGTATCCAGAAAATATTCAAAGGATGAAAAATAGTCTTTAGTAAGACTGGGGCTGTAGTATACCCCCAACAATAAGTTAGTGTTGCCAAATAACACTTCAACAAAAAGGTGCTCTGCTCCACCGGTCTGGGTTTGGGAAAAACTAATAATCTTAGCTGGGATATGAAAGCGAAGGTAAATAGCTACACCGCCACCAACACGTCCAATCCTATCGTTCCGAATTAAATCAAAACCAGGAAGAGAAAATGGAGTTGACGGCAGACATGGCTTTAACCACGACTCTGAAACTAAAATTGCATGAATATTCAGATTTTCAAAAGAAGTTAACATATCGAGATAATGTGCAGGAATACTCTGTGCGTTGATGTGAATAGCATTAAAATTATTCGGAACGTTAGAGAAGTGGGAAAGCAAACTATCATTCAGTGAGGGAATACTAAGATAACTATCATTACTGCTCAATTCATTCGAGGAAGGGGTTATGGAAAGAAAAGTATCATCTAAAGGAATGTCATCTGAATCATATGGCATATTAAAAATGTATAATTAAAATCAATGAAATATAAATAAATAAAATAAACAAAATATTATGTGGTAATATATGTATATTTATGTACAAATATATGTTTATATATAAATATATGTTTATATATATGTATAATAACTTAATACGATGAATTAATAATACAAAATAGTAGATACGTACTTTTACAATGTAATATCAATGACCAATACATAGTCCATATATCAGCCAGCTGCCTGATCAGTTTGATAGCTACACATGTATAGCAAACTTATATGATGAACAATACGAAGCTAATACAAAACCGAAATAAAACAAGAAAAGTTATACGTAACAGCAACGAGAAATCACGTTAATGACCTTGTGAATCACGTTAATGATGTGCACAATAAAACAAAAATATTTAAGTTCAGATAATATACAAACAAAAAACTACACCAAATGCAGCACAATAAGAAATAGTAATTAGTAAAGTCAAAATAATAACAATAATTTAAATAATAAAAAAACAATAATAAAAAAATAAAATAAAATAAAATAAAAAAAAACATAACTAATGACATTTCACAAGGCCCAATGTGATAGATGGTAAAACGTTAAACATGCGTTACATTATACAAAATTAAATAAAAATAACTTGGAGGGCAGTCGGCACTATTTCATATATGATGTTTACAAATTATTCACAAGATTATTTTTTAACAATTCTCTTAGGGCGAGAAACAACAACTTTTGTGTTCGTTAAAACAGGAACGCTTTGTGAAGCTGTTGGTGATTTTGAGCCTGGGGTAAGCGGGAATGCGTTAAGTTCGCCCAGAGTTTCTACTTGATGTAGCTTATCATCAATACCGATGATATTAATTATGCCATTTCTGGTCCAGCATTTGTTGATACCAAAGCGCTGTCTTGCAGCAAGAAAGGTGTCATTTCTAGGTTTGGTCAAAAACTCAGACTGAGTTATGCCAGTACCCTTAAGTTTTGACTTTGAGAACCACACTTTGTCACGAACGACAGCCTCAGTGAACTTGATCACAATAGGCCTTACTCTTTTCTCGGACGGGCGACCCAGGCGGTGACACGACTTAATACTGGAGCTCGAAAAATGGTTAACATGAAGATGATCAGAGAGGAGACAAGTCACTTGTGCAGAGAGATCCTCCGATTTGTCATCAGGAACACCATGCAATAATAGCATTCTTCTTTTGCTGCGCATTTCTTGACGATCTACTTCCCTGGCGAGAAGCTCAATTTGCCGTTGCATTGTACTTAAACTATAAAAGTTCTAAAAGCGGTGAAGTCTGAAGAACTATTAAGAACTATTAAGAACTATTTACTGGTTTAGTCATTTTTCTGTCTTTATAAGCTTTTCAAACTTATTATACTTGTTTTGGATCTTGTGTACCTTCGATAAAATTTCCTTATTCTTTTTTCCATCTTTATATACAACATTAATCAATATATTCAATAACTACTAGCAATTTATGATATAAGTCTTACTGTAAAAATGATTTGTTCATAACTCAAGACAATAGGTAAGTTTGAGAGCCTTAAAAAAATGTTAATAAATATTATAGTCTGAATGACGTATAAATAATATGAAAAACTATTAAGAACTTAGAACAAATTTAATCATCTACATTTAAGGTAATTTTTGCATGTTTTACAAATATCTTATGTTTTGAAGTATGTATAATAATAACACTGTTTAGTACATAACGTAATATCTGGTGAAAAAGACTTGCGAAGAGGGCATCATGCATCTCAATGCACGATAAGCTTCTAGTAATAAAAATCTGTAATAAAAACATAAATAATTTAATATGAGTTAAAAGCCTTTCACATGAAATATTTCGTTCCGGTGAGTATTGGTGTTACCTGCAATCATGCGCATTTTACACGCAACTTTACATAGGAATTCCGTGAGTTATTTTATGTTTGAAAATTTTTATCATTGTTGTTGTGAATGTTGGTTAAAGTAATTTTATTGAATTTCAATGTAAATGTAATATTAAAACAAAAAAGATGTGTGTTTAATTTATAAAATAAAATATATATAGCTTTTCTATAATAGGAGGGTAGATTTTGATCAAAAAATTTATATATCAGTTGTTAGTCTGACTTAAATATGTAATGTTTGTATAAAAGTTTAATTGACTAAATAAAAAATAATAAAATTTGATACTGATTTGATCTTTGATTGATAATGATTTGATTAGATTGAGTATTAAATATATATAAATCCTCTCCTAGCCAAGAGAAGGTAGTATGTGTGATCAAAAGACTAAGTTATGTAGTAGAAACTAGTATAACAAAGTGATAGTAAAGGGTTTAAATAGTAAACAGTTTAGTGTGAATTTACCAAAAATATTCATCACATAATTACCAGGGATAAATTTCAGAGCGACGAATTTTCTGCGCACAAAGTGGTCGATGGTAATGCCATGTCTTCGGGTGTCGTCATATTTTATATTTTATATTAACAACGACTTCGTCAACATCTAATTGTTACAATATATATGTACTGCCTTTATTATTTGTACTTTCGATAATTATAAAGGAATTTGCCCAACTAGTTTCGAATCAAATTTGAATTCCATAAACTCGGATCATAGCAGATTCACGATATAAATACATATAAGAATCATCAGGGATCACAAAGCTTAAACACAAAAATGCCATATAATTTAAATTAGAAGAAGACGGTGCCATAGTTTTACGGAAGAAGGAAAAAAAAGGATTTTCTGGTAGTTGCTGTCTTGAGCAGATTTTTATGAATATATTTAAAAGACCGACGAACAATTTTTATGAACCATATAAGGTATACTATCCGGACCTGGTGTTGACTTCGATGGTTTCATTTTAACCCTAGAAAAATAGTCATATTTTTTGTACTTAAAAGATAATGATGCGTAAAATTTATTGCATGATTTACATTTCTATGAAATAATAAATATCATTTTATACATTTATATAGAAAATTAACAAAATCGTTAATTTTCTTTTATAAAAAACTAAGCTTAAGATATTTTTTTCTATAAATTTAAATTACATTTTTATTTCACAAAAAAAGCCTTTCAAGAAAGCCTTCCTTAGAAATATATTGCTGTATATTATTCATTTAGATACAGCTTTGGCACACATCAATATAATGATTCCAGCAAATAACTTTATTGGTTTTGCTACACCATGCATTGGTCTTTCGTTTTTGTATATAGTGATATAGTAAGTGTGTTTGTTTCTTTATACTGTATGTTCTCCATATTTGTCTTTTAACAATTTTGACACCTTTTTAGTAAGATACTCGAGATATTAACGGATACATATTAAAATTAGGAATTTCTAAACGTTTAAGTTTAAACGATAATTTCAGTACCACGCTCAAATGTTTCATGAAGACTATGCGACTTACAACGTCTTCTTTTTTCTTCCGAATATTGTAAGTATGATTACAATTCCATAGAACGCTACCATAGGACATCTATTAAACTTCCAACTTAGAACAGATAACACATTTGTGTACAAATGTTTTCAGGCCGCCTGTGGTTTGAGTATAGTAAATAAAAACTTGCGTTTTGCCAGAAGTTATATTTTGTCTTTGTTTCTCGAAATGTAGGACCTCTCATGGATTCCTAACATTTCAAAAGTGTCTCAGTATGAATCCATCTTACTATTTTAATATACATCTAATTAACAAAAAATTACTGTAACGTAAGACAAGAGCTAAAAAAGATTACAATACATGCGTGTCTAAACCCTTTGAGGCCTAACAACATATCAAGTATAATCTGGGATAAAATGGGAGTTAGACTGATTTAATACAATTGTTTAGAAAGATAGTTAGAGTTGGTATTCCTTAGTTTTTAATTAAGTATTCTCTGGAGGAAATTTAGACGAAAAGTAAATTTAAATTTTAATTAACAGACACGGTTCTTTTAAATTAATAACGATTACTTGGTTGTGCTTGTGTAACTGCTTTTTAGTAAAAAAACACACTGGAACAGCTTTTTGTGATAATCTCTAAAATACCTTACTAGACTTATCTGAATTGGAATATGAATATATAACTTTAAAGCTGAAGTATAATGTTATTTTTAATTTGTTTCAAATAATAAGCAACAAATATACGTGATATCTTGACATTGATTAAACTATTTAGGATTTAAATTAAAGAGCAACCACTTAGGTATACATTGTAAATATTGTATGTGTTATTATTTACAGTCATAAAAAATTACGATTAAGTTTGGCATTTTTCAATAATTTGGGTGTTGTTTATGAGTCTATTGTAACCGGTGATGAAATTCATTTTTTTATAATATTTTGAAGTAAATGAAAAACGTTTTTCTTCGAACAAAACAGTTATAAAATTACACAAAAGCAGATCACTTTGCCACTTTGGCACTGCCCTTAGAGGACAAAGTGCCAGTATAACATTAAACCATTAATTTTGTGACTTTTTATATGGCTATCTTTATACTATTCAACCTTTTTTTGAAAATATCTTTAAACATGTATAGCCATGTTAAGCTTATTTAAATTTATATAAATATTCAACCTTTTGTTACAATGCGTATAAGTAAAACCTAATTCTCTTAAATTGCATTCTGATGTTTTGATTAGATTTCTTTTTGTTGATTACATCCCTTAAGGACCTATCCTTAAAAAGATATTATCTATTGTTAAATATCCTATATTTAACTATAGATAATTATTTTTTAATTAATTGTTATTTAAAATATATTTGATTATTACATTTATCCTCATATTGTGACATGCCATGTGACATGTGTGAATGCCTATGTTATAACTACAAATTAATGCTCTATTTAGAATTAAAAATAGAATAATCCGATTACAGTTTGTTAACTTAATGTTGGTACAACACTCATTAGTTGACTATGTAAAGATAGCATTCATCGTTAAATTTATATTTTTAATTATTTTACTATTTGTAAAATAATTAAAAATATAAATATCGGCTATTAAATATAATTACATTAAAAGGTAACTCATAAGTAAATCAACAAAAATTAATAGCACGCTGACAAAGAAAATATGAACGATCTCGGAAATAAACTGAGAGGAAACTATGTAACTAAGTAACTTATTTTACTTTATATGTACAAGTGTGCAAACAAAGACATCAATTTAATAGTTTCCAGCTACGAACATTGTTTCACTCCTAATAATGTAAATGCGTAAAATAAATAAAAGGTAAAACATAAAAATTTCGTTCCAAATATTCTTATTTTATATATAATACAAATGCTAATGATTCACTAAATATATGATGGATGTATAAAGATAAACTTTGTCAAAGTCATGCAAAGTTAATATTTGCATGACTTCTTCGTTTTTAAACTTTTTAATTTTTCTAAAAAACAATATCATTAATCGGCCTTGAATTTTGCACGACACGTTGACGATACGCCAAAATTATTTATCAAAACCAATACAATTTATGAGCTGTGAATAAAGAGTAAGAACTGCTTTGATCTCGAAGATCATTAATTACTTAGAAATACCGAGTTCAGATTCAAAATCATTGAAATAACTTCTCTAATTTGGATAAGTGGACAAAATATAGTTTAATTCCAGACTTACGATTCAAGGACTTTGGAAGTTGTTTTTTTTTTTTTTAATCTTTATTTTAAATTTGGGGTTTTGTCCTTGTTAGGATATGCCAACCCCATTGTGACCATCATACATAAAAAACTCTTAATCTATTAAACAATCGCTGCGGCGGAGACAAGACGCCAATCAAAACATAACAATTTAGGCTTAAGACTTTGAGCATTCCATTGAAGTATATTTACAACAGGACTCTTTCTTCTACTATCCACTGCAAAATGATATTAAATTTTGTAACAATTCTCCTTTTGCACAACAATTACGTACAAAATCTTTAACCTCCACATAAATCAACTTTACACACATAACAATTTTCTCTTCAAAACTTTTTTCAGACTACAATATTGTATAAAACTTTAACAGCATTTTCTTAAACTCAAATTTGTAATGACATCCTTTCACAGAGCGTGTTTCCTCTGTATCGTCATGGTTGGAATCTTCTTGTGACGACATTGATATATCTACTAAAGAACTCGTCTTCTCCTTTTTTTTTTCTTTCCAAGTTGTCTTTTAGGTGCAGGTTTATGATTACTTTTTTTTCTTTTATAGCAAGATGTGTTCCACTTGTTTCACTACTATATGTCTCCTTATCTGCTACTAAGTTTTGTGATGATTTCGAGGTTGATGGTTGATTTTCAATAATATTAATAACCTTACTCTTTAATTCTTTTGTATTTCTTTCACACTTTACTACATCTAATGCTTTCCGATAAGTTATATTTCTTTCTGCCATCATTTCTCTAATATTTTTTTCTTTCACATACATTGGACACTCTTTATCTTACACAAAATGATTTACGTGACAGTTCAAACATTTGTAATCCTTTGTATTACAATTTTCATGGGAATCACCACACTTAGGAGAAATCTTCTTCTTCGAAGGGCAATATTTTAAAAGTGACCAAATTGCCAACAGCCGCTACATTGACTAACGGGAAAAACATAGAGACCTACTCTAAATCGACAGTTGTAAGCTCGGACATATGGTGGCAAATTAGTGCTCTCGAAACATACTCTAACTGTCTCACTATCAACCCAGGTTTCACTTTCTGCAATTCTTTTAAGTCTCTTTACAGCTATTATCTTACAATCAGCATCTAAGATGTTTAATATTTCTTCATCTGTTAAGTCCAAGTCCACACCCTTAATTATTCCATAAGATAGTGTTGTTTCATTTGTCATTTGCAACTTATAACCCAACTCAAATATTTTAGTGCAATTTATCAACATTTTCGCATCTTCCTTATGTTCAAAACGAACAAGTACCTTGAAAGGGCTTTTAAATCTAATCCGGGTAACATTTTTGATATTTGCATCTTTCAACAACTTTGCAAAGGCCATTTGCTTCGGTAAATGTTGAGTATAAGACACACTCACTTCGTGGTATTTACCAGAGCTAGCTTGGTTTTCCTCTACTCTCGTAAAGTCCGTAATTATTGAAGATTGTGTATGCCGACTATTTTCTACATCCTTAGAATTACTCCTAATTAATCTTTTAGCACTTCTCGAAACAGTAATAAAATCATCCCCATCCGATTCATCCTCATCTCTTAACTTTCTTTTCTCAACAGTTTTTCTTTCAGATTGTGTATCCATGGCAACAGAATCTTGGTTTGATAATTGTTTCAAGACTTTTTCACATTTATTAAGTATTTCAGAATCACTATTCGAATCCACATCTACATCGTCATTATTATCATTCATTTAATAAGTATTTTTATAAATTGGTCGCTACAGCTAGTTTTAAATTAACAACTTACTTTTGACTGAAAACTATATTATAATGATGTACCTTGTCAATTGCACGCGGCTTCGACGCCATGACTTGCATAACATGTTAATGGACGTTATGTTATATACCTACATGCCTGCTTAGTCAAGCCCATACTATGAAGTAATATGTCGATTAGAGTATGAAATTAATTCCCAAAACTAAGCAACCCTCATTAATGAATTCTAACCCTTCAGCACTATCAATCTTCGTTGAACTGTATTGCCATCGCGGTTGCAACCCTAAAACCTGTGGCTACTTACATATCACTAACAGGCGGAACTAATAGTATTTCTGCCGACTTCAGTATTAGTTGATTTTATCGATGAATTTAAATAAACATACAATGTAAGATAAATCCACATGAACATAAGTAGCGGGTCCGAGTCCCCACTCGAACTCGCTACTTATGGGAAACGGTGCCGAGCGACGCGACTGGAGGGTTTATTTTTCTTGTTCTATATTTATTTAAATTTAAATAACCTTAACATGGCATAGTTAATATATAGAATGCGATCTGTGGCAAGATTATTAACTATGTATAACTGGAATATTCTTATCTCAATTACGACATAAGAGACTCGGGTATTTTTTGGGTATTTTTATAATAATTTAAACGTCAACGTTTTATAGTTTTGAGTTCGATCCAAATTAAAACATATGTCTTAAAATCTATGCTTACAATAAAATACATTATTTTATTTTTGTTACGAAATTAATAACAAACAAACTCTCCTTCAACTTTTAAAATGTCGCTTAGACCAAGACAATGAAATAACTAAAAAGTTCATAGTAAACATTCACTGGACATATCATTTGACGTCACGCAAAACGCGCGAAAAATGGCGGTGTTTAAACGGGTGAAATTTACTCAATGTTTTAATTTTCACTTTGAAAAAAAACTAGAATCTTTTCAAGCCTATTTATATTTTTTTCTACGATATAGAGAGGTAAATGATTAATTTACGTCAAAAAAAAAATACGTGAATGTTCCCAATTAACCTTTAATTATGATAGTTGAAATTTATACAATTATATGCGATAACTGTAATAAAATTAAATATATTACAACACTAAGAAACTATATAAATTCTATGAGATTCTGAATCACGCTATCAAAGTTTCTACGCTCCCTGAGTATATATAGAGCTTGTGGGATGGAGCATACAGGAGGACCGTCTCTACGTAGTAAACCGGTTTGCTTCCGTGCCGGTTTAATACGGTCGCACCATTCAGATGACTGTTATTCAGTGAATGAATGCGAGAGAAGCCATACAAATGAGGAAACAAGTTAAAAGAGATACAAATTGGTTAAAGGTCTTCAATTGTCCGATAGCCAACCCCCACTATCGTAGAGAATTTGTCCCCTTTTTTTCGTTCTGTATAATATTTTTTATATTACTAGCTGTGTCTGCGACTTCATACGCATTATTTGTTTTGGTAACCGATTGTTAAAAAAAAACTAAATGTAAAGTGAATCCCATGACAATGTATTCCCGAAAACTGACGAAAAATATTTTACATGTATAGACAGCGACCAGTTAGAGTTTTTTTTATACGTATAAAGGTAGATTTCTGGAGCACTTTAAATACATTCATCTTTTGATAGAGTGACGAGTGTGTTATATTATTGTAGTATTGCTATATATAAGATTGTTACAATTAGATTTACGAATTTAGAATTATTTAGAACTATATATCATTGTTATTACTGCTGTTATAAAAGTGGTGAAAGATATTGATTTGACGAACTATCGGAAGTAGCCTTAAGATATTAAATATGTTGTATTTACATATCTTATTAGGTAAGCCATAAATGTGTGAAAGATTAAGATTGTTATAAATATGCTTAGGCATTTAAAATGGTTATGTACTATTATATTCTTATTATGATATATTTAATGATGTTTAAAGTTGTGAATATGACTTATCTCCAATAGCTGCCGTTGGCGCTTCTGTCGATGTTGTTATGTTATTAATATGGCCGTAAGCCTCTATTAAAGACAATCTGTATTGAACAACTGGCAAGATAAGTGATTCTTATACTTACATTGTTTATAATATGTGTAATAACTATGGTGTATATTTCACAGTATTGAGTTATTGGTAATTGTGTCTAAATAATTACACAGTAATAACTATATTACTGTATTTATTATATTCATGTAACGGGAGTCATTTTCTTATATTAAATGATATATTTGTTTAGCTCTTTCTTTTCTTTAAACTTATCCAAATAATGCACTGAAATATATTATCGTATTTATAGTGTGAAGTAGCTTGATTAAATATTTTATACTATATTATTGTTAGTTATATGGTTTTTAATTGTAGAATCTAACAAATATATTATCTAACAAGTGCGTAATGAAAGCTAAAAACTAAATGATACTCAGAGTGACGCAAATTTCTATGTAAAAAAGTTTACATTAGCTTTATTTTTTTTTCGTGATGCGTGCACAACTAAAAGACATCATCCGTCATGTAGACAAAAATTTAAAAAAATGCTGATTATGGATTGTGTTATTTATCACTTCACATCCTGGTATATTATTTTAATCTTTTCAATATACAGTTCATTTTCATTTTTAATTTCAGTTTCCAAATGTATTTTTATTTAAATTTTAAATAAGCTACTACTTACTTGCTAAACTAACTACTACTGACTTAACTTTATGTGCTTATAGATATTTTTAAACATTATTTTTGACTGTGGCTTCTTTTCATTGTTATTATTTACTTCAAAATTAAAAATATTAAATAGGATTTTCGAAAATCCTTTATATATGTATTAAATAGTAACGATCATATACGAATTGCCTAGGATTGTATATAGGTGGCGATACTGTAACTCAAGTGGTAGAGCGACGCGATGGTAAGGTTTTCCAAAAGTCGAGGGGTTCGAATTGTATCTGCTTGTAACGGTTTATTTTTCATTCTATATTTATTAAACACTGTATTATAATAATATAATGTGTATAACGCCCTATTTGTTTCAACATATTGATTATGAGGTCATAAATGTTGCAACTACAATTAGCTTAAGATATTGCCTTTTGAAAATCTCCTTCCTATATTTATCCGATAACTGAGTATAATTTATGTACCTGTAAGAATTAGACAGTTATTGTATAATGGATTAATAGATCATATTTACTAATCGTCAAGTCAACAATGATACGACTAGTTCTGACCTGAAGGTGATAACATATATTATATGCAGCCGCAAATGCAGGTGAGGAAATAAGGTTATTCAAACGCTTCCTTCCTAAGAGACAAAATATATGTCTGAAGTAAGGATATATAATATACACCTATAAGAACACACTACTTATATTTGAATAATAATATTAATAACGCAACTGTTACGGGCCGTGCAAATGTCGTACTGTTTCATTGATATCTATTTCTTGCTTTCTCATTGCATTTTCATTGCTGTTACTCAATGGCCTCAAAATATATCTATATTATATATATATATATATATATATATATATATATATATATATATATATATATCACTCCTTGAATACAAAAGGGCCACAATTAAAAAACTCCCATCATTTTTGCTTATATTATGGGTGCACTGACTTACCGCCATTTTTGCATTAGCTCACTTTGACAGGTAATGTCAGTGCAAAACCGCCATTTTGTGAGTTGCGCCCGGAGATTCAACGCAAACGCACTTCGGTTGCGTGAAAAAGTGCCACAATCCAAAATACTTCTGTGTTGGATTCAAAATTTCAGGTAAGTGTGATTAAATTTTACAATACAAAAGTGCCATATTTTGGAAAACGTCCGTTTTGCATTGTAACATAAGTATTTGTTATAATATTTTGTAATACAAAATTGCCATATTTGAAATGCGTCCTTTTTGTAATCCAATATTAGTTAAGTATAATTATATTTTATAATACAACAGTAGCATATTTTGAAATACATCCCTTTTGCTTTAAATAATAGTAGAAAAAATAATTATTTTTAGCGTGCTAGAATGGAAAAGCCAGAAATGTGGCCGTCTTGCATGATAATAATTTTAGTTTTCGTTATAATTTTAAAAATAAAAAATACCATTTTGATGTTAATTTTATTATATTCTTATTATTTCAGTGATTTTTAACTTAAAAATCATACAAATGTTTTTGTTTATTTGAAAATTAATAATATTAACTAAATTGAAATAGCTGTAGCTTTCGACACTAATTTAAAGTTTTTTAAATAATATCAGTGAGTGTTTATAGGGAACTATAATAATATGGGTAGATATTCCTAAATTTTAAAATATATGACTAAAATTCATTGCCCCATATTTTCTGTGAATTTAAATGTTAAATATGAGGTGGTAGCTTAAATTTGTTAAATATAATTAAGATGTTATTCCTGGCAAATTAGTATTGAAAATGTCGTATTAAGGATTGTTATGTATTTGATTGTGTGTATGTTTTAGTGTATGTATGTTTCGTGTGTATATACTAAGGACTGTATAATATATGTAAAGAACTGTGGGTATTTTATGTTTTTTAGTTATAAAACGTTAAAGATGTATTTTTTTTACAGATTGAAAAAATGAATAGAGTACGATAAATGTTGAATATGGCAACCTCCGTTCAAGAATCGGAAAAGTTCAAGCATTACCTGGCCACAATAATAACGTGCAAAATAAAACTTTCTTTAATACTCCAGCTGCACTCAGTCTACCCGTCACGTTACCCATTGATTCTTCAGATACAAGTTCTATAGCAGACAGTCAACCTGACCTTAACCTACCAATATTAGAGGATGAAGACAGTGAAGTAAGCTGTGTTACGAATACCAAAGACATAAATAGGTCAAAAATAGTTGTTGAACAGAGTGACTCAAGTAGCAGTTCAACGACTCTGATAATGACTCTGATACCAATTTCAGTCTATCATCAACATTCAGTAGTTCATCAATTGCAGATTTTTCTTCAGATGACAGTTTTGAAGTCATAAAAGATATTCTGATTCCGAAGGGTAAATACAGTCAAAAGTAATTGCCAAACTATTTTGTATTTCACCCCAACCGGGCCCTTCTCGTGTAGAACCTCACTTACACATCTATGATAATCTGCCAGTCAATTTGGATACTCAGAGGCCTATTATAGAAACACACCCATCCATCAGTCATAATTAGTCACCTAGTGTGAATATTTAGTCACCCAGCATTGGCAGTGAAACAGCTAGCGTGGATCCTCAGCGTTTTAGTCGGAAAAGAAAAGCTAATCCAGAATCATGGAAAAGAAACAAAACCAAGACTCTGATAAAATAGCAGGAAGGCACACACAATTAAGTCTAAATCAAAAAAATGATTACTGCCAAAAATATGGGACCTGTTCCTACAGATAAGTAATAATAATAATATCCGGACAAATCACACGCATTGATCTAACCCCTAAGAGAGAAAATGATTTGCTTGTGTTAAGGGTGTTAGACAACGATACAAATACAATAATAATAATAATAATAATAAATGTTTATTGTTCAAAAAAGAAGTTCTGTACATAGGTCACTAGCCTCCACACTAGGATTCCCTGTGTCGTGGAGACTAGTCTCTCTCGTCCAAAAATACATAAAAGCGTGGGTACAGGTCAAGTATGTATGACTTGGTAAGGTCATACAGGTAAGATAGGTATACAAAGAAATACACATATAAATACTGAGAATATATTTAATAAACGACCAAATCCAGAAACACAGTTATCTATGCTCATCACATAAACGCCTGTCTCTGCCGAGAGAATCGAACCCGAGCCTCATTGCGCCGTGACACGTTAGACGTCTGGGCTAACTGCTCGACCAACGGGGCGATTAGTGTAAATTTAAATGTCAAAACGTATTTTCATTTGAGGAACGATTAGCCATATTTAATGCCTATTGGGACACTGGTGATTTAAACGTTCAGAGGCAATTTATATACAACCCTATGACAAACTTTGAGCCAAAGTATCGATACATCCATGTTCGTAGTACCCGCCAAAACTTAACCACGCATATTATTTCACGAAAATCGATCAACGCATTCGAGTTTGCAAGTTATGCTTTATGAATACACTTGCTATGTCTTGCTATATTAAACTTTTTGATATGATTTTTTACCAAAAAGGTACAATAAATCATTTTTATTTGTAAAATTGGGTTTAATTTTTGACATATTTTTTATAATATTGGTTCAAATTTTGAATGCAAAAGGGACTTATATGCTTTTTTTTCTTAATAGGTAACAGCTATTACAAAGTTTATATTGTAGATAGATAGAGCTAAAAAATACGCATGTAATGATATAATTACATCTTATATTTAATTAATAAATATATGAAATATTATAAAAAAACAGTTTCATAAATTTGTTTTGGCTGTCCTGTAAAATTTATGGATTTCGATTTGTGTCCCTTTTGTATTCAAGGAGCGATATATATATATATATCGTGTAAACTAGTATTTTTTTTGCTTTATTCAAATAAGTATGGATCATCTAAGTATTCTTTGGCATATTAATATAATCACTATTGTTAACAGGAAAGTCATTAGAAATATAAAGAAATCGGAGATTTATTGTTTCATGGAAATATTATTTTTAGGAATACAAAACTTAATAGTTCAATGATATCAATATAACCTATAGTGTATAGTGATTTAATATTACATGAAGATTATTTTGCATGTTATAAGTCTGAAAATATCAACAATTATACATTTATATATCAAGTTAATATTTACTAAACATTAATTTATTATTAACTTAGAGTTGGGTTGCGAAGTTGGGTAAATTGAAACGCTTAGTTATTTGTAAGGATATAAAATGGGGATCGCTAACATAACTTTATATTAAATTATCGAGCTAAAAGATGTAACTGTAAATATTTAGTCTTCGGTGTTTCATAAACTTCTATTTAATAGCAAACTGGGGGCAATAATTCCTAATTTAATATTATCTATTTCCGGCAACCGTTTCGTAGTCTACAAAATTCTATTATTGTTGTACTAAAATGTATATTTCCAACATCTTGGTGTAAGTTAAAGGATTTTGTTGTTAACTTCAATATCATTTTACCATATTATAAGCATTTCATATTTGAACTCATGATGTACATGAAAACTTTAATCTTTGATTAATGATTTAATTCAAATATTTGGAAATATATTTATTGTTATATGATTTAGATACAAGAATATTATTAAATATACTGTATATTACTGTACAATATATGAAACAAATGATATATATATATAATGTAATTATACATAAAGTTGATAAATATAAATATATGTTCCAGATATATATAATTGTGATTATGTGTGGTGATGGTCACAAATAGTATTTTTAACACGGTATTTGAAAACCGCTTGGATTTGAAAGCGTCGTATTTCAAACTGGAAATGCTTGATTCGGGGAGATGATCATATTTCCTAAGGACAAATATGATTCGAATTTTCTTGGTGGTAGACCATAACATCCGGTCGCCGGCGAAGTTACCATCCATCGGGCAGAGTCGTGCCGCAAAGCGACCTAGTCGTGTTCCGGCACGTTGCTTGATGAAGCCGTTTATGGGAAATGGGTCTGAACAGTTGCGGTGCGTTGTCGAACCGGTTTGACGTCGGGTTGGTGTTTGTTTTGTCGGGTGTCTAGTCGAGGAGGGTAGCGGGATCCGAAGCGACGGCTTTCCGCTGGCCGCCCGCAGATAGTTGGGGGCCCAATTAGTGGGTTAGCCACCCACGAAAGGCTGCCCCGCCAGCTGCGAAAAATCCCAGGGTGGCTCCATCGTGCTGGTTGGCGACCAGTCGAGGAGGCCCGATGGCGATCCCTGGGGGGGTTCGGGCGTCCCCGCAGTCTCCAGACTAGCCTCCCAGTGGCAAGACATCACCAATTTCGACGTCGGGTTCGATATGTACCGCCTCGTTCAACTGCCATTTCCCATCCCTATTCACTTTTATATTTATTTTTTTATGAAAAAGTTTAAAAAAGGGAACAAGTTAAAGCAGCGGTTGCACTCCTCCTCATATAAAGTGCACCTCACTAATATAAGGGGTTTGCACTCAAATCTTTTTGGCTGTCCACCACCACCTGGAGACAGAGCAGCCGCACTTGCTCTTTTTGACGGAGACGCAGATACAATGTCCTTTGAGCGCTGCATACTTGGATTATCCCGGTTACTCGTTAGAGCTCAACTTTCGCTCACGGGCTGGAGTCAGTATGTACGCGCGGAAGGACCTCTGTATTCAGCGTCTCCGTCACCTTGAAGACCCCACTTTTTCTTCCCTATGGGTTTTAGTAGACACAGGAAACGAAAAAATCCTGTATTCCTGTGTTTATCGTTCGCACAGCGGTGACCAGGAGACAACTCGTTTATTTGAGTATCTCAGTGAGGCTGCAGATATGGCTCTATATCAGTACCCTTCGTCGCAGCTCGTCTTTCTGGGGGACTTTAATGCCTGTCATCAGTACTGGCTGTTCCCGTACCAGAAGACCGACCATGCTGGAAGAGAAGCGCGGAACTTTGCGTTGTCCTTGGACCTCTTTCAGATGGTGAGGCAAGCGACAAGGGTGCCAGATGTGGTAGGCCATACAGCCAATTGTCTGGACCTTCTGCTGACAACTGATCCGGACAGGTATCGTGTAGAGGTCACGTCCCCCTTGGGAATCTCCGATTACTGTCTGGTGAAATCTGTATTTACATATTCCCCACCAGCTTTCGAACCACATCGTGTTAGGCGAGTATGGAAATACAAGTCAGCAGATTGGGATGAGATGCGGCACTTTTTTGCGTCTTATCCTTGGCGGCAGGTCTGCTTCTCTTCTTTGGATCCGTCGGGTTGCGCGGATGCTATAACCGATGTGGTGCATCAGGCAATGGAGTATTTTATTCCTTTTGCTGACGTACCCATCGGTGGCCAAGCTCGCCCATGGTTTAATGTCGAATGTGGTCATGCTCAAGACCGAAAACATTCGGCATATCTCATTTGGGCTGATGCTCGAACCCGCAAAACTCCGGATGTAAGTTTGAAGAAGAGAGCCTTTAACCAAGCTGCCAAGTCCTACAAAAAGGCATTGCGAAAGGCTCGTCTCGATCGAATCGCTAAGAATGGAGAAAAGCTCTCTGTCAGACTAACTGGCAGTCGAGCTTTTTGGTCTCTTGCGAAAGCGATCGAGTCGAATTTCTGCCAACCCTCACTGCCTGCTCTGCTGAAGCCGGATGGATCCCTGGCCCACACAGCAACAGAGAAAGCGAATGTACTTGCTTCTCTGTTTGCTGATAATTCGCATCTAGACACTGGCAATGCTTCTCCAGCACATCTTCCTCACTGCGGTATTTCGATGCCTGAAATCCGCATCACTAACAAAGAGGTATGGAGAACTTTGTGTCGTTTAGATGTGAATAAAGCCAGTGGTCCTGATGGTATACCAGCCATTCTGCTCAAGACATGCGCAGCTGAGTTGTCTCCTGTACTGACACGTCTGTATCGCCTCTCTTTCATGACTGGAATAGTGCCTAAATCCTGGAAGCTAGCTAATGTGCAACCCGTGCCCAAAAAAGGCAGCCGTGCCGACCCTGTCAATTACAGACCGATTTCAATCACCTCCATACTCTGCAAGATTATGAAGCGTGTATTGAACTCGCGCCTACTAGCATACCTAGAAGGTAACGATCTCCTCAGTGACCGACAGTACGGGTTTCGCCGTAATAGGTCTACTGGGGACCTCCTAGTGTATGCTACTCACATTTTAGGCGAGGCCATCGAGAAGAACGGAGAAGTGGTCGCCGTCTCTCTGGACGTCTCGAGGGCATTTGACAGGGTCTGGCATGCGAGCCTTATATGCAAGCTTTCAGCGTACGGTATATCTTCTGGTCTGATCGGCGGGGTAACGGACTTTCTGAGCCACAGATCTCTCCGAGTAGTTGTCGACGGGTGTTCCTCGGAACCCTTGACAATAAATGCCGGAGTGCCTCAGGGGTCCGTTCTTTCTGCAACTCTGTTTCTGCTGCACATTAATGATCTGTTGAAGCCCGGTATCTATGGGTATGCAGACGACAGCACAGTTGTAGAAAGATATCTGCCGAGTACTCGGGCTAGTCGAGATCAAGTACAGTCTGAAAGAGAAGCCATGGTGCAACGTTTGAATGACAAACTTCAGGCAGTCTCCACATGGAGCAATGCCAATCTTGTCAAGTTCAACGCCGCCAAAACGCAGACGTGTCTATTCACCGCCAAAAGGAGCCCTTTCACCTTGGCTCCTACTTTCCAGAATGTATCCTTGGAATACAGTGACCGGCTTCAGTTGTTAGGCTTAGAGATTTCCTCGAACCTCAACTTTGGTCGGTTCATTGAGTCCAGAGCAAGAGCAGCAGCAGCAAAGCTTGCCGTTCTTTCGAAGGTTCGGCAGTACTTTACACCGGGACTTCTTCTTGTTTTATACAAAGCACAGATCCGGTCGTGTGTAGAGTACTGTGGACACATATTTGTTGGTGCCGCAAAGTCTCATCTTGCGGTTCTGGACTCAATTGAGAGGCGAGCAAAGAGGCTTATAGGCGATCCCGAATTGGTCGAAGCCGACCTCCAAAGCCTTGAACACAGGCGTAAAATTGCTAGCCTCTCAGTATTCTATAGGATACATTTTGGTGAGTGTGCGCAGGAATTACACGAGTTAATTCCCCCGTCCCCCTTCTATCACCGGACGTCCCGACGCACGGCAGGTTTTCATCCTGACATTCCATCTGTCCGAACGAAGCGCTTTGCTTCCTCATTTTTAGTGCGTACAGCGAAGGACTGGAACAATTTGCCTGCGTCGGTATTTCCGGCCAAATATAATGTGAGTGTCTTCAAGAGAAGAGTGAATAGGTTGCTAGGGCAATGCGCCTTACCATCTAAGACTACATTCCACTTACCATCAGGTGGAATGTAGTCAAGCATTGCCCTAGATGGTATAAAAAAAAATAAAAAAAAATGCACAGGATTTTTAGGCGCCCTAGTTTGTTAAGAAGTTTTCAGTTAGGTCCAGATAGCAGTCATCGGCGTAATTTATAATATGCAGAAGGAGATTAGTGAACAAAAAGATCATAAATTGTACATAACGTATAGTGATTAGTTTTTTTTATTATATCACCTGGTTATGACTTAAAATAGTTTCCCCCAAAATTTTGATTTTGGTTTTATTGTTATTATAAGACTTTCAATTTTGATTTTGGTTTTATTGTTATTATAAATATAATTAAGAAACCTATTTATATTTTAAGATATTATTTATTTATTTTTTTATTTATTTTTTATTTTTTATTATAAGAAGTATATTTTAATTCTGTGCCTTGATTTTTAAGAGTTTTCCAAATCTTATCCTGTTCCATCAAGTTGAAAGCTTTGATTTAGTCCACAAAGCAGCTGTAGAAGGTTATGTTATATTTTCTGCCCTTTTCAAATAGTTATTTCACAACAAGAATGTGGATCTCTCGGTTGGTTGTAGTCTAACGCCTTAGTTATCCTGTTGAGAATAACCTTAGTGAATACCTTATAAATATTTGACATCAGACTATAGTTGTTTGTTGTTTGTTGTTTCGCTACCCAGCATTGCGTTGAAAAGGTATGTTAGGGTCAGGAAAAGGTGTTCTATGTTATCTGTAAGAAATTTATCACTGATACCGTCTGATCTGGGAGCCTTATTTTTTGTGTTCTTATATCTTTTCCACTTCTACTGAAATTATTTTCGGTACTTTTTTCGGCCTCTACCAAATCAGTCGGTTTACTTGTTTCTTTGAATCCAGGACCAGGAAAAACCTGGTTTTTATTGACATAATTTCTGGACGTCTTGTTTTGAGTTTTATGTTTTTGTTAGACAAAGTGGGTATTCAATCAGTTTTTCTTTCAGTTGCTTAGTTGCTTTCTTGATGCCTCTAGTTTTCTGAATACATTTTTTCAGTATTTCTAGTCTTTGTCTTTGTCTGTACTTTCTCATGTTTAATTTTATATTTTTGATTACCTCCTTTATTTTTTTGTCCTTCTTGTCTTTTCAATAGTAGCTATTAGATCCACTCTGCTTTTCAAGAATTCTTTTGTTTCACTGGCAAGCTATTTTTCTTTATTTTTTCTATTTACTGGTTTAGTCATTTTTCTGTCTCTATAAGCTTTTCAAACTTATTATACTTGTTTTGGATCTTGTGTACCTTCGATAAAATTTACTAATTCTTTTTTCCATCTTTCTATACAACATTAATCAATATATTCAATAACTACTAGCAATTTATGATATAAATCTTACTGTAAAAATGATTTGCTCATAACTCAAGACAATAGGTAAGTTTGAGAGCCTTAAAAAAAAATCTTAATAAATATTATAATCTAGATGACGTATAAATAATATGAAAAACTATTAAGAACTTAGAACAAATTTAATCGTATACATTTAAGATAATTTTTGTATATTTTACAAATATCTTATGTTTTGAAGTATGTATAATAATAACACTGTTTAGTACATAACGTAATATCTGGTGAAAAAGACTTGTGAAGAGGGCATCATGCATGAGATGCACGATACGCTTCTAGTAATAAAAATCTGTAATAAAAACATAAATAATTTGATATAAGTTAAAAGCCTTTCACATGAAATAATTTTGTTCCGGTGAGTATTGATGTTACCTGCAATCATGCGCATTTTTCACGCAACTTTACATCCGAATTCCGTGAGTTATTTTATGTTTGAACATTTTTATCATTGTTGTTGTGAATGTTGGTAAAAGTAATTTTATTAAATTTCAATGTAAATGTTATATTAAAACAAAAAAGATGAGTGTTTAATATATAAAATATATATCCTGAAATATATGTATTAATGTCAGCTTTTCTATAATAGGAGGGTAGATTTTGATCAAATATATCAGTTGTTAGTCTGACTAAAACATGTATGTTTGTATAAAAGTTTAATTGTCTAAATAAAAAATAATAATACTTTGATACTGATTTGATCTTTAATTGATACTGATTAGATTAGATTGAGTATGGAATATATAAATCGTCTCCCAGCTAAGAGAAGGCAGTATGTGTGATCAAAAGACTAAGTTATGTAGTAGAAACTAGTATAACAAAGGTATTGTGATTAATTTTCATTTGTAATTTGATATAACTGTAAACAAAATGTGCATGTGTTGCTCGAAATAAAGACATTATTATTATTATTAAAGTGATAGTAAAGGGTTTAAATAGTAAACAGTTTAGTGTGAATTTACCAAAAATATTCATCACATAATTACCAGAAAAAAAATCAGTGCTTCGTATTTTCTGCGCACAAAGTAGCCGATGGTAATGCCATGCCTTCGGGTGTCATCATATTTTATATTTTATGATAACAACGACCTCATCAACATTTAATGATTCCGGCAAATAACTTTCTTGCTTTTGCTACACCATGCATTGGCCTTTCCATTTTGTATATAGTGATATAGAAAGTGTGTTTGTTTCTTTGTACTGTATGTTCTTCATATTTGTCTTCTAACAATTTTGAGGCTTTTTTAGTAAGATAGGTACTCGAGATATTAACGGATACATATTAAAATTAGAAATTTCTAAACGTTTAAGTTTAAACGATAATTTCAGTACCACGCTCAAATGTTTCATGAAGACTATGCGACTTACAACGTCTTCTTTTTTCTTCGGAACGTTGTAAGTATGATTACAATTCCATAGAACGCTACCATAGGACATCTATTAAATTTCCAACTGTAAAAACAGATAACACATTTGTGTACAAATGTTTTCAGGTCGCCTGTGGTTTGAGTGTAGTAAATAATAACTTGCGTTTTCCCAGAAGTTATATTTTGTCTTTATTTGTTTCCCGAAATGTAGGACCTCTCATGGATTCCTAACGTTTCAAAAGTGTCTCAGTATGAATCCATCTTACTATTTTAATAAACATCTAATTAACAAAATAAAAGTACTGTAACGTAAGACAAGAGCTAAAAAAGATTACAGTACATGCGTGTCTAAACCCTTTGAGGCCTAACAGCCACGGATTTGCACTTTATAAAAAGAGAACAATATTTCTAAAAGGTGGATGTCAATTTTCACATAAGACAAACATTAACAAAAACAAACAATGATGAGCAAAAACACAGCATACATTTACGAGAATCATATATATTACAATAATAACAAATTGCTACTAAGACGACGTAGAAAATGAAAACAGACGATTTAACAGTGTAGTAAAGTCTATCATCTCAGAATATTTAAATTATTTACGAAAAAAAAACTTTCACAGCCCAATATTTGAGATCAAAGTTGGAATGTAGTACGTGTTCTTTTAAAAATGTAATTTCTTATAGGTACTTAGTAATAGTAATATCGTGGCTTGTACAGTTACTATTGCTAATAAACTACAATATACAAAGGAATTAAATTTTAATCCCAATCTCTGTATGAATACAGATATTATAATCACTGATACAAACTCGGAAACTGCATTCAAGATCTGACAGTTATTTTTATATGATTATTAAACTTATTATTATCTGATTATGTTCCTATTATCTGACAGTTATTATTATCTGATTATTTTCTTATTATCTGACAGTTATTATTATCTGATTAGTTAAGTAGAAAATAGACAATTATTTATGGAGTTTGTTTTTATATTGTTGGAAATTAATTATTTCGAGACGTAAACCATTCAAAAGAATTGTCACGAGAATAAAATATATTTTTATAACCATCTAAAGTCTCCGATAAAATGGGCGTTAGACTGATTTAATATATTTTTTTTTTAGAAAGATAGAGTTGGTATTCCTTAGTTTTTAATTAAGTATTCTCTGGAGGAAATTTAGACGAAAAGTAAATTTAAATTTTAATTAACAGACACGGTTCCTTTAAGTCAATAACGATTACTTGGTTGTGCTTTTACTAAAAAAACACACTGGAACAGCTTTTTGTGATAATCTCTAAAATACCTTACTAGACTTATCTGAATTGGAATATGAATATATAACTTTAAAGCTGAAGTATAATGTTATTTTTAATTTGTTTCAAATAATAAGCAACAAATATACGTGATATCTTGACATTATTAAACTATTTAGGATTTAAATTAAAGAGCAACCACTTAGGTATACATTGTAAATATTGTATGTAAAATTATTTACAGTCATAAAAAACTACGATTAAGTTTGGCATTTTTCAATAATTTGGGTATTGTTTATGAGTCTATTGTAACCGGTGATGAAATTCATTTTTTTTATAATATTTTGAAATAAATGAAAAACGTTTTTCTTCGAACAAAACAGTTATAAAATCACACAAAAGCAGACCACTTTTCCACTTTGGCACTGCCTTTAGAACACAAAGTGCCATTATAGTAATAAACCATTAATTTTATGACTTTTTATATGGCTATATCTTTATACTATACAACCTTTTGTTACAATGCGTACAAGTAAAACCTAATTCTCTTAAATTGCATTCTGATGTTTTGATTCGATTTCTTTTTGTTGATCATTTAAGGACCTATCCTTAAAAAGATATTATCTATAGCTAAATATCCTATATTTAACTATAGATAAGATAAGATTTTTAATTAATTGCTATTTCAAATATATTTGATTATTACATTTATCCTTATATTGTGACATGTCATGTGACATGTGTCAATTCCTATATTACACTACAACTTAACAACTTAAATTAGAATTAAAAATAGAATAATCCGATTACAGTTTGTTAACTTAATGTTGGTACACCACTCATTAGTTGACTATGTACAGATAGAATTCATCGTTAAATTTATATTTTTAATTATTTCACAAATACTAGAATTAAATATCGTCTATTAAATATAATTACAGTAAAAGATAACTCCTAAGTAAATCAACAAAAATATTTTTTTTTAGCGGGTAGGCTTGTAAAAGACAACACATGTTTTTATTGCTCTCTATAATTTTAATTAATTTTTAATACAAAATTGCACAAGTAGTTAAATAAATGTAATTAAACGCTTTTCATACCTGTTAGCTATTATTCCTTCTAAGAATTTCAAAAGTTAAACAAGTTACGATAAATATATTCATCACAAAAACATCACTACGTCACTTAATTGGGTATCCGAGTTAAATGAGTTATTCAACAAGAAAATGGCAGAGTTTCAACTAAGCCTCCAAACATCTATACCGGCAACCAGCCCCACATCCAACATAAACGCGCAGTTTACAGCGTTTAGAAGCTTTATGTTGTCAGCACTGCAGTCCCTGCAGTCACAAGTCCAGCTTCTAGCACGGCAACAAGAAGATATGGAGATGAGGAGCAGACGAAAGATGCTGTTGTTGCATGGCGTGGTAGAGAATAAGAACGAGAAAGTGGATACTGTCATTTCTAAACTCCTTCCCAAGGTCAATCCTGATTAAGTTTCATGACATATCTGTCAGAAATAAGATTTGGTTCAGCAAGACCAGGCTGAAGGCCAGTGGCATAACACTCTCTGAATTTCTGACAAAGCAACGTCATAGTGTTTTCATGGCAGCTCGACAGCGTCTTGGAGTCACAAACTGTTGGACAAAGGATGGTCGCATTGTAATCGTCAAGCCCGACGGAACACGTCAGCAGATTGTCAGCATGTGTGAACTAAATGTTCTAGTTCCTGAATCTGAAGTTCTGGCGCCGGTGCAAAAACCATCTTCTACATTGAGCAACTCTGCAAATCGTGGTTCTCAGGTGATCAGGTCGGTAAGACCTAAAAAACTAACCAAGCGGTAATACTTCTTCTTAGAACTTGTAATTATAATCATGCATTTCAATACATAGTTGCAACTAATATAATTAAATCATTATTTTCTCTTGGTTATTGATGGACATTTCTGTTATTTTGCAGTATTTTAGTAGTTTGGTTAATCGTTTGTTTATTGTCGATTTTATTTTTCCTTTTTTAGTTTCATGTTACTATAAGAACCTGATTGTAATCACTTTGTTTGGCAGTGAACTTGGAAAATTACATATTTGCAATCCAATTAATACTATACTGTTTTTTGTCGACTAAGGAGTGACGAACGACTTTGACATAACAGTCAGTTGACACTTGACAGATTTGTGGTAAATAATTAAATCATTTGACGTTTGTCGGACGGTCTCTTGGTTATAGACAATATGTACGTTCCATTTCACCATCTGGATTGTTGTATTTATGTGTATTTTAGTGTCACTAGTATTTTATTTAATTTCAACCGTAATCATGTTTAGTAACAGCAAACATTTCTAACAACTAGCTGGGGGATGATAGTTAGCAGTGTGAAAATAATCTTGCTATCTTTTTGTTCTAGTATTAATATATTTACATTAATATAAATATATTTATTACAAAATATTATTATTAATAATAATTATTATTATAGTCATTTATTAATATATATATATATATATATTTTTTTTTTATTATTATATATTTATTTATTTATTTTTAGCTATTGAACATTGTTATTTAATTAATTGCGTAATATGAGTAATTTGAGTATTAATGACTTAGATTGTACAAACGTATATGGTGATTTTGATTTTATGTCCCTGTCATCATCTGACGATAGTTTCCACAGTCTTCCTGAGAATTTAAATTCTTTATTAGAAGCCAGTTATCAGCCTTCCCTAAAAACTTTAATGTTGTTCATATCAATGCTCAGAGCATTCCCGCTCATTTTCCTGATTTTCGTGACTCTTTTGATATCGACAACATTCATGCAGTGCTGGTATCAGAAACCTTTTTCAAACCTTGCCTCCCTTCTTCGTCCTACAGTTTACCTAATTTCCATCTTATTCGCAATGATCGTACAGGAAAGGGCGGAGGCGGCGTAGCTATATACCTAAAGAAGCATATTCCGTTTTCTATATTAAACCTGTCACAGTCACCATATTCCGGGCGCCCAGATCATATATTTATTGAGGTGCTATTCGGTCACTTAAAATTACTACTCGGTGTCTTTTATAGTCCTTCACTACATATCGACTACTTTCAAACTTTCGAAGGGCTACTAGAAGAGTATACTTCTCTTGTAGATCATACCATTATCATGGGGGATTTTAACACGTGTCTGCTAAAAAACGATTCCAGAGCAAAACGTCTTCATAACATCGTTAGCAGCTGCAATCTCCATATTCTTCCAACTAAAGCCACTCACTTTTTTCCAAATTGTACTCCATCTCAATTAGATTTAATGATAGTTTCCTCCCCTGATCACGTGAGTAGCTGTGGTCAGTTTTCCGCTGATGCATTTTGCTACCATGACCTTTTATACCTCTCCTACAAAATCCGTCCTCCCAAAGCCAAGCCAACGATAGTTATGAGGCGCAGTTTTAAACATTTTAAAAACAACTCCTTTATCCAAGATTTTAACCTTATAGACTGGGAAGTAGTTTTTGACGCTCCGAATGCTAATGACAAATTAGAAATATTTAACACCTTATTAACTGGTTTATATGACAAACATGCTCCTTTCCGTCCTATTAAGTTAAAGCACCTGCCAGCTCCATGGTTAAGTGATGAAATTAAAACATTGATGGCGAAGCGCAATGCCTCCAAGTCCAAGTATAAAAGAAAGCCTAGTGACGAAAATCTCTCTAAATATAAATACTTGAGAAATGCGTGTAGTAAAATGTGCAGAGATGCGCAACGAAACTACATCCATGAATCAATAAAAAACAGTGATTACTCTAGAACTTGGAAATTTCTAAACTCTCTCGGAATTGGCAGACAACATATAAACAATTTTCTTAACCTTGACGTAGATGGCCTCAATCAATATTTTACTTCCTTGGATCCCGTTGACACTTTAATCAAGCACAATACAATAAAGCAACTTAGTTCTTCAAACCATTTTAATTTTCCTTCCTTTCATTTTGAGCCAGTTACAACTGCAGATGTCAAAAAACATACCTTGGCTATTAGATCTGGTGCTGCTGGCTGTGATGGCATCAATCGTAAAATGTTACTTCTTCTCCTTGATGAGCTGGCGCCTATCATCTGTCACATATTTAATTGTTCCCTCTCTTCTAACATATTTCCTTGTTCGTGGAAAAACGCGGAGGTCATTCCTATTCCTAAAATTAAAAATCCTACATCTTTCTCTCACTATCGACCTATCTCTATTCTCCCCTTTCTTTCAAAGGTTCTGGAGCGTATTGTTCATGGTCAAATTCAAGCCTTTCTTTCAAAAAACAATATTCTCAGCAAATACCAATCGGGTTTCCGAACTGGTCACAGTACTGTCACTACTCTTGTTACAGTTTGTGATGACATTAGGTTTAACATGGATAACAAGCTTGTAAGTGTCATTGCTCTTCTTGATTTCAGCAACGTTTTCAACACCGTTGACTTCGATCTGCTATTGAGTGTTCTTAAATCGATTAACATTTCTTCTGATGCTATTATTTGGTTTGGTGGCTAAATCCGCGGGCGTCAGCAGCGTGTAAAAAAACACAACGTCTTTTCCTCGTATTGCCCAATCACTGTTGGCGTTCCGCAGGGTGGTGTCCTGTCTCCACTTCTCTTTGCTATCTACATTAACACTGTGACATACCTTCTTTCATCTTCTCATCACCTTTACGCTGACGACCTCCAAGTTTACACAGCCGCTTCCCCTCACAATTTAAATATTGCTATCGAGAATTTAAATCGAGACTTAGATAGGATTAACACTTGGAGTGAATCCTATGGATTGCGGGTTAATCCAAAAAAATCTCAGGTTGCTTTATTGGGTGGTCGTAACCAGCTGGATAAACTCCTACTTAATGAACTACCTTCCATACGACTTGGCACAACGATCCTTGAGATAGGTCAGTCTGTTAAAAATCTTGGTCTTATAGTAGACAAATCTTTATCTTGGGCCCCACACATAGCTGAGATTAGCCGGAAAGTTTTTGCAACTATCGGTGGCCTTAGAAGCTGGCAAAATTTTCTTCCAATTAAAACTAAAATTTCCTTAGCACATTCTCTCCTCCTACCTCTCTTAGACTATGCTGACTCTGCTTATCCTGATCTTTCCGAGGAACAACTCAACAAGCTTGAGCGCCTCCAAAACTTGTGTATTAGGTTTATCTTTGGACTTCGAAAATTTGATCATGTTTCCGAATTTAGGGCTCGTTTAAAGTGGCTTCCTATAAGATTTAGGAGGTACATACATATGCTCACTCTTCTTTACTCTATTCTTTATAATTCTCATACTCCCTCTTACTTAAAGCAACGTTTTTCCTTTCTCGGCTCTCACAATGAACGGCAAAACCTGAGGTCTAGCAAGGATAACCGTTTGCATAATCCTTCTAGGCTCACAGGTTATTTTGGTAATTCATTTACCTGCAAATCGGTGGTATTGTGGAACGATCTTCCTGCTGAAATCCGACATTCTGAATCAATTTTATTTTTTAAAAGTCGCTTGTATAGTCATTACCTATCAATTGCTAATATTTAATCTTATGTATATGACATATTTATTTATGTGCTATGTATGTATATGTATGAGTATATATGTATGTATATATCTATATATAAATATATTATGTGTATTTGTATATTTAGTATATGTATTTATGTGAATGCTATGTATTCATGTATTGTCTCTATCTACATAATACTAATTGTATTATTGTAATCATTTAGCTTATTTCATTTTTTTAATGCTTTATCCCGTGTTCTCAGTTTCTACTCCTTTCCCCAAAAGGTTGTCTGTAAGAAATTGCTTTAGCAATAAGACCGCCTTTGCACCCTTTTGTTGTTTATTTTGTTTTTATTTCACCTATTTTTGTATTTTGTGTAAAATAAAGTTTTTATCTATCTATCTATCTAAATAAATCTTATTAAAAAGCACGCTGACAAAGAAAATATGAACGATCTCGGAAATAAACTGTGAAAGAAAACTATGTAACTAAGTAACTTATTCTACTTTATATATACAAGTGTGCAAACAAAGACATCAATTTAATAATTCCAGCAACGAACATTGTTTCACTCCTAATAATATAAACATGCATAAAATAAATAAAAGGTAAAACATAAAAAATTCGGTCCAAATATTCTTATTTTATTTATAATACTAATGCTAATGATTCACTAAATATGGATGTATAAAGATAAACTTTATCAAAGTCATGCAAAGTTAATATTTGCATGACTTCTTCGTTTTTAAACCTTTTAATTTTTCTTAAAAACAATATCATTAATCGGCCTTGAATTTTGCACGACACGTTGACGATACTCCAAAATTATTTATCAAAACCAAAACAATTTATGAACTGTGAATAAAGAGTAAGAACTGCTTTAATCTCGAAGATCATTAATTACTTAGAAATACCGAGTTCAGATTCAAAATCATTGAAATATCTTCTCTAACTTGGATGACTGGACAAAATATGGTTTAATTCCAGACAAAGCACCTACTATTAAGTAATATGTCGATTAGAGTATGAAATTAATTCCCAAAACTAAGCAACCCTCATTAATGAATTCTAACCCTTCAGTACTATCAATCTTCGTTGAACTGTATTGCCATCGCGGTTGAAACCCTAAAACCTGTGGCTGTGTGATATGGTGGAAAACATATCACTAACAGGACAGAACTAATAGTATTTCTGCCTATTTCAAGATTAGTTGATTTTATCGATGAATTTAAATAAACATACAATGTAAGATAAACCCACACGAACCTGCTACTTATGGGAAACGGTGCCGAGCGACGCGACTGGAGGCTTTATTTATCTTGTTCTATATTTATTTAAATTTAAATAACCTTAACATGGCATAGTTAATATATAGAATGCGATCTGTTGCAAGGTTTATTAACTATATATAACTGCAATATTCTTATCTCAATTACGACATAAGACACAGAGACTCGGGTATTTTTATGGCAATTTATATGTCAACGTTTTATAGTTTTGAGGTCGATCCAAATTAAAACATATGTCTTAAAATACATGCTTACAATAAAATACATTATTTTATTTTTGTTAGGAATTATTAACAAACAAACTCTCCTTCAACTTTTAAAATGTCGCTTAGACCAAGACAATGAATGAACCTTCGATATACAAATAACGAAAGCTTTTCGACTAGTATCGAAGGAATTTTATTCCGCTCGCTTTGCTTGATCAGTGAAATAACTTTAATCTTTTTTACATAATATATAGGACAATGTTCATTTGTAATTTATCCTGTTCATTTGTTTATTAATTATGTAAAAAATGTATTCTAAGATATAAATTCAACAGCAAACACGGTTAATTTATTTTGTTTCCAAAATAGGAATATTATATTGGTTTTCCTTAAGAAAAGAAAAAATTATAAGTTTAAAACACAAACCTTAATTAATTTATTTTAAAGGCTGTTGGGATCAGCACACTTAATTAAACCCTTTGAAAAATATTAGAATGTAGTAGTTATTTGTAACAGCTTTAGTTTACTTTTAAAATTAATTTCTCACGATTTTTATTTGGTGCGCACAAATACCGCCACTCATTTTTGTACTCTCTTTTCACAGGTCTGCTGGAAGAGATTTCATTTTGAAACAAGTAGTACCCTTGTACAAATCCATGTTAAAATATGTTTAACTTATTACATCGTATTCTGTGAGTACATAAATGCTAAATAAGTAAATAAATAAATAATAAGTATGAATGCAAAATTTATGTCCAGGAATAAAGTATCATTTTTTCTTAGAAAGAAGAGTTAATATCGAGAGAGTGTTAGACTGTTGCAGTTACATATAGTTAATAATCTTGCCACATAATTCTTTCTACCTATATAATCCTTTGATTCTTCTGTTATTATAACAAAGTTTCATGAATTCATGAATTCATGTTTCATGAAGTTCTGTAAATATTACAAAGTTTCATGAACATTAATGTTTGAAAAACAAATTTAAACATGTATAGCCATATTAAGGTTATTTAAATATAAATAAATATAGAAAAAGAAAAATAAACCCTTTCGTCGCTCGGCACCATTTTCCATAAGTAGTGGGGACCCGAACCCGCTACTTATGCTCTTGTCTGTCTTTCTTATACTCTATGTTTAATCAATTTATGGATAAAATCAACTAATCTTGAAGTCGGGAGAGATACCATTAGTTCTGTCCTGTTATTACTTGAGTGACTTACTTAATAGTAGGTGTTTGACAAAAGCAGGCATATAGGTCCATAAAACAAACATCATTGTCAAAGGCCTTGAATTGTAAGTCTGGAATTAAACCATAAATTGTTAAGTTATCCAAATTATTGAAATTATTTTTTGTATGTTTAGCAAAGTTTTTAAAGTATTTTAAACTTCCGTGAACCATGATGGTTAGAATATATACTTACCCAAGTTTATTTACATCAATTATATCGAAATTTCACCCGACTAGTTTCGAACCCATTCGGGGTTCTTGTTCATGAGCTCGAAGCATGACGGACTAGCGGCATGAACACCTTCTGGATAGCGTTTTATATTGTATTTTAAAAATGTTGATTTTTCACCATTAATGTGACTTTATTATTGAAGTTTAAATGAGACTCATTTCTTATAAATATTATATAATGTAATGTTCGACCATGGTCAGTAGATTCACATCACGTGTACTGCGAACAGGTGTCACTCAAATCTGTTCACGTATTAAATGAGGTTATAAAAACATCTCCTCCCTTAGGGGCAAGATTTATAACTGAACTAAAGAAATATAACACAGACGGTACCTATAAGAACCATAGAACCCATTTTTTATTTTCTTCAAATGATTCTGCATCCAGATATAAAGTTGTGCATTTATTTGATTTTAGTAATTTAGTCCAAGACAATAATCAATGGATTTATACTGTTTTAAGGTAAATAAAAAAAAATGTTTTTACCAAGGACTTAGCGTATTACTTCATGAACTGACATTCTGATTTTTGTCGTCTAAAAAGATCTTATGAATTATATAGTTTCCCTAATGATCGATATCAACTTTTATTGCAATGAAGTTAACATTAACGAACTTTTTTTTCATCTTCGATTGTAAAACTTAAATTTGTAATATTTTTATTGCTTTAATGTTTCAGCATGACCCTCAGTCCAGATTCAATGTCGGTTATCTTCTTATCGATCCCGACACGTGACAGGTTAAAACAAACTAGGTAAGTTGATACGTGTCTTCCATACGAACTAGACAACGAAAAACAAGTTGCCTAAGTTTACGCCACGATATTAACAATATTTTTTATTAAAAAGTTAAAAACCCCGATAACAAACCCAAATAAATTTTGGGTTTGTCTAACCACACACTGATGATTTCGATGTGCGTCTGTTTTTGATATCCAATCTGCAATCATAGTCAAGTTTATACACCACGGGATATTGTAAAGGAACAATAGTTTTAATTGGTCTCAATAATATACAATCCTATATATAGAGTGACCTAAGGTGTTGTTGAGGTTTCCATAATAAGAAAATCAAGGATAGCAAGGCAAGCTAAATATTTATTACAATGCCATTGTAAATTGGATTTAATTATTAATGGAATTAAGATTATCTAGAAAAATAAGTTTTATTACTAGGTAGTATTCTGTAGGTATTGTCTTCATACCGTCCGAATATACCATACAAAATCTTCGACATAGCCGGTGCAGAAGAGCCTCTCCTCGACGTATATTCTATCCTATATTCCCTTCAAGTTAAGTCCCCGAACATTAGGCAATACAATTTTATTAAGTAACTCTTCATAGGAATTTTATTATGCTTTAGCGTTTTCTTGATAATGTCAAGCTGTCATCACTGTTCGGCTAGTAAAAAGTTTCTGAACGTCGAAGCTGCGCGTCAGCTTTTTGTTTGTTAATCTAACTGAATGTCGCTAACAAATTGGTAAGAATCGAATAGAAAAAGAAAGAAATACTTACACGGATTATACAATCCCGGAGAGGTGTGAGTATCCAAGCAATATATTTAGACAATTTATTTAAGATTGATAGGACGTAGTTGGACATTTTTTATGTGAATAGTACATACAATTTTGGCGGTCTTACATACGATGGAAAGGATGATTTTAAGTCTAACTTCAATTTAAAACTATATTTGTTAATAAGATCGATGGTTTGTTTTAAGACTTTATTGGTGAGATCTTTTTTCATATTTTAGTAAATGTTACTATCCATGAATATTTCTGTTACTTCAATAATCACTTCTATCCATAGTAGGTAATGGCTAGATGTGATGGATGTAAACGTTCACGTTCCACTTATTTGCACACAGCTAGTGAGGTTGTATTTGTTGCGTAGGTGTTTGAGAGCAAGAGATTCATCATGTTATCGTTCGGCAATTTGCTCCGGCGCAAAATACAAGAAATATCCTGGTTGATCCTGGGTTTAGTATCCTCTTTGGTGATTATTAATAGGTCGGGGATGTAGTATGTATGAACTTGTAACAAAAAAATCTATTAGTATGTGGTTGGTTTTAATGACATTAAAATGGTTTTATTTTAAAAAAGGAAACAATTAAGTAAAATTTTGTTATGATCACAAGTCCCAAAATGTCTACGGAATCGGAATTATGTCACCACCAAAATTTATTAAACAAAATAGAACATATATATACTATAAATAAATGTAAATATACTTTAAAAAAATGTCTTGAAGTTTCATATAAAATGCCGAAGAAATGTAATATTTTTCAAAATTTTTATTCGTTATATTGTTGATGTAATTTGTTAGAGTATATTCGTTAAAATAAAACATTTTTGACAGTCTGTCTTACATAAATAACTCTCCAAAACTTTGTTTAGGAAAGTAAGTAAGCTTTTTATGAAGTTAAAAGATGTTGATAGTTTTGTCCAATTAAATGCAATTTTGATGTATAAAACAAGAAAAAACAATTGTAGATACCTACAATTGTTTTTTCTTACAACTAAATATATTTTTATAGTTTGCAATTTTTTTTACATCTTTTTTTGAGACCCATTTACAGGGACCCTTTAGTCCCTTAGTAAAAAATGTTGCAAATATTTCATTAAATTTTAAAAGATTGAGTCTGTTTTCACCTAAGATACGATTAAACTGATAAGTATCATTTTTGGCGAGATCATACTAGATTGTGGTAAGCGGCGGCATTTTCTGCATTTGTAGAATTTTAATTGAACAAGTGAAAACGTAGCTGTGCAAGCCTATCTGAATAGATATCGATGGATTATCTATCTTTATTCAAGTCGGATGGCAAATGGGCAACAAAAAATAATTAATTTTTTACCTTCTCTCTCTTTTTATTAATTTCTTTAATTGTTATAATAATATTATACTAACAATTTAATTAACTTTGTGATACTTGTTGACTAGGCATTAGGTATTTTTTAAAGTTATTGAAAATTTGTATGTAGTAAGTAATACGAGGACCACCTTTTTTTTTCGTTATTTATAAGCATTCAGCGTTTTTGTAATAAATTTTAAATAAATATAGAATAATTAATAAACCGATGTGGTGGTATTTCAAACCGTGACTTCTGGGAATTGAGCTAATGTATTGTAGCCCATTTTGATTAATTCTATATATGACCGTCTTGTTATCGTCAAGGCGCGGTGCAGTGAAGACATCTGTTAGACTTTTTTCTAACATCTTAACCAAAGTTTTAAGCTTTGCAGTATAGATGAAGATTATTGAAAATATGCCACAACCAAAATTAATGGTTGAAAATCCCTATTAATATATACATATAGCCATGTTAAACTTATTAAAATATTGTAATAGGTATGCGCTATAAAGTATACTACTCGAACGTTGTATTTTGTTAAAAATTTTGAAAACTCTTAACAGTCAATCAATAAGTAACAATAATACGATTTAATATGTAATATAAACATAATGTTCTAATATAAATTGTCACAAGTATGGTTTAAATATATTTTTTAAATATTTTAAGCCATCAAGACAGTAAATATTGTAGCCCTCAATTTTGCGATAGCACAATATGTCAGGACTAAAAATACAAAATATGTCATATGATATATAGAAAAAAGGAGTTCAGAGACTATGAAATAAAAATTTACTCTGGATTGAAATTTATATCATAAATTCGCTTTGTTTTATTAGATATTTGTACATGTTAATCCATACTAGATTATTGTATTTGCACCAGTAGGTATAGATAGTTATTATATACAAAATAATCAAAGTAAATATTTTGTGAAATGAATAACTGAAATTACGGGAATAACAATTTCGTCGAGTAGTTAGTTTTACTTTCGGGATTGGAACTCACAATATCTTGGAAAACATTTTATGCTTCTAAAAATTTATGGCCGTATCGCTGTTAAAATTAAATCCAAGGAAATGCTTAAACACACACCCACTATAACGGAATAAATGTCTCAATGTTAATTGCCAATGTATAATTAAGAAATAAGTACATCTTTATTTAAAATATCTGATTGTTAATCTCCCATGTTATAATATACCATACCATAATCAAAGAAAATCTTTTAGGATGATCCACTGAGTTACTCTTCATTTTGTCAAATAAAGTTATTTATACCTAGATAACATAGGAGATAATATATAACATAGGAGATAACTACATATTATAAAACTTTGTTTCTCCCTTCAACTTTGCAATAAAATTTATCTTGAAAGCGATTTAATTCCTATTTTCTGTGGACTTTAAAATTTTATTTCTTTTGTTCAAGGAAAACAATGAAATTTGATGTTAGATATTTATATACATTTTGTATACTTAATGTATGAAGAATAATTGTGTAAAAACTTTTTAGACAAACAAAAATCTAAAGACATTATTTTTTGATTATTTAGTGTCTATTTATTTAAATGTATAGAATGAAAAACAGTAGCAATCGTGGGACTGCCGATAGAAGTGAAAACGGAACTATTAAGTTGAGAGTAATTAAAACTATATGCAAAAATTATATGATTTTTTTTATGTTTTATTTATTAGTTACATATGATGGGTTAAACAAATAATATAGAAGAAAGTAACTATAACTTATCAAAGAAGTAAGTAATATGTAAGTTAGTATTATATTTGAGAATTTGAAATTAAATATGATACATAAATGATATTAATGCTTTAATATCCTTACAGCTAAGTAATGGGTATTCATCAAAAACTTTATATATTTTTTATGTTATAGGTCTCATAAATAATCTTAATAATAATAATATTATTATATATAATATAATATAATATATATATATATATATATATATATATTATTATTATAATAATAATAATAATATATATATTGTTTGATGCTTAGAAATTTTTAAATCAACGTTAAACGTCAAATTAGTGTATACGTGTACACAGGCTACTACGCGTGCGCTAGTCTGGCTCTCCGCGCTATTATCATTAGCATGTCGGTGACGCGAACCGAGGATTTTACCCTCTACCAAAACGCTCAACGCGCCTAAAGAAGTTTTCACTTCAAAAATAAACTGACAAAAGATGTCACCACTGTCCCTTTTAAGACGATCATATTATATAGAAAGCGCAGTTCACCTCGGTGAACTACCGGTACGGTATCTCAATTAGTAGGGCGACGGAACAGTTTCCCAGAGGTCGAAAATTAGAATCCCTGACCGTATCGCTTTATATTTCATTCTATATTTATATAAATTTAAATGAGCTTACGTGATTATTAATATTTTAAAACCATCTATTTATTTACTTTAACTGAGATTTAATAAAATATCATTTTAAAAAGGGGTAAAATGACAGTAGTGGTCATTGATTCTGTAATAACTATAACTATAAGAAACGTAGGAGAGTTTTCGAAAATAAAACGGCTTAATTATTATTATAAATCAATAGTACTTATCAAATATAACAAATATAATACCTATTTAACAAATACTGCTAAAATGTTTTACAAGTAGGTCAAACATTTTAACTCATAAGTCCTAATAAACCCTTATGACCTCAGGAAATATAATAAGACATGGCGTAAGGTGTTTAATTTTTTTATTGTGTTTTGATGGGCTAATATTTTTTGTGCAAAACATAGATCGTATATATGTTTTAACAAAAAATAGATATTTAATTGATTGCAACACAAACGTGCCTCGCTTTTTATCTGCCGCTCCGATGTTCCCTATAGTAGGTTAGCTAAACTGGAAATTCCAGTGACTTCACAGTTATTTACAAATTAACAAATTCAAAAAATATTTTCTCTTTTATTTTGTGTAAAATAAGTATGAACATTTGGTGCAGGTATAATTATCTAGTCGGAATGAAATACATGTAAATTTATATATTTATTTAATTTAACCACTCCACTGGTCAAGTGATTAGCGCAGATGTCTAACGTATAGCGACGCAAATTGGTTGGGGTTCGATGCCCGAGAGGGACAGACATATATCTGATGAGCATTGATGTCTGTATTTCTGAGTTTGGTCGTTTATTAAATATATTCGCAGTATTTATAAATGTATTTCTATGTATGTGTATCGTTGCCTAACACCCTTAACCCTAGCAAATAATTTGCTTACTTAGGGTTTAGATCAATGTGTAATTTGTCCCGTGATATTTTTTTTTTTTATTGCACAAAAATAAAATAATGTTGAAATGCCAACTTGCCAACCAATTTCTCTACCAGCCAACCTTAGCATATACAGTAGAGGATGTTGGTAAGCGTACAAAAACAAAAAATTATATAATAAAAACAACAGAAAAACACAAATTATTAATTGTATAAGACGACACGACGAAGCGTTTTAACATTCCATGGATTGACCGTTCGGGTACCGGGCCCGGACCTAGGTGTAGATTTAAGGAGCCCCTTTATTATGCATAAAAATGCTCGCCTCTACTATCTACAGAACGAACAAAAATTTGGAAAGAACCTACTAATGCCGCCTTTGAAATACCATAGAAATGAACCGGGGCTTGTTTTAGAAAGGCCAAGATCTTTAAGTAATTTATAGAGAGATTTTGCTGTTATACCTCTCGCTCCCACTTCTACCGCGTACGAGCTAAGTATAAATTTATTCTCCGACAGTTATTTGTTAGTTCGTTATACTTATTAAACTTAAATATGTGATCCCTTGGGATGTTTGTTTCCCAAGGTACAGTAAGCTCCACAAGTATCACGCGCCTCAGATGTTTCGAATACAGGAATAAGTCCGGTCTGGATGACGAAACACCAACATCCCCAGGGATTCTGTAATGCTTTTCATACATGTCCATCATGAGAGTCCAATTAGGAGCCGCGCCTAAAATTGAATAAGGCTTCGCTTTTGATATTTTGGACGAGTCTTCTTTTACGAATTTTATAGATCGTTTGGAGGTTGTTATACCCTTCCGCGATCTTGCTACTGAAAGACTAACCGCTTCTTATATGATTTCTAATACCTTATCGTGCCGTCGCGAGTATTGACTTCTATCTAGAAGTACCCTACATCCTACTAATTAGTGTTTCGCGGTTCTTACTGCCTCTCAACAGACGTTGCAGATTTTTGGGCGGCTTTGCCATATCTTACTAAATTACTTTAATGTGGGAGAGTAATTTGGAATGCATTAAGATAAAATTGTAATAATACTGGTCAATCATAAAGCTAGGTGCGCCACTTCAAAGCTAGTGGAATACAAAAATCTTCTATGGTCTTCCATTTGTTTTGAATTTCTAGGCTCACATTTTAAGTCTCTGATAATTTAGAAGAATCTGTAAAAACAGTAATCCATCCTTTCCATTTATGGCCCAATACTTGTCGTAATATTTTATTGCCTTAGCATTTGATTTTGGAAATATCAAAATCAAAAATTATCTTTGATTAAAAAACAAGTAAAACGAAACTAAAATTAAAAAAAGGAAGTTGGGTGGATTGAAACTTAGTTTGTTGCATTTTTGGTTAACAATTCTAGAAAGATTTTCATTATTGCAATAGTTATTGTTGACAGCTCTTTAAGATAGACAATGTTAATAATAACGAAGATGTAGGGGTGGATGAAGAAATTTCGACGACGGAGAGCCTCCACCGCTAAGACAGTCAGCCTGTGACCACGGCCGGTGCAACCTGGTCGAAACGTCAGGCAAATAAAAGGTATGTGATACTTATTATTGTGACCCGTTAATTCCCGATTTTTTAAATAATTATATGCAAAAAAATATATTTTAATTGAAGAGCGCGTGATTACGGGTTAAGTATGATGTCATAAATTACGTTACTTTTTTTTTTAAATTTTATTTATCTTTACGAAATATCGATTTGCATCGATTGTTTTGATTTAGTTACAGCTCTTCCATTGGAATGGAATAAATTCTGACTGACTAAATTGTAAATTACCGTTTCAACTAACTTGACGTAAACTGGGTTTAACTGGTGTTTATTTCTTGGTGGTAGACCATAACATCGGGTCGCCGGCAAAGTTACCACCTATTGGGCAAAGTCGTGCCGCAAAGCGACCTAGTCGTGTTCCGGCACGTTGCTCGATGAAGCCGTTTATGGGAAATGGGTCTGAACAGCTGCGGTACGGACGTCGAGTTGGTGTTTATTTTGTCGGGTGTCTAGTCGCGGAGGGTAGCGGGATCCGAAGCGACGGCTATCCGCTGGCCGTCCGCAGATAGTTGGGGGCCCAATTAGTGGATTAGCCACCCACGAAAGGCTGCCCCGCTAGCTGCGAAAAATCCCAGGGTGGCTCCATCGTGCTGGTTGGCGACCAGACGAGGAGGCCCGATGGCGATCCCTGGGGGGGTTCGGGCGTCCCCGCAGTCTCCAGGCTAGCCTCCCAGTGGAGAGACATCACCAATTTCGACGTCGGGTTCGATACGTACCGCCTCGTTCAACTGCCATTTCCCATCCCTATTCACTTTTATATTTATTTTTTATGAAAAAGTTAAAAAAAAGGAATAAGTTAACACAGCGGTTGCACTCCTCCTCTTATAAAGTGCACCTCACTAATATCAGGGGTTTGCACTCAAATCTTTTAGCTGTCCACCACCACCTGGAGACAGAGCAGCCGCACTTGCTCTTTTTGACGGAGACGCAGATACAATGTCCTTTGAGCGCTGCATACTTGGATTATCCCGGTTACTCGTTAGAGCTCAACTTTCGCTCACGGGCTGGAGTCAGTATGTACGCGCGGAAGGACCTCTGTATTCAGCGTCTCCGTCACCTTGAAGACCCCACTTTTTCTTCCCTATGGGTTTTAGTAGACACAGGAAACGAAAAAATCCTGTATTCCTGTGTTTATCGTTCGCACAGCGGTGACCAGGAGACAACTCGTTTATTTGAGTATCTCAGTGAGGCTGCAGATATGGCTCTATATCAGTACCCTTCGTCGCAGCTCGTCTTTCTGGGGGACTTTAATGCCTGTCATCAGTACTGGCTGTTCCCGTACCAGAAGACCGACCATGCTGGAAGAGAAGCGCGGAACTTTGCGTTGTCCTTGGACCTCTTTCAGATGGTGAGGCAAGCGACAAGGGTGCCAGATGTGGTAGGCCATACAGCCAATTGTCTGGACCTTCTGCTGACAACTGATCCGGACAGGTATCGTGTAGAGGTCACGTCCCCCTTGGGAATCTCCGATCACTGTCTGGTGAAATCTGTATTTACATATTCCCCACCAGCTTTCGAACCACATCGTGTTAGGCGAGTATGGAAATACAAGTCAGCAGATTGGGATGAGATGCGGCACTTTTTTGCGTCTTATCCTTGGCGGCAGGTCTGCTTCTCTTCTTTGGATCCGTCGGGTTGCGCGGATGCTATAACCGATGTGGTGCATCAGGCAATGGAGTATTTTATTCCTTTTGCTGACGTACCCATCGGTGGCCAAGCTCGCCCATGGTTTAATGTCGAATGTGGTCATGCTCAAGACCGAAAACATTCGGCATATCTCATTTGGGCTGATGCTCGAACCCGCAAAACTCCGGATGTAAGTTTGAAGAAGAGAGCCTTTAACCAAGCTGCCAAGTCCTACAAAAAGGCATTGCGAAAGGCTCGTCTCGATCGAATCGCTAAGAATGGAGAAAAGCTCTCTGTCAGACCAACTGGCAGTCGAGCTTTTTGGTCTCTTGCGAAAGCGATCGAGTCGAATTTCTGCCAACCCTCACTGCCTGCTCTGCTGAAGCCGGATGGATCCCTGGCCCACACAGCAACAGAGAAAGCGAATGTACTTGCTTCTCTGTTTGCTGATAATTCGCATCTAGACACTGGCAATGCTTCTCCAGCACATCTTCCTCACTGCGGTATTTCGATGCCTGAAATCCGCATCACTAACAAAGAGGTATGGAGAACTTTGTGTCGTTTAGATGTGAATAAAGCCAGTGGTCCTGATGGTATACCAGCCATTCTGCTCAAGACATGCGCAGCTGAGTTGTCTCCTGTACTGACACGTCTGTATCGCCTCTCTTTCATGACTGGAATAGTGCCTAAATCCTGGAAGCTAGCTAATGTGCAACCCGTGCCCAAAAAAGGCAGCCGTGCCGACCCTGTCAATTACAGACCGATTTCAATCACCTCCATACTCTGCAAGATTATGAAGCGTGTATTGAACTCGCGCCTACTAGCATACCTAGAAGGTAACGATCTCCTCAGTGACCGACAGTACGGGTTTCACCGTAATAGGTCTACTGGGGACCTCCTAGTGTATGCTACTCACATTTTAGGCGAGGCCATCGAGAAGAACGGAGAAGTGGTCGCCGTCTCTCTGGACGTCTCGAGGGCATTTGACAGGGTCTGGCATGCGAGCCTTATATGCAAGCTTTCAGCGTACGGTATATCTTCTGGTCTGATCGGCGGGGTAACGGACTTTCTGAGCCACAGATCTCTCCGAGTAGTTGTCGACGGGTGTTCCTCGGAACCCTTGACAATAAATGCCGGAGTGCCTCAGGGGTCCGTTCTTTCTGCAACTCTGTTTCTGCTGCACATTAATGATCTGTTGAAGCCCGGTATCTATGGGTATGCAGACGACAGCACAGTTGTAGAAAGATATCTGCCGAGTACTCGGGCTAGTCGAGATCAAGTACAGTCTGAAAGAGAAGCCATGGTGCAACGTTTGAATGACAAACTTCAGGCAGTCTCCACATGGAGCAATGCCAATCTTGTCAAGTTCAACGCCGCCAAAACGCAGACGTGTCTATTCACCGCCAAAAGGAGCCCTTTCACCTTGGCTCCTACTTTCCAGAATGTATCCTTGGAATACAGTGACCGGCTTCAGTTGTTAGGCTTAGAGATTTCCTCGAACCTCAACTTTGGTCGGTTCATTGAGTCCAGAGCAAGAGCAGCAGCAGCAAAGCTTGCCGTTCTTTCGAAGGTTCGGCAGTACTTTACACCGGGACTTCTTCTTGTTTTATACAAAGCACAGATCCGGTCGTGTGTAGAGTACTGTGGACACATATTTGTTGGTGCCGCAAAGTCTCATCTTGCGGTTCTGGACTCAATTGAGAGGCGAGCAAAGAGGCTTATAGGCGATCCCGAATTGGTCGAAGCCGACCTCCAAAGCCTTGAACACAGGCGTAAAATTGCTAGCCTCTCAGTATTCTATAGGATACATTTTGGTGAGTGTGCGCAGGAATTACACGAGTTAATTCCCCCGTCCCCCTTCTATCACCGGACGTCCCGACGCACGGCAGGTTTTCATCCTGACATTCCATCTGTCCGAACGAAGCGCTTTGCTTCCTCATTTTTAGTGCGTACAGCGAAGGACTGGAACAATTTGCCTGCGTCGGTATTTCCGGCCAAATATAATGTGAGTGTCTTCAAGAGAAGAGTGAATAGGTTGCTAGGGCAATGCACCTTACCATCTAAGACTACATTCCACTTACCATCAGGTGGAATGTAGTCAAGCATTGCCCTAGAACATATTAAAAAAAAAAAAAAAAAAGAAAAAAAAAAAAAAAAAAAAAAAAAAACTTTGCCACCAAACAAAAATGTAAAGAATATTGAGATTAATAAATAGTTCAATGGTTTATGCGGCAAGCATTCTGAGTGATAACTGAGGCACTTGTTTTCTGGCGCTCCTTTTTAATGGTTAGTTAGTTTGTTTGTTTAATTATTTATTATTGAAAAGATGCTACTTCTGGAAGATGACACACTCATTTTTTTTTTATTATTATTTATTATTATAAAACCCGGTTTTTTCACTTTAAACTTTACAAACGTTACATTTAGTTAAAAACAAGAATTTGATGTTTTTTATTTTTTTATAGCAATATTGATAAAGGTTAAACTTTCTTGGTAGTACTTTTAAACAGTAGGTTTATTAAAACATTGAGCTTATATTACATAATAGCTGTATGTTGCCCGTGACCTCGTCCACGTAGACTGTAAAAATAATATTTTTCTATGCCTAGGAACATAAAAATATTATTTTCGTTTATTTTTGACGTATCTATCGATACCTTATAAGTCAAAATCCTTTAATCTGTTTAGACTGTAGCAGTGTATATAAAAATAGCATAATTGGCTTTAATTCTATTCACATACGTATATTTGAATAACATAACACTCCTTCGAAAGTCTTAGGTAATAAGAGGATTTGCATAAATCATTATGTAATTTACAGTGAACCAAACGATGAAAAACAGTATCTCTCGTTTCAATTAATTATCGCGTTACAATTTATGTTATGTCATAGACAAATCATGTGCCAGAGTTAGTTTTTCTATAGCCTATGTATTATTTTGGTATATAAGCTACAGTATTGTTAAGTTATATCAAAATCCGTTTAGTAGTTTTGGCGTGATTAAGTAATAAACATCACAGACAAAACCACGTGCAAAAGTTAGTATTTCTATAGCCTGTATGTATATGTTATTTTAGGACATAAGCTACATTATTGCTAAATTTTATCAAAATCTGTTTAGTAGTTATGGCGTGATTGAGTAACGAACATACATCCATCCAAACATCCAAACAATGCACTTATAAAATATAGTCAGATAAGATTAAATCGTATTATTGTTAATTATTGACTTTGAGGTCGTCCAAAACCTTTAAGAACATTCGAGTATTATTTGTTCATAGTACATAATTAATAGTAATATAAATTAAAAATTTAAAAAACCCCCGATACAAAAAGACCTCTAAAAAAGTAAAAATAATATTAATATGTACTTATTGAATTCGTTGCGTCGGGGGACCGTTGTACGTACGTTGATAGTGTATATATTACGAAGTTAATCATTGAGGACTTAGACCATACGATTCGATATCGTAATTTCTTTATTTGCCTTGTTAGCTTACTTGCATTTTTATTTCTTCCTTTACTAAACGGTATCCTAATAAAGTACTTTACCTCAGTACGTAAGTGTAAAAACCTTTTGGCCTTCATAAATAGGCTTTTTTCCTATATAGCGCGGGCGACGCCGCTGGGAACAGCTAATTATTGCATAAGAACCTCTCCCCCTCACGAATAAAACGTCAATATCTTGAAGACGGCTATTTTTATTTCAATCAAACATAGATAAGAACTATCTCGAAGAGCATAGCTTTCGATTAAAAAAAACCGCAATTAAATCCGTCCACGCGTTTGGCCGCAAACAGCTAATTATTGCATAAGAACTTCTCCCCCCGGACGAATAAAACGTCGATATCTTGAAGACGGCTATTTTTTTTTCAATCAAACATGAATAAGAACCATCTCGACGAGCATAGCTTTCGATTAAAAAAACTGCAATTAAATCCGTCCACGCGTTTGGCCGGATATTTGCCACAGACAGATACACAGATACACAGATCGACAGGTCAAACTTATAACACCCCTCTTTTTAGTCGGGGGTTAAAAATACAACATTTTAAATGATATGATATTTTTATAAAGAAGAGGGAGGCATAGAGACGGGTTAGAGGCATTTTAACCGTTTTAGTGGTAGAACGTTGGCGTGTTATCAAGCAATTCCTTGAATGGAAATTCACAACTTCTTAAGGTACTTTTTCTAACTTTTAATTGGGTTTTAAATAAATATTGTGTAGATGTCGAAGGTATTTATTAAAAAAATAAATTTGCTTAACTTTAGTATACCGGTTTGTAGATGAACGAACAGCTGGAACGCTTAGTAAGTTATTAGAATATAATAATACTGAGTAAATAATGTTGTACAAGTTGAAACATGAAATACGAAACATATTATATACCTAATTTTTTTTATTATTAATAAAACGCTCTTATAAAGGATTTAAATTAATTTAAACTAGTTTAAATACAAAAAAACCACATACAACAGTCTAACGAATAACAATGATTTTTTCAGACAAGTTCTATTAAATCATTAGCATTAGATTGATTAAAACCAAAGTTTACCTTCCTTTACTGACAATCAATAATTCTTGAGTGCCACATCTATTAACATAATAACATTCCCCATAAACTTTATTAATACCTCAGAAACTGTGTACTAATAACAACATCAAACTGTGAATATTATATTTTACATAAAGGAACCTTTATTTGTGCAACTAAATCACAAATGAGACTTTTTTTTTCACATATTTTGTTATATTGAGCCCTAAAATAGGTAAATTAGCATAAACCCAAGTTCTTCAACCCAAGTTAGCATAAGTCCAAGACCCTTGAGCAATTACCTTCGATTCAAGGCTTCCTTTGGGTTTTTGTGAAAATATAATTTTGATACTTTGGAAATGGTGCACTTAAAATCGTCAGAACTTTTATTTTATTCTCACCTTAAAATCAAGTTAATAATCCATTTCTTTAAGATACTTTGGTTAAACTGTAATATTATTTAGTACTTCTTCTTCGTCTTTTTAATATGATTAGAAAATCATGAGAAAAAACAGTATTATATTCATCAGTTCCTGATTAGCCGGGAATCCAGGCCCGAGTAGCCTTAATATGTTGAGAGCGGCAACAAAAAGAGCTTCTTTAATGTTGAGGATAATAGGGAATCTACTTCTACTGTTGAAAGGATTAGAAAGAATTACTTGTAAGCATGCTTTTAGAATCAATAAAAAAATATCGTTTTATTTAATTTATGAGATCTAACAAATAAAATTGCCTCATGTATGGCTATTGCGTCTCTGGTAAATATTGTAAAGGGAGTATGACATCTACAATTTAAAATAATTTAGAGTTTGGGGTTCCAAACGGCAGCAACAACATAATTATTTTCCACAAATTAAGATGCAACCGTGAACATTAACAGTCACTCTGAACTGTGTCTGTCTAATAATTAAAAAAAAAACAGAATTAGCTTCTAGAGTACTGCTGAAATATAAGGGTTAATTTATGATTTGTAATTTGGGGTATTTATATTAATAAGTTTATTATAACTGTTAGATAGATAGGGAATACACTTATTTTTACAATAATTACCAGTGGTTTACAGTTTTGACAAGACTTGAAGTTTTGAAAAAAGACAATTTTCTCGGTGGTAGATCATAACATCGGGTCGCCGGCAAAGTCGTGCCGCAAAGCGACTTAGTCGTGTTCCGGTACTTTGCTCGATGAAGCCGTATATGGGAAATGGGTCTGAACAGCTGCGTTGCTTAGCGAACTGGTTGACAAAAATTTGTTTACAGTAAAAACATTGATTTGTTGTTAGACTTGAAAATATTTTTATATGTACATAAAAATATTCACAATTTTATTAAGCACAGTGACAAACACATTATAAATAAAATAATAAAACATTTAATACAAAATAGTTTATTAATAGAAACTTATTTTTACAAATAAGTCGCAAGGGCCCCTGTACTGGGTTCTGTCCTGTATTACTGGGTACACCACAAATCTAACCAGACTTACAAAATTAATAAATATCAATACTATAACAAAAAGAGAACATTTATTTTGTGAGTAGGTAAGTGAGTGATGAATGGATAAAAAAAACTACTGAAAATAGTCTAAAGTATGATTGAAATAAGAAAGGAATCAAAATGGGAACTTACCAAAAGCAAATATATATTTTTTTACATTTGTATAATATACAAACTTGTTTTATAAATACATTATAAACTTACTCTTATCAAAACCATTTCAGTTTCATGGCAGTTAACAAAATAAATGTTTTCATATCAGTTACTATGGATTTAGTCAAAGGGTAAATATTTAGTTGGTGATTTTTATAAATTTTATTTATATAGTCATGAAGATTGATATGGCAATTGATTCTGTTTAAAGCTACACCGCAAACACTAGCAATTCTACATTTATTAACAGATATTTTTATATGGTAATTGTTGAAGCAGGTTCTGAATAGTTTTGGGGGGCCGTCGCCGGGAACCTCCTCGTGTGCCCGTCTGTTTCCCTTGTTGCTCGGATTCGTCCGGTGGCATCGGAAGCGGTACGGGCCGGTGCTCCCTGGGCAACAACGGTTAATGTGATCCTTCGGGTTTGCATTAGCCGTTGGCTAATACTCGGCGCGGTGGGGGTCGGCCATGAGGGTTTGTGCCCGGTTCATGGCTGGCTGGCGGGCAGGCTGCCTTTCGGGGTGGTCTGTCTGCGGGGGGGCTCGGGCCTCTTTCCATCGTTTGATCACGTTGGAAAGTTGGCCTGGGCGTTGAGGGTGGGAGGGCGCAGGCCTTCTTTGCCGGGGTCGGCTGCGGAATTACTCCTGGTACTTCTCTGATAGCAGAGTGGACTGTGGAGTGGTTCCGCGGCTGTGTGGGGGGGTCCGCGATTAGGGTCTGGACCTCTTTCCACCAAGCACTTTAGAGAGGGTGCTTGGTGGGGAGACGGTCCGAGACGTTGCCTGGATTAATCGTTGCCGAGCGTGACGCCACGGTTGCGCTTGGTGATGGTTCGTCTGGGCGTGGTGGGTTCCCGACTTATGCCTTTTTCTTGCTGGTCTCGGCTGATCACCGTGGCCAGCGGTAAAGGCCTGTCGGGTTCGACGTTGGGCCCCCTACGTGAGCGGACTCACGTTCGACTCCAGTGTGTTGCAGTGAGGCTGTCTGCGCATCACTGGGTCTTATGGGAGTGTGCTCTTCCAGGGGGTCTGACCGGTGGTCTCCTCTCGGGGAGATAACCGGCGGCGGAGCTGGACACGGTCAATGGTCGAGTCGGTCGGTCGAGGCGAAAAAGGGATGGGTGCTCCTCGTTGCGGGGTGCCCTCTCCGTGGATCACGTCGGGGCATCGCGGTGAGTGCGAAAGCGATCCCGTGGTGTCCCATTATGACGGCGGCGGCAACCGTCAGGTTTAGTGAGTAGGAGTCTCACATAACCACCTCCATCATCCCCTTGATGGAGGTGTGTATCCATGAGGATTCCTGACGTTAAAAAAAAAAAAAAAAAAAAAAAAAAAAAAAAAAAAAAAAAAAAAAAAAAAAAAAGGTTCTGAATAGTTTTAATGATGTATAATTGTCAAATAGTTAAATTATAACAATTATACAGCCTAGTAGTCTTGACAAGGGTACGTTATCCTATTTCTAAAGTCGGCAAGTGGGCCTGGGCTCCTCCACACCAAACTAGAATGCAGTAACTCAGTTTATTGTGCCAAATCTTTATAGATGGTTGTTAAAATCATTTCGTCTGCCACCGGCTTTAATTTTTTGATAATCCAAATTAACTTTCTCAATCTATCAGCGATCATCCAAATATGACGCTGCCAGGTATAAGATGTTGGTCAATTATTACACCAAAAATTTTTATATCATCACTGCCCACAATATCATCGCAATCACAGTTTTATTAGTTAGGTTAATGCATGAATCAAACTTTAGGACAAAATCGGTACTAGGCAATGTATAGGCGACATTGGCGCAGTTGTTCCCAGAAATCGTAAGGTAGAGTTATGCGTATGTTAATGAATTCGTCATTCTATATTTATTGCAAATTAAAAAAAAAAAAAAACTTGTGTGGTTTTATGAAACCACCGTAAAAGTGAAACTTTTTTTCACATTATAGACATTTAACTAAAAATTTTCGGAATAATATTCCATTAAGGGTATAAAAATTGCTTCATCAATCTTAATTTTATACTTAGAAAATGGGAATGATAATGGGAAATGATAAAAGTAGACTAGGTCTCCAACTAATATTTTTATTGAACTCTGTGTCTTAGAGTACGACATACATAATACTTAACAATTATTTAGATGATTTACACATATTAAAACACTGAAAACAATATTTTATAATCGTTGAGTCATTCTGATCCGTTTTTCAATTATTTTCAATCATTATCATGAATTTCACAGTTTATAAATGTAACCAATATTTTATGGTAACTAAAATACGTGAAAAGTGACTTACATTCGATTTTTTCAATGTATCTAGTAAAAACCGCATCGATACGAGCGCCTTTCACTTTATCAATACTCCGCGGCCGACCGTCACGCGACATGCAACACACAGACGAAAAAGTTTGAGACGATGTAATAAAAGTTTTACTTTAAAAAGTTTAAAATGTCTTGTATGTTTATATAAAATTTTAATCATGGAAATATTTTATTTCCTTTGAACAGAAAACCCGAAAGTTAAGTCTAAGTTTGTTAAAAATTTCTCAATCTCTAATTGCTACAATCGCATTATTTAATCATATAAATCTAAACTAACAACCAATCTAGAAAGTTAAGGATCAAGGAACATATTGTTTCCTTTAAATATTTTGCGGTAATTTAATTTGTATTGATATATTATCACATATTTTAAAATTCTTATGAGACTGCGTAATTTTAAGAAAAAGAGGTTTTATTAAAAAAAAATTGAGATTATTTAAAAAATATTTATAAATATTATGCAAAAGATTTCATTAACGACTCAAAATGCAGGAAACATAATTTATATTTTTAATAGAGGAATATAGGTTAAAAGCGTCGTAAATAAATTCACTAAAACAACGTTTGTTAGAAATTTCGAAAGCTCTCAACGCCGACTCGTGCTTCCGAAGGCTTTGAGATTCAGCACTTTTAATTTCATACTCTTTATGTGGTATATTGATCTTAATTTAAAAGCAGAAATATCAAAGGTTTATTATTTATTGTTATTTTATGATATATATACTGCACTTTGGGTTTTTAATAATTAATATCTTTCTTCAGGGTAAGGTCTTATCTATTTCCATGCCTCGAAATGAGAAAACTTTACGAAGTGCAAAATATTTTATTTATTGACTTAGATAATAAGCCAAAAAAATCTAAATTTCATAAAAGGCTAGTTTTTTTTTGTAATTATAGGTCAAATAAGTTTAGCTTCACTGCGGTCACACTCCTGGCGAAGCCATCAGCAAGCTCATCGTTGGATCGGCCGACGTCTTGAGATCCTAACGTTCCGTCTTGTGCAGGTGCTCACGGGACGTGGACGCTTCGGTATCTGCACAAGATTGCACGCAAAGAGGCGGCGTCAACACGCCTCTTCACATCTTGGCGGAGTATAATTTAAACACTTTTGGACACATCCCGCAAAGACAAGCATAATGAGATAAGTATTCTCTTCTAGCAAGCTGTGACGCCTGAGCTAAGTACTCTTTATATTTTGTATTGTTATTATGCCAGATATTCTTTTGTTTTATTAAGTAAATCTAATTGACATAGTTATGTTTATTATTTTTCATTTCTCTGTAATATTGTTATCTACTTTAATTAATTAATATTCTAATTAAGTTCAATTCTTATAATTTAAGTTAAACCAAGTAAATTCTTTAGTCTGTGTTTGGGTAGAAATAAGTTGTGAATACTGTTAAATGGTATTGTTATATTATAGCCTAAGAGCGCGTGAACCCCAGACCTTCGTTATTTTATAAAAGCTGAAAGTTTGTCAGTGCGCACTGCCAACACATTGTAAACTTATTATTAATTTATAATCCACAAGTAATATTTAATATACTTTACAGTCTGCACAGATTTAAAATATGTTGTGTTATAATTTAATAATTAATATTAAATTAATAACGAATATGAAACAAATTACACTTAAAAATAGCATAAACAATTATTTTAGCCAATATAAACATGTACTCTATCAATAAGCGCAGTAGAAATAACTATTGCGCAGTGGGGATGGCAATAGACCTAACTCGCCATCTCACTCGCACTTATACGTGTACAGTACCTCGCGCTCCTTCTAACAGCTACCCTATATTATTGTCTGGCAAGGGACTAGAACTATCAAAAATGTCTGGCTGATGAGAAAACATCATCTAATTATTTATACTATAACGTAAGTAAGTTTAAAATTTTCTCAACATTAATGGTGTCTGGCAAGGGGTTGCCGCGGTGTTAAGTGTCTGGCAATGAATGACGTAATTTTTAATAATATTCTAAAGGTATTACCAAAAAATCAGACTTAATAATTTGATGAAAGTAAAGCGGTATTTTTCTCACCTTCAGCACCGTTTACCTGCTGAAGCCACTATAGTCTGAACTTTATAATGCTCCATCGTTCTTACCTGTGTTGGTAGTGTGCGCTGACAAACTTTCAGCTTTTATAAAATAACGAAGGTCTGGGGTTCACGGGCTCTTAGTATATTATAAAATTGAACAAATTACAATAACAATTATTATTATTTAATGTATTATAAAACTAGCTAATGTATTATAAAACTAGCGGACCCGACAGACGTTGTCTTGTACACGCGTCTTTAATTTAAAAAATCATACTTTAAAAAAATATATATTAAAAAGTTATCACTATGTCTAACGTCATTACATGTACATTTATCGTAATTCGACCAATCGATACCGTATGAATACATAAATAAAGATTTTTGTTTGAATAAATGTATTTGTTACAATATTTTTTTTTCAATTTCACTTTTTACGTAGCGAAGCACGTATCGGGCCGCTGGTACTAAAATATTTTTCTTATTTCTATCGCAACGCCAACTGTCAGGGCAGACTATAATTAAAATATATTAAAAATGTATTAAAATATATTAAATATTAAATAATATTTAATATTTGACATTGCCATGGTAACGCAGTCCGTCGGAATCAATGTGAAACATTCCAAAATCACCACCTACTTACACATTAAAAATTAATCAAAAAACCATTTTCCAGTGGACCAAATTGTGAATCTAAACAATTCTCAAGTCCCCTTGAACACACACAAAGAATTTCATATTTTAGTAGTTCTAGTTTGACTTGCGGAAATAGTAAAAAATGTCATTCTGTTTGCCATTGGAGGACTTGTAAATGAGAACCTAAACGAAATAGGGGTGTAATATTGGTATAAAAGCAATAGCAATCTTCATATGAGGCGAAGCAAGTTTGTGATCACATCTCTATGTTCTGGCAAAGTGACCAAAGTTAATTTAGACAGGTGTTAATTATAAAATAAAGAGAATATAAAGTTGAGAAAACTGAGTTTAATTCGTAAAAGTGTGAATTGGTTACACATATCACAACAATTTTTTATTTAACATTTAATAATATTGTTTATACAACTTTTATTTCTTTTTCATTTTCATTTTTTTCAACTATGATAAGCTACCATAGTTTTGGGTAATTCATTTTAAACACATTATCTCATTAATGAATATAATATATTTTTTTAATTTATTGAACGGGGACTATAACAATATAACATTTTGTTATTGATATATGGGGTAAATTTTAATAAGTATTGAGGTAAATTTTAACTACCCTCAAAACAGTTAAATCTTTGTGCAGATAACTTTATAATGTTTTATATTATTAAACGGTTTTATTTAGCTCACCCCGTCTGTTTGTTTGGGTCAAATTTAGTAATTGAAATTTAACCCTCTTCCCGTTAACCGATTGATCTGAAATTTGGTATACGCCTTTGATTCTGGTGACCATACAATTATCCATATTCAATATTATTGTGAATCCAAGATGGCCGCCGCTACAAGATGCCGGATAATGTAGTTTTCAATCCCATCAATATGGGTATCAAAATAAAGGGCTTGGTAAGTATAATAAAGTGTACTATACAAAATTACAATATGAATATCCCACCCAAGTCAAGATCTGGTATCCTGTCGAGGACTGTGTGGGGTTAGGGTGGCTAAAAATGATACGTCACTAGGGGTACACCACCCAAGTTCACGAATGAAGAAGACGAATGTTGCCCTTAATATTGTCATGGGCTTCCACGGTGCATAAAATGAATGGCAGCACTATGGATCACGCCGTCGTATACTAAGACGCTAAACTATTTAAGGAAGGCCAAGCCTACGTTGCTCTTAGTAGAGTGAGATCTATGGAGGGACTACGTATTGAAGAGTTTGACTTCAATAAACTAACAAGCAAGAAACCTTGCAATAATGAGGCACTTTCTGGAAATATCTATGGTCACATAAATTCCTAAAAATGCAATATACATTTATGTAAACTCCTGTGACAAAAGATGTCATTTTTGAAATATACAAATTTTAAACATATGCATTGATTGAACTAAAGTAAAATTGTGGGGCACGTAACATTTTTTTTTTAACTTTTTTTTGATTTAGTTTTAAAGCTTATTTTTTAATATTATAATTATTTAATATTCTCGCCAGATATGATTTGGCTGATAAGTCTATTTTCAGCTACTGTTATAAGCACTTACAGTTTTGGTAATTTACAATTTTTACTCGTAATTTTCAATTTGGAATACAATACCTGTTTACTCTTAGTGCAGGTAACTTTATAATGCTTTATATTTCTATGTACTTTTTAAGCTTAACTTGGAAATTAATAATAATTCTTATTTATTAATCTCAAATATAGTAATAACAGTTACGTAACGCCAATATCCTAAAATAGGGTGATAACAATGTAAAGGCGAAGAGCAGCAGTCAAATGACAATATCTAGATTCTAGCCCCTTAAATTATTTACTTGATATATTTTAATATAAATGTGAATAAAACTCATTGAATTGATTATTCTTACTTCACTTCAATGAGTCAGTACTCAAAAACTATTTCAAATTTAAGCCTATAGATGTATTTACAATATTATAGTTGTTTAAGAACAAACTGTACATTGAACTGAACAAAATTTAAACATTATTAAACATTTTTTCATGTTTTAAATTATTTGAAAAAAGTAATACATTTTCACTTAGAGAGGACGAACCAAAACCCAACTAAAATGAAATGAAATGGAAATGTACAAGCAATTCCAAATACAAGCAGTATTTGGAAGTCATTGAAATGAAACGTAAAAGTAACCGACGTATAATTACATGAATATTTACTCTTTAATCAGACAAGTGCGCAAACAAAGACAGCAATTACAAAATTTCGTTAAAACGTCGTTTGATATATAATAATGTTGACATATTCAAGAGCATGTTCTCTGTTGATTAAGATAAATATTTATTAAAGATGATAAACGAAAATCAAGTCTTCTAATTATTTTATTATAAAATAAATAATCCACGTGATCAGAATAATGACCCAACTTGTATTTTTAACAAAAGCTTACTATAAATAAATAAATAAAACCTAGCTCTTTTGTAGAATATGATCATTGTAATTTAATCTAATTTCATATATACTTTTAGTATCAAAATATTACAATATTTCGACATATTTGAAATATTGTAATTTAGTTTGCAAAAATTTGTAATATAAAATGTATCATAATATGCTAATTTAAATATTATTCATATAATGATATTGCTCAAAGCACGATTATGTAAAGGTAAAGGAATAAAATAAATACACTGATAATAATTGCAGGTTAAAGAAAAAGTTCTGAAAGATAAGAGAGATACTTTTTAAGACTCGTTAATTGTTGATATTACTGTTTGAACTGAAATATAATACATGTAAGGTTTATTAAAAAAAACATTCCTTATCTACAGGGTGACGGTACAGAACTATTTACACATGCTATAGGAAGTGTATTTATTAATTATTATTATTTTAGGAAATTTATTTAATATTTATTTTTAAAAAGTAATAATAAAAAACAATATTTTTAGATATTATTTATTTAGATATTTATTTAGATATTTATTTAGATATTTTTATTACATTACTATATATCTATATATCGGAGAAATTACTTCCAAGTTCCAGTAGTGTTTATTTTTTATATCGTAAAGTCAGTATAGGTGCCGCCACTGTCGTAATCCTCATAATGGTGCTTCAGTATAACGTTTTAAAAATAAAACTTTCCAACTAATTATTCCTTTATTCAATGGGTAGCTTTAGAACGTTTTAGAAACATTCGTATTGTTCGACTGGTCTAACAACAATTGTATTGAGTTCCCAATATTACTTCATTATATTAACTACATCTTCTCCCGCTATAGCAATCACTGTATAACATGAAGTGGTCCTAACATTACAATCTTTGGTTTCAATAATAAATGGTTTCTTACATTTCAATTTAATTAATTATTTTATTATGTTACTTAAATTAATTATTACTGATTAATAATTATTAAAACATTTTCATAATAATCTTCTCATGATTTTCGTAAAATACAATAGACAATCTAGACAGTACTATTAAATATATATTTATATATATTTCTAGACTATTGTCGTTTAGTTATAAGTTGGGATATTGAATCTTCATTTAGTTAACTTACATAATGCTACAACAGTTATTTTTAGATAAAAGTCCAGTTTCCAACAATGGCAAGAAATGGAACAATGTAATGGAACTAAACATTAGAAATAAAATACTACCTTCGAGAATTAAAGGACATTATTAAAGATATATTTTTTTGCTACAATACTAATTATTGCAGTTAGTTTTATAATATTATTATTAATATTTATAATAAACAAAGAAATAAAAATAAAAAAGCAACATCCATAACTATAGTTATAGTACGAGTACTAATCATTGCAGTCATCACAAACAAAATCACTGTTTTCGAATGCTGAACACCTGTCGTATTTGTACTCAATGGTGTCATCATTGAGTACAAATACGACAATCTATCTAGTTTTTCGATGGCATCTTACACTATCAAATTTTCTTTACTTCTTGATATTCTCTTTTCCAGTCTTATGTTTTGTAGGACATATTTTTGAATTAAGTCTTTTTGTTAGTCTTTTTAATAGCCTTCTGAGAAGCTTTAGTCAAAACATCATTTAATGACTTCCATAAAACTGTATACCTTGTATCCACTTTGTCCAATCTGCTTTTGCCCTTTAGGTGCATTTTTGAGGGTATCGCAAATTACTAAAAAATCAAAGCATCTAAACTTGTCGTCTACAGCAAGAAACATGTCACAAATAGTATTATAGTTATAAACGAAACCCTTATCTCTGTAAATTGATATTTTTTCCTAAAAACACAATTTGTTCGCTCACTAGCGCCGCGGGAAGAGAACTCGTCCTGACATGTTTGCCGCGCAAAGAGCGGCCATTACCGACCATTGCTATGACAAAGCGGTTGCCGGCCAATAAACAATTTGGGAGTTATGGGCAATATTCGTTTTGCTCGGGGGTAAACACTTTGTCAGGGTTTCCCGTTTATTTTATGTATGTAAATTTTTTCACATATTTGTGAATTCTATTCTAAGAATAATAATTTAAAGCAATAACATTTAAATAATTTAAATTATTTAAATGTTTTTTTGTAATTATTTCTATAGTAACGTAGATATAACTACAGGTAGACGCCGCTTATTGTGATCACTTTTAGCCAGCCCATTTTGATAACAATAACCGAATGATAACATTATGCGGATGGTACTTTTTCATGCTTGTTGGGGGATTTCAGTGCACTTAAAAAATGATCATAATGATAAAATATGAATTGTAATAATTTAGAATTGATTTAAGTACATATTAAGTTTCATAATAAGAAAATCTGTTGTTTGCTCAAATTTCCTATTTATTTACAGTATTAAAAATATTCTAACATAAGATTCATTTGAAATATCGATCTATTGTTGTTTGACACTTGTTTTCATTCATAATCATTGGAATATAATTCTCAAAATAATATACTTTTTCGAAGTTTGTTCCTCGGTGTTGAACACCACGTCGTATCGAATCGTTGTATCGTTGTATCTAAATCGATAACAATAAGCGACTTTTGATCACAATAAGCGACTTTTTCGAATGTATTGCTAAGGAGAAATTTGGGACCGACCATTTTCGATAACAATAGCCGGCTGATAACATTAACCGTGATCACAATAAGCGGCGTCCACTGACAACTTTCGAGGTCTACTACGTTGTTTTATTACTATTACTTTTTTTTTTTAAATAAACATAAATACAAGTACTTTTACTAATGAGCAACTTAGAGTCCATATATTTTTTTTTATTTACCCACATCAAGCTCTGCATGTATAATGTCAATCGCATTGATTACATTGATTGAAGTAGACAAATCACAAATGAACATATTTGTTGAACAGCGTTGAGCCCCGCAAGTTTTATTTATTTTAAACAGTGGTTCGATTTTACAAAAACACAGAGTTTTGCCACATAATGGAACCAATTTATTGATGGCATATTTCAAGCTAAGTAGTTTGTAAGATTGCTAGTCTTCTAGTCTAGGATCATATAGTCTAGCATTATCTTCGTGATTTGAGTTGTGAAGACGTTAGGTGCACGCATTTTTTTTTATTTTTTTTATATGATCTAGGGCAATGCTTGACTACATTCCACCTGATGGTAAGTGGAATGTAGTCTTAGGTGGTAAGGCGCATTACCCTAGCAACCTATTCACTCTTCGCTTGAAGACACCCACATTGTATTCGGTCGGAAATACCGACGCAGGCAAGCTGTTCCAATCCTTTGCTGTACGCAGTAAAAATGAGGAAGCAAAGCGCTTCGTTCGGACAGGTGGAATGTCCACAACAAAAGGATGAAAACCCGCCGTGCGTCGGGACGTCCGGTGATGGAAGGGGGACGGGGGAATTAAATTGTGTAATTCCAGCGCACACTCACCAAAATGTATCCTATAGAATACTGAGAGGCTAGCAATTCTACGCCTGTGCTCAAGGCTTTGGAGGTCGGCTCCGACCAATTCGGGATCGCCTATAAGCCTCTTTGCTCGCCTCTCAATTGAGTCCAGAACCGCAAGATGAGACTTTGCGGCACCAGCAAATATGTGACCACAGTACTCTACACACGACCGGATCTGTGCTTTGTATAAAACAAGAAGCTGTCCCGGTTTAAAGTACTGCCGAACCTTCGCCAGAACGGCAAGCTTTGCTGCTGCTGCTCTTGCTCTGGACTCAATGAACCGACCAAAGTTGAGGTTCGAGGAAATCTTTAAGCCTAACAACTGAAGCCGGTCACTGTATTCCAAGGATACATTCTGGAAAGTAGGAGCCAAGGTGAAAGGGCTCCTTTTGGCGGTGAATAGACACGTCTGCGTTTTGGTGGCGTTGAACTTGACAAGATTGGCATAGCTCCATGCGGAGACTGCCTGAAGTTTGTCATTCAAACGTTGCACCATGGCTTCTCTTTCAGACTGTACTTGATCTCGACTAGCCCGAGTACTCGGCAGATATCTTTCTACAACTGTGCTGTCGTCTGCATACCCATAGATACCGGGCTTCAACAGATCATTAATGTGCAGCAGAAACAGAGTTGCAGAAAGAACGGACCCCTGAGGCACTCCGGCATTTATTGTCAAGGGTTCCGAGGAACACCCGTCGATAACTACTCGGAGAGATCTGTGGCTCAGAAAGTCCGTTACCCAGCCGATCAGACCAGGAGATATACCATACGCTGAAAGCTTGCTTATAAGGCTCGCATGCCAGACCCTGTCAAATGCCCTCGAGACGTCCAGAGAGACGGCATTTAGATTTGGGCGACTTCTTTATTCTCAAAATAAATTCTTTTAACTCCATTATTGGTCCATTTTTTATTATTTATTAATAATCCATGCTATTTTCACGTACGCTTCATCTCTTCTTCATTTTAATTACAATTTAAAGTTTTTTGGTTCCATAAATGTAACATACATACATACATACCTAGAGATTACGTTATTATCCCACGAGAGGAGTACGCGGAGACTATGGAGCGCGATTTGGACGTCCTCTCAAAGCTCTTCCGGATGGATGGAATATAGATACATTCGCGTTATAAATCCATTTTGTTATTCTTCGTCTATACGATGTACATGCCGAAACCATCGCAATATTCCTTTCTCTACTTTGGTTAGTACAACCACTTTCACGCCACATCTTTCACGAATCATCCAATATCTCACTCTATCGCTCAGTTTTACCTCACACATTCCTCTCAAAGATCTCATCTCACTACATTAATTCTAGTTTCATGCTTCTTCTGCTACACACAACTTTTGCTACCATACGTCAGTGTAGGTACCAGCAGCTAGTATTAGCTAGAATTTCGGCTATAGATTCGATGTATAAGAGTGGATTGTGTCATTTAGTTTTATACAGTAAATGGGGATTTGATGGTTCAACTGGTCAAAGAGAATGAGATCTATCAGGAGTCCATGACCATCCGGACGCGTTTTAGCATTCCTAATTTTAAACAATCGAAATGGAAAGTACATGACCAAAATATAGCGGCCTTGTTAGAGCACTCGGGCTCAAATCAGGTACTCGATATCAAAACTTTCCAAAATACTATTTATGACTACTTCAATGACCACTATCCACCTACGAATCGTTCTGCTCACAAAAATAAAGAAAACGGTTTTAAATTGAAAATGAGGTGGAAAAAAAGGCGGTAATCAACTTAGTCACCAACTGTCTAGGGCATTGAGGTCCATTCTTAAATTAATCCAAGGCATATCAAATCAAATTACAAAAAACCGCGATAGCTTTGATCGAGCAAAACATGAAGTAAACTTTGAAAAAATCCTTTTAATAAAAAACATTTTCAAAGATGAAAAAGCTAAGCTTCTCTTGACCAACGCGCAAATTTACGACTATTATAAAAGCACATACGAAGTGCCAGAAAATCAAAAATTATATGGGGATCCAAATGAACACAAACCTGAGACTCCTACCGTAGATTTGAATGCCTACCCACCAACCATCTAAATCTGCACCAGGTCCGGATGGTATCCCTTATATAGTTTATAAAAAGTGTCCGTCGGTTTATAAAAATCTTTTAAATATATTCGGTAAAATCTGGTCAAGAAAGAAAATACAGGCATCATTCGGAAAAGCCCTTTTTGCCCTCATTCCGAAAAATGACAACGTCAGGAACCCTAAAGACACTAGACCCTAACAAATATAATATCAAAAATATTTTTTTCTTATTTGCAAACAAAAAACCGCAATTCATGATTAATAATCGATATTTCAGGCCTAATCACTAAAAACGGTTTTTGCCCGGCATTTCTGGATATCTGGAATATAATACTCTAATATCAGAAAGCCTTAATGATGCTAGAACTAGTGAGAGACAAATTAAGGTTTGTTGGATAGATTTAGAGAAAGCTTTTGGGTTGGTACGGCGTGAACTGATGATGTTCGCATTAAAATGATATAATTTTCCCACAATATTTCTGTACATGAACGGGCGGATTGAGGGCAAAACCAATAAATACTTTAGTCTGTGTCTGGATGGATGGAAAACCAAATATAGTTCTTACGATCCGGGTCTTAAAATAGGCGGTCAATGCGTTAGTACAGTTACGGAAGCAGCTCTGTTTAAATTTTTAATTTAAAAAATCAATTACCAAAGTACTCCATCATTAGATGCAATAGTAGATAGATATTTAAGTGATCTTAAAAACGTAAACTCCAACTAATAAGTAACCTCAAAAAAGCTTGGATATACGATATTTTTTCAACATCACGTCTAAATTGGCTTTTCCTCGTTTATGATATTAATAAAACTTTTTTGTCAAAGTTAGAAGCAAACTATCTCTATATAGGAGCTCTATAAACATCTAAGAGCTACCAAAAACATATCATCGGAAATTCTAAAGATGATACTGTAACATCTCTCCCAAAAGATAAAGTTGGCTCAAAGCTCGAGTCACGACTTCAATTCCATAAAAAAATTATGATAGGTGCTCAAACGAAAAAAGTAGGGCTAGGATCAGGTAGGAAAGATCGAGACATATACATAATAAAATCCTTTATTAGACAAGACGAAAACGATAACTACCGTCTGCACCCGATGAGCCTAGAAATCCAAAACGAATGGGTGACCATAGGAGATTTTTGTATTCCACTGGCTTTGCGTTGGCGCACCCTGCTTAATGATTGATCTTAATGCATTCCAAATGACTCTCCCAGACCAAAATAATTTAGTAAGATGGGGCAAAGCCACCGAAAAGTCTAGCAACATCTGTGAGGAGGCAGTAGGAACCGCGAAACACTTATTAGTATGGTGTAGGGTACTTCTCGATAAAGGTCGCAATACTCGCGTCGCCACGATAAGGTATTAGAAATTATACGGGAAGCGGTTTTCTAACAACCACCAAACGATCTATGGAATTTGTAAAAGAAGGTGTTACATAGAAATTTCATGTAGATAATTAAATATTTGTCGGAGATTAGAGGCTATATTCGTGGCTTGTTCGGTATTGGTGACTTCTTCTGGTACAGGATCCGAAGCGTAGGTCTCAGGCAATTAAACCACACAGACACAGTATGACAATTACTTGTATTAAATGTAGGTAATCACAAATTACTTAGTAGGTATACAATTATCAGAGTTTCGTGAACCACCGGTCCCGTTTGGGGGGTCCGGACTCTAAGGCTCACACTAATCAATAATCATCTGGTCTCGATGCTCTCGGATATTTAAAATGTCTCCGGTGCCCCTCCAAACGATTCCGATCACGTGACTCGTTACGTCACGGCGTTCACACCCCACTATTACAATGATATCAATTGAGTTACTATTTATCGTTAAATTATCGTGATCTGCGACATATTTATAATTTTAATATTATCGATTTCTTATTATGTGTTAAATTCGTAAACAAGGTAAATTATTTATCTGTTGACAACTAATTATAAAATCTTAATTAGTCTGTGACATTTCTTTTTGTTTAAGATATTGAATGTTGCCAGCTTAAGCGAACTTTATAGTCCCCAAAACGTTATTGAAAATATAAACATTTTATTAAAAATTACTATTTTAAATTACATTTATTAATCATTATTAAGGATAGGATATTGCTAAATATTATTTAAAAGTAGCTGTCACATTGTTTCAGAAGCTTAGTAGCAGCCAACGTTGTTTTATTGTTATATTTATTAGTATAACAATTTGTTATCAATTTATTACACTTGTTTCTTTCTTTAGATAAATAATTAGTGCATTGTTGTAAAATTGTTAACATATTGGTCTTCTTCTGATTAATATGAATTTTACCCATATTTCATGTAACGTGGCGTGTGTATACTGTATAGCCATATTGTTAGCTTATTATACATATTTTGATTGTAAAATTCAACGTCGTGATCTTTAGAGTCTTTCTTTCAGAAGTACTTCCGAATCCAATATCTTATTAGCCTTCGGTGAGTGTTTTAGTTATTTGTGATCTTATTAACGCATTTGAAGCGTTGTTTCTTAAATTCATTAGTGTTAATTGCAGGGGTAATATATTAATATGGAATAATTATAATTCCTATTGCCGGCACTTACCGGGCAGTTTCAAAGTTTGTTGGAACAATATTTTTATATGTCCTGATTCACTCTCGGAGTCGACATAGGCTAATAATATTGCTTGCGAAGCCTTTTTCTTCCATAAGGAGGCTTTTTTGTATCCTAGAAGATACGGGTTTATTTATAAACCCGTATCTTCTAGGCTACAAAAAAACGGGCTCTATAGATTTTATTACATATTAATTAGTTTAATGCTTTAAATATTTTTCTGATTCTTCAAATTGAAACTAGTACAAGCACTAGGTATTATTAATGTAAAATTTCAACTATACCTGCTCCACCCCAATAGCCCATCTTTCAACAGTGCATCTTATTTTGGAAAGAACACATAACTTGTTTTTGTTGTTTTTTTTTGGTTTTATAAACACACATTTCACTATGGTGAACATCACTGAACTGGAATCATGCTGGAATCAACGTATGGCAGATTTTGATAAGCGTCTTGAAGCAGCCTCAACTCCATTTAATCCCACGCTGCAGCATTTGGCTGAAGAATTTAAGGCCTTCAGAGATATTGTTCGCAATATGCTCAATTTGTTGCACCAGCAAACCCGCGATTGCACCATAGTAATTGATGCCATGGATATGCGACAGCGGCAAAAGATGCTTTTATTCAATGGAATTCCTGAGAATGTAGATAAAGATCTCGAGCCGGAGGTCCTCAATATAATTCAGAAGAAGCTAGGTATTACACAAATCTCAAGTGATGCAATTAAGCGATGCCATCGCATTGGAGTCCTTAATGGTGATCACATCAGAACTGTACTGGTACACTTCAGGCATCTTTATACCAAAGCCGAGATATGGAAATCAAAAGGAAAACTTAAAGGTTCTGGATACACAGTTTCAGAGTTCCTTACTAAAATCCGGCAGGCTATTCACAGAAAATCAAGAAAGCATTTTGGAATTAAGAATGTCTGGACTTTCGATGGGGTAATACACATCAAATTACCCGATGGTGGCCATAAGAAAGTGATATCAGATGAGGAACTCGAAGGATTGATCATTAAGTACCCAGAGAGTTTATGCTCTTCAGAACCTTTAACTACTTCAAGTACTATTCTGCAGCAGGGCGACCGACATCTGGAGACTCATCGTAAGCCGACGGTTGCTACAATTCACAGTGAAGACCCTAAAAGGTCCCGGCGGGTGATTTCCAATGAATAAATCGTTTAAGTATGTAAGCATCCTTTTGGTCTGTTCTTCAATATTATACATACTATAGCATACTATTAACTAGACAAACTTATTTTTCTTATCTATTTTATGTTTTTGGAAAAGTATATTTTCCTTTGTTTCGATTGATAACTAATTAAACATTAATAACATGTATGTTTAGTTTATCGTTATGACAACTATACCCTCTTAAGTCTTAGTGACATTTGTCACCTGTCAGTGTTGCAAGTTGCAACCCTTCAATGCTTATTAATTTTTTAATTAATGTGCATAGATTAATGTTATTGTTAGTATTTTGTTGAAAATGTTATTTTTAGTGATTAATGTAAAGCGTATTTACTTTGTAGTCTTTTTAAAAGCTATCTTTTGTAAATCCATGATTTGTTATAATTTCAGTGTACTGTTTAACAAATTCTTACCTTAATGTAAACAGTAAACGGCTGGGTTGGTGTTGAATAAGGTATATTCTTATTTGTTACTTTTGCAGCATTCGTTTTTTGTTTATAATTATTTTTATTTATTATATTATTTATTTTACTATATTTTTTAATTTATTTATATATTACACATTATGTTTGATAATGATAATAGTGATTCTATACATTCAGGTAATGACACATTCCATTTACTGCACGACACAAGCGGATCTTTTGATACTTGTGATGACTCCTCTTTTGAGAATCTAGCTACATTACACGATCGGCTGGTAAAATTTTTTTCTAATGAGAATAATTTTTTCAACGTTTGCCACTTAAACTCTCAAAGCATACCTAGCCACTATTCAGAGCTTGAGACCACATTTTCTCAGATGAGTACTGTTCATACGGTGCTTGTTTCTGAAAGCTGGTTGAAACCATCTCTGCACTCTGCACTTTATCCTTTACCTGGATTTGTGCTAATTAGAAACGATCGCACAGAGAAAAGAGGAGGTGGTGTAGCCATTTACTTGAAAGCTTGTTTTGCATACAAAATAGTTTTAGCATCTCCTTCTCAATATTCTGCCTCCTGTGAATATCTGTTTCTGGAGCTTGATTTCAAGGGTACTAAGGTATTACTAGGTGTTATTTATTGTCCCCCCTTAACCGATTATTTCGCGGATTTAGAAGCAGCCTTGGATATTTTTTCGACAAATTATACACATTTTGTTATAATGGGTGACCTTAACACTGACCTACTCAAATCTTCTGCGCGCTCTCTTAGACTTCAATCTATCTTCGAGTCGGTAAACCTCTCAATTCTGCCTTTACAGGCGACTCATCACAATATCGACTGCGAGGACTCGTGGATAGACCTTATAATAACAGGTTCGCCTGATTTTTCCAAGATCTACGGACAGCTTGAAGCTCCCGGTTTTTCACGACATGACCTCATTTACCTGTCCTACAAATTAAAGCCACCCAAGCATAAGGCCACAGTACTAAAAATTCGCAGTTACTCACGTATTGACTTGGACCGTTTAACGATAGACGCTCTTAACTCTAACTTTTCTATGGTCAACGCAGCAGCAACAGTCGACGAGAAAGTTTGTATTTTGAATAACAGTATTCTCACTTTGTATGACGTTCATGCCCCCTTAAAAACAGTAAAGCTGAAACGACCCCCTGCTCCGTGGATGACTCAGACTATCCGCGCTGCTATGGCAAAGCGGGATCTATTATTTAGAAATTTTAAAAAAGGACGAATATCTCAAAACTGGTCAGCTTACAAGGTCATGAGAAATCAGTGTAACCAAATGATACGAACAGCTAAACGCCGCTTTATTCATTTCAATATAACTAATTCTTCTTCTTCTGACATGTTTAAATTTCTCAATTCTATTGGTATATGCAAAACTACCACTTCTGATTATAGCTCTTCTGTATCCATAGATGACACTAACAATTATTTTATCTCTACTTCAAAGTTGGACCGCAAAATTCTTTCTGAAACACTTTCCTTTATTGCATCAATGCAAAGTCCCTTGGTCCCATTTTTTTATTTTTCAACTATCCATGAGGATGAAGTAAAGAAAACCATTTCTTCAATTAAATCTAAAGCCGTAGGCTGCGACGACATAAGCAGTTGTATGATATTCAATATCTTAGATTGCCTGTTATCACCAATCACTCATATCATAAACTTTTCTCTGAGTTCTGAGGACTACCCTCAAATTTGGAAAAAGCTTTTGTGCATCCTTTACCTAAAATTCCTCAACCTACTCTCCCTAATCATTATAGGCCCATCTCTATTTTGCCATTTCTCTCTAAAATATTGGAAGCCTGTGTATATAAGCAAATCTCCTCTCACATTTCAAAACATAACCTGCTTAGTACTTTTCAGTCTGGGTTTCGCTCTGGCCACAGCACCAACACTGCTCTCATTAAAGTAACTGATGACATTCGGTTTGGCATGGAGGATAAAAAATTGACAGTGTTGGTGCTTGTAGACTTTTCAAATGCTTTTAACACAGTCGACCATGAAATCCTTATTGCGATCCTATCTGTTCTTAAATTCAGCCCATCGGTTATTAAATGGTTTTCATCGTATCTTCGGGGGCGCCAGCAGTCAGTTAGCATGGGGAATGCCTCTTCCAAGTGGACTGTTATGGAAACTGGTGTTCCACAGGGCGGTATACTTTCTCCCATGTTGTTTTCTTTATTCATAAATACACTTGTTTCTAATTTCAGCTGTTCGTATCATTTGTATGCTGATGACCTCCAGATTTATGCACAATCCAAGGTCGATGACCTTGCTAATGCCATAGGCACTATCAATAATAACTTAAATAAATTAAGTCAATGGTCACACAGATTTGGCGTATCAGTAAATCCCGATAAGTGTCAGGCTATAGTCATCGGAAGCTCTAGACTCTTAGCCAAAACGGATTTTACAAATCTGCCATCCGTACAGTATAATGGCAACACAATACTTTTTACCATGACTGTGAAGAATCTGGGATTATGCATGGATAATAGACTGAGTTGGCACCAGCAGGTAAAAGAGTTATCTCGTAAAGTTACCTGTACTCTACGGTCGCTATATCGGACCAAAATTGTTTTGCCCTTTAAAACCAAAATTATTTTAGTTAACGCCCTCATCTTACCTATCATCGATTACGCAGATGTTTGCTATCCAAACCTGAGTAACGAACTCCTTGATAAATTAGACCGCCTCCTCAACAGTTGCATTCGCTACGTCTTTGGCTTGCGTAAATACGATCACGTCTCTGAATATCGGCGTAAGCTTAAATGGCTCACTATTGGTCAGAGGCGTAGCTGTAGGATTCTTCATCTCCTCTTCTCAATATTAAACGATCCAACCTCTCCTCCATACCTCAAAGAAAAATTCCAATTCCTCCATGATACACACGACAGAATACTTCGTTCCTCTGCCTATCTCACAACCACCATTCCTTCTCATACCAGCGACTTCTTCCACAAATCTTTCACTATCCAAGCCTCACTTCTTTGGAACCAACTTCCTGAAAAGATAAGAAGAGCACCATCCAAAAGTACCTTTAAGAAACTTGTCAAAGAGCACTTTTTAAAGTCTCCATAATCCGTGTGTTAATTTGAAATGTGTATCTTATAATATAAATCTTCAACATTCATGATGACATAATAATAATATGTATAATGTGTATGTATTTAGATATGTGTATACGTTTATTCAATTTATATATATGTATGTATCAGTGTGTAAGTGTATATAGATAGATATATAGTATATATGTAATATTTATCATGTCCTTTTTTTTCTATTTTATTTTTATTTTATTTTTAAACGCCTACCACAATTTTTCACCATACACAGAGGTTAACTGGGAGAGAATGCCGTTAGGCATTAAGTTCGCCTTTTGTTAATTCAATAAAGTGTAAATAAATAAATAAATAATTGGTTCGCGGGTTTAGACGTGATTCCTTGGAGCGTTGTTCTGTTTGACCTGTATCCTGACTAGCTGAATTTAAGAAGTTCGTCTATATTGTAATCCTGATAATATGGTGATGTACATAATTCTTTTATACCATTAATCAACGAAACCATTTTTAAAAGTTTTATAAAGAACAAGTGTTTGACTCTGATTCTCCAGTACTGACAAGCAGTATGTCTTCTCTTATAATTTGTCAGTAGCGCCTAGGATTGCTATTTTAGTAAATTTCTATATATAATTTAAATTTAAGGTGTTATCTCAAGTAACCCACCGCTGAGTCTAGCTGGCATTATTATTTTATCATTATTTTGGCATTATTTCGGGCATTTTCCTTATTTTGTATAACTGTATCAATATTAAGGTTTAATGTTTGTTTGTATTATAAATAAATAAAATTATTTAAAACCACTAAGCCACCTTTTCTTTTCTCTTTTTTTAAGAGTAGCAAATGCTCCTCCACAAAATCAAAACCGATACCTTATTCAATTTTAGGCGCGGCTCCTGAGTGGACTCTCATGATGGACACGTATGAAAAACATCACAAAATCCCTGGGGATGTTGGTGTTTCGTCATCCAGACCGGACTTATTCCTGCATTCTAAACATCTGAGGCGCGTGATACTTGTTGAGCTTACTGTGCCCTGGGAAACAAACATCCCAAGGGATCACACATTCAAGCTTAATAAGTATTACGAGCTGACCAACGAACTGTCCAGGAATGAATTTATAGTTAGTTTAAACGCGGTAGAAGTGGGAATGTAGACAGTGAAGGCGAGCATGTTTGCACAGCATAAAGGGGCCCATTAAACCTACCCCTGGATCGCAAGTCCCAGGCACTGTTTGCACTTCTCTCCTTGCAACGCGATGGGCCCGGCACCCGCACGGTGAATCCATTGAATGCTAAGAAGCATCGTCGTCTATAAATTTCTAACATTATTTTACTTAGTAAATTAGTATTTTTGACCTTTATATTTGATTAAGTACGTACTGTTTGGAATAATAACTTTTAATTTCTTATATAAATGGATATGAGCTTATTAATGATTGTTTCTTACCAAAGTAATGTAATAATACATTTTTATTAATAATATAAGTAATGTTTTCCCTTAGGAATTAAAATAAAAGAAACATTTTTTCATCGCTATTTTTAAAAATATGTACTCTAATAAAAGTATAACATCTAAACTTTACTAAAGTGGCATTGAATATTCTATGCTTGTGAAAAAATTAAATCGTCTATTTTAACAAATAACGATTTTTGATCCGAAACATACCTCGATTTTCACGAAATGTGTGTTCAAATGACGATCATGTATTATATGCTTAATTATTTATACCTAAAATGGAAACGTGGGTATGGATACTTATAATTATTAATAAAAATTTTAATTACTCCAGGATAATTAAAGCAAATATTGTCATAAAAATTGATGTTATCTTTACAGATCTCTAGAGGATCAATAAGCTCCTGAGAATGATTCGACTCGCCGAGACAAGGCTTGTTACTTGCAGATAATGAACAGATTCACTGTTTATCTTTATGTTCATGTTGATTAACTGGTGTATTGCGTCTCCCCTTATATTTTATGTATAAAAGATTTATAAAAAGGGTAAAAACATTATTATTATTATTATTTACTTATAGAAGTCCTTGCGTCGGTGGACCGCTAAACCAAGGAAGAAATCAAAATACAAGTAAGTAACCATCGTTAAACCTACTATATTTAACTGGCTTTCTTTTTTTGTCGGTAGACAAAAGAACACTAGTTTGATTCATAGTTTTGCCAGTTTAATAATTCGTAATTAAATGTTATTTATTTTGTACCGACATAACATCTGGTTTTCCTAGCAAAACTACCTTAATGAAATTTAAATGATGCAAAAACAATTTCCGTCATCTGAATTATAAATCAAACAACCGATTTGATGTAGCGTAAATGTTTTTAAGCTATATATCATATTTTTTAGTTTAAGAATAGAAGTATCTCTATAAAATTATTTCGATTTCTCTCAGATTACAGAGATGTAATATTTAAAATGCATTTTTAAGAAACATTGTTGGCCTGATTTTGTTATTGCATATACAAATGTATATAAAATAATAGTGTAAATTTATATAATATGTAATATTGCAAGGAAAAAATTTATTTTATTTATTTATTTTTACAATTTTGGGAAAACTTATAGCTAGTGATTATATAAGATAGTAAGTTATAGTTACATTATATAATGTGGTCACTTATAGACAATTACAAGTTTCCTAATCAGTGATTAATAATCAAATAAGTAGAAACAAATTTGACCATTTACATTTAAAAACTTAAAGTTCGATAAACTTATTCACTTCCAAAATACATTCTATTTATTAATCCCTTTAGCTTTACAGATGACATACAAAACAAATCTATGTCGGTTTCTTTTGCAAAGGCATTGACATTTCTTGTTGTCCTGACCATAAACGAATTTTTAGCATAGTTAGTCCTTTCAAGAGGCAAATCAAGTAGGAACGAATTTCTAAACATTGTTGTATTTGTACGAAGCCTTATAAGCTCAAGCAGTTCTGAGCAGTCCACCGTGCCATTAGCCACGTTAAACAAATAACACAAGTCAACTGTTGATCTTCGATGTGCTAATGGGAGAAAATAAAATTTACGACATCGTGCAATATAATCAGGCAAATAAGTCCGTGAAAAATACTGTAAAAATCGTGTTAGCTTTTATACATGTAGTAGTTTGGTTTTGACTAAAAATAAAGATATAAGTTGTTGATTTGACTAAAACAATTGAATCTCTGTATAGAAGTTTCATTGAGAAAATAAATCTAATATTGGATACTGATTTGACTAAGGATAAGAAGTATATAAATCGCAGCTCGGTTAAGAGAAGGCTTTGTGAAATTGGGAGTACAAGTTGTGTGGTGGTGCTATTGTGATAAAAGCGTAACAGTTTTAATAAACCGCTGAGTGTGTGATCGAGAGACTAAGTTGTGTAACAGTAATAGAGAAGAGTTTAAATGGTAAACAGTTTAGCGTATTTGTGAACAGTGTCATAAAGTGCTTTAAAGAATAGAACGACTATCGTTGGCGATTCTTTGCAGTAAGAGAACTCTAATAATCGCAAGATTTTTTTTTGAACGCGTTCCAAGCGCTCTATATAGTTATCAAAACACGGGTTCCATACCTGAGAGGCATATTCCAAGTGACTGCGAACATATGCACAGTACAATATTTTGATTGTTTTTAGGGAAGTAAATTCAGCAGACTTTCTTAGAATAAAACCTAATGCTTTGGATGCCTTGCTGGCTATATTATTGATATCTTAATTAAATAATAATTTGCTATCAAATATAACTCCTAAATCATTTATTTTATTTACTCTAGTTATAGGACTATTTAACAAAACGTAATTGCATGTTATTGTTACTGATTTCCGAGTATAAGAGCATACAAAACATTTAGATACATTTAAGTACAAACGGTTACGCGTACAATAATCTTGGAATCTATTAAGGTCACTTTGTTGTAACTTTGCATCATTTGTGTCGCGTATGGGGCAAATTGTTTTAAGGTCATCTGTATATAACAGAATTTTTGAGAATTTAAAGCAAGATGATACATCAATGAAGAAAATCTTAAAAAGCAGAAGCCCGAACAAGCTGCCTTGTGGGACTCCAGAAGGAATATTAATAGGCAAGGAGGTATATCCATTCAGGACCACAGTTTGACAACGATTACGGACGTATGAAAAGAACCATCTGTACAAATTACCTTTGATACCCATGAGTACAAGTTTGTTTAATAATACGTTATGGTCTATTCGATCGAAACATATTGCACATATTACAGATCGGACGTGAAATGGAGCTTGTTTTTTTTGTTCGTGTTTACAACGCTTGAATAAAAGTTTATTTCTTTCTTTTTTTCTAAATACTTTTATCACACTGGCGACTATGAATCTATTTGTTTTGAACTGGATAAATTCGACTGGCATTTTAAACTAGGAACGGGGGCTGTCGAGGAATCAGTCTCTTTCTTATACAAAACCTTGTTTAGTCTTAGAAATAGATTTGTAGCTGCCAAAACCGTCTATCCTTCACGTAAATATCCGCCGTGGTACAAAAGACCGCTTATTAAATTGTTGAAGGAAAAATACTAGTGCCACTGTAGATACAAGAAATATAGAAATGAATATTAAATAACAGCTCGTAATGCAATAAATAACATGTCATTTATTGCATTACGAGTCCGGGCTCAAAAAATGGAAACGGAAAAGTTTGATTCATATATACAAAACATTGAAAATTGTATTAAAGATAACCAACGCGTTTTGGACTTACGTGAAGAGCAAAAAGTTATCCAACGCTTATCCGTCTGTACTTAAATATGGTAATCTTTATTCTGATCAGGGCCAAGAGATCTGTAATATGTGCAATATGTTTCGATCGAATAGACCATAACGTATTATTAAACAAACTTGTACTCATGGGTATCAAAGGTAATTTGTACAGATGGTTCTTTTCATACGTCCGTAATCGTTGTCAAACTGTGGTCCTGAATGGATATACCTCCTTGCCTATTAATATTCCTTCTGGAGTCCCACAAGGCAGCTTGTTCGGGCTTCTGCTTTTTAAGATTTTCTTCATTGATGTATCATCTTGCTTTAAATTCTCAAAAATTCTGTTATATACAGATGACCTTAAAACAATTTGCCCCATACGCGACACAAATGATGCAAAGTTACAACAAAGTGACCTTAATAGATTCCAAGATTATTGTACGCGTAACCGTTTGTACTTAAATGTATCTAAATGTTTTGTATGCTCTTATACTCGGAAATCAGTAACAATAACATGCAATTACGTTTTGTTAAATAGTCCTATAACTAGAGTAAATAAAATAAATGATTTAGGAGTTATATTTGATAGCAAATTATTATTTAATTAAGATATCAATAATATAGCCAGCAAGGCATCCAAAGCATTAGGTTTTATTCTAAGAAAGTCTGCTGAATTTACTTCCCTAAAAACAATCAAAATATTGTACTGTGCATATGTTCGCAGTCACTTGGAATATGCCTCTCAGGTATGGAACCCGTGTTTTGATAACTATATAGAGCGCTTGGAACGCGTTCAAAAAAAAATCTTGCGATTATTAGAGTTCTCTTACTGCAAAGAATCGCCAACGATAGTCGTTCTATTCTTTAAAGCACTTTATGACACTGTTCACAAATACGCTAAACTGTTTACCATTTAAACTCTTCTCTATTACTGTTACACAACTTAGTCTCTCGATCACACACTCAGCGGTTTATTAAAACTGTTACGCTTTTATCACAATAGCACCACCACACAACTTGTACTCCCAATTTCACAAAGCCTTCTCTTAACCGAGCTGCGATTTATATACTTCTTATCCTTAGTCAAATCAGTATCCAATATTAGATTTATTTTCTCAATGAAACTTCTATACAGAGATTCAATTGTTTTAGTCAAATCAACAACTTATATCTTTATTTTTAGTCAAAACCAAACTACTACATGTATAAAAGCTAACACGATTTTTACAGTATTTTTCACGGACTTATTTGCCTGATTATATTGCACGATGTCGTAAATTTTATTTTCTCCCATTAGCACATCGAAGATCAACAGTTGACTTGTGTTATTTGTTTAACGTGGCTAATGGCACGGTGGACTGCTCAGAACTGCTTGAGCTTATAAGGCTTCGTACAAATACAACAATGTTTAGAAATTCGTTCCTACTTGATTTGCCTCTTGAAAGGACTAACTATGCTAAAAATTCGTTTATGGTCAGGACAACAAGAAATGTCAATGCCTTTGCAAAAGAAACCGACATAGATTTGTTTTGTATGTCATCTGTAAAGCTAAAGGGATTAATAAATAGAATGTATTTTGGAAGTGAATAAGTTTATCGAACTTTAAGTTTTTAAATGTAAATGGTCAAATTTGTTTCTACTTATTTGATTATTAATCACTGATTAGGAAACTTGTAATTGTCTATAAGTGACCACATTATATAATGTAACTATAACTTACTATCTTATATAATCACTAGCTATAAGTTTTCCCAAAATTGTAAAAATAAATAAATAAAATAAATTTTTTCCTTGCAATATTACATATTATATAAATTTACACTATTATTTTATATACATTTGTATATGCAATAACAAAATCAGGCCAACAATGTTTCTTAAAAATGCATTTTAAATATTACATCTCTGTAATCTGAGAGAAATCGAAATAATTTTATAGAGATACTTCTATTCTTAAACTAAAAAATATGATATATAGCTTAAAAACATTTACGCTACATCAAATCGGTTGTTTGATTTATAATTCAGATGACGGAAATTGTTTTTGCATCATTTAAATTTCATTAAGGTAGTTTTGCTAGGAAAACCAGATGTTATGTCGGTACAAAATAAATAACATTTAATTACGAATTATTAAACTGGCAAAACTATGAATCAAACTAGTGTTCTTTTGTCTACCGACAAAAAAAGAAAGCCAGTTAAATATAGTAGGTTTAACGATGGTTACTTACTTGTATTTTGATTTCTTCCTTGGTTTAGCGGTCCACCGACGCAAGGACTTCTATAAGTAAATAATAATAATAATAATGTTTTTACCCTTTTTATAAATCTTTTATACATAAAATATAAGGGGAGACGCAATACACCAGTTAATCAACATGAACATAAAGATAAACAGTGAATCTGTTCATTATCTGCAAGTAACAAGCCTTGTCTCGGCGAGTCGAATCATTCTCAGGAGCTTATTGATCCTCTAGAGATCTGTAAAGATAACATCAATTTTTATGACAATATTTGCTTTAATTATCCTGGAGTAATTAAAATTTTTATTAATAATTATAAGTATCCATACCCACGTTTCCATTTTAGGTATAAATAATTAAGCATATAATACATGATCGTCATTTGAACACACATTTCGTGAAAATCGAGGTATGTTTCGGATCAAAAATCGTTATTTGTTAAAATAGACGATTTAATTTTTTCACAAGCATAGAATATTCAATGCCACTTTAGTAAAGTTTAGATGTTATACTTTTATTAGAGTACATATTTTTAAAAATAGCGATGAAAAAATGTTTCTTTTATTTTAATTCCTAAGGGAAAACATTACTTATATTATTAATAAAAATGTATTATTACATTACTTTGGTAAGAAACAATCATTAATAAGCTCATATCCATTTATATAAGAAATTAAAAGTTATTATTCCAAACAGTACGTACTTAATCAAATATAAAGGTCAAAAATACTAATTTACTAAGTAAAATAATGTTAGAAATTTATAGACGACGATGCTTCTTAGCATTCAATGGATTCACCGTGCGGGTGCCGGGCCCATCGCGTTGCAAGGAGAGAAGTGCAAACAGTGCCTGGGACTTGCGATCCAGGGGTAGGTTTAATGGGCCCCTTTATGCTGTGCAAACATGCTCGCCTTCACTGTCTACATTCCCACTTCTACCGCGTTTAAACTAACTATAAATTCATTCCTGGACAGTTCGTTGGTCAGCTCGTAATACTTATTAAGCTTGAATGTGTGATCCCTTGGGATGTTTGTTTCCCAGGGCACAGTAAGCTCAACAAGTATCACGCGCCTCAGATGTTTAGAATGCAGGAATAAGTCCGGTCTGGATGACGAAACACCAACATCCCCAGGGATTTTGTGATGTTTTTCATACGTGTCCATCATGAGAGTCCACTCAGGAGCCGCGCCTAAAATTGAATAAGGTATCGGTTTTGATTTTGTGGAGGAGCATTTGCTACTCTTAAAAAAAGAGAAAAGAAAAGGTGGCTTAGTGGTTTTAAATAATTTTATTTATTTATAATACAAACAAACATTAAACCTTAATATTGATACAGTTATACAAAATAAGGAAAATGCCCGAAATAATGCCAAAATAATGATAAAATAATAATGCCAGCTAGACTCAGCGGTGGGTTACTTGAGATAACACCTTAAATTTAAATTATATATAGAAATTTACTAAAATAGCAATCCTAGGCGCTACTGACAAATTATAAGAGAAGACATACTGCTTGTCAGTACTGGAGAATCAGAGTCAAACACTTGTTCTTTATAAAACTTTTAAAAATGGTTTCGTTGATTAATGGTATAAAAGAATTATGTACATCACCATATTATCAGGATTACAATATAGACGAACTTCTTAAATTCAGCTAGTCAGGATACAGGTCAAACAGAACAACGCTCCAAGGAATCACGTCTAAACCCGCGAACCAATTATTTATTTATTTATTTACACTTTATTGAATTAACAAAAGGCGAACTTAATGCCTAACGGCATTCTCTCCCAGTTAACCTCTGTGTATCTTTCTGAAGCTGTAATCGTGATCCACGCATCGCGAATTACCGTCTCGTTAGGAACGATAGGGTAACCGCGAAGGGGGTAACCATCATCTACTACAGAAGGTCTCTTCATTGCACTCCGCTCGATCCGCCCCAACTAGTTAACGTAGAAGCGTCATTATGTCAGGTGGGTATGACCGGCCATCAGTCGATCGTACTAGCATCCGTCTATCTTTCTCCCAATAAAGCCTTAGTTGAGAGGGACCTGAAGTCCTTACTCCAATTAGGTAACGCAACCATTCTGGCCGGCGACCTAAATTGCAAACATACCCGCTGGCACTCTACTGTCGCAAACAGTAGAGGAAATCTCCTTGATAGGCTAAGTTACAAGGCTGGTCTCGACTTCGAGATCACCGCGCCTTTGAGTCCCACGCGATACTGCGATACAGACTTCCGACATGACAGACCACAGACAGTGCTCGACATAGTACTCTTGAAGGGCGTGACACTCCAGTTACGTTCTATCGAGACTCTATCCGAGCTAGACTCTGACCAACGACCGGTCCTATTTCAGCTAGGACTTATTAACTGGACGAAGCTTCGAGAGCAACTCCATTCCCCCGTATCAGCGCACCTCGACAAAATTCCTGACCAGCTTACATCGGTCGAGGACGCTGTTTCAGCCGCGACTAACTTCACAGAACATTTGGTAGACAGCATAGGAAAGTCCTCGAGGGAGGTCCGAGTGAACTTCGAGGGTTACCGAACACCCCCTCCGGACATTAGACTTCTCATCACCCGTAAAAACGCCGCGATTAGAGCCCACGACCGATACCCGACAGATGACAACCGACGAAAGCTGCGCCGTCTCCAGAGGGAATCGAGACAAGCTCTCGACGACTTCAGAGATAGTGGCTGGGATAGGACGCTTGCGGCGCTCTCCCCAACGCACCAGGCATTCTGGCGGTTGCAGAGAGCGTTGAAGGCGGACACTGTCTCAGATATGCCTCCCTTGGTTGGACCTAACTCCGCCATCGCGTTTGACGACCTTGACAAAGCTGAGTGCTTAGCCGACAGTCTAGAGAGCCAGTGCCGTCTGTCTGCTCAATCGGTTGATCGCGATCATGTCGAAATAGTCGACAAATCGGTCAATATAATGTGTTCTCAGCCACCGGTTGGTCCGCCAATCAAGGAAACGAACCTAGACGAGGTGACGTCCATAGTTAGGGCGCTTCACGCCAAGAAATCGCCAGGTCCCGATAGGATCACTAACAAAGCGATAAAGCTTCTTCCGCCTCCTTTAATTTACCTATTGGTTACCATTTTTATCGCTCTACTGGCCGGTTGCTCGTTTCCGGCCCAGTGGAAAGAGGCCATAGTGATAGGGTTCCATAAGCCGGGCAAACCCCGGCATCTGCCTAGTAGTTACCGTCCCATTAGTCTTCTTAGTTCCTTAGGGAAAGTATATGAGAGAATCATCCTCTGTAGACTTAGATCGGAAGTCGAGAGACTCAAAATCATCCCAAATAAGCAGTTCGGCTTTAGAGCCAACCATTCATGTTCCCATCAGGTGCAACACCTCACGGAGCACATACTGATAGGGGCCACTGTGAGGGCCAAGAAGCATAGGACAGGAGCGCTCTTCCTCGATGTAGCTAAGGCGTTCGACAGGGTCTGGCACAATGGACTGGTGTACAAGTTATACCAGTTCAAGGTGTCGGACAGACTCGTACTCATCATACGGGACTACCTGTCGAATCGCTCCTTTCGCTACAGAGTGGAAGGCGTTTTGTCAATCCCCCGCCCCATCAGGGCGGGTGTCCCCCAGGGTTCAGTTCTCTCGCCCATCCTCTACTCCATCTACGCTAGCGATATTCCTAGGCCGCGATCTAAAGTGCACCTTGCCATGTACGCGGACGATACCGCGCTTTACACGTCCTCTAAGGATCACTGGGAGATATATCAACGTCACCAATCCGCAGTCGACTCCCTCGAGATTTGGCTGCGGAAATGGCGGATCGAGGTAAACCCTGAGAAGAGCGTTTCGGTGCTCTTCGAACGGGGCCCCCCAAGGATCCTCCCGTGAATCAAACTCTTTGATAAACCGATACCTTGGAAAGACGAGGCAAAATACCTAGGAGTAACGTTAGATAGAAAGTTAGTTTTCACTGCGCATATTAGGACCGTTCGTAGCAGAGCGGCCTACATTTTAGGTCGTTTATATCCGCTGTCAGGCAAGCGGAGTAAAATGTCCCTTCGCAATAAGGTGACACTTTACAAAGCTTGCATACGTACCGTCATGTCCTATGCGAGTCCCGCTTTTGCTCACGCTAATCTGAAACCCCTTCAGGTGATTCAGAACAGGTTTACACGGATTGCAACCGGGGCGCCGTGGTTCGTACGCAACATCGATCTCCATAGAGACTTAGACCTTCCGACCATCGCTCAGTACTTCAAGGGGCTTTCCCAAAAGTACTTTGAACGTGCTGAGCGACACAAGAACCCACTGGTGGCTGACGCCGCAGAGTATAGACCACGTAAGACTACTTTAGTCAGAAAAAGAAGACCCAAGTCGGTACTCGTTGACCCCGACGACGCGTTCACAGTAGGTAATAACGTGTACGCGTAGGCATAAGTGACACCACACAACATACAGACACACACCGTCTATACCGGTATAGACGAGGTCCCAACTGAGTAAGTGCTCCGTTGCTCCGACGTTCTGCCGTCGGAGGACGCTAGTGTCCCGAGGTCCGTGTCTCAATCTGAGACGCCCTCGGGACGTTGTTCCCCATGGGGGCCCATCTGGCCCCCCCTTTTAAGGGCGGGTCTACTGACCCACCCGCTCCCCCGGTGACGCTGTAATAGCCAACAGGGCTAACAGCATAAACAGGCAAAAAAAAAAAAAAAAAAATGCACAACACACGTCCCCCCATCCTCTCGCCCCGTATGCAATACGCGCGCGAGTTGTAGGCGCTGAAAACCCGGTTTTAGAGGAAGAGTAGAAGGCGACGCGGTGTGATGTTTTAAGGTGCATTAGCATCAATTTTAATGACAAAGTAAGAAAGTTTTTAATTTTATACGGATAACTGTGTTATATAGTATACAACGCCGAATGGGCGTTCAGCTCAGCATGTGCTGTTTGTTCGGAATGATACTCGTACAAAAAGCGCTGATTTTCAGCTGAAACCCGGTATGTGAAGTGACGTAGGCGCGAGAACAAAATTTATTACCGAAGCAATATTACTCCACCGAATATGCTTACAATCTGAAGACTGAAACTGAAACAGGTAACTATATTACAATACTTGTACGTACATGTTATTTGCATATTAAACAAACAAATATATATATAATAATTCAATTCAAAATAAGGTAAATTGTGTATATTCTAAGTAATATAATTATAATAATCATCTTAAAAAGTAAAAAAGTAAAAGACTGTACCAAACATATTATATCCATTTTAGATTCACTGGAATCTGTGATTTTATTAAAAGTAACTATGAAGAAATTAACATAACGACTCCCCCCCGGACCGCCAAGTTATAGTGACCGTAAGGACTGAGGTAATTCATTTAAATATATATATATATATATATATATATATATATATATATATATATATATATATATACACACAAACACAGACATACACATACCTACGTATAAACATACATATACAACTTTTAATCTAAAATGTTTTTTTTTATAAATGTTTTTGAATATCAAATAGATATTGTTTATATTTTAACTTAAAATTATTTATTGATTTCAGGTCACGTAATGGTGGTGGCAGGTCGTTCCAGCCCCTGGTAGCCATATATTTAAAACTACTACGGAACGATGCAGTACTGTACCGGTGTAATTTTAGTTTGTATGCGGTATTTCTTCTTGCATATTCAATATTATCTTCATGTACCCAGCGAAGCTTACTATAAAGGTAGGGAGGTATTTTAAACTTTATAATTCCAAAGAGCATAGTAGCAAAATGTAGCTGTCTCCGGTAATCCATTTTGAATGATCTTATACTGTTTATATATGGCGTCACATGGGATCTTGGCGGTATTTTAAAGCAATATCGGGCGCAAGCGTTTTGAACTCTTTGAATAATATTTTTAGAAATTACAAGCAGCCTGGGACCTATTACAGTGTCACCATAATTTAATTTTGACAAGACTAAGTGTGATTCGTAATTCAGGACTTAATGAGTCACGAACGCGGTACAGAATCTTAAGTCTATAGAAGCAGTATGGTAGTGGTTTGACGGTATGTAGGTAAACAAAATCAGCAGTTATTTCTAAAGATTTGTGGTGCAAATCTTCTGGCAATGCAGGAGAGTTTGATTGGTTCACTACGACTTCACTGTTAGAAAAAACTAAATCGAAAATCGGATTATAGATATTAAATATAGAAATATATTGAGCTAAATTACACATATTTAAGTCATTAAACATATCTAATTGATAAAAGCCTTGTATATCATTAGGTAAAAGCGTAACTGCGTCATCACTTAATGACCAGATTAAAGTCACCAATAATCATAAATTTGTCAAGTGGATTTTCAGTGACAAGTTTAGTTAGGTTTCCTATAAAATTATTTAATTGTTGAATCCTAAAATTACCTGCATGTTGATTGCAAAGGTATACCTACTACACAAATGTGGATTTTATAACTGCATCGGCGATTATGTGGGTGAGTACTAAGAGTCACCCAAATGTCTTCGATTGAAGAGAACCACTCATCTCTACACACAGCCGCAAGATCACGATGGACTGCTATCAGAACGCCACCCCCCTGCGACTGATGCGTATCATTATAATTACGATCGTGTCTGAAAATAAGATACCGATCATCCAATAACTCGGAATTACGAATGCTATCATTGAGCCATGTTTCAGTCAAGCAAATTATGTCGTGCGAAGCAAGTGCTATATTTCTATAGAATAAAGATGTTTTCGTGCGTAAGCCACGCACATTTTGATAATATATGTTAACCATAATTAAAGTAAAAATATATTAAAAAATGAAAATAGTAATATTGTATGTCAAAATATTTATAACGCATACAAAATAACACTACTATTTGTACAGTCATTGGACATATTAAATAAAAAAGTAAAAAATAATATAAACAGTCGCCATTAAAAAAGCAATAGTAACGGAAGTTCATCCGTTACTATTGCTTAACGTTTTTAAGAAACGGTAACTTAAAAGAAACCTAACTATGAGTATAAATAATATAATAGTAAAAGGTTTTTTTTTAATTATTTTTTAATGGGGCTTTTGTCTGCATAGACATGTCAGCCCCAACATACCCTAACTGTTACTAAATCAAAGAAACGGAAAGATAATTATTGATGATTTATTAATAATTTTGCTGCGTCAGATAAACGGCTCCTTAAAAGGGATAAAAATACACTCACATCATATTTATTAATGTCAAACTGTCTAATCAATGATTCTCTTTCCGCCTTGTATTTAACACATTCATGGGATATGTGTTGTACATCGTCCAAGAAGCTGCACGTGTCACAGTCGGGGGATTCTGCTTTTTTCATCAAAAAAGCAAACTTTTTTGATGGAAAATGCCCTGAACGCAATCTGTGTGGGGTGATGATGTAGTTTCTGTCAATATTTACTTTTATAAACCAAGGTAAATGAGGAGGCTGACTTTGAATTATTTTGTACCATATACCCTTTTCCCTACTTCTTTCGTCGAAATAATCTCTAAACTTTGTGTAAAAATAGGTAAAGTATGTAGTTCAAAACCTTCATTTATAGCTAACTTTGCAAGACAGTCAGCCTTTTCTTTACCAATAAGACCTATATGCGATGGAATCCACTGCATCTTCACATTTATATTTCTAATCTGGAGTTCATGTAAGCTGCTAATAATTTTGTAGGCTATCGGTAGACCTCTGCTATATCCAGAGGCATCGAGCCAAATACTCTAAACTACTTTTACTATCCGAAAAAATTACAACTTTTTGATTATTTTGTGCGCTGAGATATTTTAAAGCCTCTAAAACTGCAATGAGTTCCACCGTCATTACACAAACTTTTGATAAAATTTTAATTTACCAACAACATCCCATTTTTGGTTACAATAAGCACAACCAAATCCAGCTTCGCTCCTCGACCCATCTGTAAATATTTGAGTCCAACCAGAATACTTTTCGTATAATTCTTTCATAACGCTGATTTTCAGAGATGTTCTTTCATAGTTTCTTTTAGATGTTTCAATACAATTTAAATTCATTTCAATTACATTATCTAAATTAATACGACTCACCCACGTGTTTAATTTAAACATTTCTAATATATTTGAGGAGTGGATCTGGACTTGTTTACATTCACGATATACCAATAAAACATGAATATTGGTGGGTAGATTGAGTGAACAACATCTAAAAATTTTGTGCTGTGTAATAATTTATATTTTGACTGTTTCTTTAAATATTTAAAGTTTATATTTCCTTATAAATAAGTCTGTTATTGCCTACATTACCTGGCAATTTCTTACTTTCACTAAATACACCTTAAGCTGTCACAAATTACTACAATGGACCTGCATACTCAAGTAAGCAAAAATATGGAGGATATTATTAAAATGTTTGAGTCACGGATGAACAATTTTGATATAGCACTGGCTAACACTCAAACAACATCCAAGTCGCCATTGAAGACTAATTCCCAAGATCTTGGTGTTCTGGCCAAAGACTTTGCTTCTTTCAAGGATTACATCTGGAAAACATTATATATGCTTGCAGCTTCAGTTACTCACAGAGGGCTTTGATAAGCATGAGATGTTTTCAAGAAGCAATGTTTTATTGTTCCATGGTGTACCCGAAAACAGCAATGAGCAGTTAGAGTGTACTATAAATTCTATTATGTGTGATAAAATGAAGCTGGCTGACACTAATTCTTCTCATTTTGATTCTTGTCATCGGTTAGGAATAAACAAGGATAAACCTAGACCGGTGCTGGTTCGTTTCAGTGGCTTAAAATATCGTAATAAGGTCTGGAGCTCAAAAACCTCTTTAAAAGGCTCAGGCATAATAGTTTCTGAGTTTCTTACTAAGCCAAGGCAAGAGGTGTTTAACACCGCAAGAAAACATTTTGGCCTTAAGAATGCCTGGTCATCGGATGGTAATATTTTTATTGTTCTGCCTGATAAATGCCGCAAGAAAGTAACAACTATGTTGGAGCTTCAGTCCCTGATAAAAAAATTCCCACTGCCTCCAATAGAAAGTGCACAAGATCCTAGATCCTTGAGACCGCGTCGCAACAATAAAAACGCTGCCAAATAAGTATACCATAACCTTAATGGTACATCCTACGGCAAGTAATCATGTTTATAGTTTTATACTACTCATTTAAATATAGTGTATTTTGATTACTTCGTTTATATACCATCTGTACAAAACTTTACTTTAATTGTTTAGACTTAAGTAGGTAGATAAAAACTTAATATAATAAACATGTTTTAAATAAGTGTTATGATTAGACTTGTGACAACTGACAATTGACGTATACTGTTTATATTAAAATGAAGTTTGGGGTTGTCAGATAAATATTATATTTCGTTCAGAATCTGATTTCTGAATACTACTTTGTATTGTATTACATTTTTCTTTTTCTACATTTTATGGAATTTTTACTTTTTGAATTAAATTTATTTTGGTGTCAGGTTTACTTTGTTGAACAAGTCTTACTTGTAGCTTATAAGTATTCTTTTATATATATATAAGGTGTTATTCATTTTTATTTTCAATCTGCCAGTGTGTATGGCACTGAAATATTTGTTAATTAAAAAAAAATATATTTTTTTTTTAATATTGTTTAAATATTCAATATAATTGTTTATTTTTTATATTTATTATATTTATAGTGTATATATATATTATATATCTATATTAGTATTTTTTAATAATGTCTTCTTTTTGTAATAATATTATAAATGATGAATATTTTTCTTGCTCGTCATCTGAGGATTTTCTTAGTGCTGCTAGTTCGAATTCATCGGACGAAAACTTTACTCCACTTAATATAAAACTTAATTCTATTTTTACATCCAAAAATGGCTGCTATCTTAATATAAAATATATAAATGCGCAGAGTATTCCGGCTCACTATTCTGATTTTTTATCATCTTTTAGCAACGTCTCTGTCGATTGTATTCTCGTGTCTGAGTCTTGGTTGAAACCCTCTCTTACTTCTTCAATTTACTCCTTACCGGGTTATAATCTGATCCGAGATGATCGAGATGGCAGACGGGGAGGTGGGGTATGTATCTACCTTCGTAATAATATTTCTTTTACTGTAATTGCTCAATCTCCTCCTAACACTTACAATTTAGAATACCTTTTTCTCGAAATTCGTGCCCACTATTCAAACTTGCTTCTCGGTGTGGTATTTAGCCCATCGCAATACATTGATTATTTTTCTTCTCTAGACCAAATTTTAGACTCGTTTTCCTCTAGTTATAGTCACAAAATAATTATGGGCGATCTAAATACGTGTCTTACTAAAGGTGATGGCAGATCCCACAGACTTAGATCATTAATTGATTCCTACAATATGACTACTCTTCCTCTTTTAGAAACCTACTACTCACCTAATGCTATTCCTTCTCTTCTTGATCTTATTTTCGTTGATAACCCTGCAAAAGTTATAACGCACGGTCAACTGATTGCCCCTTTTTCGTATCATGACCTATTGTACCTTCAGTACAATTTTGCCCTGCCCAAGCGTAAATCTAAGGTTGTTATGCGTAGAAATCTCAGACGTATAAACTGGGATAATTTAAAAACTGACGTCTCGAGAATAGATTGGTCCTGTGTTTATCTGGCGGGAACAATTGATGAAAAGGTGGCTGTATTTACTAAGTTATATTACTTCCATGCCCCACTTAGATCGGTACGTGTTAAGCACTTTCCTGCCCCTTGGCTTACCTCAGAAATTAAAGAGTTCATTGTAAACCGTGATAAGGCTAAGCGGCGGTACAGGAAAAATGGCACCCAGGAAAATTTACGATCCTACAAGCAATTGCGTAATCTCTGCAACAGGATGTGTAGGGATGCAAAGCGTCGCTACATATATTCCTCAATTAATAATTCAACTCCATCCCAAATGTGGAAATTTTTTAAATCCTTAGGTGTGGGGAAGGCTTCTGAAAAACTTCATCAGTTCAACGATATAAATCTTCTTAATAATTTTTTCTCCACTCCCTCCGTCAATATGTCCGATACAGAGAGATTAGCTACCATTCAAAAATTAAATATGGCTCCCCGACTACCCTGTAATCCATTTCTGTTTCGTGAAATCACGAAGTGTGATGTTAAGAAGTGCCTTTCATCCTTTAGATCTAACGCCGTTGGAAGCGATGACATCAGCCGTGGCTCCCTATTCGACTCCGCCGGAATACTCACGTCCTAACCACTCTTTTTAACGTATTGTCTAAATCTTCCCCTCCCTATTTACGACAGTCTTTTCAACTGTCCGTACCTAATAACAGACCATCCCGTTCGTGTGTCATCTTTAAACCCCTTGATGTACCCCGTTATAACACCACATTTTTAGCAGAATCTTTCACAATAAAAGCAGCACAATTGTGGAACTCACTTCCTCCTGAAATTTATAATTGTTCCACAATTAGTTCTATAAATTGAAGCAGCACTATCTCTCACTATCAATATAATTACTGTTATTAATATTATTATTACCTTATTTATGAATTTATATATATATATATATATATATATATATATATATATATATATATATATATATATATATATATGTATGTGTGTATGTATGTGTATTTGTATATATTGACATGTCATATATATGTAAGGATTTTAATTATATATTATTAATTGTATATGTTACGAAATTATGTACCCTCCAATGATTTATTTTGTTAAGAAAATCTTTTCGCATCGCATCAATTTTTTGGGTGGCTGGAAGAGATCTCTTTGTAGAGATAAGTTATCCTGTGTATGTAATGTTTATATTTTAAGTTAAGATTTAAGTTTGGTACATAAATAAATAAAATAAATAAATAAAAGTAGTGTTTTTTTTTATATTTTGCCAATATCTCTCATATCCTAAGGAACTCAAATCATTTAAAAGCTTAATTGTTCTATTATGAGAACAAGATTTACATTTCATACAATACTTATAGGCTAAATATAATCTCCTGATAAACAATGGTTGAATGCATAACTCACTATCCATTACATGTATGGGAGTACTTTTAATGAATCCACCTACTATACGAAGGGCTTGGTTTTGAACCTTGTAAATTTTATAGAGATGTGTTTTTGCATTGTTGTCATAGAAGTAGCAGCCATAATCCAACCGGCTTTTAATCAAAGATATGTACAGTGTACGAATATGTTTTGGATGAATACCCCATCCAGGGCCAGCTAACATTTTTAATAAATTTAAAAATTTTGTACACTTCTCAACTATATCATTGATATGTTTGCTCCAACGTAACGATCGATTCAGCCACAGACCTAAATATTGAATATTTTCATTTATTGGCAAAATTTCATAATTAATTTTTAATTCAAGTTTCCTTTTGCGGCGTCCCCTACTAAAAATACACACTATTATTCAATGCCAATATTATCTAACATTTCAACTACCAAGTTTAAAGCTTTTTGTAATTCCGTTTCGCAATGTTTTAAATTATTTTGGCAAATATAAAAAATAAAGTCATCTGCAAGTAAAACGTTGAGCCAAACAAAAGCAATAGTTGCTAATAAGTGGGTAATCGTCAGGCAAGCGAGCAAATAAACAGCTGTGAGACGTTATAGAAACCAGTTTTAATAGACTGGGCAAGGCAGGTGCGGTCAATACATTAGCAAAAGGGCCGCAGTTGGAAATATGACACTTTTTCATTACACAAGTAAAATAGAATATTATATAGATATAGAAACTAGAATGAATATAAAAATTACAAGTTTTTTAAATCTGATTCCTTGTTGTTGACAATCACTGGGGAGGTCGGGTTTTTTCGCAAATGAATTTTGCAGCCTTTAACCCAGATAAACTAAAAGCCTCGATCTTTTGCTAGAGATTTAGTCTTACTCAGAAGAATTTTGTTTTCTCGGGTAAGATGGTCGTTAACATAAACTCTTAAATGACCTTGCAATCCCAGGTCCATTGGAGTAATATTGCACTTTTTAGCCGCTGCCACAAAATTATCTTTAACGTATCTGTTATGTACTCCAATTATAATGGATTTAGTCATATTTTTATTCTTCGTGGGTACTCTGGTTATGAAATTGACTTGATCCTTCCTTATAGATTGCTTTAGCAGGCTACCAATCCTGTCAACAATGTTAAACAGATTTTCTGAGTTTGATTCAGGAACTCCTTTTATTTCAATATTGTTCAAACGTGATCTTTGATCACTGTCACGTTACTAAGCTTCAATGTTATCAAACCTCGATTGAAGGTGATCCACAACAGATTTCATATTTTTAAGGGATTGGATATCTTTTTCCACTACAATATTTTTTTCAGATAAAACCATTATTTTATTGTCTACGAACTCAATAGAGTTCTTAATATCTGTTAGTTCGGGTTTTATGTTTCTGAGTTCAGCAAGCTCCAGTTTGACATTTTTCAAACTTTCTGCAAGCTCCGATACGATGACCACTTGTACAGACAGTTGCTTTAACTCTGATAATACTGAGTCCAAATCAACTTTAGTAGGGGATTTTGCAGATGTGGCCTTGATTGAAACTGTTGCAGACTTAGCACTTTTACAAGACGAACATCGCCAGCTAGATTTACGATCTCCAAACTTTCGAAATCCAGATTCTGTAATACCTGCACAAGGGAAATCAAAACGTGCAGCACATACAGAGCACTGTACACCTTCCGTGAAGGCTTCATTGCAACTTTTACATTTGAACATGTTTAAGAGTAATACCCGACCACGAGTTGTCTCCAAACTACTGTAACTGGTTATGCGCGCGAGTAACGAGTACCGGGTATGCGTGTGCACGGTGCCGCGACTGAGGACTGTATTGACATAATAACAATATTGCTGACATCCTTGTAATTTAATTGATTTATTAATGATACCAGAGTTCTTAGAACAGGCTGTCAAAATATACATGTGGAATATTAAATACCTACAAATAGGGCAGTTATAATTTACTTTTGAAAGTTTGATTAATTAACTTTAAATAAATACTAGTGCCAACTTTAAATATTTATATTTTTTTACCTGTAATATGCGTCTATTGTATCATAGACAAAATAATCTCCTTCGGGAACGTTTAAGTGCAATGATTTTTTCGACTTCTAATCCAGCTTGAAATCTGATAAGACGTTTAATCGCTTGAATTTCTTTTATTAGTTTAAACGCCCCAGGAAATTGCTTACCGTATATAAGTGTGGACACTTAAATTTAAGGAATAATGAAGGAAAAGGTCGTATTTTGTACTATAATTACAAAAAAAAGTGTAACAAATAATAATGTCACTTTTACAAAATCACATCACAATCTACATGATTATTATACGCTAGGTACCTCATAGCGTCACTGATACTTACACCCGCGCTTGATATAGTGATATATGAATGATAAATTGGAAGTCGGTTTTTTTCGCCGTGCTTACGATTTCATAACACAATATAAGTGGTGATAAAATGTTGATTGTCAGTTTTTTCTCCTAAACGAGGATTTAGTGTCAATTCCCTTTATAAATAAAAGTAGTATCGATGCCGAGTAGTAGACTCCCAAATCCTTGCAAGTAAGTTCTATTCTTGTGTCCAATCTACTAATACAATCAACCAAACACAGGACTCCAAGGTCATTTCACCATAACGACAATGTGCACGCATACTCCGCGACCACTTTAAACTGCATACTTTAAACGTAAAATTCTTAGGTCATCAGTTTTATAGTCCTGACTTGTTTGGAAAGACGTGAATTTTAATTGCTCCCTGACATTAACATTAATTGAAAGAGGAATTGCTTCTGAAATAACGGTAATTTTTTAGTCTGTAAACGGTACAGACTGAAAAATTACCTTTATAGACGTTTGAAACATTTAATATACGCAGGAGGAGCGTTCTTTGATATGTTTTTAAATAAAAAAAATATAACCTAGAGAATATTTTTAATTCTTTCTCAAAACTGCGAGCGTTCTAATATAACGTACTCATAACTCACACAACTGCGAGCATTCTAGTACTACATACTCAGTACTCACACAATTACATAAGTAATTAAATGATGTATCAGTACAGATCTTATAATAAACTTAATCCTTATGTAATTGATAATTTAAAATTGACAGCTAAAGTAAATATGAAATAAACATAGTTGTAGAGGGTATGCTGATTATATTTGGAGAGATAATAATCTTAGGCTATATCAGCAAAAGATGGTATTTAAAGTTAAATACAATTTAGCTAATTTGGACGTCATACTGGTAACTTGTCTAGTTCTAGGTCTTGGCAAGATCTGCGAAAACTAGCCTTGCCAACTGCACGATAACGCAGATTTAGTAGATTAGTTGTAATTAAACATTGACTGCTTATTGTAATCCTTTTTCATGATAAATAATAATGGTACTTGAACATACATAATTATAATATTTATACTGACTTTAGATGACATTATTATTAAACTAGCTGTCGCCCGCATGTAGATCGCTTTTCAGATAATTTGTGGAAACTACAATTATCCAGACCTTAATTAGATTTATAGTTAATTCTATAGTATTCTATTCCCGTGGCAATTTTATACATATAGGAAGGAATTACATTGCTACAATATCAAACTGAAAATAATGACATAACTACACATCACACCCAGCCAGGACATTTATTATGTTTTTGAGTAATGTTAAATTAAAAATTTCTATGTAGATTATCAAACTGCTATACCATTTGCGAAAATATAATCATAGCGAGTTCTAAAAAAAAGTCAGCGCCATCTATTGAGATTTTATATAACTAAATTTAAAATGGGCATATGCTCATCTTCCGTTTGTTATTTTATTCAAATTTAGATAGAACAAAGTAGAAATTCTAGCTTTGTCTAAATTAAATACGTTTATGTAAGCCGCATTTAATTATCTTTACAAGTTTTGAAGCAGTGCTTGAAGTAAAATTTCAATTGACCATAACTTCTTTTTTCTTAACCCGGCGTTGGCACAGTTGGGTCTATTTGACCCGGGCTATTTTCAAATGCGCGTATTTCTAATGTTTTTGGTGCCACACTGCCATAATTCTCAATAGCTGGAGCTAAGAGTCGTCTCTTTTCACGGAATATCGATATTTAGTCGTATTGCAATCGCAGCGGTGTATAGATGCTTCTAAACATTAAAAAGGGTAAATATGACCCAACCATACACTTCGTGTAGTAATTTCGCGCCATTATAAAAAAGTATATTTATTTATTTTATTTGCATGACTTTTGAAATAACGGTTCTCGAAGAACGCGAACGACAGCAAAAATTGAGTATCTTGGAGAAATCAGACTCCGATCATGAAAATTCTGAAACTGAAGATGTAGAAATCCATTTGAGCATTGCAGCCAAACTAGTAATACCGACGAAAACGCATGTGAAATGAATAGTGATAATGAACCCCTGATTAAATTACAGAACAGAATCACAGTAGAATTTTGTCAGCACTTACGACAGCCAGATACAATATACTAATTTTATTGGAAGAGATACAATAAAGTGGCCATAGATGCCTTTAGGTCTAAACATTCGATTTAGGTTTGAAAATATTATAATATAGGTACATATATATAAATATGGCTTCAATAAATGGACATATATTTCTTAAGATAAATAACAACATTGTTACAAAGCGTTGCAAATTCTCAAAAAATTTACGCATTACTCTTGTTCGTGAGCATTTGCGCGACCGTAAAGGCATCCTGCATTTGCTAAGACTAATGTGCCAAACAATACGCGATTTTTTTTAGGAAACCCTGATAGAGACCCGTCTGCAAAGATACTGAAGGTCAAAAAGGTTGAAAGACTGTCCTGCCAAAAAAGACTGAAAAAGTAATTAAACTTGACGGAACTGAAACAAATACATCTGCACTGAGTTTGCAATATTGTACTGTAGAGACTGCGCATATGTAAGCAATGATATAACTGATTCATAAAACTAATTTGTAATTTTATTTGTAGTCTTATTAAATGTGATTTACATGTATCCTAATTATTAATATTTTAGAAAAAAAGTTTATATTTGGTTCAAGTTTTGTGACTTTAAAACAAAGGTTGTTATTTTTGTTAATATTTTGTTCCACTATCATAAAAAAAATATTAAAAAGAAAGTTTTACTTCAAGTTCTTTTTACTCATACATGACCACTTAAACTATAGTCGTTTTATCCAATTACAGCCATATATTAGTAAATGTCTTGTAATTATTGAAATTATGACGATTTTCTTCACGGGTCTCCTGGACCCAACCCTACTATCGTTGAACATATTTTAACTGTGCTGACGCCGGGTTAACTGATTTTGACAAAACAAAGTTTTGACAACGCTCCAGATTATATTTAATCCACTTGTGGAAACCGCGTTTTAAATCCGTCAAGTAGATTCGACATTATAACGTACCAGATAGACAGACAAAAAATCCAAAAAATGTTTTTTTTTATTTCTGTTACTCGTCTTTATTCGCCTCCTATCAGTTTTTTGGAAAAATATTTTATGAACAGACACTCGATTTTTACTGTCTTATTATGTTTAGATAATCAGATAGCTCTCACGTAATCACATGCTTGAGGCGGCTGAAATTAGTCAGCAGTACAAACTTATTTACGTGAGGCAAAAGTTTTATTTATAGTAATAATATATTTCATAGTTTTTATGATTTTCGCGTGTTAATTTTAGCATTTAAACAAAATTATTTTCCTTGAGTTTACCCCTTGACCTTACCCCCACCAAACCATGACGTATGCTGGATGATGGCCTCGATGAACTTTGGCCACTACTTTGGAAGTTTCTTTAGAGCTGTGTGCATACACTCGATTATTTTGTTTATTGTAGTGATCCTCGATTGTAAACCTTTTTATATTGGTAAGGATAATTTTTCTGTGTTGTTCGTTAGCGTACCGAAGAAACAGCTGTTTTGTTCTTTCGACTCTCGTTTATTTCAGTGTCCTCGGTTAGATTCTCATTTCTCTGGAAAGGATCTGCTTCCTTATGGGTTCTTGACGAATTCCGGCCTTGACTGCATTAACGGCTTGGTTTGTTTAACTTTGTTGGAAAGAAGTCTAATTTTTATCGTATAATCTAATGTTAATAATTCACATCAATGTTTTTTTTTAATGTATTTGAACAGACAGTAACAGAATTTTGACAAGACTAGTTATCTATGTTATTATCGTATCGTATTTATTATAATGTTTCAATTTATAAAATAAATCCATATTTTGTGGTTATGAACTTTGCACTATCAAAATTTACTAAAAATAGTAGGCACATATGAAGATATGAATAGATAATTCTGCCCTTTTATTAATAATTAAAAGTTTATGTGATACAGTGCCTTATATTTTTAACCCCCCACTAAAAAGAGGGGTGTTATAAGTTTGACCTGTCGATCTGCGTATCTGTGTATCTGTGTATCTGTCTGTGGCAACTTTCCGGCCAAACGGGTGGACGGATTTGTATGCGGTTTTTTTTTTTAAAAAGAATATAATATATATTATTATGTACTTATTGAATTCGTTGCGTCGGGGGGCCGTTTAATAAAGGAAGAAATTAAAATGCAAGTAAGTTAACAAGGCAAATAAAGAAATTACGATATCGAATCGTATAGTCTAAGTCCTCAATGATTAACTTCGTAATATATACGTACGTACAACGGTCCCCCGACGCAACGAATTCAATAAGTACATAATAATATTATTTTTATTCTTTTTAGAGGTCTTTTTGTATCGGAGGTTTTTTTAATTTTTAATATAATTAAGTAAGTACTACGTGTATTTACTGAAAAATGTACCTTCGTTTTAGCTTTTATTCATGATATATGACTAAAAATAAAGATATAAGTTGTTGATTTGACTAAAGCAATTGAATCTCTGTATAGAAGTTTAATTGATAAAATAAATGTAATATTGGATACTGATTTGACTAAGAATAAGAAGTATATAAATCGCAGTTCGGCTAAGAGAAGGCTTTGTGAAATTGGGAGTACAAGTTGTGTGGTGGTGCCATTGTGATAAAAGTGTAACAGTTATAATAAACCGCTGAGTGTGTGATCGAGAGACTAAGTTGTGTAACAGTGATAGTTGAGAGTTTAAATGGTAAACAGTTTAGTGTATTTGTGAACAGTGTCATAAAGTGCTTTAAAGAATAGAACGACTGTCGTTGGCGATTCTTCGCGGTAAGAGTGTTCTAATATTCGCTACTTTCCCATATTTTATACAAGTAAAAAATTTGAAACAATCGTCTATTTTCCGGTAATTTATATGGTGTTATAGAATAGCTTTCTCACATCTGTTATAATATCAATATTTTTATATAAATCCCTCTCTATAATCCGGTTCTTAAAGACTGCAGCAGTCAACAACAGCCGAGATATGTGTCCTTAAACGTACGACTCCCATATCATTGTATTTATAACACTTCTACGCGCTATAAGTATTTTTAAAGTACCCTTACGTTCTGGCTAGAAGCTCAGAATATTGCGCTATAAACCACATCCTTAACTGTATTTTATTAAAACGGCTCACAGTTTAGCTTTAAAAATTGTGTAGAATACAGCGTTTATTATCTAGTCTTGAACAATGTGTTTCAATATTCATCTTTGCTGACGGAGTCATTATTTATTTAGTTATTTTCTTATGACAATATGTTGTTAGTTAGGACAAAATAGATTCACTCGGTTTGTATAAGATGAAGTAGTGGTTTGGTATCTATAATATTTCAGGACAGAAATGTCGCTTGGAGCATTTGAATTAAATACCCCAACAATTAACTATAGTCTAATCGTCGTATAAAACCTGTACATTTAAATTTAGAAAGACGAAATAGAAAACTAGGTACGTTTTAGTTTTACGATATTAAAGTACAGACTTCAAACACCAAAGACCAAAAGTAAAAGCTCATTTATTTTTGTTTATTTTATATTTTCCGTTCCTTTCGATTATAAATATTATTTGTATGGAAAATAAAATTACTTCATTTACTTAAATATATGAATAAGTAGCTTTTTTAATAACTTAAAGTGCAATAAATAAATTTATTGCACATTAAATGATTACAAAAAGTGCAGTAATTAATATAAATAGTGAAGGAAATTTCGCACAAAGGCGGCCTTACCGCCCAATAGCAATCTCTTACAGACATTTATTGTTATTATTATATATTCTTTACTGTTCACCACTAAGTAAAAAGTACACATATAGTGGTCATATTTGTGTAACAATACTGTGAGATGCTTTTAATCCATCACTGCCCGAACATCGTCAGTGATCTTGACTAGCGCAGCAACTGTAATATGACCAGAACGGAATCCAAATTGTAAAGGACTGAGCTGTTAATATTTGTTAATAAATGTGCTTAACTGCTAAAAAACCTTTTCTTCCCAGGATTTTGGAAAGAAAGGGTGAAATGGAAATAGGGTGGAAATCACCAATGTTTAAAATATAAATTATTTGTTTTATTTTGAAAGATTTATGGAAGAAATCACCGTTAGGCAGGTTGATGGGCTTTAAACAAATAATTGATAACAATAAATTAAAAACACTACTTAATTCTTCAGATTGAAATCAAACTAAAATAATGCAATGCCCGATAGAGATAAATAAATTTATTGAAACAACTTTGCAAAAACTTATAAACATCCATATAATCAATAAAACATAAATTAACTATTAAAAAAATAAGAAACGTGGGATAACTAATAATGTAAATACACTATCTAACAATATCTAACGTCATTACATGTACATTTATCATAATTCGACTAAGATACCGTATAAGTATGTAAATTAAAATTTTTTGTTTGAATAAATGAATTCGATGTTCCAATATATTTTTTTAAATTTCACTTTTTACGTAGCGAAGCATGTATCAGGCCGCTAGTACCAAAATATTTTTCTCATTTCTATCGCAACCCCAACTGTCAGGACAGACTATAATTAAAATATAATAGCGACTTTTTTTAAATGTAATGCTAAGGAGAAATTTGGGATCGACCATTTTCGATAACAATACCCGGCTGATAACATTAACCGTGATCACAATAAGCGGCGTCCACTGTATAAAGATAAAGATATAACTAATAATATAAATACATATTGTCAAAAAAGGGATGAGCTGTACAACGAATGGAAATGGCGCGGATGGTGTTCGTAGACATTAAAAGTTTATTTGAGAAAATTGCTTCTGCAATCGTAAAATTAATAAACACAAGTGTACAGATAGGTAAGTATTCCCCAGATTTAAAAATAAGAGTAGTAAGGCCTATATATAAAAATGGATCCTACAATAATTACGAGAATTACCGATTGCCAATTACGATACTATCTGTGACAGATCAAATTGTAGAGAAATATAATTGCAATCAGAATTAAAATTATTAAAACACATATAATATTTTATCTAACACATAGTATGGGTTTCAAAGAAATAAATCTACGACGTCTTTACTTACTAAATTTACTTAAGAAATAACCAACTACCTTAACTACAAAAAACATGTCTTTCTTTTATTTATAGACTTCAGTAAAACCTTCGATACTTTAAAACATGAAGAACTAATTCAAAAACTGGAGAACACAGGTATTCGAGGGCTTCTTCTAAATAGGTTTGAAGACTATATCAAAGAAAGAAAATACCAGGTAAAAATTGAAAATGAACTTAGTGATGAGACATTGGTCACCAATGGCTCTGCCAAAGGATCAGTAATTAGACCACTGCACTATCTGAAATTTGTCAATGACATTACTTTGTTACTAATATGGAAAACGTCATATAAAATACAATCTATCGATACGCAGACGGTACCTGCCTTGTAATAGCCAGCAAAAACCTAACAAAGGCTGAATCTATGTAACAGAGAGATTTTACAAACCTCCGTAAATGGCCCTATGCTGCAGAACTTACATTTAATGCAAATAAAACTAAAGTCGTACATGTTCGCTTTAGTCACATAAAAAACATGGACAGACCACTTACTATAATTGCACATGGTCATCAGTGTTTATTAAGGGTAACAACTGAAGATAAAATGTGTAACTGTGAATTTCTCAAACAAATTTCGTACCATTTTCGGTGTTCATAATTGTCTATAATGCGCTTTCGGAGTCAACAATATCGTATGGTCTTACTACAAGCTATGGCAAAACTTTCAAAACTTATTTGGATAAAATAATTACATTTCAGTTAAGAACATTAAAAATTATCGTGCCTCTAAAAATTTTAATGAAACTATCCAAAAGAAGGAAATTGTACAGAAATATTTATAATATAAATTTAAAATGTTATTAATAAAAGAATAATATCATAACAAAGACGTACAAATAAAAGTCACACATAGTACTGTCACAAGGAAAATAACTGACGCTAAACTTATTATTATAGTAAAAGGATAAACAAATTTTAAATACCCAAGCTCTTAAATATAACCCCGCAATGTTCTATCAACTATTATTAATGAAATAATCTAAACCTTAATAACATAATAGGAACTAATTCCTGAGCTCTTTATTGCTCTTACTGTAGTAGATGGATGTATTATAGATTTCTGGTATAGGTATGTGGTATTTTAATGTAAAAAATACAAAGTCTGTAATAATTATACGATAAATCACTTATAGACATATAAATGAAGCTAGATCACATTTTAAAAGGGCTTATAAGTTGTACGACATTTCACTACAATCACATCTTGATGAAAAACGTAATCGTCTAATAAAAGCTGACTTATTGATAGAGGAATTAATAATCAAAGTTCATCTGGAAATAATAATGAATACGCTAATGATATACCCATTACTCATACTGGCTCCAATTATAAAGCGTAAACAAAGATCGGTTTCATCGGAATTGTAAACTTGACATCTGTATTCTGTTTCTGAGCTCGCGATATATATATTTTAATTGACAATTTATAATTTTGTATATAAATATATAATATATATATATATATATATAACCTCAAAAATAACCTCAATTTAACATATATATATACAAAACAAACTTGACAATTTATAATTTTGTATATACAAATTATAAATTGTCAAGTTCGTTCTGTAGAGAGAAAACTATTCGCGATGGCGCACTTATCTTAGCTCGCAATGATATAGTGTTGAAGTCTCGATTAGACATAGTAACGCTCTCTGTCGAGCGAATTATTGAACTATCCTGCATTGAGCTCAATGAATGATGTATTATTTTTGCGTGTACCGACCCCCCCCTGGTGATTTTGATGAATTTGAAAAGAAAATGGAGGATATGTATATTAACTAAACTTTGTCATAAAAACAAGTCTGAGATTGTGTGCGGTGACTTTAATGTAGATATATTACAAGTAAATTCGTCTAGTGTACGTTTATTAAATTTGAATAAATCTTTTAACTTATTGAACGTATCTTTTGAACCTACTCGCATTACTAGTGTTTCCGCGTCTTGTATTGATAATGTGTTCTGTCCCTGTAACATTTATGAAGAGACGATAATGACGAATTTAAGTTCAGACCACTGTGGTCAAAAATTCTTTTAAAAATATTGTTGCGCAAAAACTGCATAAAGTAGACATGAGCGATGGTAATCCCAATAATTTAGATAATAAAGTTTTCGATTTTTTGTTACAAGAATTTAATATTTTTTTTTAACCAAAAACTATAACTAAATACCTAAAACTTAAATTTAGTGATTGGGCTACCCCGGGAGTTTACAAAAGTAGAGAAAATTTATATGATTTGTATGGTGAGAGGCAATGGTATCATGATCCCGTGTTCTTTAATAAAGTTAGAAAATTCTCTAAAATATTTAAAAACGTTTGCTTACATGCCAAGTCGATTTATATTAGAAATAATATTTTAAACTCTGAAGATAATATAAAGACAACGTGGGATGTTTTATCTAGTGTTTCTGGGAAAACTAGGGCTGTTGAAAGTAATGCATACTGCTAAACTTACCGAGATACTTAATAATTTCGTGTATTATTCATCAATTTAAATTACTATTCTCGTAATTGTCCTCAATGTGATGCCTAGCTATCATACCTAGGTTACTTTTGTCATAAATAACTAGCACTGTCACACTATAAAATACGTCTTACCTACACAGGTCTATTAAGGACTTATTACTGAAAAAAATCCAGTATGATACATAGTCACGCAAGCCCCTTGGCTAATTTAATTTAATGTTTAATTTATTAATGTACTTTCTTAATTCCAAAGAACAATTTGGAATGCCATTAACTTCATAACTACAATCACAATACAATATGTAAAGCAATTGTTAAATAGGAATTCTTTCCTTATCTTCAGTATATGTATGAAGGTCGAAGGCCAAGATGTATAAAATGCAGTAAAATTATACTACTTTTCTAAAAATATGTGTATTTTCTGTATTTGTGGGTGTACCGTTAATTTTTTTTAAATTAAATCAACCCTATTAATGATAAAGAAGTTATTATGCAGAATGAATTTAAAAAAAAAACACTAAAGTTACCTGGCTATAATCATTGCATCCCCCGAAATATTTATCAATTATTAAGAAATCTTCTTTAAAACCAGTAATATTAATTTGACCTTACCATAGAGTAACATAGTATTCATACGAAGCATTTTTAATATTCATACGAAGTTTTAATTGCCATTGTTAACAAGTGAGCATTGCGTTTGTTATTGAAGTTTTAAATTGTGTCAAAAAAACTTTTATATGAGAGCAATTGTAGACAAGTGAGCATTGGGTTTGTAATTGTGTCAAAAAAACTTTAATATACCTTTCAATATATTTTTTAATCAACATCCATTCTAAGTACACTTCAATTCTTTTAACTTCTTTTACAGCACATATTTTACAAACACCAAAAAATCCGAGACCATTTTACTTTCAAACCGCTATAGAAATATGCTTAATATCTAGAAACATAATATGTAATTAACTAGCTGGTAGTTGAAAAGACGATTTCTAATAGTTTAAACAAGACATAAATATTACAATAAAGTTTCAGTTAGTTGTGTTGATGTCTACATTATTTGTTACTGGTCATAAAAAAACTCTCCCCAATTGAAGATTAATATTAATGTACACTAATGAAAATTATTAGTAATATAAAATTAAGTGTGGTTCCTTACATGTGAAATACTTAAGGTGGGGAAAGGTGTTGTCCTCCTTAAAAATTCAATATTAAAAAAAACTTTTAGCTTACCAGACAGAGCAGAGATTTGGTGACAAACTCTACTATATTACCAGTAAGTTATATCGAATAAAGCGGGTCACCGTAAAAGGTTGTTTCATTTTTAATAAACGCATTTAAAATCTTTCGCTTATTTAAAGTTTAAATTAACTCAGAATGAAAACTGAAAATAAAAAGAAATCTGTAGGCGGTCCGACATTGTAGCTTAATTTTGCTTATAATTGCTATTTGTAGCTTAATAATGATATCCAAGGGATCGTTGTTGGTTTGAATCCTGCACTCGTATTTAATATTTGTCTTCTATATTTACTTACAATATAAATAACCTGGATGTTAAATAAATAAATTAGCACTTAGGCTTCTTTTTTAAAAACATTTTAAGGAAAGCTTTAAATTTAATTTATAAATTATTAAATTTAACAATAATATACTTTGATTTATATCTAAATGGTATGGTACTAGATATTTATAATAACAAAATATTTCAGTTTAAAATATTTAATTAAAATGATCAAAGTCAAAAGCATTCGCGAAATCTCTATGTACAGATGCGTGATATAAACGCATAATTGCAGCTGACCCGATATCCTCTGAAAGAGATTGATTCATGTGGGCTTTGCTTTAATTTTTCATTACATTTTTACATTCCATTTTTGATCAAAATTACATTATTGTATTTAATCTATTAAAGGCGGTCGGTCAAAAATCGTTAAAAACCTTGCTTAATATCCAATTTTAAATGTTAATTTTATTGGGCACACTAAAACTGTAAACTCTCTTCAAAATTTCAAATATAATTTAATATTTAAATATTTATTAAAGGAAAGTAAAATATAAACGCGTAAATACTAAGTAATGATGTTCAGAAGAGAGAGAAGAGTGCGAGTAAAAGTCGTGCGAAGGGTGTACAATAGTACAAAACCCTTTAAAAAGAAATTAAGTACATATATTTAAAATATTTTCTAACGGCCTTACTTATACGGAAAGTATAACAATTTAAACTAAACATAAACTCGGAATAATCAAAAAGCCTACTAATAAACTCGTGGTGACTTAAACCTTGAATAACCTAGAAGTAAAGTATTAACAGAATTTAAACCATCGTTTTTCCAACCCTCACCCTAGTGTTCGGTATAAACATCGTAACTACGCCACCTAGTAACGCTTCTTACTTACGTGAAAAATCACCACAGAAAATTATATTCTACTTTCGATTGAATTTATAAAAGTTTCCAAAGTAAAAAAATAAAGAAAATAAAATGGGTTTTTACTCAATAAGAGGAGTTTAAGAAGTTAATAAATAATATGGTCAATTAATTGAAACATGAAACAGTCTATACCGAAAAAAAAATTTAAAATCGGAGATAATTGTTTTAATATTTACGAAGATGAATAGTTCAGTTCTATACTTCAGATATTAACAGCATTAAGATATAGGGCCGCAGTAAGATATATAGCAACCAAGTAAGATTATTATTTATAGATCAATTTTGAAAATAGGATTTTTGTAAAAACACCAGAACGTATATCTTTCTTATTTATTTCAATTAATACCGATAATGCTGCAAACATTCAGGGCTTATTTCAACAGTCTGTTACTTGAATATTCAGGCGACTTACTAAAGCAATATTGTCAAAATTCCGTTATGTTAGAATAGAAAATGCCTAAAGTGCAAAGTTCTAGTGACCAATTTTATATAAATTGTAAAGGATAAAGTATTTGAAAGTAGACGTTTGGTGGTAGATGAGGCACATATTAATCATTTCGGAGCCATATTAACCCCTGCGCCGTTGTCCGGCGCTAGCGAAATTCTCCTCATCGCTGACGTGAACCAGTTACCTTACATCGAGATGAGGTACTGTTGTCTTACTCTGGTAAGCTCCATATCAGCCAGGAATTATTATGCACACATCGGAATCCCTTAGATGTCGCGAATGCCTTAAGAGAGGTCAACTCTGTCATGTACTCCAGCAGGAAACTAGTGCAGTCCTCAACAGTGCTTTATTTCACAGAATTGCAGATAACCCGATCTTAAACCAATTCCTTCTACTTAATACCCACCCAAGAAGAGAAGACAACATTGTCTAACGATTTTTATTGATCAGGCGAAGGGTCGGTATCCTAACCATACACGAAGCACAAGGATTCACTTTCGGTTTCATTTTTTATAATTAACACCAGAAGTAAGATACAATTGCACGACAGCGTTCCTACGCGGTTGTAGCAGTCGCAGCAGACGATGCGACGGCCAGATTTATTAGGCGAGCGATGAAGGTGACACAATACAACATTATAGAATGTAATACTAAAATGGCTATAAAAGACAAAAAATATTGTTATCGTTAAAACCTTGCTTCTGATCAGTAAAAAAATGAAAAGAATATTAGGCCGCTACAATAGTGTTTTCGTAGGAAAGCGTTACTCAGAAAATGAAAGCAAGAATATTAGGCCGCTACAATAGTGTTTTCGTACGAAAGCGTTACTCAGAAAATGAAAGCAATTTATGTATTCTCATTTTTAATAATCAAAACTTTATTATACATCAAATGCATCATATTATATTATAACAAAATATATATACAGGGTTATTTTTAATTAGTTACCCACCTCTTGCAGGCAACCTCTCTACATCAATCCTAGCAACGTTTTAAAATTAATAGTTTTTAAAATTTGAATTTTCTCATAAAAAAAATATTAGTTGACCTCAGAACTGACATTAACTCTGAGCGTAGGTATGGAGCCCGGCGTTGATCTCGTAAGCACTTCTTACAAAATACAGAGTCATAAGTAAAAGAGGGAGCAAACCTTTTTTTTTGTTGCGTGTGTTTTGTGTTGCGTGTTTATTGTGTTGCGTGTTTATTGTGTTACTTGTTTATTGTGTTGTTTATCAAGGTTTTTAAAAAGTCGTAGAACAAATGTTGTTGGGATTGATGCAGAGAGGCTGTCTGTAAGAGGTGGTCAACTGATTACAAATAACCCTGTATATATAAAAAAATAAATAGCTAAATAATAAATATAAAATTTAAAAAATATTAAAAAACAACAATAACTGTGCAAAAGACTCACTTACATATTTTTAAGATAACTTTTACTAACAGACTCCTTTTTGAGCATGTTATCTCAAATTTCAATGTATAATCTGACAAATACACACCAAATTTTAAAAAGTGCACAGGCAACGTGTCTGTTGATAAATATTTAAATAAAAAGAGTAAGAAAAAATAAAACTAATTATAATAATAATAATAAATTTATTTCAGGACAAGCCATATGTGTTAGTTACAAAACTTATCAACTATTGTTAGAAGACTTATGCTAAAACTTAAATACTATGACCGACCGTTGTCCGAACACTGTTTACGTCATGTGTAGTCGTATCCAGCGTCTTAGCATCGGTCCGTCCCATCTGTCACACAATACGCCTAACATGCTGTGTGGGCTGTCACGCAGTCTACGTAGCAGAGAAGCACATCGTTTTCGAATGATGGCCTGAAAACCATCTACTCTCGTTGTCGCGAACAAGTTTGATGCGCTACAGAAGCGCGGCAACCCAACCAACATCCTAAAAGCGTTGGTGCATTGAACGCGGAGGGCGTTATATGCCCTCTGTGTATATTTGACCCACAGACTGCACGTATAAAATGACTGACTGAATGATTTGAAAAGCATTATTTTAACGTCCGTGTTACACCGTGCAAACCTACGAATCAACATATTGCAGCGGACAGCGAGCGCTCTACGTTCCCTTTCAATATCTATATCATCATTTATATTATCAGTTAACCAGTGACCCAGATAGTGGAGTATTACAAATTGTACCTTGTGGCACGGTAATATAACACTTAACACTATTAGTTTGAAATTTACACCAGTACTTTAACAAATAGATAGACCAGTACTTTAACGAATAGATAGAAAGTGATGAACGGTGCTCTCATTGCGCAGTTTTTCCCACAACTTGTCATATGACACCAGGTCAAACGCGCTGGATAGATCAAGAAAACAAGCGTTGACTGGAGTATTTCTGTCTGCGTAGTACTGCACCGTTTACTAGAGGCATAAGATAGCACTCTCTGTAGATAGAC